>CM038674.1:277687425-278287425 GCA_021605145.1 Aegilops bicornis
CCAAGATCTTTCTAATTCTTTTCATCGTTGGTTCAACCTTTCTATTCTTCATTCTGGAGTGCCTCAACAATTCATGGTGTTTCTCATCGTCATTCTCGGATTTTGAAGACCGAAGAAGATTTTTCTCTTAAATCTTGTCCGTTCTCCCGGATATTCATAGCGCTAGCTCGAGGTTATCCTATCAGGTTGTTTCCAGTCGTGCAATTCCTTTTCATCCATCCGGTGTATTTCAGGAGTTGCTTTCTCTCTCGATCATCCGGGGGCCATATTTTCAGAAGATTTCTTCATTCTAAGTTTTCAGATTCATTCTCCAATTATTCTATATCCGTGCCCCTTCATTCATCTCAATATTCTTACAATGCTTAGTTCAAGAGTTCTTTCCTGTTGTTATCATATCAATTCATTCGTTCCTTCCAATCTTACCGGTGGTTCATGAAGATTTTCTCAAGTTTTGCGCCATATTCCCCCTTAATATTTTTCAACGAGAATAAGTTGTATGTAAATCCATTGCTTCTCATCAATTTAATTGATGAAGGATAAGCATAACATAATTCTTATTCTCATTTCATCATGGTCAAGTTGATTAATTCTTTTCTTTGGAGATTGTTCATGTTGAATAATGTCTCTGTTCTAAGTTGTTCGTCTTTTCTTTTCCGGAGTTCCAAGCTTCTCGCTTGTTCCGTCACGAAGCCCCATCTAAATCATTGCAAGGCTTTAATCTTATTATTTTCATCCTTCAATTCTATCTCATCATCCATTTGTTACCGGAGTTCTTGACGGTGGTTCGTCAGTATTTAATTCATTTTTGAAGTGTTCTCAAGATTCTTGTTGGAAGAGCTCAAATATTCTTCTTCCTGCATTCCAAAGTGCAATTCGTTCTACCTTATCATTTGAGGTGGTGTTATGTCATTCTTGACAATTTGAGTTCGTGTTTCATGATTCACATGTTGTCAAGAATGAGATATTTTAAATCCACCAATCTCTTCGTTGGATTTATCTTGTGTCATGCTTCACCTAAAGCCTTCCCTAAGGAATGTTGCTAATGGTGGTGCTTATCAATGATCCAAGTTATCGCTTTATCACCTCGGTGGAAGAAGCTTTCTCTCTTTCGTGGCTTTCAATTCTAATCATTTGTTTTCCGTTGGTGGTAGGAGCTCACTTCAAATTATTGAGATGTTTTCATAAGTCCACGAGGAGTATATCATTTCATTGTTGATTTTTCAACAACTACGTCCAATCCTTCTTTTTAAAAATGCTCGCTCAAATTCATTTGAGGTAGAACATGTTGTTTCCTTCTCTGTTCTTTTCATTGCATTCTTTCATTTCTAACAGAGGCCTCGTGATGTTGCTCTCTTTAACCAATCATCTCGTTTTCTCAAGATCATGTTCTTTTCCTTGCTTTTCCGTTCAACAGGAGTGTTGTGCTCTCATTCAAGTTCTTTCAACTTATTAAGTTTTGCTTCTCTTCTCTACCGGAGTGCTACCTGCATTCTTTCGTTCTCATTCCTTGCTTATTCCGTTTCAACCGGAGTGGTTACATGTCCTTCCTTGTCGCTGGAGCTCTTCATTCATGTCTTCGCAACCCCAAGTTTTTTCCGTAATGTTGCTTGTTCCTCTTGTCTAACGGAGTGTTCTCAATCTCGTTGATCTCCCTTGTATTCTCTCTTTTAGTTCGTTCAATCTCTCAAGATTCGTGGTTTCACTCGTTTGTCAAAGAAGCAACTTAGTTTCACATCTTCTCTTCCTCTTCCGTTTCCCTCCGGTGCCATTCCTAGATCTCGGGACGAGATCCTCTTGTAGTGGTGGAGTGTTGTAACACCCCAGATGTAAAACCTTCCTTATTTTGACAATGTATCAATTTTGGTCTTCATCCAATTCCTTGGGTATATCATGGTTGGATTTTTTTTGTTGTCTTTGTGTTGTTATTTGTTGCATTGCTATGCCATTTCCTTTTATGTATTGCTTTTGTCATCCATGTTTGCATTGTGATCATTTCAAGTGTTGCATTTGTGCTTCTTGTAATGTTGCATTTCATCATGCTCATCATGTGCATTGTGTTTTTCATGCATGACCACCCCTTGCATCACCCCTCCCCTCCTTCTCTTGCTTCTATTTGGCACGTGCCATTTTTCACTCCTCCTTTAATGTTCATCTCTTCCTCACAATTCAAGCATCATGCCACTCACCTCTCTGCTAAGTTTCATCTAATTTGGAGTTGGTTTGGTTGGAATAAAAAATGCTTCAAGTTGGAACCTAATTCAAACTTGGAATATTTTTCTGCCTTTAAAATTTCCCAAATCAATTTTATTAAATACTAAACAAATTCAGGACCTTGAGAATTTTGTCACATTTCTCAAAATCCTTCCAAATCCCCGTGTGTTTTTCCTTTTGTTTTACATGCGAAGAAAAAAAGGAAAAGGAAGCAAGATCACCTCGGCCTCGGCCTCCAGGCCGGCCCAGCTAACCCATACGCCAGCAAAGACCAGCCCACCAGCGCAGCCCCCTTCGCTCGCCCTTCCGTGTGGTGATCCACGCTGGACACCCACGTTGGTCCCGCATGCAGTGACCTCTCCCCTACCTCCCCCTCACGCTAAACCTACGAGCAGGGGCACATGGCCTCGGTGGCAAGCCACGGGGTCCGCACCCCTTCTATAAGACCCCAACCATGCCCTAGGGTTTCCCCTTCCTCTCCTCCCTCTCCTCCGCGCCGCCACAGTGAGGGACACACACGCGTCGCTTCCACCGCCGCCCATGCCATGGCCGGCTCGGTCACGACCTCACCGCCGGCCTAACCCTCCTCTGCGGCCTCCCCTCCTTCGTCTAAGCGATCGTGAACGCCGCCCTAGTTCCATCCTGACGCTGATCCGCGGCCGAGCACTCCTTCCACGACGTCCCCTTCTTCCTCTGCATCTCGGACAGAAGATCGCTCCAAGTTCATTGACCCGCTGCCGACGCCTCCCTTCATCGCCCGCCACGTTTTCTGGTCCTAGGGTAAGGAGGTATACCCGGCTTCCTCCCTTCTCCTTCTCGATGCTGGATGATCCCCGTAGGAGATGCTAGGGTCGCGCCTCTGCCATGATCTCGATGCTCTGACGATCTCTGAATTTTTGTGTGTAGTTGAAGTATTCTGTCTTGCCGCTCTTGTTCTTGCACACGCACTCCACGCTATGCTCGCGTCCTTGCCAGTTTCCTCACACGCACGCGCACCCGCATGCCTCGCCCGCAATCTTTGCTTTCTCGCCGCCATCGCCTTAGTTCGGCAGCACCTCGACGGCCCGAGTCAAGCACTAGCTCGTCCTCGGGCTCCCGCAACCGCAGCTTTGCACACGCATGCTCGAACTCGAGCACTACCCCCTCTATGCCCCGCGTCGTGTGTCGCTGTACCTACGCAAGCACTTTGACCGTAGCGCCGCTTTTCGAGCGCATAAGGACCCGCGCCTCACCGCGTTTCCCTTCCTGCCCATCGGCAGCGACCGCATGCCCGAGCCGAGTCGAGCTCGAACTTGAGCGCCCCGCCGCTCCTAGCCTTCCTGCGCCCTTGGATCACCACTGCTGCTCCTTCCCGCACGCCCGCCGCCGCATACGGAGTCCTGCCGTGCCGCCGTTGCTCGTCGGCGACGATGCCATCTCCTATGTTTCTGTAGAAGAAGCCAAGCCAGGGCACCTAGCTGTTTAAGAGCAGCTCGGCCGCACCCTTTATCCAAACCACCCGATCCTAGCGCAGTGGTTGAAACCTCTCCCACTTAGCTTACAGACCCAGGTTCGAATCCCCATCGGGCCAGTTGTGAAGTTGCCCAATTTTTACCATTTTGGCCTCTATGACAGTGGGACCCCACTCGTCATTCTCTCTGACCACACACACACCACTCTCCACACCCACACTCTTGCCACCTCAGCACCACGGGCCCTCTCGTCACTGAGAGTGGTTGGCCCAGCCCGTGTTCCATGTTGTTTTAATTTCTTTTGCATGTTTACAGGGATTGTCATCATCTTGCATTGCTCATATTTAAATAACCGTGCATCAGATTAAAATGTTTTATATATGTAAAATGCTTAGAATTTCATCTAGGTTCATAATATGCTGCTTTCATCCATGTTTAAAATGTTTAAAATGCTGTTTGTTTAAATTTGCTTAAATGCCATATTAAAATGATTTATTTCATAACTGAATAACCGTAGCTCCGAATTTAATAAATTTTATATGTAAATGGGGTAGAAAAATGCATAGATTAACGTGGTGCAATTTGTTTTACTGTTTAACAACAATAAAATATGTTTTAGGACAGAACAGTACCAAATCTAAAATATGGACATGAGGATTTTCCGGAATTGTTGTTTGTTGTTCCGGCCTCATTTAAACTTGCCTAAATATGCAGTTTACTTATGCTTCACCTCTTGCCATGTTTAACAACATTTAATATGGTCTTGTACCTTAAGGAGAGCGAACTAAATATCTCGAATGTGGTGTTTCTTCAATATGCAACTCGTTGCATATTGAACTCCACTTAATTTGTAGTATTGTTTGTTGCACTTTGCCATGTCATGACTCATTAAACCGGACATGCATCATACTTGATTGCGCATCATGCCATGTTTATGTGATGGTTGTTTACTATGTTGCTTGCTTCTTTCCGGGTTGCTTCTCCCGTTAGCTTCGGTTTCGTTCCGAAGTTGTGAGGATTCGTTCGACTACGTCCGTTTGTCTTCTTCATGGACTCACTCTTCTTCCTTGCGGGATCTCAGGCAAGATGACCATACCCTCGAAATCACTTCTATCTTTGATTGCTAGTTGTTCGCTCTGTCGCTATGTTGCGGTACCTACCACTTGTTGTATCATGCCTCCCATATTGCCATGTCAAGCCTCTAACCCACCTTCCTAGCAAACCGTTGTTTGGCTATGTTACCGTTTTTGCTCAACCCTTCTTATAGCGTTGCTAGTTGCAGGTGAAGATGAGGTTGGTTCCATGTTGGACCATGGATATTTTGGGATACCACAATATCTCTTATTTAATTAATGCATCTATATACTTGGTAAAGGGTGGAAGGCTCGGCCTTATGCCTGGTGTTTTGTTCCACTCTTGTCGCCCTAGTTTCCGTCATACCGGTGTTATGTTCCTTGATTTTGCGTTCCTTACGCGGTTGGGTGTTATGGGAACCCCTTGACAGTTCGCTTTGAATAATACTCCTTCAGCAAGGCCCAACCTTGGTTTTACATTTGCCTCACCTAAGCCTTTTTCCCTTGGGTTTTCGGAGCCCGAGGGTCATCTTTATTTTAACCCGGGCGGTGTTCCTCACGAGTCTTTGGTCCAAATCGGGCGATGTCCGGCGGCCCCTGGGCAACCAGGGTCTATGCCAACCCGACGTCCTGCCCATCCGGTGTGCCCTGAGAACGAGATACGTGTGACTCCTATCGGGATTTGTCGGCACATCGGGCGGTCTTGCTGGTCTTGTTTTACCATTGTTGAAATGTCTTGTAACCGGGATTCCGAGACTGATCGGGTCTTCCCGGGAGAAGGAATATCCTTTGTTGACCGTGAGAGCTTGTGATGGGCTAAGTTGGGACACCCCCGCAGGGTATAAACTTTCAAGAGCCGTGCCCGCGGTTATGTGGCAGATGGGAATTTGTTAATATCCGGTTGTAGAGAACTTGACACTTGACTTAACTAAAATACGTCAACCGCGTGTGTAGCTGTGATGGTCTCTTTTCGGCAGAGTCCGGGAAGAGAACACGGTCTTGTGTTATGCTTGAACGTAAGTAGCTTCAGGATCACTTCTTGATCATTCCTAGCTTCTCGACCGTGTGTTGCTTCTCTCCTCGCTCTCACTTGCGTATGTTAGCCACCATATTTGCTTAGTGCTTGCTGCAGCTACACCTCATTACCCCTTTCCTACCCATAAGCTTAAATAGTCTTGATCTCGCGGGTGTGAGATTGCTGAGTCCTTGTGGCTCACAGATACTTCCAAACAGTTGCAGGTGCCGATGATACCAGTGCAGATGACGCAACCCAGCTCAAGCGGGAGCTCGATGAAGTTCTTGATCGTTGCTTTGTTTCGTTTCCCGTTGATCAGTAGTGGAGCCCAGTTGGGACGATCGGGGATCTAGCATTTGGGGTTATCTTCTTTTCTTTTGGATTTGACCGTAGTCGGTCTATGTGTGTATTTTGAATGATGTATGATTTATTTAAGTATTGTGTGAAGTGGCGATTGTAAGCCAACCCTCTTTATCCCATTCTTGTTCATTACATGGGATTGTGTGAAGATGACCCTTCTTGCGACAAAACATACAATGCGGTTATGCCTCTAAGTCGTGCCTCGACACGTGAGAGATATAGCCGCATCGTGGGTGTTTCACTACCATAGCCTTCTCTTTTAGCTTACTTAGTAATTTATTAAGATCTTCTCTATCACTACAAGCAAGAAAGTCTCTACACTCTCCCCATCCATAACATAACCATTAGGTACTTCAGGCATTTCAAATCTAGTAGGAGAGCTGGGTATATCATGTGAATCATAATTTTCATTAGTTTGAACATTCTCAAATTCTTTAGCTTTAGCAATTTGTTCATCAAGAAATTCCCCTAGTGGCACAGTTTCATCGGGTAAAGTACTAGCATCATCTCGAGTATCATTCATAGCAGAAGTAGCATCATCAATTACTTGTGACATATTAGATTGAATAACAGGTGGGGGTGTCGCAAGTCTACTTAAAATATAAGGTGAATCAAGTGTAGAGCGAGATGGCAGTTCCTGACCTCCCCTCGCCTTAGAGGGCACTATCTTGGTTTTAGCGTCCTTTAGATCCTTCATAGTGATAACCAGATATTTAACTCCCAAGTGAACTTAATAAATAGAGCTATGCTCCCCGACAACGGTGCCAGAAAAAGGTCTTAATAACCCACAAGTATAGGGGATCGCGACAGTCTTCGAGGGTGGTATTTCACCCAAATTTATTGATTCGACACAAGGGGAGCCAAAGAATACTTATAAGCTTTAGGAGCTGAGTTGTCAATTCAATCACACCTGGAAAGTTGTTTCTCTGCAGGAAACTGTTAGCACAGTAGTTTGATAGTTTTCATAATAGTGGTAACAGTAAAAGTAGTAACAGTAATAGTTGAAATTTTGTTGTGATTGTAACAGCAGCAACAATAGTAACTTAGCAAAAACAATATGAGCAAAGCGTAGGCATCAGATAAATGATGGATGTTTGTACTGAATGACATTCATCATATAACAGTGACATCCTAGAGCGATACGCAATAGTCCAATTCATCAATTCAATGTAGGCATGTATTTCGTATATAGTCATACGTGCTAATAATAAGAACTTGCATGCCATCTTTGTCCTACCCTCCCGTGGCAGTGGGATCCATAAGGAAATCTAAGGGATATTAAGGCCTCCTTTTAATAGAGAACCAGAATAAAGCATTAAGACATAGTGAATACATGAACTCCTCGAGTTACAGTCATCCCCAAAGAGTATCCCAATTATTGTCACCATCGGGTATACGGATCAGAATAATAACAAGTGCGTATAACTAGTGGATAGGATCAAAAAATCAATTATATTGATGATAGCACTCGGGTCCTAGTGATAAGCATTAAGCATAGCAAAGTAATAGCAACATCAATCTCACAACATAGTGGATACTAGGGATCAAGCCCTAAGAATTGACTCAATTACATGACAAATCTCATCCAACTCCACCACGGCCCAGCAAGCCTATGAAGGAACTACTCACTCCCGGCGGTGAGCATCTTGGAATTGTTGATGGAGAAGGGTTGATGATGATGATGGTGGCGAACCCCCCTCTCCGGAGCCACGAACGGACTCCAAATCAGCCCTTCCGATGAAGAATAGGAGGTGGCGGCGGCTCTGTATCGTAAAACATGATGATTCTTATTCCTTGATTTTTTTTTCTCCGCGAGATGATACTTATGGACATGGAGGTAGGGCGAATAGGGGCTTGTGGCTTTGTGGTTGTCAGTGTCAAAACCGGCGGATCTTGGGTAGGGGGTCCCGAACTGTGCGTCTAGGATCGATGGTAACAGGAGACGGGGGACACGATGTTTACCCAGGTTCGGGCCCTCTCTATGGAGGTAATACCCCAATTCATGCTTGATTGATCTTGATGAATATGAGTGTTACAAGAGTTGATCTACCACGAGATCATAATGGCTAAACCCTAGAAGTCTAGCCTATGTGAATATCGTAATGAATCTGTCCTCTCCGGACTAAGCTCTCCGGTTTATATAGACACCAGAGAGATCTAGGGTTACATGAGGTCGGTTACATAGGAGGAAATCTTCATAATAGGTCGCCTAGCTTGCCTTCCATGCCAAGTAGAGTCCAACCCGGACACGGGCATAGTCTTCGGCCTTCGTATCTTCACGGCCCATCAGTCCGACCCATGGATAATAGGCCCAACGCCCGAGGACCCCTTAGTCCAGGACTCCCTCAGTAGCCCCTGAACCTGGCTTCAATGACGAGGAGTCCGGCACGCAGATTGTCTTCGGCATTGCAAGGCGGGTTCCCC
Organism: Aegilops bicornis; assembly: GCA_021605145.1. Lineage (NCBI taxonomy): Eukaryota > Viridiplantae > Streptophyta > Magnoliopsida > Poales > Poaceae > Aegilops > Aegilops bicornis. The sequence continues at coordinate 277,695,960 of CM038674.1, forward strand.
TCCTTCCGAACTCCAAGATAGTCTTCGGACGTGATGATTGTATCCGGACCTCTTACACGAGTTCCATCCGCTGACAGCTTTCTGCAATATGACAGGACGTCCGTTCGGTCACAATTTCGAACCGTTTATCCCACGTTTCAAGACGCGGTTGCTATTGGCACGTCTTGTCGAAGCAGACATCGTGTCCCCTTATCGTGGGATACTCATCAATGCGGGCATGGGTAACCCAACCGTGTCGCCACAGCCCTTGGGAATAGGCGAGTGAGGAGGCGTTTTATATTTGTTGCCTTTATAAGGACATAAGGATCCCCCTTCCTCTTCTCGCGCTTTCTCTCTGTCTCTGTCTTCCCAATCTCGAGCTCCAGTGCCCCAGTTTCAATCTCCTTTCCACTCCAGCAACCATGTCCGGATCCGGTGGTCAGGGCAAATAGATGGTCTCCTTCGTCATGGAGGAGGACATTACTGAGCTCCGGGCGGCCGGATATTTGGTGAAGGAGATCGCCCACAAATCTCGGCCGAGGGACGGATCGTCCCCACGCTGGAGCCCACAGAGAGGGTGGTATTCCTCCCCCATTTCTTCTGCAGGCTAGGGTTTCCACTCCACCCCTTCGTCCGCGGGTTAATGTATTATTATGGGGTAGATTTCCATGATATGTCCCCGAATTCCTTCCTCAACATCTCGGTGTTTATCGTCGTGTGTGAGGCCTTCCTCCGCATCCAACCCCACTTTCGGCTGTGGCTCAAAGTCTTCAACGTGAAGCCGAAGGTGGTGGATGGCCAGCACGCGGAGTGCGGAGGGGCAATGGTGAGCAAATTGTCCAACGTCTCCTGGCCCAAAGGCACCTTCGTGGATACGGTAAAGGAGTGGCAGAAGCAGTGGTTCTACATCACAGAACCACGCGGCACCACCTGGGCTGCAGCTGCCAAATTCCGCTTGGGCGCTCCTATGCAACTCACCTCCTAGGTCGACAAGAGTCCGGACTGGTGTTCTCCTGACGAGCTGATAGCGCTGCAGACGCGCGTTCAGAGCATGGTAACCAAGAAGGTCAAGCTTGTTGATGTGATCCAGGTGATGTTAGTTCGCCGGATCCTTCCATGCCGGTAAGCCGCCCACTGTGGGAGTTCAATCCAAAGAAGCACCGGATCCTGGTGAGGCTCTTCGAGACTACACACGAAGGCGCATGGAAATTGCTCTTCAAGGGCAATGAAAAACCACCGGCCATGGATTCATACCGTGGTCACGATTGTACACACCCCGCCAGCAAGGTATGTTATTTCGAATGAGTCCTCAACCTAATTGTTTCGAGGATGATGTCTGAGCTTTTATTACTGCTCTTTTAGGAATTTGGACGGAGAGGCGAAGCGGATCCGTGTCCGCTCCGCTGCCGAAGAACCAGTCATCCCACGCTTGGCGGAGATGCTAATACCGGCGCCATATAAGGTGCTGGAGAAGAAGGCCAAGAAGAAGGGAAAGGGGCCAAGAGTGGCCTCCGTCGTAAGGTACTTGGACCTTGGCGTCCGAAGACGGCATTTAAACTCATTCCTACGTCCACGAGGACAATGACGGGGAAGAGGATGAGGAGGAAGAAAACAATCCTCCCCCTGAGGAGAGGAAGAAGAAGAGGGCGGCTCCGGCGCATCTGGAGGCGGAGGCGCCCAAAAAGGGGAAGGGCGTTCCGGCGGCCAACACCACGTGGGACGTTGCAGTAGTCCGAAACGACGTCCCCGGACAAAGCCCCAGGCTGCATCGTAAGTGACATGGCTAATCCAGCGATCCTCGTCTGGAAGTTCGTTGGCTCCGTCAGAGATGGCGAGCCAGTCGCCACTGCCTGCTTACTCCCCCGGGGCCGGGGACGACACCGAGGCGCTGTCCCAGAGGTCCGATCCGAGCCGGGGAGGAACCCAGGACGCTGTCCGGGAGGCGCCACGAGGCGAAGCCTCCACTGCCGGACACATGGAGGAGATGATCCCCATGGAGACTGGCGAAGAGGGCCGTATCCAGCTTGGCCCTCAGACGGATACGATTCCGGAGACCCATATGCCTCCGGAGTCCGGTGGGCAACCCCCTTTGAAGGAGGGGGGTGCACCGTTTCCGCCGGTGGTCCCTGTCCATCCAGGGGCGCCGGATAACCTGATGGAGGCGCTACGAGGCGCCTCCGTTATGGACGAGCACCGTGTTCTTATGAGTGCGGTGATCAAGAAGGTTCAGTCCGCCAAGAGTGGACTGAACGAAGCCTGCAACAACCTGTTGACAGGTTTCGAGGTAAGTGACAGAGAAAAAAAACCCATATAGTCAGTAGCCCCTGAGACACTGTCCGGTGCTCGGTAAGAGGAACCGGACTGAGGATCAATCCTCTAGTGTAGGAGACTAACGTGATATGTGTGCATGAGCAGGCGTCGCTGTTGGCCGTGACCTCACATGCTGCCGAAGTATCTGAACTGAAGCAGAGGCTGGAGCAGACCGAGAACGACCTCGGCGAGGTTAGAGTGCGGCTGCGGAAGAAGCAAGGTAAGTAACGTCTTCCTGTGTGTTCGGAAAGCGGAGACGCTGTGTATTGACTGTAATGTCGAAATGTATGCAGGAGCCGCGACCGAGGTCGAGGCCCTGGGCAAGGCCGAGGAGAAGGTTGTCTAGCAGCAAGCCGCCCGTAAGAAGCTCGAGGCCCGTGTCAAGGAAATCCAACAGGAGCTCCAAGATGTAGTGAAAAAATGTGATACCTTGGAGAATGACGCGTCGGCTCAGGAGGTCGAACTCACCAAGGCTCGTCAGGGTGCAGAGACCGTGCGGAATGAGGCCCGGGCCGTCATCCAGGAGATCCAGGAGGCCAGGAAGATCACGGCGGGTAAGGCTTTTAAGATGCAAAGCAAGTATGCGGAGAGGCAGTACCTTTTACTAACCCGGGTTCGGAGTTCCCCAGGAGCTTTTGCGGATCTACCACGCAGATCAGACACTGCAGCGTTCTACCGAGCCGAAGGAGGAAGTTCTATGGAGAAGCTATTCTCGTCGCAGTATGCGATGCCAGAGCATCCTGTGTTCTTCACCGATCAGCTCAAGCAGCTGGTGGAGCTGCACAGGGTGGCCGAGCTAGCCATGAAGGATTTGACAATCCGGCTATGGCCAGCCGAAGCTATACCCAGCATCTACTTCGGACTCGTGAGGCCGTTAGTGGAAGCTTGTCCCTGGTTGGACGTCGTCAAGCGCTCTGCATGTATTGAAGGCGCCCGTATGGCCTTCGCTCGCTGCAAGATGTGGTGGGCGAAGATGAACACTATTGAAGTGGCCAGCGGGCCGCCGGAGGGCAAGGAGCACCGCACACCCGAGAAATATTTTGCGGATGTCATAGAAGGGTCTCGACTTGTGGCAGCTCAATGTTCACAGGACATTATTTTCGAATGAATACAATCGTATTGGGCCTTTGCCTTGTATTATAAAGACAGAGCTTATTTCGTTATGTAATTTCGTTATGCTTTAAATTGTTTCCTCCTATGCGGTCGTGTTATATGCAATCTGAGGGTTGGCCAGTCGTCGGCTTCTTCCCTCACGTAATTAGTAAGGAGGTGTTCGGGATGGGATCTAAACAATCTTGATCCAATTGTATGGTCCTTGAAGGAGTTGTTTAAGCATAGCGAACAAGGCAATCGGACTATACGACTTAAACGCCCTCACTTAGCCATAGGAGTTTTATAATTAAGTAAGTGCGCAGCCTGGTCCAAGCCGAGTCTTTGTCGACAAGATCTCGATCGGAAGTGTCGATCCTTGGCGTGAGGCGGAAAAAATCTCCAACGATTTTGTAACCCATGAACGGTGACGGGCTCTCGCCGTATCATGATGATCAGTTTTTGGCTTTCTCTCTTTGAGGTGCTCATCCGGTCAAGGCGAGCACAATCAGTTAGTTCTCCCTTTACTACCCTAGCCGATAGAGCGGAACATAGGGTAGCAAGCACAGGAGCCGGGCAACCCAACTATTGACCAAAGACATGATTTGGAGCCAATGCATATAATGCTAAATTCGGGGTGCCGAACTTTTATACAAAAAGTGTTCGGACTTTGTTGCCTTATTGTGGGGCGATAAGCAGCCCCTGGCGAATATCAAACGTACAAAAGAGTACCAATGTAGCTAATAAGCAGATCGAAATGAAATGAAATAAGGGGGAAAAACCACAAAAACTGGGCCGCAAATCATTATCATTATAACTGCATGGATACGTTAAGGCGCATCTTGTACAAATAGCGCGATAAGCACCCGAGCTATGTAATATGCCGGAATCAATAGGGGGCAGCGTACGGGTCCTGAGAAAGAAGTAAAAATACCGTTAAGAAGACGTATGGAGGTTACCCTACACACCTATGCTGCATGTCCCCTTTGTATGCCAATCCTTTGAAGGGGCTTGTGATAAGGCTCGCGGGAAAAGGAACCTGGAACAGAAAGAAAAAGGTGTATCTGGGGTCGGTCTAGCCGAACTGTAGATCCCGGTTGAGCTTGTGCCTCTGTCGATGTCCATGGAATCTCGAGTGCGTAATTATGTACGTGTGGTACGAATGCCACTACTTCATCTGGACTGGGACGGAAGCCGAATTGCTAGTCGAGCTCTTGACGAGCCTTGCTGTCCTGTTGTAGTGTAGTTCGGGACCTCTTGATGGTGTCCAGGGGCTCGGCAGCTGGTGCTGCTTGAGAAGGCCGCTCTGTACCTCTGCTACTAGGGCGACGGTGTGCTCCTCTGTTCGGAGAGAGTGTTCCGTGTTGCCATTGACTGTTATGACGCCACGTGGACCGGGCATCTTGAGTTTGAGGTAAGCGTAGTGTGGCACTGCATTGAATCTAGCAAACGTTGTTCGTCTGAGTAATGCGTGGTAGCCGCTGCAGAAGGGGAAGGTGTCGAAGATTAACTCCTCGCTTTGGAAATTATCCGGAGAGCCGAAGACCACTTCCAGCGTGATTGAGCCCGTACAACGGGCCTCGACGCCTAGTATGACTCCTTTGAAGGTAGTCTTTGTTGGTTTGATTCGTGAGGGGTCAATGCTCATCTTTCGAACTGTGTCTTGATAGAGCAGGTTGAGGCTGCTACCACCGTCCATTAGGACTCGTGTTAGGTGAAATCCGTCCATGATTGGGTCGAGGACCAATGCGGTCGAACCACCATGACGGATACTGGTTGGGTGGTCTCGACGATCAAAGGTGATCGGAAACGATGACCATGGATTGAATTTGGGGGCGACTGGCTCTACCGCGTAGACGTCCCTGAGTGCACGCTTACGCTCCCTTTTGGGGATGTGTGTAGTGTATATCATGTTCACCGTTTTGACTTGAGGGGGAAATTTCTTGTTCCCCCCAGTGTTCGGCTGTCGGGGCTCTTCGTCCTCGTCCTCACTTTGTGATCCCTTTTCTTTGTTTTCGGCATTTAACTTGCCAACCTACTTGAAAACCCAACAATCCCTATTGGTATGATTGGCTTGCTTGTCCGGGATGTCGTGTATCTGGCACGGACTGTCGAGTATGCGGCCCAGGCTGGAAGGTCCTTCATTGTTTCTTTTATAGGGCTTCTTCTGCTGGCCGGACTTGGACCAAGTGAATCCGGCGTTGACTGTGGCGTCATCGGTGTTGTTGTCATTGCTTCGGCATTTGTGTCTGTTGCGCCGGAGCTTGCCAGTGCTATTCTTGGCCTCCGAGGGGCCTGTCTCGCTGGCTGTGTTGTTACTACGGGCCAGCCAACCGTCCTCTCCCATGCAAAAGCAGGTCATGAGTGCCGTGAGGGCTGCCATGGACTTCGTCTTTTCTTGGCCGAGGTGGCATGCTAGCCATTCGTCACGGATGCTGTGTTTGAAGGCTGCCAAGGCCTCGGCATCCAGGACGATCAACGGTGCAGGTTCTTTTTGGTTAGGAACCTAGTCCGGAATTTTCTGGCTGATTCTCCAGGTTGTTGAACTATGTGGCTTAGATCATTGGCGTCTGGTGGCCGGACATATGTTCCTTGGAAGTTGTCTAGGAAAGCTTCTTCCAAGTCCTCCCAGCTACCGATAGAATTTTCAGGGCAGGTTTGTTAAGCCGATGCCGAGCTAGCCCTTTGAGCTTGAGTGGGAGGTATTTAATGGCGTGGAGGTCATCTCCTCGAGCCATGTGGATGTGGAGGATGAAATCCTCGATCCACACTGCGGGATCGGTTGTGCCTCGTATGATTCGATATTGACGGGCTTGAATCCCTCGGGGAATTCATGATCCAGTACCTCGTCCGTGAAGCAGAGAGGGTGTGCGACACCTCTGTATTGGGCCGCATCGCGGCGTAGCTCTAATGGAGTCCGTCTGCGGCATTCAGCCCGGGCGTGGTTAGGTTTGTCACGTCCGAATAGGTAGCCATCGTCGTGCCTTGAGGTACGTCCGCGCGATCCGTAGATCGATCTTGTATGTCCTGCTTTATTGTCCGGGGGTTTCTTTGAAGGTCGTATGTGTGACCCGAACTCTTTCGTCTTTATTTTTTCGGGGTGGTGGGGCATTCATTGCTCGGCTGAGTTGCCGCTTTATCTCGACCGTGGGGTGGCGATCGGCCACCCTGTCTCACCACGCTGGTGGTCGTTCCGCGTCTGTGAGGAGATGTGTGCTCTGTTACTTCCTCGTTGAATTGAGGTAGCTTGATCTGCGTTTGGGTAGCTCTTAGCTAGGCGCTTGAGGCCAGTATTCTTGGCGGTCGGGACATCGATCCATCCGCTCACGAGCAGATCTTGTTCGGCTTGAAGCTGCTGCTGTTTCTTTTTCAGGCTCCTTGCAGTGGCTATGAGCTGAAGCTTAAAGCGCTCCTGCTCCACAGGGTCCTCCGGCACGATGAAGTCTTCATTGCCGAGGCTTGTCTCTTCCTCGGAGGGTGGATGGTAACTATCATCCTCTGAGTTATCTTCTGTGGCTTTGTTCATCGTGGTTGTCTTACTGTTGTCATGTTCCTCCTATTCGGATGCCGCACCGACGGGGTCTTCATTGTTTTCGGCGTCACCCAGAGTGCTATTTTCTCCGGTACCAGTGTTGCCATCCTTTGAGCGATGAGGCTTAGAACGGCGTTTGGGGCGCCGATGCTTAGACTGCGTCTCAGAGGGTTTGTTCTTATCCGGCTCTTCTTTGTCGTCGCCAGATCCTTTGGGTGTATCAACCATGTACACGTCGTACGAGGAGGTGGTCATCCAACATCCAGTGAATGGCGGGTCTTGGCCTTGCTCATTGTCGGCATCGTCGTCCATACCGGTGATGTCTTCGAAGCCGTAGTCAAGCACGTCGGTTAAGTCGTCGACGGTGGCTATGAAGTGGGTGGCGGGCGGGAAGCAAAATTCCTCGCCGTCTGCCTCTAGCTCAAACCGAATATAGTTCGGCTGTGAGTCTTCCTCCAGGGTCAAGTTCTTCAAAGAATTTAGTACGTCACCCAAAGGCGAATCTTTGGAAGATGTTCGCGGGCGCTAAATTCGAAAATCGACAACCGATCCAGCTCGGTGTCCGCAGGTGTATCCGGTCCGGAACGTGTAGCCGGAGACGAGTTTAGGGTTCCGTTGACACAAGCATTGCAGGATGTCGAGTCCGTGTGCGGCTCCAATGTCGCAGACTTTATGGCCTCGGAGGGCGCGATCTGCTTTGGCTCTAAGGCCATTGTAGCAACAGGATCCATCTCCTGGATGTGATCCGATGACATATTTAAGTCAAGTTAAATCCGGAGAGAGGGGAGTGATCGCCATGTCTCAAATCCATCGAAGATCAAGTCTCCACGGATATCCATAGCGTAATTCAAGCTTCGAATCGACACGATGGCGGGGCGTAGCTATCGACCTGCTCCACGCGGCCAAGCGAGTTGGCCCGCAGTACGAAGCCGCCGAACACAAAGATTTGTCCGGGGAAAAAGATTTCTCCTTGAACGACGCCATTGTCGGCGATTGGAGGGGCCATCGAGCCTTACGTCGACGACACAGTGTAACTCTCAATGAAAGCACCAATGTCGGTGTCAAAACCGGCGGATCTCAGGTAGGGGGTCCCGAACTGTGCGTCTAGGATAGATGGTAAGAGGAGACGGGGGACACGATGTTTACCCAGGTTCGGGCCCTCTCTATGGAGGTAATACCCTACTTCCTGCTTGATTGATCTTGATGAATATGAGTGTTACAAGAGTTGATCTACCACGAGATCGTAATGGCTAAACCCTAGAAGTCTAGCCTATGTGAATATGGTAATGAATCTGTCCTCTCCGGACTATGCTCTCCGGTTTATATAGACACCGGAGAGATCTAGGGTTACATGAGGTCGGTCAAATAGGAGGAAATCTTCATAATAGGTCGCCTAGCTTGCCTTCCACGCCAAGTAGAGTCCAACCCGGACACGGGCATAGTCTTCGGCCTTCGTATCTTCACGGCCCATCAGTTCGGCCCATGGATAACAGGCCGGACGCACGAGGACCCCTTTGTCCAGGACTCCCTCAGTGGTGGCCCCCCTCCAGCAGATATTTTTGCCAATACTTCTTATATATTCTAGAAAAGTTCTCCGTAAATTCTCTGCCTAATCTGAGAAATTTTATTTCTGCACAAAAATAATACCATGGTAGTTCTCCTGAAAACAGCGTCAGTTCGGGTTAGTTTCATTCAAATCATGCAAATTATAGTCCAAATCAAGAGCAAAACTGTTTGGAAAAGTAGATACGTTTGGGACGTATCATCGCAACCCTGGACGGATGGCACTCATGCCCGACTGGCTCGCCGTCGTGACCCACGGTCCTCTCTGACGACCCGGTTCCTGCACGACAACCCAGGCGCATGTTTGTGTCGTGCTGGCACGAGCAAAGTAGCCCGACATGGGGTGACAAACATTGACAGGCGGACCCAGACGCGCCCATCGCGCGTCTTTGCGACCGCTGGCCAGATGTCCCTCTTCTAACACCCGATTGACACACGTCGAGCCGGGCGCGCTCGCGTGCTTGGCTAGTGCAAGCGAACCAGCCCACCGAGGGCCGAATACGCTGATGTTTGGACCCACCTTGCTTGTTGCGTTGGTAAGCGCACGAGAGGGCACACTTGGGCATGACACAAGCTCATTACACAGTGGTGGCCCTAACCACGTCCATGTCCCATACATCGTGGACGTGTGAGGAAACATGACCAGGTGCGGGGCGATTGCTACTTGTGATAGGCATTGGATTCCCCCGAAGAGGAAGGGTGATGTAGTATAGTAGCAGATAGTATCCCCCTCAGCTAAGAACCAAGGTTTATCAAACCAGTAGGAGACATCAGCAAACAAGATAAACAATACCTACACACACAAAGCAAATACTTGCACGCAACACGGGCAAGAGGGTTGTCAATCTCCTTGTACTCGTTAATTGCAAGGATCAAATCTGATAGTGGTAGATAGATAATATAAAAAGGAAAATAGAAGATAATAAATTGTAGCAAGTATTTTAGGGTTTTAGTAAATATAAAGTGAATGGACCCTAGGGCCATAGCTTTCACTAGAGGCATCTCTCTCATGAGCATAGTACGGTGGGTAGACAAATTACTATTGGACAATTGATAGAATAGTGCATAGTTATAATCATATTCATGGCATGATCAATATATAGGCATTGCGTCCGAGAAAAGTAGACCATTAATCTTACTAAATCTACTACTAGTACTATACCCCTCTGAAAGCACATTTGCTCCCTTAGTGGTTTTGGTAATTCATGTCAACATACATGTTGTTGGAGTAATGTTTTCCTGAGGTATATTTCAGGAAAAGTTCAGCCTAGGCAAGTAGATGGATGAAGATGTGGACCCCTCAAGCTACAAAGAACAAACACTAGCAGGAGCTTCAAGACTCTGCATTTTTGGTTAAGTGATCAAATATCACATTGAGTCCATAGGAAGTCGATACTATTTAAAGGGGATGAGGTTTTGATCATGAGTCATTTGCTCAAGTGCTTAAAGATATTGCTCCAAAACGGCCAGCCACACCCTCATAATCCAATCTATCCAAAACACTAAAGTTATTCTCGGTGCCATCAAAACACTTACATCCGGATCCACCGGGATACATTAGACAGAGCTACTGCCTAAACCCTAGAAACTCGGTTTCACCGAGATGACATTCAGTCCCACCAAAGTGTGTGTGCCAACTCTCTATAACCCATTGTGTTCATTTCAGAATTACCGAGCGAGACCGATCAGAATTACCGACATGTGAAGAGTGCTTAGGTCATCACTAATCGGTCCCACCGAGTGGATTCATCCGGTCTCACTGAAGTGTATGAAGTTCGAACCTTTTACACTAGTCGGTCCCACCGAGTTTTTCACCCGGTTCCACCGAGTTCTGCATAAAGGTGTGTAATAGCTAGATCTTTGGTGATGGCTATATATACGCCACCCACACCACCTGCTCTTAGAGAGAGCAACCAGGACAAAGCCACTACTTCCCATATCCATTTTCTCGAGATGTAACCACCTACACTTGTGTTGAGATCAAGGGATTCCACTCCAACCATTTGATCCTTGATTTCTAGCCCCTCAAGTTGCTTTCCACTCCAATCCTTCTCCCACCACCATGCCAAATTTGTGAGGAAGTGATCGAGTGTTGAGAAGACTATCTATTGAATGACAAGCATAAGAGTTCATCATCAACAACATCTATTACCTTTTGGAGAGTGGTGTCTCCCAGATTGGTTAGGTGTCACTTGGGAGCCTCCAAATCATGTGGAGTTGAACCAAGAGTTTGTAAGGGCAAGGAGATCGCTACTCAATCTCTAGATATTCATGTGTATAAAGTATTGGTTGCCATTTAACTTTTGCTAAAATTTTCCCAAATTCCAAGAAAACAGAAAACTGCACCTTTGCCTTGTTAAGTGGATATCCCCCCTCTAGACCTATCTTCTCGATCTTCCACCCTCGACCGCTATCCAACATGCACCTTGAGGTATTAAGTTCATAACAAACAGAGTAATGCTTGGAGCATGATCAAATAATGTAGACAAAGTAAAATCAATTAATATGATTGAAACCCATCGTTTTACCCTTACTAGCAGTAATACAAATACGTGCCTTGCAAGTTCTCTTGTCACAGAGTAAGGACACCACAAGATTGAACCTACCACCAAGTACCTCTCCCGCTGAAGATAAATCAATATAATTGTCCAAACAAGACGGATATCACAGAGAAATACAAGGCTATAAAATCACACTTAATAGATTTCAGAAAAGACTCAATTACTTTCAATGAATAATCTGATCATTTATACGTCTCAAACGTATCTATAATTTTTTAATTGTTCCATGCTATTATTTATCAATCTTGGATGTTTTATATAAACTTACAAGCAATTATATATCATTTTTGGGGACTAGCCTATTAACTTAGTGCCCAATGTCAGTTGTTTTTTGCTTGTCTTTGGTTTCGTAGAATATCAGTACCAAAAAAAGTCCAAATGCCATGAAACTTTTTGGAGATTTTTTTCTGTACAAAAGAGACACTAGAAGCTTTGGGAGAAGACCAAACATGGGAGCATGGGCCCATCACCCACCAGCGCGTGCCCTGATGGGTGGTGGGGCCCACGAGGCTTCGTTTGACCTAGCTCCGCCTCTATAAATTCTCTAAAATCATGGAACCAACAGGGAAGTCCACGAAATACTTTTTATGCCATCGCAAGTTCTGGAACCACGAGATCCCATCTAGAGGCCTTTTCCGGCACTCTGCCGGAGGGCGATTCGATCATGGAGGGGGCTCTTCATCATCCTTGCTGCCCTCCAATGATGTGTGAGTAGTTTACCACGGACCTGTGGATCCATAGTTAATAGCTAGATGGCTTATTCTCTCTTTTTGATCTTCAATACAATGTTCTCCTCGGTGTTCTTGGAGATCTATTTGATGTAATGGCTTTTTGCAGTGTGTTTGTTGGGATCCGATGAATTGTGAGTTTATGATCAGATCTATCCATGAATATTATTTTAGTTTTCTCTGAACTCTTGTATGCATGATTGTTATAGCCTCGTAATTCTTCTCTGGTTTATTTGTTTGTTTTGGCCAACTAGATTGATTTATCTTGCCATGGGAAGAGGTGCATTCTGATGCATCCGATCTTGCGGTGCTCAATTCCATTGACAAAAAGGGACATGACACACATGTATCATTGCTATTAAGGGTAACAAGATGGGATTTGTTTCATACGTGAGTTTATCTTGTCTACATCAGGTCATCTTACTTAAGGCGTTACTCCGTTCTCTCATGAACTTAATACACTAGATGCATGCTGGATAGCGGTCGGTGTGTGGACTAATAGTAGTAGATGCAGAATCGTTTCGGTCTACTTGTCTCGGACATGATCCCTATATACATGATCATTGCCTTGGATATCATCATAATTATTTGCTTTTCTGTCAATTGTCGAACAGTAATTTGTCTACCCACAGTATGCTAATTTTATGAGAGAAGTCTCTAGTGAAAACTATGGCCCTGGGGTCTATTTCCTATCACATATTAAAACCAAAAATATCTCACTGCAAATTACTTTTGTTTATTTTATTTTGTTTGATCTACCTATCAAAAACTATATCGTTTAATCTTGCTCGTAACCGTTGAGGAATTGACAACCCCTCTACGCATTGGGTTGCAAGTATTTGTTCTTTGTGTGCATGTGCTGTTTACATAGTGTTGCTTGGTTCTCCTACTGGATTGATAACCTTGGTTTCATAACTGAGGGAAATACTTATCACTATTGTACCACATCATCCTCTCCTCTTCGAGGAAATTCTAACGCGGCTCATAAGTAGCATCATAAACCCACAATTCATCGGATCCCAACAAACACACCGCAAAGATTACATCGAATAGATCTCCGAAGAGATCACTGCATTGAAGATCAGAGAGAGAGAGAGAAAGCCAAGTAGCTACTTCTATGGACCCGTAGGTCCTCTTGAAACTACTCAAACATCATCATGGAGGTAGCAAGGTTGATGAAGATGGCCTCCATGATTGATTCTCCCTCCGGCAGAGTACCGATGGAGGCCACTAGATGAGATCACAGAAGAACAAAGTCTTGCGGTGGCGATAAAACTGTTTCGGGTCTCGCTCTGGGGGTTTCTAGGATTTAGGGAATTTATAGTGTTGGAATTAGGTCAGATGGACCTCCATGGGGCCCACAAGATCAAGTGGCATTCCCCTTAGGGCGCAGAATGTGAGCTTATGTCCCACCTACAGATCTTTCCGCCTCCCTCAAAGCTTCCAGGGTCTCTTCTGGTCGGAAAAAACACCGTGAAGTTTCATTGTGTTTGGACTTCGTTTGGTATGGTTTTTCTGTGAAACAAGGAAATAGGCAAAAAAACAGGAGCTAGCACTAGGCACTGAGTTCATATGTTAGTTCCCAAAAAATGATATAAAATGACATATAAAGCATACATTATTGATAATATAATACCATGAAACAATAAAAAATTATAGATATATTGGAGACGTATCAGCGTCCGCGGAGATCGAACGATCGCGAGCGTGCTAGGGAGCCAGCTGTGTGAGGCTTAGGCACAACATACAGTGCAGAGGGCACTCTCACATGACAAGGTCATGAAAAGGCAAGTACTCCTGCATCCTTTATAAGCATATTTACCAAAAGGCTTTAACTTCATTTCATCATAAGTGAAAGCATTTAATATAAATGTGCCACATACCTCACCAAATAGTTGCACATGTTGGTATGGATCCTCCATATTGTCACTTGTAAATGGCTTACTTTTCACCAGTCCGCATAGACTCATATTAACTTTGTAGGTTTCACCATTACGTATCGGGCCTAAACATGTGAAGATTTGTTAAATAGGTGATCCCAAGAGCTTTATTGAAACGAGTTGATACAGATGCTCATACTCAGCCATAGTTTCTTAGAACCTGCAAAACAATTTAGTACACAATAATAAACCAAAACTCAAAATGAAAAACCAAAGGTGCTGATCTTCCCGGCAGCGGCGTCAGGAAAAGCTTGACGTCCTACAAGTGCACATGGTTGACTTGTAGCCTTTTCGATGAAAGAGTATCAGTCTCACATGGAGCTAGCATATGGTATTTTGCCTCTTGTAGAGGTTTATCAAAATGTGCCTGCAAGTTAGTTGCGAACCCAAACAAAAGAAACACGAATTGGAAAAATCTGCGAGAGTTATTGTGATGAGAATTAAAGTGCACAATAACGAAAGTAAAGAACAAGAGAGTAATTACAGCGGTGAAATATGCAGTAGGACTAAGAAGTTCTCAGGGACTCTAGATATCACTAGTATGTATGTTACTTAATTGTCGGGATGCACAATTATAAGTTTAGATAATCGACCCACTTTATGTGTTTTTATGTGTGAACGGAGCCAAGTACACATACGTGCATACAACTGCAACTTTGTATCACACATGCCACCACTGTCCCTCCCCTACCGGGGTAGATGCAACAATGATTAAGGATCTTCATCACTCCCCTATATAAGTTCCACGAAGAGAGGGCCGGAGATTTTGTAACCGCAATATCTCCACATCTTCGTTACCCTTGGATAGTAAAATCCTTCAAGTCCATATATTATAGGAAAATGTTGTGAGGTCGACATCAGACATCATCACGAAGAATAATTGACATAACATGTAAAGAGAATCATGCACCTTATCAACATTAAGCTTGTAAACATGCTAGGTTTCCTTGATATCGCCGAGGACTAGGGGGATTACTCAAACATAGAGACAACAAACATCATAAAGATTTTTAGGGCAATAACAGATGAATGATTAGTGCAACACACATATGAATCCAAACTAGGGTTTGGTATTATAACGAGATGAATAAAGGGATTGATATTGAGGATGTGGATGACAATGATGATGAAGATTGATGTTGTAGTCTCCCTGGTCGGGATGATGGTGTAGCAGTGCCCTTCCATAGATTCCTCCCTAGATCCCTTTTTGGAGGTGATGTTTGCTAGTTCTGGTTTGTGGTTCTAGACTCTTTGTTTTTCATCTGAGAAATCCGATCACATGGGGTTGAAGTACTCGACCAGGGGGTGGCGGTGTCGAATGATCTGAATGTCTATGCTTGTACCATGTGCCGTTTTCACCTCTTGAAAGCCCTCCATGGTTGGGTTTCCTCCCGTGTGATATTTTCTTCATATGGAAGGTTATTATGAGGTCAATTGACATGATTTTCACCCAAAATTAGGTCTTTTCCAATCAATGCTCAAAATATCCTTCTCCTTTTAGAATGTCATGAAATCAGGCAAAAAGGGCACATGAGTGTGGTACAATTCTGAAAATCCTACAACTAATATGCAAAAGCGATGGATAAACAGTGATGCGGAGATGGAATCATCAAGGCCCCTTTGTCACATAAATGCATCTCGCGGGAAATCACAAAACATATGACCTGAAGACAAAGATAGGAAGACACAATCCAATGAGGATAAAAGGAAAGGCATCTAGACTTTGAAGGAGATTGATGATCTGATTTGCCCAAATCATAATAATAATACTAAACAAAGGGAGATTAGGACCGGTACTGGCATGAGCCTCACAAATGCCCCAATTGTTGTTAGTCCGGCACACAAAAGTATATCGCCGCAACATGTGGACGGAACAAGAAATCCCAACTGGTGAAGGAATGCAAAGAGTCAATGACACAATCACAACAAATACCAACTTCGCACCCACGACAAAACAAGAAGCATCATCTAAGAGACAAGAAGCAACATCTTACAAATAAGAAGCAATATTCAACAAAGCAAGGTCAACTACTATTGATCAACTATCATCATCCAATAATCCATCATCTACGTTTCAGTGACACACATCAATCAGGACACCTGCACCTATAAGGACAAGATGAAGACGACTATGAGTATATATGTTAACCTTACTCACGGACCAAGCTCCATTACAAATATTGATTGGGGGGGGGGGGGGGGTTGATGATAAGTGGAATTACCTATGGCCACACCCCTCAACGTCGAATCGACGACCCCACTAAGCCCATGGACAAGCCATTACGTTAGGGAAATGCAGCCTCGACCACATGGGAACCTTTCCATTCGTATACACCACATCCGAGGCAAAATCTACGTGGCCCAGCGTAGGAGAGGCTAAAGCATCGCAAAGCAATACCTCTTTTACTTCAAACCCTATACGCCCTAGTGCATCAACATGGAGTCTTCAATACCAGAACTATATAAGGGGCAATAGGGGCATGTAGAACAAGATCCACTCCTTTCCGCCTAGTTATAGACTACAGACGGCGTAAAGATTTTCTACCCATCCCATCAAAATCACAACCATAACTCACCAAGTTTCCCTAACTCACCCAGTACATTACCCCCTCACATTGTACTCCTCGATATTCTATATATATATACAAGAAAAAGAGCAATGCATGAAGTAGCGCTTTTACCCACCCTAGGTTGAACCTGGGTAAATCACCCTTTATTTGTGTTATAGACTTGATGATATCCTGACATGATGGCCCCTCCACTGCAAATCCACGTAATAACTCTAGGATCGCTACTAAGACCCGACGAAAATCCCTTGACAAATATCACAAGTTAAAGGGTAGCAGTCGTAAAGGTCGTCGTTGCCTCCACTCTAGTTTATCAACCTTTTTGTGGTGATGACTGTGGGATGATCCTAGTTATCCACGAATCATGAGAGGCATTATCAAGGGGCATGTAGTTAGTACTGATGACAGAAGAGAGTTATAGCCAATCTAAAAAAGCAAGTTATAACGAACGCTGTATCACGATTGGATGTTCGTCACGCTTCTAACCGGAACGATAACATGTTTTGATAGGAATCTAGGGACCAGATCTAAGTTGTAGCCAAAACACAACTTGTATGGTAATGAGTTCGGTGGTCACTACTCGACCCGTTACCTATAAGTCATCGTTTTGCATATCGGTGCAAATCTCTCAAAGCAAATAAAATTGGCAACTAAACTTTGTTTAAATGTATATATGGGATCTATCACCATTTATTGTTGAAGTACGTTTTTATACATATTTGCGAATATATTTTTAACAAAAGATGTAAAAATTTCTATCAAATTCATGGTCAATTTTCAAAAACTAGATCCATATCTACAAAGCAACAACTTCACAAAGTCGAAGACTGCATGCACGATTGGTCTACTGGTAACAAGAGTTCGATAAGGGCTTCTTCAACACGGCCCATCAAAACACCCCTAAATGTTCGGACTGCATGGTCCGGTCACTTTTTGCCCTCCAACATCGTGTATCAAACCTCCGTGGACCAGTTCGCATGTCCGACTTCTCACAAATCCGGGCCAAATCTAGGGAGCTTCGGGGGAGTTCGGATAGTCCACTGGGCCCACTGTGGGACCTTTTCAAGTCTGTCTGACCCATCGTGTTCTTTTTCTAGGGTTAATATTTAGCTAACATAGGTAGGAATATCATCCGAAATTACATTTAGGACGCAGCCGGGGGAGGGGGGGGGGGAGGCAACCAAACATTATAAAGTTCTTCACCTACACCAACTTCTAACTTATATGCGACAATATTAGCAGAACGACGAATCCAAACAACTCTGAAATTCATAAAAATTTTAAGCAACTCCTTGATCTCCTGTATTGTTTAGCATATGCACTACCGCCTTGTTATCGAGCTTCAAATGGACCCTCTGAACACCACACTCGACAGCAACCTGTAGAGCAAGCCTGCATGCTAGGATCTCCATCGCTTCAGGATCAACATGATTATGAAATAAATGGTAAACACTGGCCAGAAAAGCCCTGTTGTGATCATACATTACCACACCACCACCATCTTCTCTCCGAACTTGGACACCACCCCATCCGAGTTGATTTTGATCCTGTTCCTGAAATTTAATGTTTTTGGATGACCAACTTCCTTCCTGTTGTTCATGTCCATGGAGGAATCTTCGTTGGAGATGCTCTAAAATGCTAGAAGACCTGACAAATTGAAAATTTAGGGGACACAGAGAAAAGGAAACAGTAAAAGAAGAGAAAAGAAAAGGAAACATGAAAGACAACTAGATTGGAAATTGGAAACCAGTCGTCCCCTCCTCCCCTCCTCTTCCTCGGCCCTCGCTTCGTTCTCCGCGGGCCGGGCCATTCCCGTATGCTCTTCTCCGGCGAGGTAAAGAAACCATCTTTCTCACATTTTCTACCCCTCTCCTTTCTTGCTGGTGCCACCGTCCTAGCGGTTACTCAGCTAGATCTGCACGCATTTGTCGTTTCTTGGCCGCAGATCTTGAGCGTGGATCCCCCTTTCCCCGGATCCAGAGTGGTCTGGATCCGGCTTTTCCGCGGTGCTGGTAGGATTTGGTGCGCTCCTCACCGTGGGAACGAAAGACCACATGTTTTGTTTGTAGGATCGTATAGCGTGTGCGTTTGATCGTTTCTTGGTGTTAGTTTCTTCACGCATGCGTTTGATCGTTTTTTGGTGTTAGTTTCTTCACGCATGCGTGGATTCACAGTCAGCCGATGCACATTTGTTCCACCAAGTTCCGTGGATTTGTATCTTGCGAGGACCGTCAAGTTAAATATCTCTGAAGTAAGCACCATGATTAGCAATCTTACACTACATTGTGCATTCTCGTGAGGGGTGCAGGGCAACAGAGCATTATTCTGTGGCAAGGTTGAATGGCGGTGAGTTAGGGATATACGAGACTGTGCGGAGCAGGGGTTATTAATAAATTGTGCAAGAGGTGAACCTTGGCCGAGATGGATGCCGTTGTTGTTGTTGCCGATGCTATGGGCGCTGTGACTATAGAGAACGGGGCGAAGCTGGAGTTGCCTGACGGTGTAGAGGCGCGCGGCGAAGAGCATGATGTGCAGGCCAACAGAGACCATTCAGGGGAGAGTGAGGTGATCAACCCGCACGAAGAGGCAGGTGGAGAAGCCACCTCACACCCAGAAGGGAGGAAGATCGGCCGTTCCAAGGTGATCTTGTGACAGTGATGTTTTGTGCCTGTCTGGTGACAATACTGTTCTGATTAGTGTTTTCTACATGATGTGCTTATAGGGAACTGCAAGTCATGGTCCTAAGGTTGCAAAGACAAGGAGCCCAAAGAGTGGAGATGAAGGTCTAGCAAGGAGAGGCACCCCTAGTTCCTCTCTTCAGAAGGCACCCATTGTGCAGTATCGCATGCAGACTCAGGCACTGGCTCTTGTACCAATGGTGATCCGAGTGTCGATAAGAAAGTGAGTTCTCCGTTCTGCTTGATTTTATTATTCCTATGTTACCCGGAATTGGTTCCATATCCAAGCCAGCTAGGTCTCAAATACTTTGTTTGGTAATGGTAATCAGAAATCTGGAAAGATCGAGTCTCGTCCGTCTGCCAAGGAGACATCATTGCTCGAGGACGCAAAGTATGCATATTTCTTTCCTGTTTCTGTGTTATTTCTTGCGTACTGTGGTCTTACTTCCTTTTTTTGAGACAGAGCGGGTTTTGCCCTATATTTGTATGTATATCTAACTTTTAGTAATCAAGATAAGTTCCAACCAAAGTTATGGTGCCATTTAAAGACAAACCTTTGGTTGCTAGTTAGTGATTTGTTAAAAATAGGGAATTGTACCATGTTTCCATTTCTTGGATTACCTCAATGTGATAAACACATGTATGCTCACCCTCAGACGGTCAGACATCAGTTCAATTGAAATAATACTTATTTGATCTATTTCTCTACTATGTCACTGAAGCGACACCTTTTCATCTCGTCATTTATCGACCTGCCACAAACCTCAACAAGTGTGTCAGTATTGGAAGTTAACTTTAGTATTTCCAGCATTTGGATGTCATGCTCTGTTTTTAAATATAAGATGTTTTGGCAGTTTAAATTGAACTGCCAAAACGTCTTATATTTAGGAACAGAGGGTGTACTTAATAAAGCCCTGCTCAATATCGGTCAGTTGAAGTATTGTGTTTCCTTTTCTCATTGTCAAGTTCAACTTAGGGCCGAGTCTGTGGACCATATTTGCATAATTGCATCTAAGGTCTTTGGGAATTTCTCTTACATTTCATGCTCCATTTTTCCTTTTCCCTGTTAATATTATCTAGTTTTGTTGGATACTCACAGAGTCACTTATGCTGTTATATTCACCCCCACAGATCCAGGGAGGGAAGTAAAGCTCAAAAGCAATCAGACCAGCATTCTTCCATCAGAAGAGATGAAGAAGATTTAAATAGTGAAAGTTCAAAAGCTCGAAGGGCTGGCAGCACTCCTGCCTATGGATTCAGTTTCAAGTGTGATGAGAGAGCTGAAAAAAGAAGAGAGGTAATTTCTGGTCTAATACCCTATTTCCCTGATTTTATTTGGAGAAAAAAAAGCAGATTTGATTCAGCTATTTTGTTTACCCAATATATAGTTCTACTCAAAGCTTGAGGAGAAGATTCATGCAAGAGAGATGGAAATAAGCAATATGCAAGCGAAATCGAAGGTGACATTGTGTTATCTCTTGGAAATGTAAATGTTATTCTTGCATCTCATATGTTACTTGCTGACATTTGTTGCCTTATTATTCACAGGAGACTGAAGAAGCTGAACTCAAAATGCTGAGAAAAAGCTTAAAGTTCAAGGCTACGCCGATGCCAAGTTTCTCCCCACCACCAAAGGTTGAACTGAAAAAGGTAATCCTGCTTTGCTCCTCATTCCTTCTGAATCCCTGGCTTTTCAACAAGTTAATTCATGACAGTGTCATGTGACTTGTAAGAAGGAGCCGAGTGTGGGGTTATCCCTTACTGGGCCCTAAAAAGACATTTGCATTTAATTGTATACAGGAAATAGAACTTCATCACTTAAAAACAGGACTTCAGGAAAACATTAAAATGCTATGTTCAGAAGATATACTGAAAATGGAACTTTTCATGCGCTCAAACACCAAGATTTAAAAGTATATTAAAAATGTTAATCATCAGAAAATTGTCTATGCCATGTGCTGCATTTGGATGGGATGCTGTTGCAGGGCCTTTATACTCATAGAAAAATCTGTATTGGCAGTTAAGGTACATGCCTTGAGACAAGATGAATATTAGTACTAGGACCTGTCTGATCTAAAATTTAAAATTCACTGTACGACAGAAAATAATCTTTTACCTTGCAGCATTCTAGTCTATTCAATAGAAACCTACCAATTGTAGAGTTGAAGCATAAAGATGGGATAAAATCACACTTCTCTATTTTGATAGTCATCATTTAAAGCAACTATGAACCAATTGTACGATACCATGGTGCTGAATCATCTGAACCAGTCCAGAAACAAACAGCACATGCTCCTCTTTAACATCCTGCACTGTGAACATTAGCTAAACACGTGTTGCCGCATTCTAAACATTGGACAATATCACAGTACTTATTACCTTGTTGTGTTATTTCTTATTTGTTGTAGATTCCTCCCACTAGAGCTAAATCACCAAAGCTTGGCCGTTCCAAGAACAAATCTGGGCTGGAGGCTGAAGAAAGTACCACCCCAAGCCATCCTATCCGTATGAGCCTTGATGAGAAGGCTACTCAAAATGGTGCGAAGAAAGTAACCCCATCAAACTCGGTGAAGAAGCCCCAGAGGAAGTCACTCCCGAAATTGCCATCAGAGGCAAGCGGCCCACTTGAGGCCACACAGCCAAAAAGCACGGAGGACCTAAACACAGATAATCATCAGGAGTCAGGGTCGCCAGCAAAGCAGCTTCAGGAAACCGAGTCGATCGCCAGCAACGCCCAGGAGCCGATCCGAGCTAAAGTTACCCCCGACGACCAAGAACTCGACAAACAGGCATCCGTGTAGCAACGACCATGGTGACCAAATCCTTCGATTTTGTGATGGCAGGTGTGCATGCCTCTGGCTTTGTCGCCAGACAGCCATATTTCGAGAGTGTATCTAGTGTCCTGTGTTCAGTAAACCAACGCTCGTCTCGTCTTTGTTGAGTCTAGCATCTGTGTTGCTTCTGTTCATAATCGTAAGCGAGGCTCCAGTGTCGTGTGCAACTGCAAATAGTTTTGTCCTATTTTCTACTGCTGCTGCTATTGGTCCAGATGAACTTTGTCTCCCTGCTTTGATTTATAATTTTGTGATGTCCGTGCTGCATTGCAATGGGAGCAACAAAAGGGACGGTGTAAACACTGATGAAAGTGTTGTTATATAATTTCGTGAATACGTGCTTGGGTCCTCTTCTCGTTTGAATGGACAAGAAAAAGGCGCTATCTTCATTCAGCTCAAAAAAACTTCATTCAGCTCAAGTGCAAGTTACTGCGTGGTTTACAAAGCCCTGCTTGCAGGGAATGTTCATATCTGCGAAGTTACTGAGTGAAGGAGCTCTCGTCTCCCAAGGGATGCACTCAGCGTGGAGGTCCTGGAAGCCGCAGTGCCAGCGTGAGAAAGGTTGTCCTGTTGAAGCTGGAGCTTGGCTGAAAGATCTTCCTCCCTTACGGCCGGGCTCCTCAAACACTCCCTCTACGTTCAAGCTGACCAGCTCTCCTCATGTCCAGCCTAAATCTGAACGGATATGGGAGGCCCCGGTTCATCTGCCACGTTAGATTCGGCCACCGCGACCTTACATATATTTGTTCTCATCCGCATCCCGGACCAAAACCTAGTCACTTCATTCCACTATACTCCGCCCCCAAGCTTCGTTTCGGCGATCTTCGGCCTTCTCTGACATGATTGGTATTGGATCCAACTTTGAGACCTTGTTTTCTATGGACTGGGACCTCGTCCCATGCGGGCTTGAGGAGGAGATGACCGTTCGCATGGCTCTCCGCTGCTCTTGGGAGGAGTTCGCTCGATGGCGGTCAGACTCGATACGCTGGGAATCCACCGCGTCCGTGCAAATGGCGCTTGGATCCGGTGGGAGGCGCGTGACCTCTGCCTCGTTGGACGCGGTGCAGTCCGTCTGGCACCCCAACACTGGGGCGGTGACGTAACCCCTCCGATGGCACCTCTTCTTGGCGGCGGGCTCCGGGTCAGAGGTAAACGGCGGCACGCATGGTCCCGGCCCATCTTGTGTTATGGTGCGGGGTGCTCGCTGTGCTAGGCAGAGGGCGTGGGAGGCAATTGTAGCCCTCACGGCCGAGGTCGCGGAGGTGGAGTCACCCGCCGCCATGGAGCTGCTACGAATGACGAGCACCCCCTTGCACCGCAGCGAAGTCGGGGTGGTGTCGGGATCTGGTCTTGGGTGGTCCATCATTGATCTCACCTCGACCGGCGACATCGAAGCCATAGGCTCTGACTTGGAAGAGTAGGGCATGCGAGGCAGCAGGGCCTCATGTCTCACGTGGGCCAGTTCGTGTCCCATGTTCTAGTCTTTCTCGCCGGCGACCAGACCTTCACTTTGCGGGTCTCATGGCCGCCAGACATGGCCAGGGAAGGGAACAACAAGGACGGACACCGACGTCAATTAGCAGGTTTTATGCTACATCTAATTGTATGGATTTGAGGATTTGCTATGAAGTATCTGGTTGTGGAAAAGGACATTTGAGGGTTGACTAGTCGCTATTCAAGGATGTGTCCGGGCGCGTCTGTGGACGTTCAGGGAGCCTGATTTGCTAAGTCCGACTATAGATGCTCTTACTGGTCATATCAGATGTCCTTTTTTTGACACTTGTGTTGGAAATATGCCCTAGAGGCAATAATAAATTAGTTATTATTATATTTCCTTGTTCACGATAATAGTTTATTATCCATGCTATAATTGTATTGATAGGAAACTCAGATACATGTGTGGGTACATAGACAACACCATGTCCCTAGTAAGCCTCTAGTTGACTAGCTCGTTGATCAATAGATGGTTACGGTTTCACGACCATGGACATTGGGTGTCATT
The DNA here is from genome assembly GCA_021605145.1 of Aegilops bicornis. NCBI lineage: Eukaryota > Viridiplantae > Streptophyta > Magnoliopsida > Poales > Poaceae > Aegilops > Aegilops bicornis. The sequence goes on from CM038674.1 coordinate 277,719,743, forward strand.
GATAACGGGATCACATCATTAGGAGAATGATGTGATGGACAAGACCCAATCCTAAGCCTAGCACAAAGATCGTAGTTCGTATGCTAAAGCTTTTCTAATGTCAAGTATCATTTCCTTAGACCATGAGATTGTGCAACTCCGGATACCGTAGGGAATGCTTTGGGTGTACCAAAGCGTCACAACGTAATCGGGGTGACTATAAAGGTGCACTACGGTATCTACGAAAGTGTCTGTTGGGTTGGCACGAATCGAGACTGGATTTGTCACTCGGTGTAAGCGGAGAGGTATCTCTGGGCCCACTCGGTAGGACATCATCATAATGTGCACAATGTGACCAAGGGGTTGATCACGGGATGATGTGTTACGGAACGAGTAAAGAGACTTGCCGGTAACGAGATTGAACAAGGTATCGGGATACCGACGATCGAATCTCGGGCAAGTACAATACCGCTAGACAAAGGGAATTGTATACGGGATCGATTGAGTCCTTGACATCGTGGTTCATCCGATGAGATCATCGTGGACCAACATGGGTATCCAGATCCCGGCTGTTGGTTATTGACCGGAGAACGTCTCGGTCATGTCTACATGTCTCCGAACCGTAGGATCTACACACTTAAGGTCTGGCGACGCTAGGGTTATAAAGGAAGTTTGTATGTGGTTACCGAATGTTGTTCGAGTCCGGATGAGATCCGGACGTCACGAGGAGTTCCGGAATGGTCCGGAGGTAAAGATTTTATATATGGGAAGTCCTGTTTTGGTCACCGGAAAGGTTTCGGGTTTTTCCGGTAACGTACCGGGACCACCGGGAGGGTCCCGGGGGTCCACCAAGTGGGGCCACTAACCTCGGAGGGCTGCATGGGCCAAGTGTGGGAGGAACCAGCCCGGTGGGCTGGTGCGCCCACAAGGGGCCCAAGGAGCCTAAGGAGAGGAGAGGGCGCAAACACTAAGGGCAGATGGGCCTAAGGGCCCATACCTGGTGCGCCTCCCTCTCCCCCTCCACCTGGCCGCCACCCAGATGGGATTGGGGCTGGCCGCCGCCCCTAGGGTGGAACCCTAGAGGGGGCGCAGCCCCCTCCCTCTCCCCTATAAATACTTGAGGCTTGGGGGCTGCCCAACACATGAGTTTTCTCCCTCTATTGGTGCAGCCCTGCCTCTCCTCCTCCTCTCCCGTGGTGCTTGGCGAAGCCCTGCTAGATTGCCATGCTCCTCCACCACCACCACGCCGTTGTGCTGCTGCTAGATGGAGTCTTCCTCAACCTCTCCCTCTCTCCTTGCTGGATCAAGGCGTGGGAGACGTCATCGGGTCAGACGTGTGTTGAACACGGAGGTGCCGTCCGTTCGGCACTAGGATCTCCGGTGATTTGGATCACGACGAGTACGACTCATTCAACCCCGTTCTCTAGAACGCTTCCGCTTAGCGATCTACAAGGGTATGTAGATGCACTCTCCTTCACCTCGTTGCTAGTTTCTCCATAGATAGATCTTGGTGACACGTAGGAAAATTTTGAATTTCTGCTACATTCACCAAGCGGTGGCATCATGAGCTAGGTCTATTGCGTAGATTCTTTGCACGAGTAGAACACAAAGTAGTTGTGGGCGTTGATGTTGTTCAATATGCTTACCGTTACTAGTCCAATCTTGTTTCGACGGTATTGTGGGATGAAGCGGCCCGGACCGACCTTACACGTACACTTACGTGAGACAGGTTCCACCGACTGACATGCACTTGGTGCATAAGGTGGCTAGCGGGTGGCAGTCTCTCCCACTTTAGTCGGAACGGATTCGATGAAAAGGGTCCTTATGAAGGGTAAATAGCAATTGGCATATCACGTTGTGGTTTTATGAGGTAAGAAACGTTCTTGCTAGAAACCCATAGCAGCCACGTAAAACATGCAAACAACAATTAGAGGACGTCTAACTTGTTTTTGCAGGGTATGCTATGTGATGTGATATGGCCAAGAAGAATGTGATGAATGATATGTGATGTATGAGATTGATCATGTTCTTGTAATAGGATTCACGACTTGCATGTCGATGAGTATGACAACCGGCAGGAGCCATAGGAGTTGTCTTTATTTATTGTATGACCTGCGTGTCATTAAACAACGCCATGTAATTACTTTACTTTATTGCTAACGGTAGCCATAGTAGTAGAAGTAATAGTTGGCGAGACAACTTCATGAAGACACGATGATGGAGATCATGGTGTCATGCCGGTGACGATGATGATCATGGAGCCCCGAAGATGGAGATCAATGGAGCTATATGATATTGGCCATATCATGTCACTACTATATAATTGCATGTGATGTTTATTATGTTTATGCATCTTGTTTACTTAAAATGACGGTAGTAAATAAGATGATCCCTTACAACAATTTCAAGAAGTGTTCTCCCTAACTGTGCACCGTTGCTAAAGTTCGCCGCTTCTAAGCACCACGTGATGATCGGGTGTGATGGATTCTTACGTTCACATACAACGGGTGTAAGACAGATTTACACACGCGAAACACTTAGGGTTAACTTGACGAGCCTAGCATGTACGGACATGGCCTCGGAACACGAGACCGAAAGGTCGAGCATGAGTCGTATAGTAGATACGATCAACATGAAGATGTTCACCGATGATGACTAGTCCGTCTCTCACGTGATGATCGGACACGGCCTAGTTGACTCGGATCATGTAATCACTTAGATGACTAGAGGGATGTCTATCTGAGTGGGAGTTCATAAGATGAACTTAATTATCCTGAACATAGTCAAAAGACCTTTTGCAAATTATGTCGTAAGCTCGCACTTTAGTTCCACTGTTTAGATATGTTCCTAGAGAAAATATAGTTGAAAGTTGACAGTAGCGATTATGCGATCAGTAGAAAGCTTATGTCCTTAATGCACCGCTCAGTGTGCTGAACCCCAAACGTCGTTTGTGGATGTTACGAACATCGGACATACACGTTTTGGTAACTACGTGATAGTTCAGTTAAACGGTTTAGAGTTGAGGCACCAAAGACGTTTTCGAAACGCCGCGGAACATATGAGATGTTTCAAGGGCTGAAATTGGGATTTCAGGCTCGTGCCCACGTCAAGAGGTATAAGACCTCCGACGATTTTCTTAGCCTGCAAACTCAGGGAGAAAAGCTCAATCGTTGAGCTTGTGCTCAGATTGTCCGAGTGCAACAATCACTTGAATCGAGGGAGCTAATCTTCCGGATGAGATAGTGATGTTTCTCCAAAGTCATTGCCACCAAGCTGCTAGAGCCTCGTGATGAACTATAACATATCAGGGATAGATATGATGATCCTTGAGGTATTCGTGATGTTTGACACCGCGAAAGTAGAAATCAAGAAGGAGCATCAATTGTTGATGGTTGGTAAAACACTAGTTTCAAGAAGGGCAAGGGCAACAAGGGATACTTCATGAAACGGTAAAACAGTTGCTGCTCTAGTGAAGAAACCCAAGGTTGAACCCAAACCCGAGACTAAGTGCTTCTGTAATGAGAGGAGCGGACCTTTGAAGCGGAACCACCCTAGATACTTGGTAGATGAGAAGGCTGGCAAGGTCGATAGAAGTATATTGGATATACATTATGTTAATGTGTACTTTACTAGTACTCCTAGTAGCACCAGGGTATTAGATACCGGTTCGGTTGCTAAGTGATAGTAACTCGAAATAAAAGCTACGGAATAAACGGAGACTAGCTAAAGGTGAGCTGACCGTATGTGTTGGAAGTTTTTCCAAGCTTGATGTGATCAAGCATCGCACGCTCCCTCTACCAACGAGATTGGTGTTAAACCTAAATAATTGCATTTGGTGTTTGCGTTGAGCATATACATGATTGGATTATGTCTATCGCAATACGGTTATTCATTTAAGGAGAATAATGGTTACTCTGTTTATTTGAATAATACCTTCAATGGTTTTGCACCTAAAGGAATGGTTTATTGAATCTCGATCATAGTAATACACATTTTCATGCCAAAAGATATAAGATAGTAATGATGGTACCACTTACTTGTGGCACTGCCATGTAAGCCATATTGGTATAAAACGCATGAAGAAGCTCCATGTTGATGGATCTTTTGACTCACTCGTTTTTGAAAAGTTTGAGACATGCGAACCATGTCTATTGGTGTATACGCATGAAGAAACTCCATGTAGATGGATCGTTTGGACTCACTTGATTTTGAATCACTTGAGATATGCAAATCATACCACATGGGAAAATGACTGAAAAGCCTCGGTTTCAAAGAAGATGGAACAAGATAGCAACTTGTTGGAAGTAACACATTTTGATGTGTGCAGTCCAATGAGTGCTGAGGCATGCAGTGAATATCGTTATGTTCTTACTTCACGGATGGTTTGAGTAGATACTGAGTGTATTTACTTGATGAAACACAAGTCTGAATTATTGAATGGTTCAAGTAATTTCAAGTGAAGTTGAAGATCATCGTGACAAGAGGATAAAATGTCTATGATATGATCATAGAGATGAGTATCTGAGTTACGAGCTTTGGCACGCAATTAAGACATTGTGGAAATTGTTTCACAATAAATACCACCTGGAACACCATAGTGTGATGGTGTGTCCAAACATCATAGTTGCACCCTATTGGATATGATGTGTACCATGATGTCTCTTATCGAATTACCACTATCGTTCATGGGTTAGGCATTAGAGATAACCACACTCACTTTAATAGGGCACCACGTAATTCCGTTGAGACGACACCGTTTGAACTATGGTTTGGAGAAACCTAAATTATCGTTTCTTAAAAGTTTGGGGCTGCGACGCTTATGTGAAAAAGTTTCAGGTTGATACGCTCGAACCCAAAGCGGATAAAATGCATCTTCATAGGACACCCAAAACAGTTGGGTATACCTCGTAATTCAGATCCGAAAGCAATAGGAATTGTTTCTTGAATCGGGTCCTTTCTCGAGGAAAAGTTTGTCTCGGAAAGTTGAGTGGGAGGATGGTGGAGACTTGATGAGGTTATTGAACCGTCACTTCAACAAGTGTGTAGCGGGGCACAGGAAGTTGTTCCTGTGGCACCTACACCAATTGAAGTCGAAGCTTATGATAGTGATCATGAAGTTTTGGATCAAGTCACTACCGTACCTCGAGGGGTGACAAGGATGCGTCTTTGCTTGAGTGGTACGGTGATCCTGTCTTGAAGGTCATGTTGCTAGACAACAATGAACCTACGAGCTATGGAGAAGCGATGATGGGCCCAAATTCCGACAAATGGTTAGAAACCATAAAATCCGAGATAGGATCCATGTATCATAACAAAGCATGGACTTTGGTGGACTTGCCCGATGATCGGCAAGCCATTGAAATAAATGGATCTTTAAGAAGAAGACAGACATGGACGGTAATGTCACCGTCTGTGAAGCTCGACTTGTGGCGAAGAGTTTTTTCACAAGTTCAAGGAGTTGACTACGATGAGATTTTCTCATCCGTAGCGATGCTTAAGTCCGTCAGAATCATGTTAGCATTAGCTGCATTTATGAAATCTGGCAGATGGATGCCAAGACGAGTTTCCTTACCAGTTTACGTAAGGAAAGGTTGTATGTGATACAATTAGAAAAGTTTTGTCGATCCTAAGGATGCTAAAAGGTATGCTAGCTCCAGCGATCCTTCTAAGGACTGGAGTAAGCATCTCGGAGTTGGAATATGCACTTTGATAGGATGATCAAAGAATTTTGGTTTATACAAAGTTTATGAGAAACTTGTATTTCCAAAGAAGTGAGTGGGAGCACTATCGAATTTCTGATGAGTATATGTTGTTGACATATTGATGATCAGAAATGATGTAGAATTTCTGGAAAGCATATAGGGTTATTTGAAAGATGTTTTCAATAGAAAACCTGGATTAAGCTACTTGAACATTGAGCATCAAGATCTATAAGGATAGATCAAAATGCTTAATAATACTTTCAAATGAGCACATACCTTGACATGATCTTGAAGGTGTTCAAGATGGATCGATCAAAGAAGGAGTTCTTGCACGAGATGTAAGGTATGAAGTTAAGAGTTAAAGCTCGACCACGGCAGAAAAGAGAGAAAGGACGAAGGTCGCCCCTATGCTTCAGACGTAGGCTCTATAGTATGCTATCTTTGTGTACCGCAAGGAAGTGTGCCTTGCCATGAGTCAGTCAAGGGGTACAAGAATGATCCAGGAATGGATCATTCGACAGCGGTCAAAATTATCCTTGGAGTAAATAAGGACATGTTTCTCGATTATGGAGGTGATAAAGAGTTCAGCGTAAAGGGTTACGTCGATGCAAGCTTTAACACCTATCCGAATGACTCTGAGTAGGAAACCGGATACGTATAGTGGAGCAACCATTTGGAATAGCTTCAAGTGGAACGTGGAAGCAGCATTTACAATATGACATAGAGAATTGCGAAGTACATACGGATCTGAATCTGCAGAACCGTTGACTAAAACTTCTCTTACAAGCAAAACATGATCAAACCCTAGAACTCATTGAGACTTAATCACATGGTGATGTGAACTGGTTTAAGACACTAGTAGACTCTTTGGATGTTGGTCACATGGCGATGTGACCTATCAGTGTTGATCACATGGCGATGTGAACTAGATTATTGACTCTAGTGCAAGTGGGAGACTATTGGAAATATGCCCTAGAGGCAATAATAAATTAGTTATTATTATATTTCCTTGTTCACGATAATAGTTTATTATCCATGCTATAATTGTATTGATAGGAAACTTCGAGATACATGTGTGGGTACATAGACAACACCATGTCCCTAGTAAGCCTCTAGTTGACTAGCTCGTTGATCAATAGATGGTTACGGATTCATGACCAAGGACATTGGATGTCATTGATAACGGGATCACATCATTAGGAGAATGATGTGATGGACAAGACCCAATCCTAAGACTAGCACAAAGATCGTAGTTCGTATGCTAAAGCTTTTCTAATGTCAAGTATCATTTCCTTAGACCATGAGATTGTGCAACTCCCGAATACCGTAGGAATGCTTTGGGTGTACCAAATGTCACAACGTAACTGGGTGACTATAAAGGTGCACTACAGGTATCTCTGAAAGTGTATGTTGGGTTGGCACGAATCGAGACTGGGATTTGTCACTCAGTGTAAACGGAGAGGTATCTCTGGGCCCACTCGGTAGGACATCATCATAATGTGCACAATGTGACCAAGGGGTTGATCACGGGATGAAGTGTTACTGAACGAGTAAAGAGACTTGCGGTAACAAGATTGAACAAGGTATCGGGATACCGACGATCGAATCTCGGGCAAGTACAATACCGCTAGACAAAGGGAATTGTATACGGGATCGATTGAGTCCTTGACATCGTGGTTCATCCGATGAGATCATCGTGGACCAACATGGGTATCCAGATCCCGCTGTTGGTTATTGACCGGAGAACGTCTCGGTCATGTCTACATGTCTCCCGAACCCGTAGGGTCTACACACTTAAGGTTCGATGACGCTAGGGTTATAAAGGAAGTTTGTATGTGGTTACCGAATGTTGTTCGGAGTCCCGGATGAGATCCCGGACGTCACGAGGAGTTCCGGAATGGTCCGGAGGTAAAGATTTTATATATGGGAAGTCCTATTTTGGTCACCGGAAAGGTTTCGGGTTTTTCCGGTAACGTACCGGGACCACCGGGAGGGTCCCGGGGGTCCACCAAGTGGGGCCACTAACCTCGGAGGGCTGCATGGGCCAAGTGTGGGAGGGAACCAGCCCCAGGTGGGCTGGTGCGCCCCCCACAAGGGGCCCAAGGCGCCTAAGGAGAGGAGAGGGGGCAAACCCTAAGGGCAGATGGGCCTTAGGGCCCATACCTGGTGCGCCTCCCTCTCCCCCTCCACCTGGCCGCCACCCAGATGGGATTGGGGCTGGCCGCCGCCCCTAGGGTGGAACCCTAGAGGGGGCGCAGCCCCTCCCTCTCCCCTATAAATACTTGAGGCTTGGGGGCTGCCCAACACATGAGTTTTCTCCCTCTATTGGTGCAGCCCTGCCTCTCCTCCTCCTCTCCCGTGGTGCTTGGCGAAGCCTGCTGGATTGCCACGCTCCTCCACCACCACCATGCTGTTGTGCTTTCTTTGGATGGAGTCTTCCTCAACCTCTCCCTCTCTCCTTGCTGGATCAAGGCGTGGGAGGCGTCATCGGGCTGTACGTGTGTTGAACGCGGAGGTGCCGTCCGTTCGGCACTAGGATCTCCGGTGATTTGGATCACGGCAGTACGACTCCTTCAACCCCGTTCTCTTGAACGCTTCCGCTTAGCGATCTACAAGGGTATGTAGATGCACTCTCCTTCCCCTCGTTGCTAGTTTCTCCATAGATAGATCTTGGTGACACGTAGGAAAATTTTGAATTTCTGCTAAGTTCCCCAACAACTTGGCCATACCAGATGTTAATGGAGAGGATTTTTCTTTCTTTTTGTAGAAATGGAGGGGGTTTTCTAATGAACACTTATATGCCATGCACGTATCCACCGTCGCATGCTTACAACGCGCATGAAACCATTTCGGGCTAGCTTCGCCTGCCAGCCGCCAAATGTCACCTGATCTCTCTGTCCAGGATGACGTTCTCTACGAACAAGTCTAATAAAGCATAATCATAGACTTGCCATGTCATTAAAATCCTACTTTGAGAAGTGAGAAGAGAGGAGAGGGAGTGGAGCGGGCTCTTATTCTACAGCCTAGCTATAACACATGGATCGAGAAAGACTAGTATGCATCTAGCTCTTTTTCAATCGTATACATTGCTCCTACAAATACTAAATGCTTATATACCAATGAGGGCAACTCCTTGATCTCGCAATATGAGGCCAAGGGGGGTCCCTTCTATCTGGTCTATTATTACTCCAGGGTTCATTTCTGTTGGGAAGCGTAGTAGAAAACAAAAGTTTCGCCCTACGATCACCCAGGAACAATATGAAGATGCATAACGGGTTGTGATCAACGATCATTACCGACTCCGGGAGTGCAGCAAAAGTAGACGAGTCGGTGTAGATCGTACTTGGAGTCCCTCGAACGTCGATGAAGATCCCGCAAACCACCCTCGAACGGAAGACCGAAAGCATGGCCTCTCTACTTGGTTGCAAGCGTACGGTCTTCACGATCCGGCACCGCTTCACCGTATCCAAACACATTTTATAGGAGAATGCGAGCACACTTAAAAAAATGTTACGAACAGTAATTAGTTGAACAATATTATATGTTAATGTTATTTCCATATGAAGATTTGAGAACAAAAATACAAACCATTTTTAAAAAAAACTAAGATTTTTATACATCAAAGACAAGAGACCCACCTGTGCAAATCTTTACCCTAAGATGACATCCGAGAAGCTCGGTAAAAATTAGAGCTCAAATTAGCATCATCTTTTCCCTTTTCCTTATTTTTTTCTTCCCTCGGTGATTTACGTTAGAACGCACATGTTTATTCAGGCGGCCACCTCTTTGAATAAGTTTCACTAAATCTTCTCTTTCCTGCACCCAGTTTCTCCTTTTTTAATTTTTTTAGCCTCCGACAATTGGCAGTGGACAATAACCAATAATATTATTTCTTTTTTGCCTTCTCATAAATCTACATAATGAGGAGAAAGCACAAATAAACTGCATACATTTGCAATACTTACTCCATATATATTTTCAAATAGCACCATGTGATGGAAATATGCCCTAGAGGCAATAATAAAATGGTTATTATTATATTTCCTAAATCAGGATAAAGGTTTATTATTCATGCTAGAATTGTACTGATCAGAAACTTAAATAGATGTGTTAATACATAAGCAAACAACGTGTCCCTAGTGAGCCTCTACTAGACTAGCTCGTTGATGAAAGATGGTTAAGGTTTCCTAACCATGGACATGAGTTTTCACTTGATAATGGGATCACATCATTAGGAGAATGATGTGATGAACAAGACCCATCCGTTAGCTTAGCATAATGATCGTTCAGTTCATTGCTATTGCTTTCTTCATGTCAAATACATATTCCTTCGTCTATGAGATTATGCAACTCCCGGATACTGGAGGAATACCTTGTGTGCTATCAAATGTCACAACGTAACTGGGTGATCATAAAGATGCTCTACAGGTATCTCCGAAGGTGTTTGTTGAGTTGGCATAGATCGAGATTAGGATTTGTCTCTCTGAGTATCGGAGAGGTATCTCTGGACCCTCTCGGTAATACACATCATAAGCATGCAAGCAAATGACTAAGGAGTTAGTCGCGAGGTGATGTATTACGGAACGAGTAAAGAGACATTCCGGTAACGAGATTGAACTAGGTATAAAGATACTGACGATCGAATCTCGGGCAAGTAACATACCGATAGACAAAGGGAATTACGTATGTTGTCATAACGGTTCGACCGATAAAGATGTTCGTAGAATATGTAGGAGCCAATATGGGCATCCAGGTTCCGCTATTGTTTATTGACCGGAGAGGTGTCTTGGTCAGGTCTACATAGTTCTCGAACCCGTAGGGTCCGCACGCTTAACGTTAATTGACGATATAGTGTTATATGAGTTATATGATTTGGTGACCGAATGTTGTTCGGAGTCCCGGATGAGATCACGGACATGACAAGGAGTCTCGAAATGGTCGAGTGGTAAAGATCAAAATATAGGACGATGGTATTTCGACACCGGAAGTGTTTCGGGGCGTACTGGGAAGGAATCGGGTCATCGGAAGGGGTTCCGGGCACCCCCCCGGCAAGTTATGGGCTTAATGGGCCAAAGGGAGGGACAGACCAGCCCACTAGGGGGCTGGTGCGCCCCTCCACTTGTTTGAACAACCCTAGGGAAGTAAAAGGGGGAGGGCTAGCCCCTCCTGCCTTTCCCTCTCATGGGAGAAAGGAAATGGAGGGGCGCCACCCTCCCCTGCCTTTCCCCGCACTCCAAATAAGGAAAGAAGGGGGCGCGGCTTGAGAGGGACCCCAAGTAGGATTCCTCCTACTTGGGCGCCTCCTTTGGCTGCTTCTCCCTCCCTCCCACCTATATATATATATGTGGGAGGGGGCGCCTAGCACACACCAGACAATTGCCTAGCCGTGTGTGGCGCCCCCGTCCACCGTTTACACCCCCGGTCATATTTTCGTAGTGCTTAGGCGAAGCCCTGTGGAGATCACTTCACCATCACCGTCATGACGCCATCGTGCTGACGAAACTCATGTACTATCTCGACATCTTGCTGGATCAAGAAGGCGAGGGACATCACCGAGTTGAACGTGTGCAGAACGCGGAGGTGTTGTGCGTTTGGAACTTGAGCGGTTGAAGCACGAAGAAGTTCGACTACATCAAACACGTTGTGAAATGCTTCCGCTTACCGTCTATGAGGGAATGTAGACACACTCTCCCCCTCGTTGCTATGCATCTCCATGGATAGATCATTGTGTGTGCGTCGATTCCCAACTGTGGCATCATGAGCGAGGTCTATGCGTAGATGATATGCACGAGTAGAACACAAAAAGTTGTGGGCGGTGATAGTCAGACTGCTTACCACCAATGTCTTATTTTGATTCGGCGGTATTGTGATGAAGCGGCCCGGACCAACCTTACATGTCCACGCACATGAGACCGGTTCCACCGACTGACATGCAACTAGTTTTGCATAAAGGTGGCTGGCGGGTGTCTGTTTCTCCTACTTTAGTTGAATCGAATTTGATCAAGCGGTCGGTCCTTGAAGAAGGTTAAAACAACAAACTTGACGAAACACCGTTGTGGTTTTTGCCGTAGGTAAGAACGGTTCTTGCTAGAAACCCGTAGCAGCCACATAAAACTTGCAACAACAAAGTAGAGGACGTCTAACTTTTTTTGCAGGGTATGTTGTGATGTGATATGGTCAAGACATGATGTGATATACGTTATTGTATGATATGATCATGTTTTATAAAATATCTGGCAACTGGCAGGAGCCTTATGATTGTCTCTTTATTGTATAAAATGCATACTTCATGTAATTGCTTTACTTTATCACTATGCGTTAGCGATAGTTGTAGAAGCAATAGTTGGCGAGACGACCACGACGCAATGATGGAGATCAAAGTGTCAAGCCCGTGACGATGGAGATCATGACGATGCTTTGGAGATGGAGATCAAAAGCATGAGATGATGATGGCCATATCACGTCACATATTTTGATTGCATGTGATGTTTATCTTTTATGCATCTTATTTTTCTTAGTACGGCGGTAACATTATAAGATGATCCCTTCACTAAATTTCAAGGTAAAAGTGTTCTCCCTGAGTATGCACCGTTGCTAAAGTTCGTCGTGTTGAGACACCACGTGATGATCGGGTGTGATAGACTCTACGTTCATATACAACGGGTGCAAGACAGTTTTGCACATGCGGAATACTTGGGTTAAACTTGACGAACCTAGCATGTACAGACATGGCCTCGGAACACTGGAGACCAAAAGGCCGAATGTGAATCATATAGTAGATATGATAAACATAGAGATGTTCACCATTGAAGACTACCCCATCTCACGTGATGACCGGACATGGGTTAGTTGATTTGGATCAAGTATCACTTAGATGACTTGAGGGATGTCTATTTAAGTGGGAGTTCTTTAGTAATTTGATTAATTGAACTTAATTTATCATGAACTTAGTCTTAGTAGTTTTTGCATATCTATGTTGTAGATCAATAGCTCGCGATATAGCTCCCCTATATTTTTGATATGTTCCTATAGAAAACCAAGTTGAAAGATGATAGTAGTAATAATGCGAACTGGGTCTGTGATCTGAGGATTATCCTCATTGCTTCACAGAAGAATTATGTCCTTGATGCACCGCTAGGTGACATACCTATTGCAGGAGCAGAAGCAGACGTTATGAACGTTTGGCAAGCCCGATTTGATGACTACTTAATAGTTTAGTGCGCCATGCTTTATAGCTTAAAACCAGGACTTCAAAATGTTTTGAACGCCACGGAGCATATGAGATGTTCCAAGAGCTGAAATTAGTATTTCAGACTCATGCCCGTGTCAGGAGGTATGAGACCTCTGACTAGTACTTTGCCTACAAGATGGAGGAGAATATCTCAACCAGTGAGCATGTGCTCAGAATGTCTTGGTACTACAATCAATTGAATCAAGTGGGAGTTAATCTTCTAGATAAGATAGTGATTGACAAAATTCTCTAGTCACTATCACCAAGCTACTAGAACTTTGTGATGAACTATAATATGTGTCGGTGTCAAAACCGGCGGATCTCGGGTAGGGGGTCCTGAACTGTGCGTCTAGGCGGATGGTAACAGGAGACAAGGGACACGATGTTTTTACCCAGGTTCGGGCCCTCTTGATGGAGGTAATACCCTACTCCTGCTTGATTAATATTGATGATATGGGTAGTACAAGAGTAGATCTACCACGAGATCGGAGAGGCTAAACCCTAAAAGCTAGCCTACGGTATGATTGTTGTTCGTCCTACGGACTAAAACCCTTCGGTTTATATAGACACCGAATAGGGTTAGGGTTACACAGAGTCGGGTACAATGGTAGGAGATATACATATACATATCGCCAAGCTTATGCTCCACGCCAAGGAAAGTCCCATCCGGACACGGGACGAAGTCTTCAATCTTGTATCTTCATAGTCCAGAGTCCGACCAACGATGATAGTTCGGCTATCCGGACACCCGTAATCAGGGCTCCTCAAGAGCCCTGAACCAGGATTCAATGACGACGAGTCCGTGGCGCATATTGTCTTCGGCATTGCAAGGCGGGTTCCTCTTCCGAATACTTCATAGAAGATTTTGAACACAAGGATAGTGTCCGCTCGCAAAACAAGTTCCACATACTACCGTAGAGAGAATAACTTTTGCACAGATCTGCTGACGTATTCCGTGGCGTGACATCACACCACGGCCAGGCCTTTATATGAATTGTTTTTTACTGTTCCACCTCAGCGCGTTTAGCGAGGCGGTTTCCTTGGCACGTCTTATCAAAGCGGAGATCGTGCCCCCTTATTCCAGGATTCCCATCAATACGGACGTGGGTAACCCATCCGCGCCATTGATTACGGCGCTTGGGAGATAAGCGAGTTTTCCAGGTGGCGGGGGGACGCATAGCTTCGTCCGTCCATATAAGGGGATAAGGATCCACCTTTTCACCTACGCCTTCTTCCTCCTTTGCTCATCCATTTCCGCGCACTCAAGCTCCAGCGCCCAATTCCGCACATCCCACCTCAACGTTCTCCAACTATGTCCGGAGCGGGAGGCAAGTGGATGGCCTCCTCCGTCATGGAGGGGCACATCAAAAAGCTGCGGAAGGCCGGATACTTGTCCAGCGACATCCCGCACCGGCTCCCCGACGAGGGGCAGCTCATTCCAACCCCCAGGCCCCATGAGAGGGTGGTGTTTCTCACCCACTTCCTCCATGGACTAGGTTTTCCACTTCACCCATTTGTCCGGGCTCATGTTCTACTACGGCCTGGACTTCCACGATCTGGCCGAATTTCATCCTCAACATCTCGGCGTTCATCGTGGGTGCGAGGCCTTCCTCTGCATCCAGCCCCACTTTGGCTTATGGCTGAAGATCTTCAATGTCAAGCCGAAGGTAGTGGGCGGCCGCCAAGTAGTCTTGGAGGTGCCATGGTTGGCAACATGGCCAAAGTCCTATGGCTCGAGGGCTCCTTTGTGGAGACCATAAAGGGGTGGCAATCGGGGTGGTTCTACAACACCGAGCCGCGCGACTCTCAATGGGCGGCGGCCCCCGAATTCCGATCTGGCTTCCCCACGCGGCTCACATCATGGAAAGAGATGGGCCTGTCGTGGGGTGATTCAGACGAGCTATCCGGACTCCAAATCTGCGTCCGAAACCTGGCGGACAAGAATCTCAGGCTTGTCAACGTTATCCAGGTGATGCTCATCCGCCGGATTCTCCCATGCCAACAACTGGCCTTCTACTTGTGTGAGTTCGATCCGTCACAGCACCCAAGTCGGAAAAGGCTCTTCGACACTACGTACGAAGATGCATGGACGGTGCTGCTCAAGGGCGCCGAGGCTCCCACATCCGCTACCGAAGATCACGGATTCAGCTCGCAGCGTCAAGCCAGCGAGGTAAGTTATTTTACCCTTTATGGGACTCTTTTTTCATAGTTTGACTCTATGCGGGATCTAAAACTCCCTAACCTTTGACAGGACTGGCTGAAGACGCCCCGGACAGATTAACCGTCTGCCCCTTGCCGAAGACCAGCGGACGCCCGATTGACAGGGGAGCTGCTGGCTCCGGCACCTCACGTGGTGCCGGAGAAGAAGGCCAAGAAGAAGGCCACGGGAACTCAAAGGAGCTCCCGGCGCCAGGTGCTGTCGGACTCATCGCCCGACGACCCTGAGGCGGAATCCTCCCCTGAGGCAGAGGAGGAGGAAAAGGAAGCCTCTCCCCCAGCGGGGGGGGGGAGAAGAAAAGGAAGGCCGCCCCAACTAGGGAGGCCGGAGGGTCCAAGAAGGGAAGGACCCTTCCTCCGGACTTCTCCACCAACGCCGACAACGACGAGGAGGAGTGGCCAACAAGGGCCAAGCCCCTGGTGAGATCGTAAGTGTCCGGATACCCACGGCTTTTTTTTCATTGCATAGTGTTCTCTAATGCCGAACAATCATGCAGCCCGCCCAAGGACGAGCTCGCCGCTTCGTCGAGCGGGTCCCTGAATTCGTCGGAAGTGGAGAGTACTTCACTTCCGGCCGCCTCGACGACGCCGAGGTGGGGTCCCAAGGGGGGCCTGGTCAAGAGGAGGTGGTGCAGGAGGCGCCGCAAGGCAGCCTCCCGGACTCCAGGCGCGAGGGGAGCGAGACCCCCAGGGGCTCTAAGCCCGACCTTTGTCCGGACTCCATACCGGAACCTTCAGCGGTTCAAGTCCGCAAGCGCCCCTTCGTAGGAAGGGTAAGACGCCGTGTCCTCCATCCAACCGGAGGCACCGGATAGCATCGGAGGCGCTTAATGGCGCCTCCATCGAGGAGGAGCACCGCACTTGTTATGAGTGTGGTGATCCAGAAGTTCAGTCCGCCAAGAGCGGGCTGATCAAGCTTCTGCAACGGCCTTCTAACAGGCTTTGAGGTAAGTTTTCAATATATGTAAGAAGATTTCCGCATAGACAGTAGCCCCTGATGCTTAGTTCGGTGTTCAGAAAGAAAAGCCGGACTGAGGATCTAAAAAGATGTACGCAAGAGTCTAACATAATTATGTCAATATGGGAATGTAGGCTGCCCTGCTGACCTCTGCCAGACCGATCGCTGGAGGTCAATGCATTGAAGGAGAGCCTCGAGCGGTCCGAGAACGAGCTCGGCCTTGCCAAGAAGCAGCTCGAGGACAAGGAAGGTAAGTAATACCTTATTAAAGAAATACCTTATAGAAAGGATTTGGTTGCAAAAATGACAGGACTAACATAGGTATTGTAGGGGCCACAAACGAGGTGGCGACCCTGAAGGAAGCGGTGTCCGTGGCCGAAAGCAAAGCGGTCGCGGAGCGCACCGAGCGAGAGAAGCAGGAGGCGCGGGTGGCGGAGGTGCGGCAAGAGCTCCACGCTCTCGTGGAAAAACACGAGAGTTTGGAGCGTGACTCGAAGACTCGAGAGTCCGAGCTCGCCTCGGCTCTTGAGAGTGCCAAAGCCGCTAAGGCCGAAGCCCAAAAAGCCCTCCAAGAAATTGAAGCATTAAAGAAGATAGCGGCGGGTAAGGCATTCTTTATGCAAAGCAAGCATGTGAAAGTGAATTACCTATTACTTACCCGAATCCGGAGCTCTCCAGGAGCATTCGCAGATCTGCCCGTGTAGTGTGTCTCGATGTTGCCGCGTTCTACCGCTGCCAAGGAGGGGAGCTCGACGGAAAAAGGTGTTCTGGTCTCGATATGCGAGGCGGACATCCGTGCCTCTGAGCGACCAGTGAAGCGGCTGGTCGAGCTCCACAAGGTCGCCGAACAGGCCATGAAGGGCCTCATAATTCGGATGTGGCCATTGGAAGCCATGCCTGGGAGCTACTTCGGGCTAGTGCGGCGGCTGGTGGACGCCTGTCCATGGATTGAAGTCATCAAGCGCTCCGTCTGCATTGAAGGTGCCCATCGGGCCCTTGCCCGTGCTAAAGTGCACTGGGGCAAACTGGATGCTGAGAAGCTTGTGACGGACGGGCCACCGAAGGGCAAGGAGCATCGCAAGCCCGAAATGTACTATGAGGGCGTCATGAAGGGTGCCCACCTTATAGCGGATGAGTGCTCCAAAGATGTAATTTTTTAATAGACTCGCATTTGTTATCCTGTACGCTGAAAACTTGTTCATATGCGCTAAGCAACGCTTGTTAATTTAAAATATTACCTTCTGCGGGCGGCCGTTTATCAAATTTGAGAGATGGCAAGTCGTTGGCTTCAGCCCCCATGCCACGAGTCTTTGGGGTGTTCGCGATAAACTTGAGCGCTCTTGTTCCCATTCTTGGGTCCGTCGAGGAGGCGCTCAGCATAGCGAACAAGGCGACCGGACTTATAGTGCTTGAACACTCTCACTTAGCCATAGAATTCTATAATTTTAAATTTAGTGAAGCCCCTAGTATTCGGAAGACCGAGTTCGGGCGCTATCCACGCCTTGGCGGACAATGCCGACTCCTCGCTCTAAGCGGCATAAGTCTTTAGGGACCCGAAAAACCTCTCGAACAGCGATCGGCTCTCGCCCTATCATGACGGTCAGTTTTAGCTTTCTCCACTAAGTTGCTCAACCCAGCTCAACCGGGCACAATCGCAGTGGTTCTCCCGGCGCTACCTTAGCCGATATAACGGAACGTAAGGTACCAAAACATGGGAGCAGGCAAACCCAACTATTGACCCAAGACATGATTCGGAGCCGATGCATATAATGCTATAAGTTCGGGTGCCGCACTTGTGAAAGTGTTCGGACTTATCACACCATACTTTTGGGATACTTAAGCCCTGGTGTATTGGCCGTACCAAAGTGTGCAGGTGCAACATGTCATGAAATGAACATATATATATATATATATATATATATATATATATATATATATATATATATATATATATATATAGATAAAGAAAGGAGTGCAATAATAGGCAAAATCTATGTATTTTTTATTCAAAAAGGTACTGCAATGGAAGCAGAACGATACAAATAGTGCGATAAGCAAGGGATGGGACTATTTAACATGTCCCCTTCCAGGGGTAAGCTGCGGGATGGTATGTAAAGCAGGTATAATGCTCGTAGTGGAGACCACCGGACACTCGACGTAGCTTCGCTTCCCGGCTGTTGCATCGTGAGTTCGGCAATTCTAGTGCGGACGGGACTTCCGGAAAACGGAGTCCTGAAAGTAAGAAAAATAAGAAAGAAAAAGAATGACACAATTGGGAGCCCACAGTGCGGTTGAGCCGCGTGCAGGCGCAGCGTGGTCGTGCCCTCCCCTTAGGCCCATGGTATCTAGGGCGTAGTTATATGCGTAGTAATCGGGCTTATTTGTTCGCGAGGGCTGGGGTTGGGGCCGGATTGCTACGCGTGCTCGGATCATGCCAGGCGGTCTTGTTGTAGGTTACGCCGGGCGCGCTTGACGGCGGCCAGACGTTTAATGGCCGGACCCGGGAATTGCTGTGGGAGGCTGCTTTGCACCTCCGCCGCGAGGGCCACCGTGTGCTCCTCCGTTCGGAGAGAGTGTTCGGTGTTTCCATTGACCGTGATTACTCCTCGAGGGCCTGGCATCTTGAGCTTGAGGTATGCATAGTGCGGCACCACATTGAACTTTGCAAATGCGGTTCGTCCAAGCAGTGCGTGATAGCCGCTATGAACGGGACTATGTCGAAGATTAACTCTTCGCTCGAAGTTATCCGGGATCCGAAGACCACTTCGAGTGTAATCGAGCCTGTGCGATTGGCCTCTACACTGGAATGACGCCTTTAAAGGTCGTCTTTGTGGGTTTGATCCTTGACGGGTCTATGCCCATTTTGCGCACTGTATCCTGATAAATTAGGTTCAGGCTGCTGCCGCCGTCCATCAGGACTCTAGTGAGGTGAAATCCGTCGATGATTGGGTCAAGAACCAATGCGACGAATCCGCCGTGAAGGATGCTAGTGGGGTGGTCCCTTCGATCAAAGGTGATCGGGCAGGAAGACCATGGGTTGAACTTTGGGGCGACTGGCTCCATCGCGTATACGTCCCTTAGTGCACGCTTCCGCTCCCTTTTGGGTATGTGGGTTGCGTATATCATGTTCACCGTCCGCACTTGTGTGGGAAAGCCCTTATGTCCTCTATTGTTTGGCGGCCGGGGCTCTTCGTCGTCATCGCTATGCAACCCCTTCTCGTTGTTTTCGGCGCTTAGCTTGCCTGCTTGCTTGAACACCCAACAATCCCTGTTGGTGTGGTTGGCTGGTTTTTCAGGGGTGCCATGTATCTGGCACAAGCGATCGAGTATTCGGTCCAAGTTGGACGGGCCCTGGGTACTTCTTTTGAATGGCTTCTTCCGCTGACCGGGTTTAAAGCCTCTGAATCCGGCATTTATCGTCAGATCTTCAGCATTATCACCGTTAACGCGGCGTTTATGCTTGTTGCGACGCCGACCGCCGTTGCTTGTCCTTGGTATCCGAACTACCGTGGTGTTTGGCCAAGTTGTTGCTTCGAGCTAGCCAGCTGTCCTCTCCCGCAAAAGCGGGTCATGAGTGTGGTGAGGGCTGCCATGGATTTCGGCTTTTCTGTCCTAGGTGCCGGGCTAGCCACTCGTCATGGATGTTGTGTTTGAAGGCTGCTAGCGCCTCGCATCCGGACGGTCGACGATCTGATTTTTCTTTGTTAGGAACCGCGTCCCGTAATTGTCGGCCGATTCTTCTAGCTGCTGAATTATATGGCTAAGGTCATCGGCGTCGGTGGTCGCACATATGTGCCTGGAAGTTATCAAGGAATGTGGCTTCCGTGTCCTCCCAACAACCGATTGACTCTGCTGGCAAGCTGTTGAGCCAATGCCGAGCTGGTCCTTTAAGCTTGAGTGGGAGGTATTTGATGGCATGTAGATCATCACCGCGGGCCATGTGGATATGGAGGAGATAGTCCTTGATCCAGACCACAGGATCTGTGGTACCATCGTATGATTCGATGTTTACGGGTTTGAAGCCCTCAGGGATTTGATGATCCATTACTTCATCTGTGAAGCATAGTGGGTGTGCGGTGCCTCTGTATTGGGATATATCACGACGTAGCTCATATGAGCTTTGTCTACTGTGTTCGGCCCGGCCGGGTTTGCTGTATCCGGCGTGACGGTAATCATCCCGAGTCATTGGGTGCCCACGCGATTTGTAGATCGATCTTGTATGCTTTTCCTTATCCTTCAATATATCTCGCACGTCCGGCGCGTTTTCCCGCGCCTTAGTACTTTTTGAGCGGCGTCTTCGCGTGGCTTGAGCGGAGGGCCGAGAGGCTTCTCTGTCGCGGCCACGGGGTGGCCGGTCTGCCATGTTGTGCGCTGGTGACGTGGGTGCTTCCTCCTCTGATCGAGGCAACGGCCTGCGTTTGGGGTAGCTTTTGGAGGGGCGTTCGAGTTCGTACTCTTCGGCTACAAGGACTTGATCCATCATCACTAGCAGGTCTTGGTCAGCTCTAAGCTGTTGCTTGCTTTCTTGAGGCTGCTTGCCGTGGCCATGAGCCTGCGTTTAAAACGCTCTTGTTCGACAGGGTCCTTTGGCACGATTAATTGCGTCGTCGAGGCTTGCCTCGTCTTCGAGGGGCGCATAATTATCGTCCTCTACCTCTCTTTCTGCCGACCTTGTCGTGCGGACTTGCTTCTCCCTCCTCCTGCGCTGAGTCCTGCTGGAGGGGGTCATCTTCGGCACTGTCCGCGGTATTATTGTCTCCCGTGCCGGAATTGCCGTTTTTATTGTGGCGGGATTTAGAGCGGCACCGCTGACGTCGGCGCTTGGGTTGTTTCTTGGAGGGGTCATCTTTCGCCGTTCTGTCGCCATTCCCATTTTTTGGGATGTCCACCATGTATATGTCATATGACGAGGTGGCCTTCCAGTGCCCCGTGGGCGCTGGCTCTTGATCGTCTCCGGCACCGTCGTCCATACCGTCGTTGTCTTCGGAGTCGAAGTCGAGCATGTCGGTTAAATCATCGACAGTGGCTACAAAGTGGGTGGTGGGTGGGTGTTGAATTTCTTCGTCGTCCGAATCCCAACCTTCCTGACCATTTTCGGCCAGGGCTCCCCGGATAGAGAGAGAGAGAGACTTTAATGAGTTCAGGATATCACCAAAGGGTGAGTGCTGAAAGATGTCCGTGGCGGTGAACTCCATAACCGGCGCCCAGTCGGATTCGACTGGTAGAGGCGCGGGAGGTTCGGAGTCCAGAAAGGAGTCCGGCACCTGGGAGTCACGAGCTTCGTAAAGGACAGGGATGGTGTTCGGCTCAATCGCCGTGGAGATTTCAGCCCCCGAGGCGGTGTCCAACCAACCGTCCTCGATCGGCAAAACCGGCTCCGGATTAAGGGTCGGAGCGGATACTAGTGCGACCTCTGTATACTGTTCGCGGCAAAGCTAGATCATACCCATCGAGACAGTGTGGCGCGCTCGGCTGTGGTTCGAATCCGTCGAAGATCAAATCTCCGCGGACATCGACCGTATAGTTCAGGCTTCCAAGTTTGACTTGATGGCCAGGGGCGTAGCTTTCAATCTGCTCCAGATGGCCTAGCGAATTGGCCCGCAGCGCAAAGCCGCCGAATACGAAGATCTATCCGGGGAGAAAAGTCTCACCTTGGACTGCGTCGTTGCTGATGATTGAATGAGCCATCGGGCCTATAGGTGACGACACAGAGGAACTCTCAATGAAAGCATCAATGTCGATGTCAAAACCGGCGGATCTCGGGTAGGGGGTCCCGAACTGTGCGTCTAGGAGGATGGTAACAGGAGACAAGGGACACGATGTTTTTACCCAGGTTCGGGCCCTCTCGATGGAGGTAATACCCTACTCCTGCTTGATTAATATTGATGATATGGGTAGTACAAGAGTAGATCTACCACGAGATTGGAGAGGCTAAACCCTAAAAGCTAGCCTATGGTATGATTGTTGTTCGTCCTACGGACTAAAACCCTTCGGTTTATATAGACACCGAATAGGGTTAGGGTTACACAGAGTCGGTTTACAATGGTAGGAGATCTACATATCCGTATCACCAAGCTTTCCTTCCACGCCAAGGAAAGTCCCATCTGGACACGGGACGAAGTCTTCAATCTTGTATCTTCATAGTCCAGGAGTCCGGCCAACGGTGATAGTTCGGCTATCCGAACACCCCCTAATCCAGGACTCCCTCAATATGCAAGGGATGATGAAAATGATTCCCGAGCTCCTTGCGATGCTGAAATCGGCGAAGGTAGAAATGAAGAAAGAGCATCAAGTGTTGGTGATTAACAAGACCACTAGTTTCAAGAAAAAGGGCAAGGGAAAGAAAGGGAACTTCAACAAGAATGGCAAGCAAGCTACCGCTCCCATGAAGAAGCCCAAAGCTGGACCCAACCCTGAAACTGAGTGCCTCTGCTGCAAAGGAAATGGTCACTGGAAGCAGAACTGCCACAAATACTTGGCGGATAAGAAGGATGGCAAAGTGAATGAAGGTATATTTGATATACATGTTATTGATGTGTACTTTACTAATGTTCATAGTAACCCCTGAGTATTTTATACCGGTTCAGTTGCTAAGATTAGTAACTCAAAAAAAGTTGCAAAACAAACAGAGACTAGTTAAGGGCGAGGTGACGATGTATATTGGAAGTGATTCCAAGGTTGATACGATCACCATCGCACACTCCCTCTATCTTCGGGATTATTGTTGAACCTAAATAAATGTTATTTGGTGTTTGCATTGAGCATGAATATGATTTGATCATGTTTACTGCAATACAATTATCCATTTAAGTCAGAGAATCATTGTTGTTCTGTTTACATGAATAAAACCTTCTATGGTCATACACCCAATGTAAATGGTTTATTGAATCTCAATCGTAGTGATACACATATTCATAATATTGATGCCAAAAGATGCAAAGTTGATAATGATAGTGCAACACACTTGTGGCATTGTCGTTTAGGTCATATTAGTGTAAAGCCCATGAAGAAACTCCATATAGATGGACTTTTGGAATCACTTGATTATGAATCATTTGATACTTGCAAACCATGCCTCATGGGAAAGATGACTAAAACTCTATTCTTCGGAACAATGGAGTGAACTAATGACTTATTGAAAATAATACATACTGATACGTCTCCAACGTATCTATAATTTTTGATTGTTCCATGCTATTATATTATATGTTTTGGATGCTTTATATGAACTAATATGCTATTTTATATTATTTTTGGGACTAACCTATTAACCTAGAGCCCAATGCCAGTTTCTGTTTTTCCTTGTTTTAGAGTTTCGCAGAAAAGAAATACCAAACGGAGTCCAAAAGGAATGAAACCTTCGCGATGATTTTTCTTGGACCAGAAGACATGAGGACTTGGAGTGCACATCAAGGAAGCCACGAGGCATCCACAAGGACAAAGGGCGCGCCCAGGGGGGTAGGGAGCGTCCCCACCCTTGTGGAACCCTCGTGACTCCACCGACCTATTTCTTCCACCTATATATTCTCAAATATTCCAAAACAAACCAGGAGAGCCACGGAAACACTTTTCCACCGCCGCAACCTTTTGTACCCGTGAGATCCTGATACGTCTCCAACGTATCTACTTTTCCAAACGCTTTTCCTCTTGTTTTGGACTCTAATTTTCATGATTTGAATGAAACTAACCCTGGACTGATGCTGTTTTCAGCAGAACTACCATGGTGTTGTTTTTGTGCAGAAATAAAAGTTCTCGGAATGGAACGAAACTTTGCGAGGATTTTTTATATCAATAATAAGAATTTCTGGAGCCAAGACCTGCCGGAGAGGGGCACCTGGGTGGGCACAACCCACCATGGCACGCCCCCTCTCCTGGCGCGCCCAGGTGGGTTGTCCCCACCCGGTGGCCCTACAGACCCTGATTATGACGCTATAAAATCACATTATTCCAGAAAAAAATCAGGGAGAAAGGATTATCGCGATCCACAAGACGGAGCCGTCGCCAAGCCATGTTCTTCCTCGGGAGGGCAGATCTGGAGTCCGTTTGGGGCTCCGGAGAGGGGGATCTTCGTTCTTCGTCATCACCAACCCTTCTCCATCGCCAATTCCATGATGCTCCCCACCGGGAGTGAGTAATTCCTTCATAGGCTCGCTGGTCGGTGAGGAGTTGGATGAGATTCATCATGTAATCTAGTTAGTTTTGTTAGGGCTTGATCCCTAGTATCCACTATGTTCCTAGATTGATGTTGCCATGACTTTGCTATGCTTAATGCTTATCACTTTGGGCCCGGATGCCATGAACTCAGATCTGAATCGTTTATGTGATCATCATTATATCCATGTTTTAGATCCGATCTTGCAAGTTATAGTCACCTGCTACGTGTTATGATCCAGCAACCTCAGAGTGACAACAACCGGGCCCACTCCCGGTGATGACCGTTGTTTGAGGAGTTCATGTATTCACTATGTGTTAATGCTTTGTTCTGGTTCTCTATTAAAAGGAGGCCTTAATATCCCTTAGTTTCCAATATGGACCCCATTGCCACGGGAGGGTAGGACAAAAGATGTCATGCAAGTTCTTTTAATAAAGCACGTGTGACTATTCACGGAATACATGCCTACATTATATCGATGAATTGGAGCTAGTGCCGTATCGCCCTAGTTTATAACTGTCACATGATGAATATCATCCACAAGTCACGGATCCAATGCCTACGAATTTATCCTATATTGTTCTGCTAAGTTACTACTGCTGTCATCACTGTTACACTTGCTACAAAATTACGGATATCACTGTTACCGTTACCGTTGCTGCTGTCACTACTATCAAAACTATAATACTACTTTGCTGCACATAATTAATCTCCAGGTGTGTTTGAATTGACAACTCAGTTGCTAATACCTTCAAATATTCTTTGGCTCCCCTTGTGTCGAATCTATAAATTTGGGTTGAATACACTACCCTCGAAAACTGTTGCGATCCCCTATACTTGTCGGTTATCAAGAACTTTTTCTGGCGCCATTGCCGGGGAGCATAGCTATATTTGTTGAGTCACTTGGGATTATTATCATATTATCACTATGAAGAATCTGAAGGACGCTAAGACTAAGATATTTCCCTCAAAGACGAGGGGAGGTAAGGAACTGCCATTCAGTTCTGCACTAGATTCACCTTCTGTTATAAATAAACTTGCAACACCACCACATGCTATTAATACTGATATGTCGCAAGTAATTGATGATGCTACTTCTGCTTTGGATAATGCTTATGATGATGCTAGTACCTTGCTTGATAATGATGATGTGCCACTTGGTGATTTTCTTGATGCACAAATTGCTAGAGTAATACAACATGATGTTGTTGAATCTGATGATGGGATTTAAACTGAATCTCCTGAAACACCTGCTAGAACTAGCCTTCCTAGATATGAATTGCCTAAGGTACCGGAAGGTTATGTTATGAATGAGGAGATAACTAGAGATATTTTTGCTTGTAGGGATAGAGATGATCTAGAGAAATTATTATGCAAGTATAAAGAAAAATCTCTGAATGCTAGAATGAAATATGATCCTAAGTTTGCTACTTCACCTATATTTATTGATGATAAGGATTATGAATTCTCTATCGACCCAGAGTTAATTACTCTGGTTGAATCTGATCCTTTCCATGGTTATGAAACTGAAACTGTTGTGATACATCTTACTAAGTTGAATGACATAGCCACCCTTTTTACTCATGATGAGAAGACTCGCTATTACTTTATTCTCAAATTATTCCTGTTCTCATTAAAGGGTGATGCTAAAGCTTGGTACAATACTCTTACTCCTGGTTGTGTGCGTAGTCCCCAGGATATGATTTATTACTTCTTTGAAAAATATTTCCCTACTCATAAGAAACAAGCTGCCTTGCAGGAAATATTTAACTTTGTGCAAACTAAAGAAGAGAGTATCCCACAATCTTGGGGGAGGCTTTGCCAGTTACTTAATGCTTTGCCTGATCATCCTTTTAAGAAAATGAAATACTTGATATCTTCTATAATATACTAACCGATGCTTATAGGGACTTGCTAGATAGTTGTGCTGGTTGTGTTTTCAGGAAACAAACTATTGGACAAGCTGAAGAATTATTGAATAATATATTGAAAAACTATGATGATTGGACTCTTCCTGAACCACCGCCTAAACCCACTCCAAAGAAGAGGGGCATATTATATCTCAGTCCTGAAGATATGCACGAGGCAAAGAAATCTATGAAGGAAAAAGGTATTAAAGCTGAGGATGTTAAAAATTTACCTCCTATTGAAGAAATACATGGACTTAATACACCACCACTGCCTAAGGTGGTAGAGGTAAATTCTCTAATGAAGTTCAATGATAATGATAATCCTCACAATATGCATCCTAGTCAATGCCTTTATGAGTTTGAAAACTATATTAGAAAACAAGATCACTTCAATGGAAATGTTATGAAACAATTGAAATATAATTCTGATATGATAGCTCGCTTGAGTGACTTGTTATTTAGAATCTCAAATGATGTTAGAGGTGTTGGAAAGCATGCTTGTATGGTTCAAACTCAGTTAGAACAAGTTGCTAAATGTCAAAGAGAATTTCTTGATGAAATGAATCATAATATACATGACTTTGCTGTTAGAGTTGCAACTCGAGGAGGTAAAATGACTCAGGAATCACTTTATCCTGAGGGACACCCAACAAGAACTGAACAAGACTCAAAAAGTAATAACACTAGTGCACCTAGTCCTTCTAGAAAGAAAAAGAAAAAGAAAAATGATAGGACTTTGCATACTTCTAGTGAACCTGAAATAGAGAAACCTCCTGATAATGATAATGAAACTTCTATCTCAGATGCTAAAACTCAATCTGGTAATGAACACTCACCTAGTGATAATGAAAAAGTTAATGATGAAGTTCATGAAGACACTAAACCAAATAATGAAAAAGAACCAGATAATGATGTTGAGATAGAACCACCTATTGATCTTGATAACCCACAACCTAAGAATAAAAGGTACGATAAAAGAGACTTCATTGCTAGAAAACACGGTAAAGAAAGAGAACAGTGGGTTCAAAAACCTATGCCTTTTCCACCCAAGTCAACTAAAAAGAAAGATGATGAAGAATTTGAACGCTTTGCTGAAATGCCGAGGCCAGTCTTTTTGCGTACTCATTTGACTGATATCTTGAAAATTCCTTATGCAAAGTATATGAAAGACATCATCATTAATAAGATAAAAATACTGGAAGCTGAAATCTCCATGATGCTTGCTAATTATACTTTCAAAGATGGAGTACCTAAAAAACTTGGAGATCCGGGAATACCAACTATACCTTACTCTATCAAAAAGAATTATGTGAAAACTGCTTCGTGTGATTTAGGAGCTGGTGTTAGTGTTATTCCTTTCTCTTTATATAAAATACTTGACTTGAATAAACTCACACCTACTGAAATATCTTTGCAAATGGCTAACAAATCAACGGCCATACCTATCTGTAACATCCCAAAATTTCAATTTGGAATGTTATACATAGGTCATTCATGCATATCATATTTTATCGCATTTAGTTGCACGATCCTCGAAATTCTAAGCAACTCAAGGACCCACGGAGAGAGTTGGGGATTTCACGTTTTTCATATTTGAATTTTCTCAAATATCGAAACAAGGATCATTTTGGTTTTATTTTTTCCTTTGAAAATATTTCCAATATAAAAATAAACGAGAGGAGATAATATGCCTTCTCCAAAATAAAAGAAATATTGCAGGAAAAATATTAAAATCAAATAAATAATTTTATTTGGATTTTATTGTTATTTTATTTGAATTAGAAAAATATGCATTTTTGAAAATTTCATTTGAGGGCCAAGAAAATGTTCACTTTGTTCTAAATATTCTATTTAGACAGCGAAAACTTATTTTGGTATTTTTAGATTTTTATTTTATTTTCTAGGATTTTTCCGGTGGAATCTGTTTAAAAAACAAATCGCGGACTGAACTTCGTCGAAGCCCAGCCGGCCCAGCACCGCCACCGCCTCCCCGCGCATGCGCGCCCCATGCCCAAGCCGGACTCCGTCGGAGTCCGAGACGCCGCCACCGCCCGGTTGCCCCTGCCCCAAGCCGAGTCGCCCCCTCCCCTTTATAACCTGCCCCGCCGCCGCCCTCACCCCGTCTCGCCTCGCCCCTCTCCCCACTGTAGCATCAGCACGTAGCAGCCGCCGCGCCGCCCGCGTCGCCCCGCCCGCACCCTGCCGCCATCTCGCCTCGCCGTTGCCGCTGCAAGCCACCGGAGCCGCCACAACCGTTCACCGGATCCGACGCCCGGTTTTTTTGGTTTAGGTAAAAACCAATCGTTTTTTTAGAAACCCGAGATGCGTTTTTTTATTTTGTTTGGTTCGGTTTTCTCGGTTCGGTTATTTAGCGGATGTTCGTCCGTTCGTTCGTTTTAACAAACGTTGTTCGTCAGTTAGCCGCAGACATCGAACATTCATTCGTTAGCCTGTTCGTCTCGTTTTATTTTCCAGGGTTTTTCTGCAATTATTTTCAATCGTGATTTCTGCCCTGATCTTCGTTTTAGTTTATCATTTCTCTCATTTATCCGAATCAGGTGAAACAAGCGCCTATACCTTCGTCTCGAAGACATCTTTCTGTTTAACCATCTTGAACAAGATTTTGGTACTGTAAATTTAACTTTAGTCCAGATTAGTAATCGTATCTTGTTTCTTTCGTAGTTTGAGTTTCGTTGCTCCGTTTGATTTGATTTTTTTTCGCAAACCGAGTTCTTCAGTTGAACTTTCTGGTTGGATCTTCTTATTCGAGTTTTATCCATGCTTCTAGTTGAGTACTTATGTATGCTATTGTTTGTTTGCGATAGAATTCCCGGATTGCGAAGCATGCTACTAAGAGTCTCTAGGATTTGCAGATCGTCAGCAAGGCAAGTAACACATTGATCATACCCCTTTATTACCCAATTTTTATGTATTAGTTACAATCCTCAAACACTGCATGATTAGGATGTGATTAACATGTGGGTATTGGGAAGTAGTTAATGAGGTAGAACCTATTGTCTTTATGTTATCAAACCCTTGGGAGTTACTTCTACATGATGCTTATATTGCTATGCTATGCTCGTAGACGTGGTTTGGGTGAGTGAATCCATGACAGATGTGAGATTGTTAATTAATGGTTAACTTAAGGTGGCTACTTGAATACACATCTGGGTGGATTGTTGGTTTGGGCACCTGGAGAATCCAGTGTTGTCCTAGGATATCCCGGAGTACCCGTGTGATCATCCTACGGTCCGCCACCCAGGCTCAAAGGGATCATAAGATTATTCATGCTAGAAACTTCCGTGTGCAGCCACAAGCTATTATGGGCTCTAGCATAGTTGAGTATGTCGCATGACCTCTTTCAGTGGTAGGCTAGCAGATGTAGAGGGAAAGTACGTGTAACTGTCTACCCAGAGTAAAGAATAAATGTTTCTGAAAGACTGTGTCTCGTTCATCCGTTTCTCAAACACCATGTAGTGCGAAAAATCCAACGGAGGAGATCGAGTCTTGTGGGGAAAAGTGCGCAAACCTCTGCAGAGTGTATAAACTAATCATGGTTAGCTGTGTCCCCGGTTATGGACATCTTGAGTATCTGGTACTTGAATTATTGATTTGATCTCATCACTCTGAATTAATTTGTTGGGTTATAAATGATTACTTTAATTGGGATTGAGTTGGAGGAACCTCCTCAATGATGTTTTAACCACCATGATAGTTAAATTAAAATATATTCCTTTGTTGTAGGGAAAAAGTTGGCTTTTTGCAAAACATTATAACCATAGAGCCTCCACCAGCCATATATGCATGTAGTGATAGCATTTATCTGTTCATTACTCTACTGTGTTATATTGCCAGCATATTCCATGTGCTGACCCATTTTCGGGCTGCAACATATCATGTTGCGGACTTTTCAGACAAAGAGTAAGGTGCGCTAGGTCGTTTGTCATGCACTCAGCTATGCCGTTGGAGTTGATGGACTCACTTTATCTTCCAAGCCTTCTGCTGTTATCTTATTTAGATGGCCTTAAGCCATATTTATTGTAATAAGTTCTCTTTTGGACATTCGATGTAATAAGTGTGTGGTTGCTACTCTGTTATAAATCCTTCGAGTACTGTGTGTGTCAGCATTACTGATCCAGGGATGACACTGAAGCATAGAGAGTTGACCGTCTGAGGTCGGGTTGCTACAAGATGGTATCAGAGCACACGCTGAATGTAGGACACAACCACTAAGATGAGCCATAGGTCAGTCTTCTCTACTCATTTCTGACTCCTCTCCATTTTCTACTCTTTAGGATGGCGGACTCAAGGAACAAGTTTGCTCAACCAGATCAAGACACACCCTTTGGACGACACTTGAAGGAAGTCATTAGGTACCTGAACATCGGAATACCAAGCTTCATCGGGACCTACACCGCCACTTTACCAGAAGAGGAGCGCTGGATGATTCAAATTCAAGTTCCAAGAAGGACATTCACGCCAGTTACTGAGCCCATAGAATTTTCCTTTGATGCACCAACCTGGAGTTTAGGAAAGAGCATGGCAGTGTTGGGGAACGTTGCAGAAAATAAAAAATTTCCTACGGTTTCACCAAGATCCATATATGAGTTCATATAGCAACAAGTGATAGGAGTGCATCTACATACCTTTGTAGATCGCGAGCGGAAGCGTTCAAGAGAACGGGGTTGAGGGAGTCGTACTCGTCGTGATCCAAATCACCGATGACCGAGTGCCGAACGGACGGCACCTCCGCGTTCAACACACGTACGGTTGGGAAGACGTCTCCTCCTTCTTGATCCAGCAAGGGGAAAGGAGAGGTTGATGGAGATCCAGCAGCACGACGGCGTGGTGGTGGATGCAGCAGGGATCTCGGCAGGGCTTCGCCAAGCTCTACGGAGGAGGAGGAGGTGTTGGAGTGGGAGAGGGAGGCGCCAGGGGCATGGGTGCGGCTGCCCTCCCTCCCCCCTCTTTATATAGGCCCCCAAGGGGGGGGGGGCGCCGGCCCTGGAGATGGGATCTCCCAAGGGGGGCGGCGGCCAAGGGGGTGGAGTGCCCCCCAAGGCAAGTGGAGGCGCCCCTCCCCTAGGGTTCCTAACCCTAGGTGCATTGGGGGGGGCAGGGGGCGCATCAGCCCACCAGGGGCTGGTTCCCCTCCCACTTCAGCCCATGGGGCCCTCCGGGATAGGTGGCCCCACCCGGTGGACCCCCGGGACCTTCCGGTGGTCCCAGTACAATACAGGTGACCCCCGAAACTTTCCTGATGGCCGAAACTCGACTTTCCATATATAATTCTTCACCTCCGGACCATTCCGGAACTCCTCGTGACATCCGAGATCTCATCCGGGACTCCGAACAACTTTCGGGTTACTGCATACTCATATCTCTACAACCCTAGCGTCACCGAACCTTAAGTGTGTAGACCCTACGGGTTCGGGAGACACGTAGACATGACCGAGACGACTCTCCGGCCAATAACCAACAGTGGGATCTGGATACCCATGTTGGCTCCCACATTCTCCTCAATGATCTAATCGGATGAACCACGATGTCGAGGATTCAATCAACCCGTATACAATTCCCTTTGTCAATCTGATGCGTTACTTGCTCGAGATTCGATCGTCGGTATCCCAATACCTCGTTCAATCTCGTTACCGCAAGTCACTTTACTCGTACCGTAATGCATGATCCCGTGACCAAACACTTGGTCACTTTGAGCTCATTATGATGATGCATTACCGGGTGGGCCCAGAGATACCTCTCCGTCATACGGAGTGACAAATCCCAGTGTCGATCCGTGTCAACCCAACAGACACTTTCGGAGATACTCGTAGTATACCTTTATAGTCACCCAGTTACGTTGTGACGTTTGGTACACCCAAAGCACTCCTACGGTATCCGGGAGTTAAACGATCTCATGGTCTAAGGAAAAGATACTTGACATTGGAAAAGCTCTAGCAAACGAACTACACGATCTTGTGCTATGCTTAGGATTGGGTCTTGTCCATCACATCATTCTCCTAATGATGTGATCTCATTATCAACGACATCCAATGTCCATAGTCAGGAAACAATGACTATCTGTTGATCAACGAGCTAGTCAACTAGAGGCTCACTAGGGACATGTTGTGGTCTAAGTATTCACACGTGTATTACGATTTCCGGATAATACAATTATAGCATGAATAAAAGACAATTATCATGAACAAGGAAATATAATAATAATCCTTTTTATTATTGCCTCTAGGGCATATTTCCAACAGGCAGCCCATATCGCCATGGGACGGATCGGCGAAGTCTACAACAAGGATCTCAAAGACACTATCTACCAGATATGTGGGCGCCGAGATAAGCAATGGGAGATGATCAGCACCAGGAGAGACCGGTCCATTGCAGCTTTCATCCAGGAGTTAAACCAACACATTCGTCGACAGGAGAACCAGATGTGCGCAAGCATGATAGATTTGAAGAAGGCGATGACCAGGAACATGGAGCTAGAAGAGGAACTCAAGTCTACTCGCGACGGATATGAGGAAGAAATTGCAATACTTGTGGAGAAGAACGACGACCTGACAAGGAAGCCAAGAGTTTTTATGGGAGACCCCGCACCAGGAGGAGAAGACGAGAACCCAAGGAAATTCGTTCTGAAGACTACATCATCATCGACGACACCAACTCCGACCCTGATGGTAGTGATGATGATTGTGAAGACGAAGCTGGAGCAGATATCATGGAGTCTTCCACCGATCAATATTTCTAGATGACCACCATACGAAGTAGCTTTTCCCCATGTACATAGTTGTAGTCTGAGCACTTCTGTAACGATAGTTCTAGACTGATTGTATGCCCTTGCTTGAATTGATTTGTTGTGATATGATTGTGTTTGTCTCATGTGCATATGGGTAGTGCTTTCTCACTAGACCTCATTTCTATTCTAATCTCTCCCCTCTAAACCCATCATATGCCTCCGACACGTGACACCGGATTTGTCTTCCCACCGGAGATCACTGAGTTGATCCAACGGCAGAATGCCTTGATGCAGATATTAGTTCAGAACCAAGGCAACAACAACAACAACAACCCGCCGCCACCACCTCCAGTTGACAACTTAGCCCGTTTTCTGAGGTTGTAGCCGCCGGTGTTTTCCAGTAGTCACTACAAAAAAAGACACATCCGTGACATTTTGGGTCGAACGATTTTTTTTGTCATACTTATGACAATTCTATGACTATAATTGTGAAAAAACCAGGTATCATCATAGATGTGGTGGGGTCCTACTTCTATGACAAAAAATCATGACAGAAAATGGGCTTTTCGTTCTGGGCGGGCCGGAGACGCAGCTGCATGACATTCTTTGGGCCGTCCATGATGAAAAAAACCATGGTAGAAGCGAGGGCGACTAAAATATCGGGGTGTTCCCGGTTACGGTGGGTGGTTGGGGCCGAGCGATGCGCTGCTTTCTCAGACACGCACGCTGCAGGGTGCGGCGTTGGGCTCTAATCAACCCGAAGCGAGGCATTGGGCTCTAATCGAACCCGGCGATTGCACCGCAAGCTATCGTTATCGAACCCGAAGCGATCGATCGATGGCTGTTAATCGAACCCGATCGAGTGATTCTTCGCCATCGCTGCTATCTGAAGCCGATCGATGCTGCCTCTGGATGAACAGTGAGCGTTGCTGGGGGGGTTTGGATGAACAGTTCCCGGTGGGGGTGGATGAACAGGACCCCATGGCGTTGCCTCTGGATGAACAGGACCCCGATCGTTCGAGCCGGTTGGGGCTGGATGAACAGGACCCCGTGGAGGGCAGGATGAACAGGACCACCTCGTGGAGGGCAAGATGAACAGTAGACGGTGGAGGGCTGGATGAACAGTAGCCCGTGGAGGGGTAGTTGAACAGGAGCCCGTGGAGAGGGCTGGTTGAGCGATGAGCCGTGGAGTAGCGCGGTGGAGGCTGGATGCATGAACAGGAGCCCGTGGATGAACAGTCGCAGGTGGAGGCTGGAGGAGGTCGACCGTGGATGAACAGTAGCCCGTGGAGGATGGAGGGGGTCGACGGTGGAGATGAACAGTATCCCGTGGAGTCCTGTTTTGCGGTACGCCACACCCCTCCCGATGAACAGGACCCTCGTTTCGACCGTAGCGCTCCAACACAAGTCCGTTTCCTCTGTTTTGCGGTACGCCACACCCCTCCCGATCAACAGGACCCCTGTTTCGACCGTAGGAGGCCCGTTTCCTCCGTTTTGCGGTACGCTAGACCCCTCCCGATGAACAGGATCCCGTTTCAAACATGGCCGGTCGAACACAAGGCCGTTTCCTCCATTCTGCGGTACGCCAAGCCTCGTTTCCATCGGCTGTTCTGACCAAGCCCTCCCGATGAACACGACGACGCATTCCGTTCTGACCCAGCCGGTTGGCTCCCCATGAACACGACGACGATGTTGTTTCTCCGTTCCGACCCAGCCATGTACACGAGCCTTGGCCGTAAGTATGCGTGAGTAGGCGTTCGAGACCCTGCCCGTATGTACGTACATGGCCATATTTTCTTTCTTGCACACTAGCCGATGTACGTACGTGTACATGCTACGTGCGCGCCTCTACTACGACATGTGCGCGCCTCTACATCGACTAGTATGTACGTACACGTTCGCGACCAGAATGACAATGCTACATACGCTTCGACCAGGTGTGTCTCGACTGTCAGGCACTTCCTTGCGTGCGAAGATGTAGCTAGTGGGTCCCAGCAGTCAGGGGGGCGAATCATTTTTTTTGCCCGGAAGCACTTCCTTGCGTGCGAAGATTTAGCTGGTGGGTCCCAGCAGTCAGGGGGAAACGTTTTTTTCATGAAATATGGTGGCCTGTCCGGTGGGTCCCCGCTGTCAGGTGGAGGAATAATTATTTTGCGCGTAATAAGGAGGCACTTCCTTGCTGCGGTCGTGGATCCACTGTCGGCCTCTCCACGTCTGATCCACGTCTGATGGAAGCCGTTCCTTGACCACGTTGACCACGCCGCGCCGAGAGCACCAGGGCGGTGGATGACGGCGAGGCCTAGGAAGGGGATGACGCGGAGCCGGGAAAGACGTGGAAGTGGATGCCCACGCGTAGAGGAGTATGAGGGTTCACTGGTTCGCTGTGGTGTGAGGCTACCGTCGCCGCAGAATAACAGGGGCTGTGGGTGAGTAGAGGGATGGCCTTGCCAGCGGTGGGAGTAGTAGG
The DNA here is from genome assembly GCA_021605145.1 of Aegilops bicornis. Lineage (NCBI taxonomy): Eukaryota > Viridiplantae > Streptophyta > Magnoliopsida > Poales > Poaceae > Aegilops > Aegilops bicornis. The sequence continues at coordinate 277,755,104 of CM038674.1, forward strand.
GGGCGGTGAGGCCTCCGCCGCATCGCAGCCGGCCACGGGAAGCAGGAGCACGAGGCACGACCGACGCTGGTTTGGGCGGCTGGAGCAAGAAGACCAGAGGTTGAAGAAGCACTACAGCCGTTGGATGGACATCGTACGGTCACTAGACCTAGAATCGTGCATATTGACTAAGTTGGCAAAGCCCTCCGTCCCCGTCAACTTAGTTGGCCCACAAGTCAGCCTCCCACTATTGTGGGTCCCAGCTAGCAGGGGGTATTCATTTTTTTGTGCGTAATAAGGAGGAACTTCCTTGCGTGTGAAGATATAACTGGTTGGTCCGACCTATCAGCGGTGGGAACATTTTTCGTGAAATACAGAGGCCCTTCCGGTGGGTCCCAGCTGTCAGGTGGAGGAATCATTATTTTGCGCGTAATAAGGAGGCATTTCCTTGTGTGCGGCCGTGGACCCAGCTGTCAGCCTCTCCACGCATAGTCTACTTCCGATGGTGTCATTCGTTGACCACGTTGACCAGGCCGCGCCGAGCGCATCCAAGGTGGTGGACGATGGCGAGGCACCGGACATCAATGAGCCAGAGATGGGAACACGCGGGAGTAGAGTCGCATACGAAGAGGTGTACGAGGGTTAAATGGTTCTGGTGCGGCGTGGTTCGACAGTCGGTGGAGATGAACAGGAGGTGTGAAGGGGTGGAGGGATGGCCTGGCCAACAGTGGAGTAGCGCTTCACAACGAAGCGTGCTAAGTAGAGCTGCTAGCAGCAGGCGGAGCAGTGGTCCCGGCGGCTGGAGGAAGAAGATGAGAGATTGAAGATGGATGCCGGTCGTTGGATGTAAATCCAACGACTAACAATGTCAGAATCATTTGTTGACTAAGTTGACAACGACTTGCATTGGCTTCGACCTATTGGCCCACATTTTAGCCTCCAAAAATGTGGCATGTAATCAACCCATTTTTTCAGAATTTACAGTCTTTTTTTTGCGGGGTAGAATTTACAGTCCATTTGGTCTCTTTTTTTGAACTACAGTCCATTAGCTGGGCTGGATGAACAAATAATGTAGCGTCCATGTGACCCATTTATGTTTTTCCTAAAAAATTACAGACCATTTGCACTTTCTCGAAATACACGATTTTGCTGGGCTTATTCTAATTATAATGTTGGGGTGGGTGCAGCAATGTTATCAAAAAATAAACAGGGGCTGAGCATTTTGTTATATATATATATATTTAAATAATAAGTGATTTATTATTACATTGGTCCTTAAATCTTACCAAGCTTTTGTACACAATCACCAGGATTTTCGTTGCCAAAAATAATCCAGGATTTTATTGTTAAGAAATTATTTTTATAAGTTAATAAGATGTGGGATGTTGTTTTCTTACATATGTAAGTATCTGTTAAATATATGATGACAATAATAATAATACATAATAACATATAAAATAATTTAAATATATATAATATAGTTAGAAGGGAAACATAAGTTGGACCAGGCGTTCCTATTCTTATATAGAAAAATAGAACAAACCTCTGCGTTTTCTTAAAAAAAAACATAAATTGGGCTGCCGATGTTTCAGGAAAAATAAACCTCGGATGGGAGGTCCATAGACCGGTCGATACATGACGGCCCTCAAGAAATAACAAACAGGCCTATGGACCTCCCATCCGAGGTCGTGGGCTGCGCATGTTAAAAAAGAAAGCCTAGACGGGGCAGCCCAAAACCCAGCTGATACTTGCTGCCCTAGTGATAATAAATGATACACAGCAGCTCCCGGCCGTTGTGAATTTATCTCCTATAGTAACTACATTGAAGCACCTAAAAAATGTAACTATGTTGACAAACCCGTGGGCCCCAACTTCAGTATAGCATTAGGAGGAAGTATTTTTTCGATGAGGCACTTGCTTGCGTACGACCATAGACCTGGTGGGTCCCGACTGTCCGCCTCTCCACGTACAATCCTCTCCAGATTCCTCTTGTTTGTTCAGCATGTTCACAACGGCAGACAGCGGCATCCCTCGTTTTCTATATTTTTCGCACACTCGACATTGTGTGGGCATCTTGAAAATAGCATATCTTTTTGACTGTGCATCATATGAAGATTTGCTATGCATGAATGTTGATCAGCATGATGTTAACTGGCTGGTAGTTCCAGTTTCGACCATGAATAAAACTTCCAACATGATATTAATACTGTTTGAAAAGGCCATGTTAATATAAATGCTCTGCCTCTGAAAGTTGCAGTTTCTTATCTGAAACTGAACTTGGAGTTTCTTATCTGAAAAATGAAACTTGCAGTTTCTTCTCTGAGAATCACATTGTCTGCACTTTTATACTCCTATGAAACTACATTTTTTAAGTGCTAAAAATAGATCTCTAGAATTCATAAAATACTTCATATGCTCAATCTTGCAAATCTGAAATTCAAAAGACATTCATATCTGAAAGTACTCTCAAAATACACAACACAAAACACAATTCACAACCTGCAAATATTAACAACCCTAAGCTCCTCCTGACAATTCACAACCTGCCCGACTATTGGTCTAGGGGGGGGGGGGAATCCCGCCTATTCCTCAGCGGCAGAAAGCCGCCCCGTGAGACGATGTGAACGGAGAGGGAGAGGATGGCGGGGAAGCATCATCGGGCCAACTGTTTTTCTCCTCTTGCAGTTGGGTTCGGTCAACGAAGACTCCACCGGCTCAATCTGGTACGACACCCTCACAAACGGCACCCTGTAGATGCTCGATCCTTCAATCTCTGGTGGATGCTCCATCTGGGATCGATAATCCCACCACCGCTCCCTCATGATCTGATTCGGTGAATCTGTTTGCTCCATGGCCCAGAGGAGCAACTATATGTACTCCCGCGCGACTCCCTTCAGGAGTATCGCCGCCTTTTCGCTCTGTTGCAGATATTTGGCCATGGATGTCGCCGTCGCTGCTAGTTGGTCCTTGTTGTCAAACCAATACTATATCTCCAACATCCTAGCTAGCTTCATAGGGTCACCGTTTGCGATCCTCACGTATCGGTTGTACTCCTCCATCGATCTACTTCTCCACGGCACCTTCACTCGCCGGCGGTGGATTTTTAATGGAAGAGGTGAGGAGCAGCGCTGGTTTTGGTTTAGAACGAGAGAGGAGCGACACTGGTTTTGGATTGGAACATGAGAGGAGGGGAGGTGGTTTTGAAATGGAAGAGGAGAGGAGTGGCGCTGGATTTAGATTGGAACAGGAGAGGAGCGGCGGTGGTTTAAGAGCAGAAGAGCGGAAGAGCGGCGCTGGTCTTGTAAGTATTTTTTTTTGTTTTGCGTATTTTGGGTCAAAGTTTGACCACGTATTGTATTTGACAAGCAAAATGTGAATGCATGTCACCAAAAATTGTATCCTTTGGTTCGTATCTGAATGTACTTTCAAATTATATTATTTTTGCAACGTATAACATATATTTTATTTGCGGAAATCATGGTCAATTATGACCCAGAATAAAAGGGAGACTAGTTAATGTGGGGTCGCTTTCTTAATTGAAGGGTAAATTGATTTTGATTTTGATCCATCACAGCCTTGACCCTCTCGTCCAATCCTAAATCGCTGCCAAGACGCTCCTCTCCCTCTTCTCCATTGCAAAACCACCTCCTCTCCTCTCCATCATCTTCATTCCAAAACCACCATCTCGCCTCTCCCTCTTCTCCATTGCAAAACCACCTCCTCTCTCCTCGGACGAGGATCCCCTGATGTAGCCCATCCTGCCATTGAGACAACGACACATGGGTCCCACTTGCTGGGCCCACACAGCCAATCGAAAAGGCAGGGAAACCTCTCCTCTCCATCATCTCCATTCCAAAACCACTGTCTCGCCTCTCCCTCTTCTCCATTTCAAAACCACCCCCTCTCCTCTCCATCATCTCCATTCCAAAACCACCGTCTCGCCTCTCCCTCTTCTCTATTGCAAGACCACCGTCTCTCCTTCCATCTTCCAAAGCTAGCACTGGACCACTCAGAAGGACATCTATGGAGGGGATGCAGCTGAATCAGCAGATCGCCCGGTGATGACCGAGCAAAGTTAGCCAGGTTGAAGGAGATCCTTACTTGGTTTGACAATGAGTGGAAGATTTCGAGGACGGAAAGGGCCATGTGGCAATGTATGCGAAAGAGCGAGACGATGGCGATGAGGGCGGCGATGTACTCCTCGGCGGCAGTCACGTCGCAGTCCTTCGATTTCATCAAGTATCTCCTCTGGGCGATGGAGCAGATAGATTCGCCCGAGGCAAAAGTCAAGCGGAGGTGGTGGGCGTACAGGTCAAAGGTCGAGCACCCAGAGGATAACAAATCGATCGAGTACGGTGTGCCGTTCGTGAGGGTGCAGAGCCAGCCAGAGCCATAGGAGTATTCGTTCTCCCACCGCAAGAGGAGGCCGGATGGCGCGACGTCGCTTCCCCACCGTTCTCCACGGTTCCCTCGACGCTCGCCTCGTTTCGACGGCGTTGGTAGGGTTTAAGGTAAGCTTCACACTAACCTAATCTTCCATCTGCTCATGCTTACAATCAGTGTGACAAATAATAAAAATCATGCTTACAATCAGTCTCCGAGTACTATGCCAATCACCCTAAAATAGCTCTGGACCTTTGGGTCAAAGTTGTGACACTATGTACAAATAAAGAAAAATAGATTGGTGCTTCTTTCAGAAAAGAGTACACCCTAGAAAACTGCCAATATAAGCTACTAGTATTTTTTTTTGAAGTCTAAGCTACTAGTATTTGGTTAGAGGATTTCTTTGCCGAGAAAGATCCGTCCACAGTGAGCGCCACACATCCCACTGATGGTGGTGGATGCTAATGCTTAGATGGAGCAGGGTTGGTGTCGGTAATTTTTACTTGGCACCTGGCACTCTGCATATATGCCGGTTCCATCCGTACATTTGTGCAGTTCCACCAAAATGCAGTTGAATAACCCTGTTTGCACTAATAATGAAAAGGCATGATTACATTATAGTGGCACTAGTTGATGAAACATACACTAATAAACAGAAGAAAATATTACATCATACTGGAAATCGACCCAAGTCTCCCCGATACACCTTCTGCCAGTGATGAACATCAGTGTACAGCGGTAGTACAAGGAGGGGCCTTGAGACATTCAAATCTCTATTTTTGTGCAGATCAACTAAAATTAAGCACCTAGTTTGCATAAATGCTTAAACATTAACAATGGGACTAGTTGATGAACATACATTAACAAAGAGAAGCACTTTCTTTACATTGGAAATGAAATGATAGAGAGGACACTCGCTCTATTTTAACTGTATTATTACTTCATTTTATCAATGTCACTAGGGTCGAGCAGGTGCAAAACGAGGTGTACCGTGCGTCGCAAGGATGAAGATCGGGGGTGCTTAGGCTGGGATGCTGAAGCTGGATCTTTCAGTCCCTATCTCCCCCCTGATGTTTCTGTGGTAGCATTTGGGTTCTAATCCAAACTTGGTCGAGCTGGTGCTGCGTCCCCCTACCTGCCAAGCTTATGTGGCGAACTTGTCTCCTGCTAGTACTCAGTCCATTCTAGTAGTAGTTTCATAACTGCCCGTTTACACTGAGATGTTGTCAGATAATGGTTCTCTATGGTTGGGTTTCTTTAATGAAATCAGAGGGAACCCCCTCTTTCGATATATATAAAAAATAGTGGCACTAGCGGTGCCAAAACATTGCCTCAAATTAATAGTGCCACTAGATTAAGGTGCAAAATAATAACATTACTGCTTTATCATGGCAATGCCAAAACAGTAGCACAAGAGCAGGATCAACATGCAAGATCTTTGGCAAACGGTCAGACCACAAAGGAACATACCTCGTGATGGGAACCATATCTGCAGTCAATGCCATCGTAGAAGGGATGCCACCAGTCACCAACATGGATGATTCAATTCATGGGACCTTTTGGTGCAGTTCACCTAAAATGAAGCAGTGTCCCATGAGCTAGCAGCTTCTTCTTCTTTTAAGAAAATGGCTCCAACCCCGGTTCCATTTCCATCAGAAAACGAAATGCACAGAGCTTCTTCTTCATTAGTTGCAATAAAATTGAGCAACACCATGGTTGGTCGTGAAGCTCATAGAGAGTAGGTGGACCAGGACAGCTGCATCTCTAAGGAAAAGAAGCAACTTATCTTAATGGGAAATTTAGCAGGACATGAAAATAAGTGCCATTGATTCATATTACTGGAGGCATTACATTGAAAACAACATTGGTTTAACGTGTCCTTAGTTTTAACAGTGCGACTGCTACATTTTACCAGTGGCATTAATAAGAGCGGCTCGGGGCAACAAACATCAGAAGAGGATATCTGGGTTGGTCCCATTTTTGTTCGCTATATAGCCACCTTATACTGTGTGAGGCTAGCAAATCTAGTGCTGGACTTACTCTGTTGACTTGTCCCCCAGTCCCCACTTTCTTTCCCTTTTCAACCAATAGATCGGGTTTATATTGAGTTTGTACTGCGTTCCCTTTATTTCCCTATTAGACCTAGAGACCAGTTGGATAGCCACTCTCTGCTACTTTTCGCCCCCATTATTTCCTCTTTCGACCAAGTCCTAGATTCAGGTAACAAATCCTCCCCACCCCCACCCCCTTTCTCGCCTTTGTTTGAACCAAGTACTACTAGATTCGAGTGCATGAACTAGTTTTACCTCTTAACAAGAAAAAATTAGGTGGTTTTGAACAGCCGATCGATCCTATCTACACGAGGGGCACGAGAAATAGTAAAATATACAAATGCAGCAACGTCAGGAGCTCGGGAAGTAGAGCAAGGCCGGTTTTGAAGGAAGTTATACCTGACGGTCGCCGGGATGTCGCTAGGTGGGCGGCGGCAGGCCGGATCTGCCCACACTACGGCAGCGAGGAAGAAGGGGTGGGAGGCCCTCCCTCGCCAAATGATGCTTGGGAGAGAACGGCAAGGCACGCTGATCGACGCTACCGGCAGTGGGTAAGAGCCGTCGCCAAGGACGCACCGCATGAACGTTGCACCTTCTCACCTTCCCGATGGAGAGGATCCGCCGGATCTGTGACCAGCGGTGAGTAGAGAGAGAGAGAGTGTGGCCACCGCTATCGTGTTTAGATCCGGAGAGGGCGAGGCGGTGTGAAGAGAGCAACACTAGCAAGTAAGCGTGGAGGCTCCTGCCTATATAGTGGAGTACTAGTTTTCTTTTGTCTACCGGCCAGAGCCGGCTTGACTTCGGCAATGACTGTCGAGAAGTCTTCATGCACGTGCCCCGGAGGTGCAGTTGTCGTCATTTTGATCTCAAGCAATCGGATTATAACATATAACACGAAAAAATGCCACATGACAAGAAATCATAACCTCACTGCCCAAAGGAGACAAGATGAATCCCGACGGACAAACTAGACGAGGATCAAAGCTCAAATTAAAGATAAACTCGTAGAAAAGGGGTCCGTCGATAGATGTCCTAATTAACATAGCCGGCTTGACCTAGATGGCAGCCGAGTAGTCTTCGTGCATGTGCCCCCAATGACTAGCCCAACTTAGTTGTCACTGTTTAACCCTCGCAGTGATCCGAAGCACATGACACCTAATTTTGCAATATGAGAAGAAACCTTTTTTTAGATTTCTCACCAGAACTACAACCCTATACAACACAGCCTGCACGATATGTAGACGATAGCCAATCCAGGCGTGTCTGCTGGAGTCTGGTCACATGCATGGACGAACTGATCTTTCGTGTCTTGCAGGGATCGTCTAGGTACCAACGTATTTACTCCTACAACACTTCTCTAGTAGTACTATCACTCGTCTCTCTCTTCTATTAATTCACCCGACTTGCGGGGCCGGGGAGTGTGCCTATGGTCGGTTCTCAATTGCGGTCCCACATGTGTGTGCAAAGGCAATATGATGCGCGTTCCATTCGGAGAGCGGCGTGCCAGACCGACTGACTGTCTGGGGTGCGACGCGAACGCGACGGGCGTGTTGTATACTCCGTACATGTGTACCGCCGTTTTCTTGAGGCTTTGCTCCATGGCGCAATCCATGGATACAAAATTAGTATACTGTACTATTTAAAAGTCGAGGGCAGGGCTTTTCCCGCGCGGTAGGTGGGGCAGTTCCGCCTAGTCGGTTCGACAGAGAAGCGAGAAGATGAGGGAGTAGGCTGCTGCAAACGTAGGGCTGTGTGATTTGACAGCGAGTTACTTTTGGACAGGTAGGGCCTGGTGATTTGACTTGCCATTATCATTTTAACTGCGGCGCTACGACCGGCATGAGTCTCTCGATTCCTGACCACCTCCATACAGGTACCTCTCCCGATGCTCCACCATGTAGAGGCTGGCTCTTGCTTGAGAGCCCACTCCTCCACTTTTTCCTTGCCTCTTTCCCCCACATATGCAAAAATGGCATGTAAAGCGGGCTTATAGCCCACTATTGTACTTGATCCTACAGGTGCTAAGCCTGCGACATAGGCATAAAGTCTGATGTGGCAAGTTAATTAAGAAGAGAGAGACTAGTTTGGTGACCCCAGGAAGAAACGGTGATAAGCGCGAGTACCTAGATGAAGCAAACTTAGCAACAAAATACTAAGCACCTATGCATTGGGGACTTGAGTTGCTAAGCCATTTAATGCCCATAGCACCTCACCTAAGCACCATTTCATTGGAAGAGGTCACTCCTTGGCCAATACAATAAATACTACGAAGAAAGAGATAGAGATAAGTAAACAAAAAATACTCTTATAGCTAACCTTATAGCTAACCTTGTTGTATGAGTGACTAAGTGATGACTATGTATGACATGCCAACATCAGATAGCCTAACGCACCGTGTTAAATCTCCAAGGGCACGACCGCATGGCGAAAGCGGCGGTCGTGGTAAACACGACCATGATACGGGCTCTTTGGCAGCCCTTGGATCTGAGATCGAACGGTCGCATGCTAAGTTGCTGAAAATTTGCAGAATAACCCTCCAGGATAGGATATTCACCCATAGGTCTAGAATCACGCCATGCAACCGTTCGATCTCAGATCCAAGGGCTCTCGGAAGCCCGTATCATGGGAGAATGGAAAGCTTCGATCACCCCTGTAATTTTCCCGACGCTTGACATGACATCGAAAGCCATTTAATTGGGCGTCGAGTAGACATGACATCTAATTGGGCCCCCATAGTATTGTGCATGAATCCATTTATCCACCAGGCAAGCCACTACCCTGCCATTCACACGAGCCCCCCCACACGACATTTTTACAATCGATAAACCGCTCCTAGTCGTCCCTTCCTTTCACATTACGGCAGTTCCACTAATCCTAACCCTCCTCCCAAATCCATGGCGTCCCAAATCTCCATGATTGGCTGTGAGTACAAGGTTAGAACCATCACCGGCGATGAGTTTGACGTCATCTACACCCGTTCTTTTGCAACGGTGAAAGAATGCCTTGCTCGCTTCAAACGCATGTTCGAAACTCAAATGATGAGTGGGTCACTGGGCTAGATGTTGAGTACACCACAGTCCTGAGAAGCAAGAAGAAACTAAAGGAGGCAAAGAAGAAGAAGCCTGTCGTGATCCAGGTTTGCGTGCATGACTTATGCTTGGTCTACCACATATGCCATGCCGATGTTGAGTGCGAGGAATTTAAGAAGTTCCTCAAGGGAGGCCGAGTCAAATTCGTTCATGTAGACTTTAGGAATGACAATGAAATCCTAGGTCGGATATGCCTCGTTGTAGGCGACCCCTTCGACCTACAGAAGGAAGGGCTGGTGCCCTCCCTTGATCAGCCTTCAATGCTGACCCTGCCAGGAGCCATGGTTCATCCTTCGTACGGTAAACTAGAGAAACCTCCGTACACGTTTCATCGTCATGCATGGCAGTGGAATGTACTAGATATGGACCACATCCACTACGCTGCAATGGATGGCTACCTTTGTTTCCATATCTACAAGGGTTGGATGAAGAGCAAGAGCCAAGCGTGCGGTTCAAGAAAAGAAGTATCGCCCAAGAGGAAGAGGGACAAGGACAAAGTCGAGGACGTGGATGAGGACTCCGAGTAAGGTGGCAGTGTCCTTGCTCATGGTGGTTCTAATGCAGTGTCTACCGGATTAGTTGCTTAGTTTAATTTCTGGTGTGCTTAGTTTTATTGAGGGGTGTGTTGTGCTGAGCCCCCAGCAGAACTATGTTATGTTTCTTACTGTTATATTTCATACATTTCATCTTTTAGTTGGTATAGTACTACCACTCATTTCTTGACATTATATACGTACAATATATATGGCCAACATCATATAGCCAGCAGTTTAGTTGTCAAAGAATTTCAGGGTGCTTAGTTTTGTCAAAGAATTCTAGGGTGCTTAGTTTTATTTGAGGGGTGTGTTGTGCTGGACACCATTAACTTATCATTGTGAGAATCGGCTTATTTTTGTCATGTAACATGGTCAACGGGTTTGACGTGAAAATAACAATGTCTAATGGCATTTCTGAGCAAACATCTAACTTAACGATGGCATTTTTTAGATATCTAATTGCATTTTTGAGCAGGCATCTCACGGATTGATGGCATTTAATGAGTAGTTGTAAGTTCTAATGGCAAAACTAAGTAGTGATACACAACTAGTGGCATAACTAATAAGAACCCAAGAATTAAATAGGTATGCTAATTTCTTTATTTCTTTATTTATTTATACCTTTGTGTGCGAAACAATATACGCGGCCTCCCCCCACATTTTCTTTAAAGAGGCAACATGGAACTATATGAGTGCCCTGTTAAATTTTGGAATTATTCCGGGTTCGTTTGGCCTTCTTTATACATTAATTGAGTTTCTGGTCATTTATTGTGCATAATTCAAATTTGAACTACAAGCACATGCTCCCGTGCACCAAAGTTGACTGAAAAAATCACATGTGTGTCCTCGGGTGAATTTCTAGGTCCCATGCAAGAAATGGGAATGAAATTCAAACATCTAGGCATCATGGTTCAGCCGAGAACATTGAGAAGCTTGGTTTTAAAATTCTTGTAAATCCAAAACACGCCTGAAAATCATGAAACTTGGCATGGTGTCATGTCATGGTACTACCATGCTGTGGTAAATTGTTTTTGCAGAATAGGAACAAGTTTTGGTATAAGGTTTTTCCAAACCGGAGCTTCTCTCAAGAAGGATCGTGGTTCTGAGAGGGAACGTGTCACCTTTGTGTGCATAATTCAAATTTTAAATACAAGCATATGATCCAGTGCACCAAAGCTAGTTGAAAAATCACATGTGTGTCCTCGGGAAAATTTCTAGGCCCCATGCCAGAAATGGGAATGAAATTCAAACATCTGGGCGTCATTGCTCGGCTGGAACTTGGTTTTTTAATTCCTGTAAATCCAAAACACGCATGAAAATCATGAAACTTGGCTTGGTGTCATGACATGGCACCAACATGTTGTGGTAATTTTGCTGTCCGATTTGCGAAGGCGCACACATCAACAATCAACAAAGTCATTTTGGAACAAGTGCTGTCACGTTACAATTGGAAACACAAGTATTATTGAAACCGTGGGCGTTCTATTTACCATTTACGTGTCGCCACGCGTCCCCTTTTTTTATTAGCTAGGAGGCGCCGTGCAAGGTAGCTATTTGAGTACGGGAGGCGTGCGATCAGACCCCTACGCGTGCTTATCGGGAGGAGAGCCCTTTGATTTCCATCTGCCGTCCACCTCTCTCCCAAGGTCTCCATTAATGGCGCCCAAGCCTCTGTTTAATGGCATGGCAATGTCTCACTCGACTGAGATTTAAGAGAGAAAAAAGAAAATCTGAAAAGAAAATTTTGCACGGATCTTGATGTAAGACCCGACACACCTATATAGCATCTACTGCGACTTATAGCAAGACTGATGAATATATATAAGGACGACGAGAGTGGATAATAATTGTCTTACATAACTAGGAAGATAATTAAAAAAGCCACATGCGGCTACGCCCGTAATACACAAGGGCAAAAGTAGAAGGAAGACGTATACAACGACCTGGCTCGCTAATCTCTACTTTCTTTATGCACTGCAGGTCGGGGAGACTAGTTCTCGCGGCGGGCGATGATCTCTTTCATCAGTTTCATGTCCTTAATACGCTGCTTGGTAGCATCCACGGGTTCCTCCACTAGCCTTTTGCGCTCGATGCGAATCATGGCATTCTCGTCCATAAGTTTCTTGACGATGACGCCCGTCCTCTGCAACAAGGCAGCGGTCTCCTCCGCCTGCTTCGCCCTTCCGACGATCTTCGCCCTCAGCAAGGCGTGCTCGCCCCGGAGCTTCGCATTGCCCTCCCCTAGTTGCCGGATGACGCCGGTAGCCTCGTCCTGCAACCTCGCCCAGCCGGAGATCTGATCCATCTGGCTATGGACCATCGCACGCATGCGCCTGTAAGAGTCCTCGCCTGCCCGCGAGAAATTTTCCCAGGCCGCCGCGGCGCGGCGGGACCTCCGTGCTGCTTCGGCGGTGCGGCGGGACATCTCTGCTGCTTCCGCGGCGTGGTCGGACCAGTCTGCTACATCGACGACGCGGTGGGACCTCTATGCTGCTTCGGTGGCGCGGCGGGACCTCTGTGCTGCTACTGCTGTGCGGCTGGACATGTCGGCTGCTTTCGCAGCGAGGCGGGACATCTCTCGTGCTTCCTCTTCCATGCTCACCTCTCGCTGGTGGAAATCTCTCGACCCAGAACTCATGCTGGCCATAACTTGATTGACTTGATTGTTTTTTATGGATGAGGAGTTGAGGAGGAATGTGCAGTCATCTTAGCATAGTATTATTTATAACCGAGTACTACTAGTACGCTTCTAAGTGGGAAACCGTTTAGGTTTTGATCGGTGTGAACAGGTTTGCAATTAAATATAGCGTGGTAGTAGTAGTAATTTGGAATGTGACGAGACGCGCTCAAAATTTATTGACTGTTCTAGTTTCGAAGTGCGGTACTATTTCCGGATGGTGTAATGTCGGCACGTTTTCTCGTCCGTGGTGTAGCATATGCCATGGTACTAGTTCTTTTTCTACTACTATGTACGTGCAAAAACTGGCACCATCGGATACATATCTTACGCTTGGCGTTCGACAGGAATAGCCTCGTGGCGAGCTATAGACTAGTCTTTTTTTTCAAACGCATTACACCTATCTCTCGGGACTTCTCGCACGCGCCATCACTGCTCCCTAGGTTAATGCCACCCACATACACTTGTACTCTGAGAAGAGGTGCACGCACACACTCGTCCTCTCTCACACACGCATCTGTAGCTACGAATTGTAGTGTTCTCAACCATCCGATTGGCTCTATCATAGGTTTCACGTTGCTCCTTGGCCTTGAGATTGAGAAGTTTAAAACGTGGAGGCTAAGATGGAGGCGCGAGGTTTTGGTTAATGTGCGGGCCGCACACGGCACCAACACGACACGAGCTTCGTCTGCCTGGTGCGCATGCAGTCGGGTGAGTTGTCCAAGTATAGACACAACCAGGCCCTTGTTAGTATCCGCGTCTCGACTTTGGCTGGTCATAGTGGAGAGTAGCATAGACTAGTTACTAGTCTATGTTACTAGTACCTTCATATTGGGTAGTGTCATATAGTATATGCATAATTTGGTGACGAGCGCTCTCTATATGTACCACCTTTTTTTCTTTAATTACATCTTGTTAGTTTTGCTCCATGGCACAATCCATTGATACTACTACTGTACAAATGTATACATTTTTTAAAAGGCTAGAGGGCGGGGCAGTCTAGCTTGATCCTTTTAACGAGAGGCGAGGGCCTTTGTGATTTGATGGCTCATTACTGCTGGAAGGCGGGGCCTTGTGATTTGACTGCTCGTATAAATGTGCCGATGACCTGAGGAGGAGAAAAGAACCGTGCGGTATACTCTAGTTTTCCACTGGAGTACGACGGAGGAGCACGAAACACGGTAGCCCAGTGCCATATCCTCTACTCTCTACTCTTATTATATATTACTAGCAAGAGGCGTTGTTCTATTGGCGATAAAGAATGATCTAATTTGCTAGTCATCTCATTTTTAGCATTGCTCTATTCATGCCTCGCAGAGAAGGTGACACGTGCGGCGAAACACCCGAAGCAAAGTAAGAAACACATGAGCAAAAGAAGAAGGATGATTGTCACCCCAAAAAAAAGAAGGAAGACGCACACACAAGTCTGGGGCGCTGCTCTCACTACATGAAGGGTTGTTGGCCGCGGAGTCGTAACTGCTTCTTCATCGCCTCCACGTCCTCCATCTACTTGCGCGTCTCCTCTGCCATCTTCATCATTGTGTCCATGACGCGGGATTTCTCGATGCGAGCCTTCATCATATGTTCCACGGCCGCATTACGTACCTTCACAGCAGCCGGGTGCTTGATGCGGAGCTTCGCCAACTCCTCCTTCTGTTCCATGACGAGGGCCTGCAACATCTTCATCGAGGAACTACTATTCTCATGCAGCTTCTTCCAGCCGGCGTTCTCCTCCTTCAGCAGGTCAAGCTCGTGGCAGAGCTTCGCCTTGTCCTCCTGAAGTTGCAGGATTTCGCCGGTCGCCTTCTTCTCCGAGACAATGCTCTTCTTCAGCAGCATCACCAAGCCGGCGGTCAACTCCCCCTACCCATTGAGCTCAGCGGGCATGTCGTCGAGGCTCTCCTTCAGCAGCTCCACCAAGCCGTGGATGAACTCCTTCTGCTTATTGAGGTGCTTATTGAGCTGATCGGGCATGCCGTCGAGGGATAACGACTCCAGCGCCACCAGCTCGGCATGTTCGCCTCCGCGTCTAGGGCGCCTCGGGAGCCATCGCCTGCCGTGAGAGATCTTTCGAGGTCTCTGCGTGGCGGCGAGCCCTCTTTTTTTCCGCAGAGCCTTGGTTGCCCCTCCCTTGTTACGAGTAGTTCTCGACCTAGAGCTCGCACACCGCCATGGCAAGGACGGACGAAGAAGGAGGACTTATGAGGAGGAAGGTAGAGTAATTTTTGGTTAGGTAGCTCCCCTTTTTATAACCTAAGTACTAGCACTAGTACTAAAATCTGCATAGTGGGAACACGTTCAGGTTTGGTCTGTACTGGTAGGTGTGAGCAGGCTTGCACTTAATTGTAGCACTAGTACTTTCAAATGTGATGGGAACAAGGTAAAGATTAAATGCTTGTTTTTGGTTTCGAGGCCTGAAACGGCCCCCGATGAGTTTAGTGGAACATAAATTTCAAGTAGACTACACTGCTCAGATGCGTAAATATTATGTTACTATCAAAAATTGGCACAAAATACGAAGGAGACCAATGGAAGTACTACTAGCAACCCATGATTTAACTACTCGCATGCGCACAGTGGAGTAGTAATGTCTTTCTTCCGCCCTCATGTCCACTCAATTTGCATGCGTTGTATTAACTGACCATCAATGAAGTGAAGGACTTCACACGCATCAAATTATCACATGGGGTGGATCTTGGTACAAAATTGCGTCCGCCGTGTACCCGCGTGTGCGTGCGAGGGAATGAGTGCGTGCGTGGCGTGCGTGCACATCTTCGCTTCGTGCATGTATTGCCAGTGCGGCTTAGGGAGGACGAGTACATTCTTCTGGAACCAGCAGCATGTCACTGTGATCAATCCACACAAGGATGTCGCGACAACGCCTCCACATGTGCCACGTGGCTTCATGGACTATAAGAGAGACACTGTGTAGCGTGCCATTGTGTTTTGCACATACTCAAAGTACTAGAAAGGTACACATGCATTGCACGCGTCAGATATTGCAACCAAATTATGAATAAATACCACACTGTAGCATGTAAGCCCTGAGCCATATATGCATGATGTAGACCTTCATTTAATTCATACAGTTCATATCATTCAAAATCAATTAGTTTTTATAAAAACCTAGGGCCTCTTTGATTCGTAGGATTTCCAAAACGCGGGAATAGGAAGAACATGGGATTAGAGTGGAATGTCGTCTTGAATCCCACAGGATGGTACGAGTGTTTGATTGTGCATTGAAAAAACACAGAATTCTTTCAAATAGGTTTGAGTGGATGGGATGTTTCCTATGAAATCTAGTGCAAATGAATCATATGGAAAAAATCCTATGGTTTACAATCCTATGAATCAAACAACCAAGATAGGAAAAATTCCTAAGGATTAGAATCCTCCAAAATTCCTTCGAGAATCCTTTGAATCAAAGAAGCCCTTAATCTATTTTATGATTCATGGAATTGTTCTTTGTAAAGCATAAAGTAAAAACAAATAATGGCAATTCAACTAGAAAAAAAGTTTGGGCAGTTATGATACGGAAGATTCTAGAACAAAGGAGAACCACTTTTGTTTTGAGATTTGTGCATTATGCTTAAGTTCAACCATGGAGTCTGCTAGATTGTACATGTGGCAAAATCCGGTGGGGGCTAGAAGATGGTGCGAGGGCGAGTGGAGGGATACTATGAAGGAGTGCACAACTGCGAGATCGATATTTAGAGAGAGGCGAGAACGTCTGCTGTTGCAGATGGGCGGAGCCATGAAAAATGTTCCATGAGCTAGGGGGCCAAGCATTGCTAATCCTTTACGAGGAGGGCCAATTCATCAACTTAAACCATTTTTACCAGCAATTGTCTAATGATCGCATTCATATTAGCCTCGATATATAGTGATGTTAGGGGGGGGGGGCAGGGCCCTTGCTGCCCCTGTCTTCGCCATTGTGCGCGCGTATGAGAGATGAAGCGAAAGGCATGGATGATGAGAGGGGGGGCGTTGGATATATAATTAATGTGGGTGTATTAGCTATATATGTAATCCTATATAGAGAGATACAGATTGATCGATGTGGATGTGGGAAAGAGGGTGAGAACTCACTAGATATATAGATTGATCGGTTTATGTGGAAAACTATGAAATACCTAGCTATACACACACACACACACATAGAACATCGATTGTTGCGCATGCAGGTGAGAGATAAAGAATGCCCGATATGATGGAGAGGGGGATGTGTGTGTGTGTGTGTGTGTACCTTCATGGGAGACCGACCTGAAGAAAAAGATTGCATGTGTGCGATGGATAATGCCGACTGGTAGTGTGTGTGCATGCATGCACGAGAGAAAGTTAGTGGTACAATTATAAAGAGAAGACCAATGTGTGGCTGTAAAAGACTAGGTGAGGTCATAATTAATGTAAAGTTGAATTCAAATATTTGAATAAGAGATCATGATGTTTGAAACCCATGCATGCATGAATATAACGGAGATCTGCGCGGTGTGGTTTGGAAATGAGCATGTTGTAATGTATACACATTGAACAAGGTCAGCCTGGTTTGAATTTGAGATACCGATGGTAGACATCATTTGGCCACATTGCATCTGTGCATGGACACACTATTCTAATTGGAGATGATGGGTGGCTTTCGCATCACATATCTATATCTATACCCATATATATATAAATATATATATATATATGATATTTTATATTTTTATATAGTTTGCGGATAACTTTAACTTTGAAAGATGGTCGTTGGATGAGGCCAATCCGATGGTGCAGAGCTGGCAAATTTGAGCACTACTGGCCGTTGGATATCATCTAGATTCCACAAGATTTTGCCACATGTACAATCTAGAAGACTCTATGGTTGAACTTAAGCATAATGCACAAACCTCAAAACACAAGCACTTCTTCTTTGTTCTAGAATCTTCCGTATCGAATTGCCCAAATGTTTTTCTACATGATTTGTTTTTACTTTATGCCTTACAACGCAGAATTCCATGAATCTTAAAATAGATTAGCTTTCTTATAAAAACTAGATGATTTTGAATGAAATGAACTATAAGAATTAAACGAACATCTACATCATGCATATATGACTCAAAGCTTACATGCTATAATGTGGTATTTATTCACAATTTGGTTGCCAAATCTCATGCGTGCAATGCACGTGTACCTTACTAGTATAAATGGTGTATGTGTGTGTTGTGCGTGTTAAACACATTGTACGTAGTATATCATACTAGTCTAAATTTTCTTTTTTTCTTTTGGGTACACGTTAAGCTTGTTCTCCCAAAATTTCAAGCCGCGCCTTGTTATGCCGAAATTTCAAGCTAGCGTCTCTGTCTATCGTGCTGCGAAACTCCCGCCTCTTCAACCCGCGCCTTGTTATCCCGAAATATTTAAGATATATCTTTGTCTCGTTGTGCTCCTACAACTCCCTCCATCTCAACCCGCGCCTTGCTATTCCAAAAGTACAACGCGCACAAAAACTCCCACCTCCTGTGAAATCCCGACACGTGAAATGCCCGTGATACCCCTGAACCGAAAGAACCGCCTCAAATTGGTGGGGGTACATTCGTAACTTACCCCACATTTCAGACAAGCGCGTCCCTAAGCCATGGTTCCCCACTCCCATCCCATCCGACCACCCATTCGTACACCAAGGCAGGGAAAACCCGCGAAGCCCCACACCCTCCTCCGTCTGCCACCCAGCCGGAGCCTCTTCCCCGACGACGTCGTCCACAGCAACACCTCGACGTCCCTCATCCACCGTACCGAATGAGGATCCGTCGTCGATCTGGTCGTCCCACCGGTCCAGCCACCCCGTCCTCCACCTCCAAGGAGCTGCCCCGATGTTCCCCTCGTCTTTCGCGCCACCTCCATTCCCACACCGCCGTCTTCACCTGCACCATCGGAAGAGCATCAGCATCACCGTTTCCTCGGATGAAGCTCCGCCCTAATCGGCGCCACCAAAGAGGTTCTACACTAATCGCCTCATTTTCTTCTTGATTCGATCTCACGGTGCTGCTGGCACTCGGTCCCGAGCCGACACGGCGCGACTCCATCCACCGCGGCGTCGCCGACCACTTCCTCCATGGCGTCGCTCCCTCGGCGGCAGCGTCCCACATCGGGCCGGAGTTGCCGCTGCTTTAGCTTCGCCGCTTCGCCGCTCTTGCTCTGCTCTTGCTTCGCGCTGGCCGCTTTGCTCTCGCTCTTGCTCTTGCTTGCGATCTTGCTTTGATTTAGCTACACTTGATCATTGAATCGACTTTTGGGTCAGTCGATTTTCAGGAGGTGGGGGGGCTCGCCGGAGTTAAGGAAGAACCAGCCGCAGCGGGGAGGGGGCTTGCCGGAGAGGTGCCCCACTATCTATCTTAGAGTTCAGGGTGGGGGCGGTGGTCGCCGGCGGTGGTGGGGTGGAGGCATGGGGATCGCAGGAGAAAAAGCTCGGCACAGGGGGGATTAGAGGGATGGTCGGGGCGGCTGCCGACCGGCGATGGGGAGTCTTTTCGGGGCGGGCGGGGCGGCGCATCACCAGTCGCGGGGCGGGGTGCGGCTGTTTGGCCGGTGGTGGCTGGCGGCTCATGAGGGTGGAGGTTGAAGATGAACTGCATGCCCTTGATTTCGTATCCAACGGCTGCAAAATCGACTGACCAGAGATGAAAAAGTCAGTCGACTGACGTGTAGCCTCACCTCTAGTGCGTTCAGTTTCGACAGTAAAATTCAGTTTCGACAGCAAAATTCAGTTTCGACAGTTAAGTTCAGTTTCGACAGTTAAATTCAGTTTCGACAGTTAAGTTCAGAGATGAGCGGCTGATGTATACATCTAGCACTTTGTGGTTATGTATTTTACGTCATCTATTGGAGATGATATTAAAATTCCACTCAGGTTAACATTGTCTCTCTTGTCCTGCTTCAGCCTCGGCGTCGTACAACTCACCGGAGCTGCTCCAAGGACGAAACCCTCCATCACAGCGGAGCAGTACCTCGGGCTCCATCTCCAGACGCCCAAGATCTTCTTCCCCTCCTCCGATAGCCAAGTAAGCTGGAGCATCCTCACCGGCCAACCCAATCACGCTGAGATCGACATGGCTTCGCCAAAGAGGTTGTACACTTCTTGTGGTTTGACTTAATCTCACCATGCTTCTTTGCATCCCGTGATCTTCCAATTCTTGTGAACCAAACACCCAGATTGGCAGAAATCCTGTGTTTTTAAATTCTCTGTTTTGCACGTGCATTCCTATCCTATTCCTGTCTATTTAATATCCGTGCATTGTTAGAATCCTCAAATTCAAACAAGCCCTTACACAATTACTTCTGTTACAGATATGTGTCAAAGAAAACCTTGTGTGGTTTGTCCTGCTCCTGCGGTGCTGTGTTCCACCCCAGCTCAGCTGCTCCAACGATGAAAGGGTTCACCACAGCAGGGATCCGCTCTCCAGACTGTCTTTCGCCGCCTCAGATCTTCTTCCCCTCCGCCGGCAGCCACGACAACTGCATTACCATCATCAACTGAGCAAATGACCTTGAGGACTACACGGGTCCACAAGAGAGGTCACACTCTTCTGTGTCTGCTTATGTTATGCATCGCTTAATATGATGACATGATACTTTATCGTCGTGTTCACCTATTAGACTCCGACTCAGGTCCAAACTTATGCTGAAACTTGAGTTTTTAAATGGTTGTGGGGTACATATTGGGGCAGCAATCAAGACTATCATCTGCCTACTATCTGGTTAATCTCGTGTCTACTATGAGTTTCATGTTGGGTGCAAACAAACATTAAAGGAGCCATCATCTGTATTTTTAACTAAAGCTATTATCCGCCTTCTATCATTGGTTTTGGGTCTATCCATGATTTGCTACCATCACTCTGGATTTGTGCATGCACTCCTTACATAATATCATTATGTTTTATTCCTATGCATGTCAGTTATTGTACACAATGGAACTGAACATGTAGAGCTAAAGAGACGAGCCTTGTGTGGCAATAAAATTTCATGCAGACGTCGCTCCATGGTGGGCGCAAAGGCAGCACCCCCCTCCACCCATTTTGGATCGTAATCAAGAGGAAGATAACTGTTCTGAGGGGGATTTAGAAGCAGAAGACCACTAATATTTACCCCATGAGGTCTTCGCTCTAACTTGGCATGCTGATGTTGGTTATATCATGCATATGGTGCCTTGCATTGCTTACTTTATACATCAATTATGTCAACTGCTTAGTTTAGACATGCGTTGTGTGAATGCCATCTGTTTAGTTTATTCATCGTTTATGTGAATTATGCAATGCCATCTTGTTTAGCCAGGCATCATATATGTGAATTTTGCAATGCCATCCTGCTTAGCCAGTCATCTTATATGTGAATTATATCAGGCCATCCTACGTAATACATTTGTCAACAATGTTAGTACATTCAACTACTCTTCGTGTGCATAAGCCATTTGACACGGTGATGGAAAATTCTGGAGTGAAAACAAGGTCTTCAGGGCAGACTATGCTATCTGACGAAGCGCATATCTTGCTGGTTACGGATAGCTCCTCAGAGGAGGATTCAGAGACAGATGACCAGTCCTATTCCCCCCCCGAGGTGTATGCTCTAATTAACTTGGCAGGGTTATGTTGCTCATATCGTGCATATGGTGTCTTGCATTGCGATGTCATTTGATTAGTTTAAACATGATTTGTGTGAATGCCACCTGTTTAGTGTCTAATTACCATATATGTGAATTATGCATTGCCATCTTGTTGCAAGACATTATATATGTGAATTATGCAATGCTATCTTGTTGCAAAGGCATTATATATGTGAATTATGCAATGCCATGCTGTTGAGCCAATCATCATGTATGTGAATTATAACATGCTGTCATTTTTTTGTATTACGTGTTCCATTTGTCGACAACATTTGTATATTCAACTACTCTTCCTGTGCATCAGCCATTTGAAGCGGTGATGAAAGTATCTGGAGTGAAAACAAGGTATTCAGAGCAGACAATGCTATCTGCTGAAGCAGACATCTTGCTGGATACACAGAGCTCCTCAGAGGAGGATTCAGAGACTGATGACCAGTCCTATTTCCCGAGGTCTATGCTCAAACTTGGCAGGGTTATATTACCCATGTCATGCATGTTGTCTTGCATTGCTTAGTTTTTACATCATATATGGATTGCCATCTGCTTACTTGCTTACTATATAAATCATATATTTGAATTATATCATGCCATCATGTTTACATACACAACATCTATCTGAATTATGGCATGGCAACCAATTTAATAAAGACATCATATAGTAATATCATCTCATCCTGTTTAGTGTTACAGTCATCATATTTTTAATTATGTCATTCCATCCGGGAATTATATCATGCTATCATGTTTCCATAGGCAGCATGTATGTGAATTATGGCATGCCAACCTATTTAATAAACACATTATATAGTTAAATCATGTCATCCTTTTTACATAGTCATCATATTTTGAACTATGTCTTTCCATCTTTTTTAGTTAGCCATCATAATGTGAAATTGTATCATGCTATCCTGTTTAGTTAGCCATCATATATGTGAAATTGTGTCATACTATCCTGTTTGGTTAGACAACATAAATGTGAATTATTTCATGCCCTCTTTTATTCCCCACTATCCATTGCACCTGTCTATCATACAATGTTTGTACATTCAATTACTTTTATTGTTTATCAGCCATTTGAATTGGAGAGGGTGATGGCAGTATCTAAGGGACAAACAACAAGGTCTTCAGAAAAGATAGTGCTACCAGTTGATGCAGATAGAACCACGGTTGTACTTGCCCAAGAACCAGCCCCACCACACATAACCCAGACTCTCGCAGATTGTACCCCTACCCAAATGGACAGAGAACCAGCTACAACCCTTCTAACCCCAACCCCGCCAGATAGTAACCCAGTTCAGCTTGACACAACACCGTCTCCACCATAGAGCACCCAAACACGAGCTGTTAGTAAGGGAACTGCAGTGCCCAAAGCACGAGGACCACCACTCCGAATCCCAACCCAACGCTTAAAGGAGAAGAAGAATTGTTCTCAGGTCAGGTTCTGTAGCTATGGTTCATACTCCTTTGCTCTTGCATCACTGTATTTACTCAGACCAACTATTTTCAAATTTGAAAGATGGAATTGAAACTCCAATGGTGCAACAGGTATGTTTTAAACTTGTTTCTTTAACTGGTTTGCTGTTGTAACTTGCTCTATATTGATTCAGTTTCAATTGAATAAACAGTTACGTTCTCATGTCATGCACATTACAAGTGTCTCTATAGTTTCCCACACTTATATTCTGTCTATTCTGCTTTGTCTTGAACAAATATTATTTGAACTGTGTCTCTATCTTGATTTGGCAACCAAAACTAGAATGATATAGACCATAAAGTGACCATGGTACATAGATATATGTTTGTTTCATGATGTTATCCTGTGCACTTTACTACTAAATTGATTTACCAAAATGAGTTTCATATACAACATGGTAAACCTGTGATGTGTCTGCTTGTTTCTCTTTTAGAATGCGGACAAAATATAGGAGAACAGTACCCCGTTATGCAATGGTGAAGGAAGTAATGCAGATAAGGTTCAAGAAGTGAGACATCCCTGTTGGTCTCTAAGAAAGCTGATAAAAACTACCTTGACGACAGTGAGAGAACCCAGAAGTCCTGTCTTGATGTAGTGTTCGAGTTACTGGCCACTACTGCTGGCACAAGCTCTTCAAACTCGCTGCCTGAATCAGTTCGTCTTCTTGAGTCTCACCTTCAAGTTGAAAGACATCGATCAGATGTGTTGCGACAGGAAGCTGAAGGACTGAGGAAGTCCCAGCAGAATTCAGATGCATACTTTCTGGTGCAACAACAAGCGCTGGAGGATTTAAGCGCCAACCAAGAGAAAGTTAATAAGCTTGCTAAGCATCTTGCCAGCATTATGGGTACTCAGGATATTGTTTCTTGAGATATTTTGAAGTGGTTTCAGTTCTGGACATGTTTTGCTGCGGCGTTTATTTGCACTGGTCGCCAACTTTGACAACGGTGTATATGATATGTCGCTTTGTTCCCTATATTTGCACTGGTGGCGAACTTTGATGCCCAGTGGATGTAATATGTGTAATAGTCGCGATAGCCTAGCGTAAGTTGCTTGCTTATTTATTTCCTTGTTGACTTGTTTATTTGTTTGCTTGTAGTCAGTGCTGTTCTTTTTTCGTGGTTTGCTAGTGGCCGCAATAACCTTTTTTTTAAACTAGGCCACAATAGCCATGGGATACATATTTACTATAATGACAATGGGCCTTCTACGGGCCGTAGAAACAATGGGCCTTCTACGGGGCGTAGAAACAATGGGCCTTCTACGGGTCGTATCATCAATGGGCCTTCTACGGGCCGTATTATCAATGGGCCTTCTACGGGCCGTATGATCGATTGCCCAAACATGGGCCAATAACATACCGCTTTATGGCCGTAAACGGGCTAGAGTTGGAATTGTCCGTTCATGGGCCGACCATAATGGGCTGTCGTTAATCGGCCGTATTTGATGACGCTGTGAAAATGGCCCAACGTATTAACGGGCCACAAACGGGCCGACTGTAAGCACGGGCTGAATTTGGCCCACAAGCGTAAAATAGCGATGAACGAGCCGTAAGTAACTGAATGCTGGAAATGAGCCCAAGAATAAATGGGCCCTGAGAAGGCCGAAAGATAACATGGGCTGGAAACGGCCCAACGGAATAATGGGCTGTTAATGGGTATAAAGTGATACACTATCCATTACGGGCCAGTTTCACCACGGGCCATTAATGGGTATAAAGTGATACATTGTTCATCACGGGCCAGTTTTACCACGGGTCGTTAATGGTCCGAGAGTAATAAGGGCCTCATATGGGCGGAAAGACATCATGGGCCATACATGGGCCGGAAGTTAAAACGGGTTGGAATTATATTGGACGGCCCACATGACGACACTGGGCCTAATTCGGTTAGGCCGTAAACGAGCCCTGGGTTAGCCGGCTGTAAATGGGCTATATGCGAACAAGCCGTTAACAGGCTTGCCGTGGGCCAGCCCGCCACCTTTTGACCAAGTCAAACAGGCCGGCCTTTTCACAGGAATGGGCCTCTGTTGGGCCATGCCACGTGTCGACGTATCATAGGCGCTTTGGGTCCAATGAGTGGATGACATCAGTCCCAGCGGTGAGCCTACACGTGTTTCTCCAGCCAATGCCGATTTTACACGTGGAAAATCCCCATTGGTCATGGCTGTTAACGGGTTATCGGATCCAAAACCGGACCCGATAGCTTAACGGCGTTCCGTTACGGTGGATGCCACGTGTCGGTCACCCTTGACGAAAGCACTTCTGTGACGCATGATTTATCTTCATGGAAGTGGACACTTCCGTGATGATAATTTTGGTAATGTCATGGAACACTTCTATGACAGCACAGGTATGACTATCTTGATTCTGTCATAAATTTGTCATGGATGTACATGCATGACAAAAAACGTGACCTACTGTGACAAACACGTATCATCACGGAAGTGTATTTTTTTTAGTGAGTACCAAGCCAATAGTTGCCGATGACTGGCTACGCAAGATTGGAAGGGAATTGACCACCGCGGGCTGCACAGATGCTGAGATGGTGCGCTTTGCTGCACATCAATTGGATGGACTAGCAGCTTCATGGTGGGAGAATTACACGACCACTTTCCCTATAGCCAATATCACTTGAGATCAGTTTTAGCAAGCATTCCGCACAACCCATGTCTCAACTGGAGCTATGAGGATGAAGAAGTGCGAGTTTCGCAACTTGCGCCAGGGAAATTGTACTGTGGCTTAGTACGTAGATGACTTTAGTAAGCTATCTCGCTATGCCCTAGATGATGTGGCCACAGATGCCGCGAAGCAGGAGAAGTTTATGGAAGGGCTGAATGATGAGATGATCATGTAGTTGATGGTGGCAACATTTAACAACTACCAGGAGCTGGTAGACAAGGCTCTTATGATTGAAGGGAAGCAGCAGCAGATAGAGAGCCGCAAGAGGAAGTATGGACAAGGAAAGTACAATTCTGGAGCTCAACAGAAGCTCCGTTTTACCCCGAACTCGGGAGGATTTACCAATAACCATGGAGGCCATACCCATAATGGAGGAAGTTTGCATAACAACAATGGCCCCAAGAATGGGAACGGGAATGGAGCAAGCAGCAATCAGAACCGCTCTAATCCAGCCACACCCACCAAGAAGGACCTAAGTCACATTACTTGTTTCAAGTGCGGGAAGACTGGACACTATGCCACTGAGTGCCCTGAAGCAAAGAATGGAAATGGCAATGGAAGCTCTGGGAAGAAGCCCAACCCTTTCAACCGAGGACAAGTGAACCACGTGAACGTGGAGGAGGTTGAAGAGCAGCCTGATGCAGTTGTCGGTAAGTTTTTGGTTAAGTCATTTACTGCCATTGTTCCTTTTGATACTGGTGCATCGCATTCATACATTTGAAGGGGATTCATGGATAAATCTAAGTTGCCCACTAAAGTACTTAGGACACCTATGTTAGTAAGCTCACCAGGAGCGGAGTATATGGCAAGCCAAGGATGTTTTCAGGTGCCATTGACCATTGGAAGCCATGTTTTCCCCTCAGACCTGATAATTTTGGAGTCACAAGGATTGGATGTGATACTAGGAATGGATTAGCTATCGATGTATGGGGGAAACATCGATTGCGCCAGTAAGTCGATTTTACTTACCACCGGGAGAAAAAGGATCAAGTATGTATCCAGGCATGCGCCTAGGAGGACTCAAGTAAATTCTCTCTCAGGAGTTGTTCAGGAGGAAGTGCCTGTAGTGAAGGATTACCCAGATGTATTTCCAGAGGAGCTACGAGGCATGCTGCCAGATCAAGGCATCAAGTTTTTGATAGAGTTGTTACCAGGCACCGGACCGATATTGAAGAGACCGTACCGGATGCCCACAAATGATCTGGAAGAGATCAAGAAACACATTAAGGAGTCATTGGAGAAAGGTTACATTCGACGAAGTTCATCACCATGGGGAGCCCCAGTGCTCTTGGTTGAGAAGAAGGATGGATCTTTAAGAATGGTTGTTGATTATCGGGCTTTGAATGAGGTGACAATCAAGAACAAGTACCCACTGCCGATGATCAATGAATTTTTTGATCAGTTGCAAGGAGCTAAAGTATTTTCCAAGATCGATCTGCGATCAGGATACCACCAGCTGAAGATTCGAGAAAAGGATATGCCAAAGACAACTTTCACCACGAGGTATGGGTTATATGAGTATACGGTTTTGTCATTTGGATTGACTAATGCCCCCGCCTATTTCATGAGTATGATGAAAAAGGTATTCATGGAGTTCTTGGATAAGTTTGTCGTGGTGTTCATTGATGATATTTTGGTGTACTCGAAGAATGAAGAGGAACACAAGGAGCATTTGCGTTTAGTTCTTGAGAAGCTCAGAGAACATCAGTTGTATGCCAAAGTCAACAAATGTGAGTTTTGGTTGAAGGAAGTTGGATTTCTGGACACGTTATATCCGGAGAAGGTATATCAGTCGATCCAACCAAGGTTCAGTCAGTCACTGAGTGGTTGGCACCCACCTCAGTTGGAGAGATCCGTAGTTTTCTTGGACTCGCGGGGTACTATCGAAGATTCATTGAGAATTTTTCCAAGATTGCGAAGCCTATGACGGCATTGTTGAAGAAGGACACCAAGTTCCATTGGACTGAAGAATGTGAGGCAAGTTTTCAGGAGTTGAAGAAACGTTTGGTTACAACCCAGTGCTGATTCTGCCGGATATACGTAGGGATTTCCAAGTATATTTCGACGCATCTCGTTTAGGACTTGGAGGAGTACTTATGCAAGACGGAAGAGTTGTTTCATATGCCTCACGTCAGCTTCGACCCCATGAGTTGAATTATGCTACGCATGATTTGGAGTTAGCAGCTATAGTGCATGCACTCAAGACCTGGAGACATTTTCTTATTGGAAACCGTTGTGATGTGTACACGGATCATAAGAGTTTGAAGTACATTTTCACACAGAAGTAGCTGAACCTCAGGCAGAGGAGATGGTTGGAGCTCATAAAGGATTATGATATGAAGTTGCACTATCATCCAGGCAAGGCCAATGTTGTAGCAGACGCTTTGAGCCAGAAGAGTTATGCATATACGCTCGTGAGCGGAGGATTTCCAAAGGAGTTAGCCGAGGATCTCAGGGAGCTTCATTTGGAGATAGTCCCTAGAGGTTTTGTTGCAGCGTTGGAGGTTCAGTCAACGTTATTGGGAAAGATTAGAGAAGCTCAGAAGCATGACAAAGAAATTGCGGAGATAAAGGAGAAGATGAGTGAAGGAAAAGCCAAAGGTTTTCATGAGGACGAGCACGACACCCTGTGGTTTGAGGACCGTGTATATGTGCCCAATAATGCCGAGATCAGGAAGTTGATACTACAGAAGCTCATGACTTGCCATACTCGATACACCCCGGAAACACCAAAATGTATTTGGATTTTAAGGAGCATTTCTGGTGGACTGGAATGATGAAGGAGATTGCCGAGTATGTAGCCGTATGTGATGTATGTCAGAGAGTGAAGGCAGAACATCAGAAGCCAGCAGGATTACTGCAGCCTATGCCGATACCCAAATGGAAGTGGGACAAGCTTGGCATGGATTTTATCACCGGATTACCCACGACCCGATCGGGATATGATTCTATCTGGGTAGTAGTTGATCGCTTGACCAAAGTGCCTCACTTTATCCCAGTGAAAACCACTTATACAAGTGCGAAGTTGGCCAATATATATATGACCAGGATCGTATGTCTGCATGGAGTTCCGAGGACCATCGTATCAGATAGAGGAACACAGTTCACTTCAAAGTTTTGGCACCAGCTGCACCAGACTTTGGGTACCAGGCTAGAGTTTAGTACAACCTTTCATCTACAGACATATGGACAGACCGAGAGAGTCAATCAGATTCTGGAGGACATTTTGAGAGCTTGTGCGCTACATTATGGATCTAGTTGGGATGATAACTTGCCCTACGTGGAGTTCTCATACAACAATAGCTACCAGGCCAGTTTGAAGATGGCACCTTTTGAAGCTTTGTACGGACGAAGGTGCAGAACACCGTTGATGTGGGATGAAGTTGTAGACTGTTAGTTGTTTGGATCGGATTTGATTAAAGAGTCCGAAGAAAAGGTTAAGCTGATTCGAGACAGACTAAAGGTAGCGCAGTCTAGACAGAAGAGCTATGCAGACTCAAAACGCAAGGAGGTAGTCTATGAAATCAGAGACAGAGCATATCTGCGTGTGTCACCTCTGCGAGGAGTTAAACATTTTGGAGTTAAGGGAAAGCTAGCCCCGAGATTTGTAGGACCATACCGAGTTTTGGAACGTATGGGAGAGGTTGCCTACAAGTTGGAGTTACCCGAAGGACTGTCAGGAGTTCATGATGTGTTTCACGTTTCCCAGTTGAAGAAGTGCCATGCGAAATGGCCGATATTCCTCCGAGAGATACAGTGCCCCCGGAAGCAATTCAGTTGGATAGTGATCGACCTACGAGGAGAAACTTGTCAAGATTCTCGAGTTTGCCACCGAGTCACTCATGACAAAGTTATCAAGTTTTGCAAAGTTCAGTGGAGCCACCATACCGAGGATGAAGCTACCTGGGAACTAGAGGATGATCTACGCAAAGACCACCCACACCTATTTTCTAGCCAACCCGAATCTTGACGACGAGATTCATCTTAAGGGTGGTAGGTTTGTAACATCCCAAATTTTCAATTTGGAAAGTTATACATAGGTCATTCATGCATATCATATTTTATCGCATTTAGTTGCGCGATCCTCGAAATTCTAAGCAACTCAAGGACCCACGGAGAGAGTTGGGGATTTCATGTTTTTCATATTTGAATTTTCTCAAATATCGAAACAAGGATCATTTTGGTTTTATTTTTCTCTCCGAAAATATTTCCACTATAAAAATAAATGAGAGGAGATAATATGACTTCTCCAAAATAAAATAAATATTGGAGGAAAAATATTAAAATCAAATAAATAATTTTATTTGGATTTTATTGTTATTTTATTTGAATTACAAAAATATGCATTTTTCAAAATTTCATTTGAGGGCCACGAAAATGTTCACTTTGTTCTAAGTATTCTATTTAGACGGCGAAAATTTGTTTTGGTATTTTTATATTTTTATTTTATTTTCTTGTTTTTTTTCTGCGGAATCTGTTTTTAAAAAAAATCAGGGACTAAACTGGGCAAAAGCCCGGCCCAAAGACCGCCGCCTCCCAGCCTTGCTACTGAGCCGGATTCATTTGGAGTCCGGACGCCGCCCGCCGTTGCCTGCCCAAGCCGAGTCGCCCCTCTTCTTTATAACTGCCGCCACCCTCGCCCCGCTCGCCTCTCCGCTCCCATCAAAGAAGAAGACGCAGCCGCCGCCGCCGCACTTGCACCGCCCGCCGCCCGCCCCGCCGCCATCTCGCCTCGCTGGAGCCGCCGCCGTTCGCCGGATCCGACGCCCGTTTTTTCGGTTTAGGTAAAAAATCGATCGTTTTTTAGAAACCCTAGATGATTTTTTTTATTTTGTTCGGTTCGGTTTTCTCGATTCAGTTATTTAACGGGCATTCGTCCGTTTGTTCGTTTTAACGAATGTTGTTCGTCACTTAGCCGCAGACAGCGAACGTTCGTTCGTTAGCCTGTTCGTCTCGTTTTATTTTCCAGGGTTTTTCCGCGATTCTTTTCGATCGTGATTTCTGCCCTGATCTTCGTTTTAGTTTATCTTTTCGCTCGTTTATCCAAGTCAGGTGAAACAAGCGCCTAGACCTTTGTCTCGAAGCCCTCTTTCTCTTTAAGCCACTTGAACAAGATTTTGGTACTGTAAAATTTGACTTTAGTCCAGATTAGTAAACGGATCTTGTTTCTTTTGTAGTTTGAGTTTCGTTGCTCCGTTTGATTTGATTCTTTTTGCAAACCAGAGTTCTTCAGTTGAACTTTCTGGTTAGATCTTCTTATTCGAGTTTTATCCATCCTTCTATTTGAGTGCTTATGTATGCTATTGTTTGTTTGCGATAGAATTCCCGGAGTGCGAAGCGTGCTACTACGAGTCTCTAGGATTTGCAGATCGTCAGCAAGGCAAGTAACACATTGATCATACCCCTTTATTACCCAGTTTTTATGCATTAGTTACAATCCACAAACACTGCATGATTAGGATGTGATTAACATGTGGGTATTGGGAAGTAGTTGATGAGGTAGAACCTATTATCTTTATGTTATCAAACCCTTGGGAGTTACTTCTACGTGATGCTTATATTGCTATGCTATGCTCGTAGACGTGGTCTGGGTGAGTGAGTCCATGACAGATGTGAGATTTTTAATTAATTGTTAACTTAAGGTGGCTACTTGAATACACATCTGGGTGGATTGTTGGTTTGGGCACCTGGAGAATCCAGTGTTGTCCTAGGATATCCCGGAGTACCCGTGTGATCATCCTACGGTCCGCCGCCAAGGCTTAAAGGGATCATAAGATTATTCATGCTAGAAACTTCCGTGCGTAGCCACAAGCTATTATGGGCTCTAGCATAGTTGATTATGTTGCATGACCTCTATCAGTGGTAGGCTAGCAGATGTAGAGGGAAAGTAGGTGTAACTATCTACCCAGAGTAAAGAGTAAATGTTTCTGAAAGACTATGTCTCGTTCATCCGTTTCTCAAACACCATGTAGTGTGAGAAATCCAACGGAGGAGATCGAGTCTTGTGGGGAAAAGTGCGCAAACCTCTGCAGAGTGTATAAACTAATCATGGTTAGCCGTGTCCCCGGTTATGGACATCTTGAGTATCTGGTACTTGAATTATTGATTTGATCTCATCACTCTAAATTAATTTGTTGGGTTGTAAATGATTACTTTAATTGGGATTGAGTTGGAGAAACCTTCTCAATGATGTTTCAACCACCATGGTAGTTAAATTAAAATCTATTCCTTTGTTGTAGGGAAAAAGTTTGCTTTTCGCAAAACATTATAACCATAGAGCCTCCACCAGCCATATATGCATGTAGTGATAGCATTTATCTGTTCATTGCTCTACTATGTTATATTGCCAGCATATTCCATGTGCTCGCCCGTTTTCGGGCTGCAACATATCATGTTGCAGACTTTTCAGATGAAGAGTAAGGTGCGCTAGGTCATTTGTCATGCACACAGCTATGTCGTTGGAGTTGATGGACTCACTTTATCTTCCAAGCCTTCCGCTGTTATCTTATTTAGATGGCCTTAAGCCATATTTATTGTAATAAGTGCTCTTTTGGAGACATTCGATGTAATAAGTGTGTGATTGCTAC
Organism: Aegilops bicornis; assembly: GCA_021605145.1. NCBI lineage: Eukaryota > Viridiplantae > Streptophyta > Magnoliopsida > Poales > Poaceae > Aegilops > Aegilops bicornis. The sequence continues at coordinate 277,787,195 of CM038674.1, forward strand.
TCTGTTATAAATCCTTCGAGTAATGTGTGTGTGTTAGCATTACCGATCCAGGGATGGCACTGAAGCACAGAGACTTGACCGTCTGAGGTCGGGTCGCTACACTATCGGTATTTGTGAGGATGTGCCCGTTGTTGTTGCTGATGTTACTTTGACTTTGTTATACTTGAGATGCCCGAGGACGACAACATGTCGATTGTTCTTGATAGACCCTTCTCGAACACTGCAGGGGCTGTTATTGGTTGCAATAAACGCAAGGTCACTTTTCATATTAATGGTAATGAGCATACGGTGCACTTTCCGAAGAAACAATTCCAAGTGAATGGTATTAATGTTATTGAAAAATCTCTGGCAATCACTACTGGAAGTTTTCAAATACCTCTACCTACTGTCAAAAAGAAATATGAAGTACTTATTGTTGGGGAAATGCATATCCCCATTGAGGTAACTTAGTGATTTACGAAAATTCTTTGGTTTCATGCTAATCAAAAGTGGTTGTTAATAAGACCTGATCAACCTTATTGATGAATCATTTTTTAGAGGTATGAAGTTGATGAATTTAGTAAGCACTACCTTTTGTCCCTACCTTTTGTTTTTTGTTCTTTATTAGTTAAATAAAATAAATGCCATGCCTTGTTTGTTTTCTGAATTTCCCGTGCGATAAAAAAATGACCCAAAAATAAAAGTTCTTAGAATGCTCTGAAAATTTTATACGTTTTTTTCCTGAATATTTCTGAATTTCTGGTGCAAATAATATCAGAGGGAGGTGCACCAGGTGGGTACAACCCACCTGGGCGCGCCCTGGTGGGTTGTGGTCCCCACGTGGCCCCCCTTACTTACCTCTTCATCCCACATCATCACTTACCTCCAGAAAAAAATCTCCATTGCGCTCTCTCCCGTATTCTTGCTCTCAAACCCGCGGATTTCGATCTCTTTACTTGAAGCTCCGTTTCCGAAACTGTTTCGGGGGATTGTTGCTTGGTATGTGACTCCACCATTTGTCCAATTAGTTTTTATTTTAGCGGTTTATATTTTGATTAATTAGCTACTCTTGGGGCTGTTGTAGATGAGCTTGCATGTTGAATTCTTAGTGTTCTAAGGAGTTTGAATGCTTGCTATGGCCTCTATGTATCCCTATGAGTAGTTGCTATCAATTTTATAAAGTTTTGTTGATAAATTTTTGTCACCCCCAAAAAAATTATTTTTAGAAAATTGTACACGGACATGATGAACCTATTTGGAAGGAGTTCTTCGAGGAGACGATCCTCAGGGGCATCCTCTAGTGAGAGTTCTGCTCGCCAGTCTTTTGTTGAATCAAGTGAAAGTTCCACACGAGATGCCACCACCAAAACATGCTTATGGCCTTGCGATGAATATATGATGCGTGTGGGCATTAAGGAGGGATTTGAGCAATATGTTCACAATGCCGGTCTCGGTCCCTACCTTTCAGATATGTGTGAACAACGCCAACTTCTCATTGAATCATTTGTTAAAGAGTTTAAATTCTTTCCCCGTGAGTCTAGGGTGTCGTTTATGCTTTATGATAGTACATTTACCATCTCACTAAAGAATTTTGCTCATCACTGCAAGCTTCCATTTTGGGGTTCGCTTGACGAACCACCAAAGGCCGAGTTCGAAACACTTTTGACTAGTCTCTGTTATGGTGAAAGGAGGGGAGTGACACAAGGTAGAATAAAGAGCATTCATTTTCCCGTGATTCAGTACTTTGCATTATTCAACGGGAAATGTATAGTAGGCAAGAAGGACTGTAGTACACTCTATGCTCCAGACTTGAGCCTCATATGCACCGCTCTCACTTGTGAAGGAGACTATAACCTTGGAGCTATTGTTGCACGTAGACTTCAACATAACGCTAACAGTGGCTGGTTCTATGGTGGAATTTATGCCACGCGTTTAGCACGAGGGCTGGGTGTTTCACATTTGCCCTTTAACCCTATCCTACCCACGCAATATTTAGATTTTGACACTTGAAAAGAACATAAGATTCTCAAGGGAAAGGTTGATAACTTCACTTATAATCTATTGTTTAACCAAAAATATGTTATGCACACATATTTGCATGCGCCTGCTCTTTTTGACTATCACAGCAAAGGAAGATATTTTGTTCTTGAGAGCGAGGCCCAAGCTCACAACGCAGCAGTAGAGGCAGCACGGCAGGCCGAGGCGTCCACACCAAGAGCCTCCGTGAGCTACCACGCCGACTATTACCCTCCAGGCTACTGATCGACTACCAAGTTTGGCCAAAGGCCTAAGCTTGGTGGAGTATGTGTTTTCCACCGACTTTATATTCTTGTTCCCACATATCATTCCATTCGTCGGTGTTCACAGTTTTTCATTGTATCATCCATGCTTAGATTTATTTTCTTGCTTTCTTCTTGTGTGTTTAAAAAACTTTAGAAAAACCAAAAAAAATTAGTTGTAGTAATTTACTTTCTATGCATGCTTAGTAGTAGCATTAAAAACAAAATCCAGAAAGATTTCCTTGTTCTTCTTTTGCTTGTTGGGAGCTTTCCTGTGTAAATAGTTTTTCTCGTTTTTGCTTTTCCCTTTTATTTCCTTGTTCAAGAAAACCATAAACTCCAAAAATATTTCAGTGTGTTTCTCTGAATTTCTTTTCTTTTTATTCAAGTTGTACCAAGGAGAAGACCATGATGAAAATGTTGAGTGGCTCTCATATTAATAATTGTTGAACTAATAAAGAGCATATTTTACCTTGTCTTCTCCCGTTGAATAAAATGTTTGCAGATTCCAGCTTAGTCCACGACACTCTTGCACTATTATTATATCATTCAGTCGTGCAAGTGAAAGTCAATAATGAAGATATCCGATGAACTGGCCGTGGCAGAGAGAAACTAGTATGAACTCGACTTGTTCTGTTTGTGTAAATATGTTTAACCTAGTATCCATGATTCAACCCATTATGATTAAACATGTTTGCAATGCCAATTAGAGATTATAGTTTCTCATGCCATGCATAAGTAGCTGGGAGTTGTCAGCGTTCTGGGAACGGGGGTCCCCAGACTTGCCTACTCGTGGCCCACAGCATGGCCAAGCAGCAGGCCGTACGGCCCATCTTCATCAACAAGGCATCCAAGACCCTCGCGAGGGTCCAAGCCTCGCGAGGCGGACGATGCAAGACTTCCTCTAGAGTGGCCTAGCTAGGCAGGCTCACGAGGAGTGGAGATATCAAGGCGGGGCAAACCTCACGAGGCTCTCGTGACGTGAGCCATGACGAATGGTGCCAGGCGGGTGCCAATGCGTATAGCGTCTACATTTCCTCTTTGGTGCTAAGGAGGCCAGCGCAGGCGAAGAGTACCGAGGCATCAGGCAAAGCTTGCCATATTGGTGCAACGAGACCAAGACCAGGAGGATGGCAAGGCGGACGTCATCATGGAGCCCAAGACGGCGTCACCCTAGAGCTTTTCGCAGGCGAAGACCGCTTTTGTCAGGATAGCTTGTACTAGTTGTCCCCCTTCAAATTTTCCCGCCGTTGTTGGCTCCCTTCCCGCTCGATATTTGCGAAGAGGACCAGGGCCTCTATAAATAGCACTAGCCACCACAGTAGGAGGCAACTGATCCTAAACTAGTTCAGATCATCCTCAACTGCACAAGCACAAGAAAACCTCAATCTCAGAAGGCTGTTCTTCCCTTGTACTGTTCATCATCAGCCCAAGAGGCAATCCACCACCACCACACTGGAGTAGAGTATTACACCACATCGGTGGCCCGAACCAATATAAACCCCGTGTCTTCCCGTGTTGTGAGTTTGTCGAGTTCGTCTGCAAGATCTTAGCGAGCTAGAGCATAGATTGGTAGGAGGGAAAGACTTCACGCGCACCCTAGTGTTTGAACCTTAAGGGTTTGCCAGAACCCCACATCCGACATTTGGCGTGCCAGGTAGGGGTGCACCGGAGCTTCTTCTCCGCCAACCAGCTCGCCGACGCTCCCCAGCCATGATGTCTGGCGATTCAAGGGCCGGCTCTGACCGCTGGGCAGCCTGGCCAGCCCGGGCAGCACCGCCTGCCCATGAAGGTCTCGACCCTGCACTCCAAGCGGCACGGGCGCCGCCAAACCCCGCCGGGCCCGGGCAGCGCGGCCAGGCATCGTCCACCCTCACCCCACGACAGGTACGAGCCACGGCGAGAGCGGCGAGTCATGCCGCAGCAACAGCTCCGCACTCACGGCGGGAGCAAGCAAACATGCGGGCAGCGCTCACCGTGGCAAGGTAGTTGCTGCGTGCAGGCTGATGGAAAGCGGTCGGGACACGCTGCTTGAGCGTGTTGCCGAGCTGCTGGACGCAGCGGCGTCGGGAGAACCACCTTTCTGCTATCGACCTCCTCCCTAGGCCACTGCAGGGCCACGGGGTGAACCTCACCACGTCCACCCGCCATCGACTACGCCCGGGGGCTTCATCGACATCAGCACGGCCGGCGGCGTAGGAGGCTCCAACTCCCCCATGCCGCCCTCGACAAGCACAAGCGCAAGCGTCGCCCCCCATGGTCCCGTCCGAATGCCGTATTGTCATCCCCAGGACGCCGTCATGGGCGTGGCAACATGGAGCGTGGGGCACCACGGCGAGGTGTTCGGGGTGACGGCCCCGGAAGCCTACGTGCCCCGCATGATGGACCAAGGGTACGCACCAGAGGACAACATCGGCTCGTTCGTTGGAGAAGATCGGGGAGAAGGGGCGCTAGGAGCTGAAGCCTTCCAAGAGCCAACAAAGAACCACAACGATCGTGCCGGCAGCGGCAGCTACAGGGTAGCGCTAATCTCTCAGGAACAGGCTTATGCTAACCATGGACTACAGATGCAGCAGGTTGCAGCGTCGATCGACGACCTAGGCACGGCGGCACCTGTCCCAACAAGGGAGACACGCTGGGGGCCACCGAGAGGGAGCCAGGACCAAGGCCCCTCCCCGCGGCGCACGACGCCTGACAACACCTGGAGGTAGGCCCTCTGCTGGGGAGGCCTCGCCAACCCTTCCCCCGACAGAGGACCTGTGGTCACCGAGGGAACCGCTGGCGTCCTCTTTCCCTCCTCTGTTTCGTCCTGGTGACCGGTCGGCTCAGAGGAGGTCGAGAGTGGCGCAAGGCAGGGCCCTCGTCTGGCGATATGAAGCAAGGCCGGTACCTATGAAGAAGGCCCGGTGCCTGTGAAGCTCGCCGTCCGTGACACTCTATAATGAGTTGGGGTTGTACATGCCCCAGAGTCTCAGGGGTGCCGGCCTCAGGCCCTGGGGCTCCCTCCCACGCCTAGTGGACAGCACTTAGCTTTGCGCTGGTGAGAAGACTCGAAGACCAGAAGACTAGACTAGGTGCCGGACGCGGCCTTTTGCTTTGGATCTCTCTTTCTGTAGCTTTGCTTTCTGGATTTGGATTTGAGTTGAAGCTGAGTTTTTTTACCGATGCGCGCGGGGGGAGACTTTTCTCGTTTGAGCAATTTCTTGCCTTCTGGATATCGTTTTGTCTGGGACTCATGTCTGTCGCCTTTCCCTCACGAGCTCCTCGCGGCCGGGACTGCGCGAAGCACGCGCGCACCAAGCGCGCGCTCCAACTGGTGCCCACATCTCATAGGACCCCTTCCAATTGGGCGACGAGCTCCGTAAGGTTCTCAGGAACTCAACACATCGCGACCCAGCTCAAAGCTGGCGGTGACTACGGTAAACCAAGACAGAAAACTCGCATCAGGACTCACAAGTTCACGAGGACACAAACTCACGTCGCATGGAAAAGTAAAAACTGCAATTTGCTTACATGAGGGGCTCCCCCTCTCAAAATGCTCTAACAAGTTTCCAAGGGCCACGCCCGAGTTTGTGCGCAGGAAGAATGACAGGAGAACAAGGGATCAGCCAGAAATGTCACTCGATGCGTCATCCGCAGACGCGTCACTCGCGTCGTCGTTGTCTTCATCGACATCATCGCCGCCATCGGCGACCACGTCGCCTTCATCTGCGACGACCACCACCGCGTCATCCTCCGAAGCGAACGCCCTGACCAACGCGTCCACATGATCCTCAACCCAGCGCGCTAGGTCGCCCCGGACGGCCATGCGTATGGGGGAGATGGCGGCATCGAAATCAAAGTTTGGATTGGTGAGGGAGTCCTTGATTAGGGGGTATCCGGACAGCCGGACTATATCCTTTGGCCGGGCTGTTGGACTATGAAGATACAAGATTGAAGACTTCGTCCCGTGTCCGGATGGGACTCTCCTTGGCGTGGAAGGCAAGCTTGGCGATACGGATATGTAGATCTCCTCCCTTTGTAACCGACTCTGTGTAACCCTAGCCCCCTCCGGTGTCTATATAAACCAGAGGGTTTAGTCCGTAGGACAACAACAATCATACCATAGGCTAGCTTCTAGGGTTTAGCCTCAACGATCTCGTGGTAGATCAACTCTTGTACTACTCATATCATCAAGATCAATCGAGCAGGAAGTAGGGTATTACCTCCACCGTGAGGGCCCGAACCTGGGTAAACATTGTGTCCCGTGCCTCCTGTTACCATCCGCCTTAGACGCATAGTTCGGGACCCCCTACCCGAGATCCGCCGGTTTTGACACCGACATTGGTGCTTTCATTGAGAGTTCCACTGTGCCGTCGCCGTAAGGCTCGATGGCCCCTTCGATCATCGACAATGATGCGGTCCAGGGTGAGGTCTTCCTCCCCGGACAGATCTTTGTATTCGGCGGCTTCGCACTGCGGGCCAACTCGTTTGGCCATATGGAGCAGATCGAGAGCTATGCCCTTGGCCATCAGGTCAGGTTTGGAAACTTGAATTACACTGCCGATATCCGCGGAGACTTAATCTTCGACGGATTCGGGCCCATGCCAGGTGTGCCGCACGATCACGATGAGCACGTTATAGATCTGCCGTCGGACAGTGTTCGGGAGATCACGCCAGCAACCACTCCGGCCTTCAGTCCGGAACAAATTGCGCCATCCGAGGACGGGCGGATAGACCCCGCCTTGGAGACTGCACCCTCAGTGGCGATAGAGCCGAATACTGACCTTGCCCCTCACGAGAGCCGTGACGCCGGACTACTGGACTCGTCTTCGGCCACGGACTCCGAACCGCCCGCGCCCATACCTATCGAATCCGATTGGGCGCCGATCATGGAGTTCACCTCCGCGGATATCTTTAAGCACTCGCCCTTCGGCGACATACTGAACTCGCTAAAATCTCTCTCCCTGTCAGAAGAACCTTGGCCGAACTATGTCCGGCTAGAGTGGGATGTGGACGACGAAGAAATTCACTCCCCACCCACCACCCACCACCCACTTAGTAGCCACTGTTGATGACTTAACCGACATGCTCGACTTCGACTCCGAAGACATCAATGGCATGGACACCGATGAAGGAGACGAACAAGAACCACTGCCCACTGGGCATTGGACCGCCACCTCATCATATGATATATATATATATATATATATATATATATATATATATATATATATATATATATATATATATATATATGGTGGACACACCCAAAGAAGGCAATGGCGACAAGACGACGGAGGACGACCCCTCCAAGAAGCAACCCCAGCGCCGACGTCAGCGGCGCCGCTCTAAGTCTCGCCACAGCAAAAGCAGTGATACTGGAACAGGAGATAAAAGTACTCCGGACAGTGCCGAAGATGATGAAAATCCCCTCCAGCACGATCTAGAGCCGGGGATGAACAAGCCAGCCCTCCTAAGAGAGCGGCAGAGGGAGAAACGGAGGACGACAACTATATGCCTCTCTTCGAAGATGAAGTGAGCCTCGACGACGAAGAATTTGTCATGCCTGAGGATCCCGTCGAGCAGGAGCGCCTTAAGCGCCGGCTTATAGCCACAGCAAATAGCCTGAAGAAAAAGCAGCAATAGCTTCAAGCTGATCAGGATCTGCTAGCAGATAGATGGACTGAAGTCCTTGCAGCCGAGGAATATGAACTCGAACGCCCTTCCAAGGGTTACCCAAAGCGCAGGCTACTACCCCGACTTGAGGAGGAAGCATGGAAACCTACATCACCAGCGTACGATGTGGCTGATCGGCCACCTCATGGCCGAGATAGAGAGGCAGTCCGGCCTGAAAATCAGCCTGCAACCCCGCGGCCATTCAGACAAAAATACCAAGGCACCGGGAAACACGCGAGACCTGCGAGATGTATCGGAAGACAGGGCAAAACACGCAAGATCGATCTACGGATCATGAGGCCACGCCCCTACGAGGGACGGTGACTGCCCCCCTGGATACAGTAAAAGCAAGTCCGGCCGGGCCGAATACAGCAGGCAAGACTCATACGAGCTGCGTCACGACATAGCCCAGCACAGAGGTGCGGCACACCCCCTATGCTTCACCGACGAAGTAATGGAGCATGAATTCCCAGAAGGTTTTTAACCTGTATATATCGAATCATATGATGGCACAACAGATCCCGCGGTATGGATCGAGGACTTCCTCCTCCACATCCACTTGGCCCGCGGTGATGATCTACACGCCATCAAGTACCTCCCGTTAAAACTAAAAGGACCAGCTCGGCACTAGCTGAACAGCTTGCCAGCAAACTCCGTTGGCTGTTGGGAGGATCTGGAAGACGCATTCCTCGACAACTTCTAGGGCACTTATGTGCGACCACCAGATGCCGATGACTTGAGCCACATAACTCAGCAGCAAGGGGAATCGGCCAGGCAATTCTGGACACGGTTCCTAACCAAGAAAAATCAAATTGTCGACTGTCCGGATGCAGAAGCCTTAGCGACATTTAAGCACCTCGGCCATGAAAAGCCGAAGTCTATGGCAGCACTCACGACACTCATGACCCGCTTCTGCACGGGAGAAGATAGCTGGCTGGCTCGCAGCAATAATATATCAAGGAACCTTGGCACTTTGGATACCAAGGACAGTAACGGCAGGCCACGCCGCAGCAAACACAAGCGCCGCAACAACGGCGATAACACCGATGATACGACAGTCAATGCTGGATACAGAGGCTTTAAGTCCGGTCAGCGGAAAAAGCGATTCAAAAGAAGCACTCCGGCCCCGTCCAGTTTGGACCGCATACTCGATCGCTCGTGACAAATCCACGGCACCCCCGATAAGCCAGCCAATCACACCAACAGAGAATGTTGGGTGTTCAAGCAGGCCGGCAAGTTAAACGCCGAAATCAAGGACAAGGGGCTGCGCAGCGATGACGAGGAGGAGCCACGGCCGCCCAACACGGGAGGACAGAAGAGGTTCCCCCCGCAAGTGAGGACGGTGAACATGATATACGCAACCCACATCCCCAAGAGGGAACAGAAGCATGCGCTAAGGGACGTATATGCGATAGAGCCCGTCGCCCCAAAGTTCAACCCATGGTCCTCTTGTCCGATCACCTTCGATCGCAGGGACCACCCTAGTAGTATCCGTCATGGCGGATCTGCCGCATTGGTCTTAGACCCCATCATTGACGGATTTCACCTCATTCGAGTCCTTATGGACGGCGGCAGCAGCCTGAACCTGCTCTATCAGGATAAAGTGCGCAAAATGGGTATAGACCCCTCGAGGATGAAACCCACAAATACGACCTTTAAAGGCGTCATCCCAGGTGTAGAGGCCCACTGTACGGGTTCAATCACGCTGGAAGTGGTCTTCGGATCTCCGGACAACTTCTGAAGCGAGGAATTAATCTTCGATATCGTCCAGTTCCGTAGCGGCTATCACGCACTGCTGGGGCGAACCGCATTTGCAAAATTCAATGCGGTACCGCATTACGCATACCTCAAGCTCAAGATGCCAGGACCTAGGGGGGTCATCACAGTCAATGGAAACACAGAGCGCTCACTCCGTACGGAGGAGCACACTGCGGCCCTCGCAGCGGAGGCACAAAGCAGCCTTTTAAGGCAGTCCACCAGTTCGGCGATAAAGCCCCCGGACACCATCAAGCGCGTCCGGAGTAACCTGCAACAGGATCACCTGGCACGTTCAGAGCTCGCCTAGCAATTCGGCCCCCGCCCAAGTCTCCGCCGAACGGCGAAATTTGTGCAGCGTGTACATAATTACGCATTGAAAATACCATGGGTATAGGCGGGGGCACGATTAGGGCACGTCCCACAATGTGGCTCAACCGCGCTAGGGGCTTACTACCTTTATCATTCTCTCTCTTTCAGGACTCTACTCTCTGGAAGGCCTATCCGGCAGCACGATTGCTGGACACATGATACAACACCCAAGGAGGCAGGAAGCTTCGTCGTACAATGGAATCCCCAGGTGGTCTCTGATAACGAGTTAAATACCTGCTTTAAGATACCAGTCCGCAGCTTGCCCTTGGATGGGACATGTCAAATAGTCCTATTTTTTGCTTACCGCACTACTTGTATCAGTATGCTTCGACGCATTTCTCGAATAAACAATGCATAGCACTAGTCTATTATCGCATTCTATATTCTTTTTTATATATATGTTCATTTATGACAATCAGCACCCGTACACTCTGGTACGGCCAGTACGCCAGGGGCTTCCGTATACCCCATAATACGGCGTGAGAAGTCCGAACACTTTCGACAGTGCGGCACCCCGAACTTATAGCGTTATATGCATCAACTCCGAATCATGTCTTGGGTCAATAGTTGGGTTTGCCCGGCTCCCACGTTTTGGTACTTTACGTTCCACTATATCGGCTAAGGTAGCACTGGGAGAACTACTGCGATTGTGTCCCGGTTCTTCCGGACGAGCACCTTAGTAGAGAAAGCTAAAACTGACTGTCATGATAAGGCGAGAGCTGGTCGCTGTTCGAGAGGTCTCAAGTCCCTAAAGACTTTTTCCGCTTCAGGCGAGGAGTCGGCCTTGTATGACTTAGGCGTGTATAGCGCCCCAACTTCAGCCTTCCGAATAGTAGGGGCTTCGCCAAAATTTAAAATTGTAGACTTCTATGGCTAAGTGAGAGTGATAAAGCATTATAGTCTGATTGTCTGGTTCGCTGTGCTGAGCACCTCCCTCGAAGGACCCAAATATGGGAAAAAGATTGCTCAGATTTATCCCGAACACCCAGCATTAGTTGCATGGGGGCAGAAGCCGGCGGCTGGCCAACTCTCATAATTTATAAATGGCCGCACAGAAGGTAATATTTTAAATACAAAAGCGTTGCATAGCGCACATGAATTAGTTTTCATAATTCAGGATCACATGAACAAGTTCATTCAAAGATTACATCTTTGGTACATTCGTCGGCCACGAGACGGGCACCCTTCAGGACACCTTCATAATACATTTCGGGGTGGCGATGCTCCTTGCCCTGCGGCGGCCCCTCCTTCACCAGCTTCTCGGCGTCCATCTTGGCCCAGTGCACCTTGGCGGGCAAAGCCCTGCGTGCACCTTCGATGCAGACGGACCGCTTTATGACTTCCAACCGTGGGCAGGCATCTACAAGCCGCCTCACCAGGCCGAAGTAGCTATTGGGAAGGGCATCGCCAGGCCACATCCGTACTATAAGGCCCTTCATGGCCTGTTCGGCCGCCTTATGGAGCTCGACCAGTTGCTTCAGCTGGTCGCTCATGGGCATATGGTGTTTGGTCCCAGTATACTGAGACCAGAACACCCTCTTCGTCGAGCTCCCCTCCTATGCCCGGTAGAACTCCCCTTCTATGCATCAGACACACTGCGGGGTAGATCCGCAAACGCCCCTGGAGAGCTCCGAACTCGGGTAAGTAAATAGAAATTTTCTTTCACATGCTTGCTTTGCATAATGAATGCCTTACCCGCCGCTATCTTCTTCACCGCCTCAATCTCCTGGAGAGCCTTTTGGGCTTCGGCCTTGGCATGTTTTTGCGCTTTCGAGGGCCTTGGCAAGCTCGGACTCTCGCGTCTTCGAGTCAAGCTCCAAGGACTCGTGCTTCTTCACGAGTTCCTGGAGCTCTTGCTGCACCTCGCCTACTCAGGCTTCTTGTTTTTCCTGCTCGAGGCGCTCCTTGGCCGCTTTGTTTTCCACCTCGGATAGCGCCTACTTCAGGGTCACCACTTCGGTCATGGTCCCTGGCACATTCATGATGATCCTATTATCTTGCAACCAAACTTTTCCCTTCTTCTTTATAGACAAGGTATTGCTTACCTTCGTTCTCCTCGAGCTGCTTCTTGGCACGGCCGAGTTCCTCCTCGGACTGCTCGAGGTCCTGCTTCAGTGCGGCGACCTCCGTAGTACATGCGGCAGCGACCAATAGTGAAGCCTGCATACGCATATAGACATATTTGGATTAGACTCCTGCAGTTATTATTTGATCCTCTATTCAGCTTTTCTTTTCGAACGCCGAATAGAGCACCAGGGGCTACTGTCTATGCGGTAATATTTTCCTACATTTCGATTACTCACCTCAAAGCCTGTTAGGAGGTTGGCACAGGCTTCAGTCAGTCCGCTCTTGGCAGACTGAACCTTCTTGATCACTGCACTCATGATAGTGCGGTGCTCCTCGTCGATGGAAGCGCCGTGAAGCACTTCCAGCAAGTTGTCTGGTGCCTCTGGGTGGACAGAGGTCACCGGCATAGGCGGCTTGCCCCTCTTAGCAGGGGGTCGCCTGCCCGAGTCCGGGACCACTGGTGGGTCCGGCACGGTGTTCGGCTGAGGGCCGAACTTGGAGCCCGTGGGAGTCTTGCTCCCTTTACGCCCAGGGTCCGGACGGTCGCCTAGAGGCGCCTCCAGGACTACCTCCCCTCGGCTTGGTGCCCTTTGAGACAACACCTCGGCGTTGTTCGTAGGACGAGGGGTGGAGGCGGTCGGAAGTGATCCGCTACTCATAGCCGACGGATCCAAAGTACCGTTCGACGAAGATACGTCGATGCGGGCTCGAGGTGGGCTGCATAATTATATTCCGTAAGGAGAAGCAGTGCAATAAAAGCGTACCATGAATTACTCTGTTATCCGAATACTTATGACTTCGCCAGGGGCTTGTCCCTGGTCAACCACTCATCTTCACTGTGAGCGGCGGTCGTGGGGCAGTCCGGAAGGAGAGTCCTTCCCTTCTTGGACCCTCCGGCCTCCCCGGTTGGGGCGGCCTTCCTCTTCTTGCCTCCCCCGACTGGAGGGGGAGAACCTTCATCTTCCTCCTCCTCGTCTTCACGAGAGGAGTGCGTCTCGGAGTTATCGGACGATGGTCCGATACCACCTGACGGCGGGAACTCTTTCGAGTCCCCGCGGCCTTCTTCTTGGCCTTCTTCTCCGGCACCTCGTAGGGTGCCGGAGTCGGCATCTCCATGAGGAGAGTGTCGGCTGGGTCTTCGGGCAGTGGCGCCGGGCAGTTGATCTGCTCCGCTGTCTCCTCCCAGTCCTGTCAAAGGCATGGGAGCTCAGATCCCGCACACGATTAAGCTGGGGAAGGTAAACATCTTACAAGGTTTAGGAGACTTACCGCATTCGCAGGGCGCTTCGTGCTAAGCCCGCGGTCCTCGGTAAGGGAAGGAGGGGCTTCGGCGCCCTTGAACAGCACCCTCCAGACATCCTTATGCGTCGTGTCAAAAAGATCGCGCAGAGTCTAGTGCTGGGCCCGGTCGAACTCCCCTAAATTGAACGCCCGTTGTTGACATGGGAGGATCCGGCAGAAGAGCATGACCTGGACCACGTTGACAAGCTTAAGTTTCTTGCTTATCATGTTCCGGATACATTTCTGGAGTCCGGCCATCTCCACTGATGGACCCAGGCAGGCCCTTCTCTGTCCAGGAAGTGAGCCGCATGGGGATTCCGGATCGAAACTCGGGGGGCCGCCACCCAGTTGGTGTCGCGCGGCTCGGTGATGTAGAACCACCCCGATTGCCACCCCTTTATGGTCTCCACATAGGAGCCCTCGAGCCATGTAACATTGGGCATTTTGCCAAAATTGGGGCCTCCGCATTCCGCTTGCTGGCTGCCTACAACCTTCGGCTTGACATTGAAGGTCTTCAGCCACAGGCCAAAGTGGGGCTGGACACGGAGGAAGGCCTCGCACACGACGATAAACGCCGAGATGTTGAGGATGAAGTTCGGGGCCAGATCATGGAAGTCCAGCCCATAGTAGAACATGAGGCCACAGACGAACGGGTGAAGAGGGAATCCCGGTCCGCGGACGAAGTGGGTGAGTAAAACTACACTCTCGTAAGGTTCCGGGGTAGGGACAATCTGCCCCTCATCGGGCAGCCGATGCGCGATATCCGCGGCCAAGTATTCGGCTCCCCGCAGCTTGCTGATGTCCTCCTCCGTGACGGTGGATTTCATCCACTTGCCTCCCACTCCGGACATGGTTGGAGAGGTGTGAGGAGAAAGGTGCAAACTTGGGTGTTGGGGCTCGAGTGCGGGAGAATGGATGAGCAAGGAGGAAGAAGGCGTGGGTGAGAAAGGGTGAACTCTTATCCCTTTATAAAGGCGTACGAAACTATACGCCCCCACTAGCCTGGTAAACCCGCTTATTCCCCAAGCGTCGCGATTGATGGCGCGATTGGGTTACCCACGTCCGTATTGATGAGAATCCCATGATAAGGGGACACGATCTCTACTTCGACAAGACGTGCCAAAGAAACCGCCTCGCGATATGCGCCAAAGATGGTTGAGAAAAACGGTTCAAATAATGACCAGGCCGTGTATGATGTCATGATATCAAGTGCGTCAGCAGATTAGATTGGTGGAAATATTATTCTCACTACGGTGGTATGTGGTACTTGTTTTGCAGAGCCGGACACTGTCCTTGTGTAAATCTTCTATGGAGTATTCGGAGGAGGAACCCGCCTTGCAATGCCGAACACAATCTACGCGCCGGACTCATCATCATTGAAGCCTGGTTCAGGGGCTACTGAGGGAGTCCTGGATTAGGGGGTATCCGGACAGCCGGACTATATCCTTTGGCCGGACTGTTGGACTGTGAAGATACAAGATTGAAGACTTCGTCCCGTGTCCGGATGGGACTCTCCTTGGCGTGGAAGGCAAGCTTGGCGATATGGATATGTAGATCTCCTCCCTTTGTAACCGACTCTGTGTAACCCTAGCCCCCTTCGGTGTCTATATAAACCGGAGGGTTTAGTCCGTAGGACAACAACAATCATACCATAGGCTAGCTTCTAGGGTTTAGCCTCTACGATGTCGTGGTAGATCAACTCTTGTACTACTCATATCATCAAGATAAATCAAGCAGGAAGTAGGGTATTACCTCCACCGTGAGGGCCCGAACCTGGGTAAACATTGTGTCCCTTGCCTCTTGTTACCATCCGCCTTAGACGCACAGTTCGGGACCCCCTACCCAAGATCCGCCGGTTTTGACACCGACAGTTGGCATTCAGGAGGTGGCTGAAGACACGCGAGAAAGCGCGCTCAAGCAAGCCACACCCCTGTTCCTCCACAAGCTGCCGAGCTCTGGCAGATCGAGCCTCCAGGCGCATCACCACCTCGGTGAAGAAGGTCAGGTGGCTGGCGTAGTCATTTGAGTGAGGGGTCGGTACCTCCATGTCGCAGATGTGGCCCAGTGCAATATTGGCCCTGTTCCCGAGATCCTAAAGCATAGGGGCATGCTCGCGCTCCAGCGTCCGACGTTGGAGCACCTCCTCCGTGTTCCGTCTCGCGATGACCTCTACGTCATCAACCCGCCTCCGGAGGGAACGCAGCTCGGCACGGGCGGATGCCAAGTCCGCCTGCGCCATGACCAGGGCAGCGGCCGTGGCTTCCGCGCGCCTCTCAGCCTCGTCCAACCTGGGCCTGAGGGCAGCGGCCCTGCCCTCATCCTCCACCCCCGCGAGCTTCAGCTTCAGGTCGTACCTGCCCTCCAGGTCCGCACGGACCTCGGCCACCCGGCGGTTCACATCCTCCTCGACTCCAGCCTCGCGAGCCCCTACGGCGTCTTCTACTTGGGCAACTTGGCGCTCCCTCATCTCTAGTTGCTCGAGCTCGCGGTTACGCTCCATGGCCTACAGGGCTAGCGCCTCCCCACGCTTCCGGACCTCCTCTTCCTCCGCGGGGGTCCCCCTCAGCAACACGAGAGCGGCCCTGCGCGCCTCCACCTGCTGCTCAAGAGACGCGCTTCAGGCCTGGAGCTCCCACGCGCGCTTCTCCGCAGCCTCACGGCAGCGATCAGCCTCGCGAGCCTCTTCCAAGGCTCCTGAGCGGGCTTTGTAGGAAACCTTGAGAGACGCCTCAGCCTTCGTGTTCTCAAGGTCACGCAGGTAGCGGCCAAGGTTGATGGCCACCTTCAGCTTGTGCCGCTCCTCTGCCAGCCGGAAACCTTCAGCCCCAAGACGCGAATCGACACTCGCGAGTTCTTCACCAAGCCAGCCCATCGCGTTCATCGCCTCCTGGAAGAGCTCATGGCGAACCATGCTTCGCCCGCGCTCAAGATCGAACGCTCGGCCTTCTTCGTCCTCCGCCACGGGGGCTGCGGGCGGGGCGCCAAGCGGCACACCACCCCTCGGCAGGGGGCTGGGGGCTGGCGCCACACTCGACACCAGCCCGTCCTCGAGAGAAGCCCAAGCCGGCTGGGGCTCATTGCTCGAAGAGGAGCCGAAGATCGAAGCCAACAAGTTATTGTCAAATACTAGCGAAGGAGTCTTGGGCACGCCTGCCAAGCTCCACGCCAAACCAAGGGGGAGGAGCGACGAGGCCGCAGGCTCAGTGCGCCAGGAAGGCAGGAGTGCCCCTTCAACCAACCCTGCTCCAGGGGCAACCAGCGGACTCGGAGCGCCCGAGGCCAGCGGAAGAGTTAAGGAAGAGGGAGGCCGTTTCTCGGGGGACTCAGCAGCCTCAGTGGAAGGAGCCCTGAAAGACTGGCATCAGAAGAAGAAAGCAGGATACAGAGAGCCACAGCGGTATGATACTTACACGTCAACGGCGATGTACTTCCTCCGCTTCAGCGGTCCGAAGATATTGCTGCCGCTGGGAGAACCTTCCCTCTTGCGGAGCTCCTCGAAGTCCACACAAAGGCGACCGAAGCGCTGGACGTGACGGCCGGTCCGCAGTGGGGCCAAAGAAGAGCTCGGAAGAGTATCCCCAGAGGTGCCCGGTTGCGGCAAACAACCGGGCACCGCTTCACCACGACCTCCTGAGGCTCCTAGAGCCTTGGCCTCGGGAGTCGCATTCAGCGTCTCCTCAGCAACCGACGCCTTAGGAGGGGAGTGGGAGGATCCTGAGGACGATGCCCCAGGATCACCGCACGGCACGTGCTCCTCAGCACTCGAACCGCCGGCCTCCGCCTGGGCTCGCCCACCTGCACCGTCACTTGGGGCGAGCTCAGCATCAGGGGCGAGGAAGGGAACCACGACGACGGGGTTCTCGTGAGGCCCCTCCAGGCTGATCGGCCGCGGCCCCCATTCATCAAAGAGAGGCATGTCCTTTACAAATTCATCCTTATTCTTGCAGCGGTACAGCAGGCAACTATTCCCGAGCAGCTCGGCCGGTAGAGAGACACCCGTCAGGACCTTGAGCACTGTCCCCCGCGTCCCAAGGAGGAGCCCGGACTCCTGAAACCTTATGTGGTCTTGGCTGCTGAGTAAGGTCCACATTGGGCGAGAATGGCGCTGAAGCGGAGCGACCCGGCGTCGGACGAATTCCTTCACCACCATCGGTGCAACTTCAACCTGAGCCAGACGCGAGCAAGGCCAGGGCTCGTGAGCCGCTGATGGCCCCAGCCGGGGTTAGGAACAGCGGGCCCCGACGGAGCCTGAAGCAGAGGACTGAGCACACCGGCATCAACGAACATCCATCGTATCCGGAAGTCACTCGTGGATGGAGGAAGCTCGAAATCGATTCCCTCGCCTGCCGTCGCAGCCACAGCCTAGAAGCTCACGCACCCCGAGCACTGCTGAGGGTCGGCCAGATGCAACGCGAAGAAGTGGCGGAAGAGAGCCACCGAAGGGGCGATGCCCACCATGGCTTCACACACGAAGGCGAAGACGGCAAGAAGAGTCACAGACTGAGGGTCAAGATGCAGCATGTGGATCTG
The DNA here is from genome assembly GCA_021605145.1 of Aegilops bicornis. Classification (NCBI taxonomy): domain Eukaryota; kingdom Viridiplantae; phylum Streptophyta; class Magnoliopsida; order Poales; family Poaceae; genus Aegilops; species Aegilops bicornis. The sequence goes on from CM038674.1 coordinate 277,805,116, forward strand.
ATAATGCTCAAGCACAGCATTGAAGAAGGCGGAGAAGGGAGGAACCAGGCCAACCCAGAGGGCGTCTATGAAGATTGGGACCTCGGTGGTCGTCTGAGCTGTGCGAGTGCGAGACGTGGGCCAAGCCGCAGTCTCCCCCCACTCATTGAAGCTGGAAGCAAGCATCGGGCGCACCTTGTCCATGGCCTCGTCGTTAAGCACTCGAGACCGGCCAAGCGCCCGCGCGAAGGATGGAGGCGGAGCTGAAAGAGGCAGAGGACTCTTCCCCCTTTGAGCTTGCTTAGGCGCCATGGCTATGGAGCAGGCGGAGCGTGAGTCAGATTGGAGAAGAGAAGCAGAGCCGCAAGGAAGCAAGGGAATTGGGGAAGCAAGGCGCAGGAGGCGGAGGAATAACTGTGTAGGCCGTAGGGGCCGCATAGCCAGGCGGATTCAAAGGCGGCATGGAGAAGCGGAGACGCCCACGTCCAATCAACCGCCACGCACCGACCGAGGCCGCAGGCTTTTGCGGCCCGCAGTGCTCCGAACTTGACCCTTGGCTTCGTCGTGAAGCCAAGCCTGAGCGCACCTTGGGCCCGGGGGCTACTGTCGGCGTTTTGGTAACGGGGATCCCTAGACTTGCCTACCTGCGGCCCACGACATGGCCAAGCAGTAGGTCGTACGGACCATCTTCATCAACAAGGCATCCAAGACCCTCGCGAGGTTCCAAGCCTCGCGAGGCGGACGACGCAAGACTTTCTCTGGAGTGGCCTAGCTAGACAGGCTCACGAGGAGCGGAGATATCAAGGCGGGGCAAACCTCACGAGGCTCTCGTGACGTGAGCCATGATTTAACGGTGCCAAAGCGGGTGCCAAAGTAGCGCCAAGGCGCATAGCGTCCACATTTCCTCTTTGGTGCTAAGGAGGCCAGCGCAGGCGAAGAGTACCGAGGCATCAGGAAAAGGTTGCCATATTGGTGCAACAAGACCAAGACCAGGAGGACGGCAAGGCGGAGGTCATCATGGAGCCCAAGACGGCGTCACCCCAGAGCTTTTCGCAGGCGAAGACCGCTTTTGCCAGGATAGCTTGTACTAGTTGCCCCCCTTCAAATTTGCCCGCCGTGGTGGCTCCCTTCCTGCTCGATATTTGGGAAGAGGACCAGGGCCTCTATAAATAGGACTAGCCACCATAGTAGGAGGCAACTGATCCCGAACTAGTTCAGATCATCCTCAATTGCACAAGCACAAGAACACCTCAACCTCAGGAGGCTGTTCTTCCCTTGTACTCTTCATCATCAGCCCAAGAGGCAATCCACCACCACCACACTGGAGTAGGGTATTACACCACATCGGTGGCCCGAACTAGTATAAACCCCATGTATTTCTGTGTTGTGAGTTCGTCGAGTTCGTCCGCAAGATCTTAGCGAGCTAGAGCGTAGATCGGTAGGAGCGAAAGACTTCACGCGCACCCCAGTGTTCGAACCTTAAGGGTTTGCCGGAACCCCACATTCGACAGGAGTTGATAATGGTTTATCTTGGATATCAACATAGCGTTAAAATGATTGTGATGTAGTATGATGATATGGTATCCTCCTCTGAACGTTCGAGTGGCTTGACTTGGCACATGTTCATGCATGTAGTTGAATCAAAACCAACATAGCCTCTATGATATTTATGTTCATGGTGTTCATATCCTACTCATGCTAGTGTCCAATGTTACTTATGCATAATGCATGGTTATGATCGTTGTTGCTCTCTAGCTGGCTGCTTCTCAATCTATTTGCTAGCCTTCGCCTGTACTAAGTGGGAACTCTGCTTGTACATCAAAAACCTTGAACCCAAAGTTATTCCGGATGACTCCACAATACCTACCTATATATGGTATTACCCTGCCGTCCTAAGTAAATTTGCATGTGCCACCTCTAAAAACTTCTAAAAAAATTATCATTTTTGTGTGCCTGGATCGTTCATGGAACGACAGGAGGTGGTCGGTATCTTCCATGCTAGCGGGTTATTCTCAAGTCGAGTGTTTATTCATTCGCCATCGCGCGAGAAAAAGGCGGTAATAGGGATTCCCAGTCCCAAACTGCAAACATGAAAAAGAGTTAATCTCTCAAATAATAAAACAAAAACTCCCAATGGAGTCAAAACCTTTACTTTTATCGCTTGGGAGCCTCCACTAGTGTGCTTAGCATGGAAGATATTGATAACTGATGGTCGTGAAGTAAATGAGAAAGGTGCATGTCTCAAAATATCATTTACCTCTGTTTTAAAACTTGAGCTCTGGCACCTCTGCAAATCACTGCTTCCCTCTGGGAAGGGACTATCTGTTTATTTTTATGTTGTGTCATCACCTTCTTAAACAAGCGCCAGAAACCGAGAGAGCATAGTTGCCATGATTTATGCATTGTGTGTAGCTAATGTTGGGTGCATCATGACTAGATCTTCTCTACCATGAATTAAAATGTTTAGTCGCTGCTTGAACTTTGGAGGTGCTCTGCATTTATGTTTTGCGGTCTCAGAAATGGCTAGGGAGATACCACTATTGTCGTATGATATCATGGTTGTTTTGACAACGTGTTGCTGTTTGAGATATCTTATTATTGCTCGCTAGCTGATTATGTCATCGATATGAGTCATTATAATCTTTAAGAGTTATTGTCAGCATGATTAGTTATAATGTTGGCTGAAGATATGGGTGTTGTCTAAGCTTATTTATGCAAACAAGGTCAAAAGAGTTCGTAAAAGTTTTTCTTTTTCACTTTCAGTTTATCAACTGAATTGCTTGAGGACAAGCAAAGGTTTAGGCTTGGGGGAGTTGATACGTCTCCAATATATCTACTTTTCCTAACGCTTTTCCTCTTGTTTTGGACTCTAATTTGCATGATTTGAATGAAACTAACCCCGGACTGGCGCGTTTTCAGCAGAACTACCATGGTGTTGTTTTTGTGTAGAAATAAAAGTTCTCGGAATGGAACGAAACTTTGAGAGGATTTTTTATATCAATAATAAGAATTTCTGGAGCCAAGACCTGCTGGAGAGGGGCAACTGGGTGGGCACAACCCACTGTGGTGCGCCCCCTCTCTGGGCGCCAGTGGGTTATCCCCACCTGGTGGCCCCGCAGACCCTGATTCCGACGCTATAAAATCACATTATTCTAGAAAAAATCAGGGAGAAAGAATTATCGCGATCCACGAGATGGAGCCGCCGCCAAGCCCTGTTCTTCCTCGGGAGGGCAGATCTGGAGTCCGTTTGGGGCTCCGGAGAAGGGGATATTCGTTCTTCGTCATCACCAACCCTTCTCCATCGGCAATTCCATGATGCTCCCCACCGGGAGTGAGTAATTCCTTCATAGGCTCGCTGGTCGGTGAGGAGTTGGATGAGATTCATCATTTAATCGAGTTAGTTTTGTTAGGGCTTGATCCCTAGTATCCAATATGTTCCTAGATTGATGTTGCAATGACTTTGCTATGCTTAATGCTTGTCACTTTGGGCCGGGGTGCCATGAACTCAGATCTGAACCGTTTATGTTATCATCATTATATCCATGTTTTAGGTCCGATCTTGCAAGTTATAGTCACCTACTACGTGTTATGATCCGGCAACCCCGGAGTGACAACAACCAGGCCCACTCCCGGTGATGAACGTAGTTTGAGGAGTTCATGTATTCACTATATGTTAATGCTTTGTTCCGGTTCTCTATTAAAAGGAGGCCTTAATATCCCTTAGTATCCAATATGGACCCCGCTGCCACAGGAGGGTAGGACAAAGCATGCCATGCAAGTTCTTTTAATAAAGCACGTATGACTATTTACGGAGTACATGCCTACATTATATCGATGAACTGGAGCTAGTGTCGTATCGCCCTAGGTTATAACTGTCACATGATGAATATCATCCAACAAGTCATTGATCCAATGCCTACAAATTTATCCTATATTGTTCTGCTAAGTTACTACTGCTGTCATCACGGTTACACTTAATACAAAATTGCTGCTATCACTGCTACCGTTACCGTTGCTGCTGTCACTATTATCAAAACTATCATACTTCTTTGCTACTGATCACTTTGCTGCACATAATTAATCTCTAAGTGTGGTTGAATTGACAACTCAGCTGCTAATACCTTCAAATATTCTTTGGCTCCCTTTGTGTCGAATCTGTAAATTTGGGTTGAATACTCTACCCTCGAAAAATGTTGCGATCCCCTATACTTGTGGGTTATCAGATCCCATCTATGGGCCTTTTCTGGCATCCTGTCGAAGGGGGATTCGATTGTGGAGGGCTTCTACATCAACCCCATTGCCTCTCTGATGAAGCGTGAGTAGTATACCACAGTACTACGGGTCCATAGCTAGTAGCTAGATGGCTTCCTCTCTCTCTTGATTCTCAATACCATGTTCTCCTCGATGTTCTTGGAGATCTATTCGATGTAATACTCTTTTGCGGTGTGTTTGCCAAGATCCGATGAATTGTGGATTTATGATCAGCTTATCTATGAATATTATTTGAATATCCTCTGAATTATTATATGCATGATTTGATATCTTTGCAAGTCTCCTTGAACTATCGATTTGGTTTGGCCAACTAGATTGGTTTCTCTTGCAATGGGAGAAGTGCTCAGCTTTGGGTTCAATCTTGCGGTGCTCGATCCTAGTGACAGAAGGGGAACTGACACGTATTGTATTGTTGCCAATGAGGATAACAAGATGGGGTTTTCATCATATTGCTTGAGTTTATCCCGCTACATCATGTCATCTTACTTAATGTGTTACTTTGTTCTTATGAACTTAATACTCTAGATGTAGGCAGGAGTCGGTCTACTTGATACGGACGTGATGCCTACATTCATGATCATTGCCTTAGATATCTCATAACTTTTCGCTATCAATTGCTCGGCAATAATTTGTGCACCCACCGTAATATTTTCTATCTTGAGAGAAGCCTCTAGTGAAGCCTATGGCCCCCGGGTCTACTTTCCATCATATAAGTTTCCGATCTACAATTTTAGTTTTGCTATTTACTTCCTTTGCAATCTTTTACTTTCCATTCCATAAACCAAAAATACCAAAAATATTACTTTACCATTTATTCATCTCTATCAGATCTCACTTTGCAAATAACTGTGAAGGGATAGACAACCCCTTTATCACGTTGGGTGCAAGTTGGTGTTTGTTTGTGCAGGTATTCGGTGACTTGTGCGTTATCTCCTACTGGATTGATACCTTGGTTCTCAAAACTGAGGGAAATACTTACTCTACCTTGCTACATCACCCTTTCCTCTTCAAGGGAAAAACCAACGCAAGCTCAAGAGGTAGCACATACCGATCTATGCGGTCTGATGAGTATTGAGGCACGCGGCGGTTATCGTTATTTTCTGACCTTCACAGATGATTTGAGTAGGTATGTGTATATCTACTTAATGAAACACAAGTCTGAAACATTTGAAAAGTTCAAAGAATTTCAGAGTGAAATGGAGAATCATCGTAACAAGAAAATAAAGTTTCTACGATCTGATCACGGAGGCGAATATTTGAGTTATGAGTTTGGACTTCATTTAAAACAATGTGGAATTGTTTCCCAACTCACACCACCTGGAACACCACAGGGTAATGGTGTGTCCGAACGTTGTAATCGCGCTTTATTAGATATGATGCGATCTATGATGTCTCTTACAATTTACCACTATCATTTTGGGGTTATGCATTAGAGACAGCCGCCTTCACGTTAAATAGGGCACCATCTAAATCCGTTGAGACGACATCGTATAAACTGTGGTTTGGCAAGAAACCTAAGCTGTTGTTTCTTAAAGTTTGGGGTTGCGAAACTTATGTCAAAAGACTTCAGCCTGGTAAGCTTGAACCCAAATCGGAGAAGTGCGTCTTCATAGAATACCCGGAGGAAACAATTGGGTACACCTTCTACCACAAATCCGAAGGCAAGATCTTTGTTGCCAACAATGGAACCTTTCTAGAGAAGGAGTTTCTCTTGAAAAAAGTAAGTGGGAGGAAAGTAGAACTTGATGAGGTAATTGTACCTTCTCTCAATTTCGAAAGTAGCACATCAGAGAAATTCGTTCCCGCGATGCCTACACCGACTAGAGAGGAAGCTAATGATGATGATTATGAAACTTCAGATCAAGTTACTACTGAACCTCGTAGGTCAACCAGAGCACGATCCACAACAGAGTGGTACGGTAATCCTGTTCTGGAAGTCATGTTACTAGACCAAGACGAGCCTACGAACTATGAAGAAGCTATGATGAGACCAGATTTCGATAAATGGCTTGAGACGATGAAATATGTGATAGGATCCATGTGTGAGAACAAAGTATGGACTTTGGTGGACTTGCCCGATGATCAGCAAGCCATTGAGAATAAATGGATCTTCAAGAAGAAGATAGACGTTGATGGTAATGTCGCCATCTACAAAGCTTGACTTGTTGTGAAAGGTTTTAGAAAAGTTTAAGGAGTTGACTACGATGAGACCTTCTCACCCTTAGCGATGCTTAAGTCAGTCTGAATCATGTTAGCAATTGCCGCATTTTATAATTATGAAATCTAGCAAATGGATGTCAAAACTGCATTCCTTAATGGATTTCTTAAAGAAGAGTTGCATATGATGCAACCAGAAGGTTTTGTCGATCCTAAAGGTGCTAACAAAGTGTGCAAACTCCAATGATCCATCTATGGACTGGTGCAAGCATCTCGAATTGGAATATACGCTTTGATGTGGTGATCAAAGCATATGGTTTTATAAAGACTTATGGTGAAGCATGTATTTACAAGAAAGTGAGTGGAAGCTCTGTAACATTTCTGATATTATATGTGGATAACATATTGTTGATCGGGAATGGTATAGAATTTCTGGATAGCATAAAAGGATACTTGAATAAGAATTTTTCAATGAAAGACCTCGGTGAAGCTGCTTATATATTGGGCATCAAGATCTATAGAGATAGATCAAGACGCTTGATAGGACTTTCACAAAGCACATACCTTGATAAAGTTTTGAAGAAGTTGAAAATGGATCGGTCAAAGAAAGGGTTCTTACCGTGTTTACAAGGTGTGAAGTTGAGTAAGACTCAAAACCTGACCACGGCAAAATATACAGAGAGAATGAAAGTCATTCCCTATGCCTCAGTCATAGGTTCTATAAAGTATGTCATGCTGTGTGCCTTGCCACGAGTTTGGCAAGGGGGTACAATACTGATCCAGGAGTAGATCACTAGATAGCGGTCAAAATTATCCTTAGGTACCTAAAGAGGACTAAGGAAATGTTTCTCGGTTATGGAGGTGATAAAGAGTTCGTCATAAAGAGTTACGTCAATGCAATCTTTGAAACCAATTCGGATGACTCTAAGTATCGATCTGGATAGATATTGAAAGTGGGAGTAATTAGCTAGAGTAGCTCCATGCAGAGCATTGTAGACACATAAATTTGCAAAATACATAAGAATCTGAATGTGACAGACCCGTTGACTAAACCTCTCTCACAAGAAAAACATTCACACCTTAGTACTCTTTGGGTGTTAATCACATGGCGATGTGAACTAGATTATTGACTCTACTAAACTCTTTGGATGTTGGTCACAGGGTGATGTGAACTATGGGTGTTAAATCACATGGTGATGTGAACTAGATTATTGACTCTAGTGCAAGTGGGAGACATGTGGAAATATGCCCTAGAGGCAATAATAAAATGGTGATTATTATATTTCCTAAATCATGATAAAGGTTTATTATTCATGCTAGAATTGTATTGATCGGAAACTTAAATACATGTGTGAATACATAAACAAACAACGTGTCCCTAGTGAGCCTCTACTAGACTGGCTCATTGATCAAAGATGGTTAAGGTTTCCTAACCATGGACATGAGTTGTCATTTGATAACGGGATCACATCATTAGGAGAATGATGTGATGGACAAGACCCATCCGTTAGCTTAGCATAATGATCGTTCAGTTTGTTGCTATTGCTTTATTCATGTCAAATACATATTCCTTCGACTATGAGATTATGCAACTCTCAGATACAGGAGGAATACCTTGTGTGCTATGAAACGTCACAACATAACTGGGTGATCATAAAGATGCTTTACATGTATCTCCGAAGGTGTTTGTTGAGTTGGCATAGATCGAGATTAAGATCTTTCTCTCCAAGTATCGGAGAGGTATCTCTGGGTCCTCTCGGTAATACACATCATAAGCTTGCAAGCAAATGACTAAGTAGTTAGTCACGAGGTGATGTATTACAGAACGAATAAAGAGACTTGCCGGTAACGAGATTAAACTAGGTATGAAGATACCGACGATCGAATCTCGGGCAAGTAACATACCGATAGACAAAGGGAATTACGTATGTTGTCATAACGGTTCGACCGATAAAGATCTTCGTAGAATATGTAGGAGACAATATGGGCATCTAGGTTCCTCTATTGGTTATTGACCGGAGAGGTGTCTCAGTCATGTCTACATAGTTCTCGAACCCGTAGGGTCCACACGCTTAACATTCGTTGATGATATAATGTTATATGAGTTGTATGATTTGGTGACTGAATGTTGTTTGGAGTCCCGGATGAGATCACGGACATGACGAGGAGTCCCGAAATGGTCAAGAGGTAAAGATCGATGTATAGGACGATGGTAATGCATAATATTGAGGTGCAAACACAGCAAGAAAGACCTCGGTGAAGTGTTTCGGGACGTACCGGGAAGGAATCGAGTCATCGGAAGGGGTTCCGAGCACCCCCCGGGCAAGTTATGGACTTAATGGGCCAAAGGGAGGGACAGACCAGCCCACTAGGGGGCTGGTGCGCCCCTCCACTTGTTTGAACATCCCTAGGGAAGGAAAAGGGGGAGGGCTAGCCCCTCCTGCCTTTCCCTCTCATGGGAGAAAGGAAATGGAGGGGCGCCACCCTCCCCTGCCTTTCCCCGCACTCCAAATAAGGAAAGAAGGGCCGCGGCTTGGGAGGGACCCCAAGTAGGATTCCTCCTACTTGGGCGCCTCCTTTGGCTGCTCCTTCCTCCCTCCCACCTAAATGGGGGCGCCTAGCACACACCAGACAATTGCCTAGCCGTGTGCGGTGCCCCCCTCCACCTTTTACACCCCCGGTCATATTTTCGTAGTGCTTAGGTGAACCTTGCGGAGATCACTTCACCATCATCGTCACCATGCCATCATGCTGACGTAACTCATCTACTACCTCGATGTCTTGCTGGATCATGAAGGCAAGGGACGTCAACGAGTTGAACGTGTGCAGAACGCGGAGGTGCCGGCGTTTGGTACTTGATCGGTTGAAGCGTGGAGAACTTTGACTACATCAACCGCGTTGTGAAACTCTTCCTCTTACGGTCTACGAGGGTACATAGACACACTCTCCCCCTTGTTGATATGCATCTCCATGGATAGATCATTGTGTGTGCGTAGAAATTTTTTTGTTTTCCATGCAACGATTCCCAACACCATGTCCCTCCTCCCTCGCACACTACAGGAGCTAATGGACTGTCAGACACGGATTGAGAACCACATGCGCTTATTCTTCACTATCAAGACGCAACCCAACATAGATGGGAGGCCATCGCCTTGAGTTTGCACTAGCCTTGCTACGGGCCAAAGGTGTTCGAGCTTGGCCCATGCGAAGGAAAGCCGCCGCCAGCTCTCTAGGGTAGTTTCGGTGGCGCACTGCCGGAGACGGGACGGTCGACAGGCAGGCCGCCAAGGTCGGGATATGCGACAAGTCGGCTGACACAATCTGGTTCCTGGCCATGGATATTGTCCAGAAGGCAAACAACCACCCTTGGATGTCCGTGGGCCACATCATCTACAATGAAGTCATGAGGTATTCCAACAATTTCTACTAATTCAATCACAACCACTTCATTCTCTTCGCCGACCACAATACATGCACCTATAAATACTCAAAAGAAATCAAGTTTTGTAATTGAGATAATGCTAATGTTTCCTTTGCGATCATGGAACTACTCGTAAAAGGTGTAAGCAAACAGAAGAATGAGTAGAAAATGACACACCCATTTGCTCATTTGAAAGGGATGCCACACACATGGCAAAAATAGCCGAGTAGGAGATCAGGAAAGTTGGTGTCAATATAGACCAACCCAGTATGCCACTGAAATTGGAACAATAAATTTAGTAACTTCAACTGCCCCCAAGAAAAAACAGAGCACTGTGGGCGCTATGAAAATGCTCAACACCATCAAGTCAGGTTTTCACTTGTGCTTTACATGTTATGATATTTTTTCTTTGCAAATTCCATCTCTTCTACAAAATGGTTTACAAGTTATCACACGATAATATATATGCACTAATTACTTTGCAAGAAATACAAGGTTTTGCTCTTTATAACAAGATACTGAAATATGTGATGTAAAACTTTTGTCTTTGTTCTCATGTGGAACGTTCCGAGTGCCACTTCATTACACTGTTATCAGTTATTTAAGTTATTTCTTTATTAAAATCATGTGCATTATTGTTCCCAAGTAATCTTATATTCTACTCCCTCCGTTCCTAAATATAAGCCTTTTAGAGATTCCAATAGGGACTACGTACGAATGTATAAAGACATATTTTAAAGTGTAGATTTATGCATTTTGCAGATGTGATAACCAAAATGATTATCCTTTGACATGGGATTTGTATTACATGATTGCAATTTGATACACATTATTTTGAGCAAAATTTACATTGAAATATAGTTTTGCAAAGAATTTATCTGGACAACTTGTAAGTATTACTTTTTCCCTGAATTTGTAGTCTGGAGTTCAGCTACTATAGTTCACCTGATCACGTGTGTCACCTATGTTTCAATCTATAAGGCTTAATCGCATGGTCTTGTGGCTGAACTATCAACATGCTACAACCTGATTTACACACACAATGACATAGTACAGGATGAGCCTCCACATGTACTTACTGGTCATGTTGTTTTTATCTTATGCATGTTCAGAAGTTGTGATCCAAATCTAAAAGGTAAGCTTTGTGCATGATGGCTCCCCCCTTATTTTTGTATTCATCTTTCAAATATTTTGGTCGTGTTTCTTTTTGCATTTTTGGTTTGTCAATTACTTGGTTACATATTTGCTTACTGACAATATGCATTTCATTTGAGTTTGATTGTTATTTGTAACGTCTGAACTCTTCATTTTTGTTACTGTTCATATGATATTTGTCTGTGTCCAAGTTTTGTTACCGCTTAATCAATCTACATATATGTGTGCAGCCTTGGGTACTGTCCTAGATAAAAAATTATTATATCCAAAGATGATGCATCGTTTGCGCCTCAGTGTTTTTTTCACTTCAATTAGTTTTCTTCTGCAGAAATGTTAGTCACTTCAATTTTTCTAGACAGACTGAATGATGCTTTGATCCATATATTCTTCCGTAAAATTTTATTTTGTGTACAATATGGATTTGCTAATAACTATTTTATCCTCATAAGCTGCTTCGGCAATATGGATTTGCTAATAACTATTTTATCCTCATAAGATGCTTCGGATGTTAATTTTCCTCATTGATATTGTACCAAATATGAGATTTGTGGCATATATTACCATTATTTCATTCTACAAACACAGGGAAGCTAATCACTCTTAATGTAAGCGCTCGAAACATACTCCTTTTGATGGGGGGAGGGATCGATAGGACATTGTCTTGCAGAAAATGGCCATCATGGAACTTCTTATTCATTGATTGATGGAGTACAGCCGAATCTCAAAGGACAACACTGTATTTTTTTTGCACGGGTTTATTTTTCTAAGTTTTATTTGCTTCTATTCTTATGTTCCTAAAATTGTAATGCAAGTCTTTGAGTTTTCATCTCCATGAATTGATCATGTTTCTTGTTGTGTTTGCACCTCAATATTATGCATTTCTATAATGAACGCACCTGTCATTTTTTTCTTCCTTTTCTAGGTGATTCAAACGGGCTCTCCTTATTTTATTTCTTTCACAAAATCAACACCAAAGATCCAAACGGGTTGTCCTATGGGTGCGGCGTGCCGCTGCGATTCCACCTTCTAGTAAAACACTAAAACCGATCGAAGTTTGACCGTCAGATTACTTTAGAACTTGATGAGATTTCCCTTTTTCTCATTGAAGAAGCAGCCTGTTGAACTTTGATCTGGCATCCTCTTCTCTGATGGAAGAAGCAACTGCAATGGAAGACGAGCCAAACACGGCGGACAATGATTCTAATTCCAATAGGTAATCTTTCTGATCCTCATAAATTTAGATACGGTGTACTAGCATGACCAATTCTAGGTGGAAGACGAGGTGAGGACCTTCCTCTTCAGCCTAATGTCGTGAACAAGGGTTGCCTTTGAAAAAACCTTGTACTTATGTGTTTGACCACAATTTTTTTGTGGTAACCAAAGTATCCCTATGTTGCCTGTGTAAAAATGCTATTCAGACATACAAGCCAGTGCTTGATATACTAGCAATCGCATCAGATTAACTAAATTGTTAAATTGTATGTAAATTTTCCTTTGAGTGAGTTTAGTTGTTTAAATGCTTCATAAATTGAGAACAAAAAGCTAATTTGATTCTCAGAGTAGTGTGTTTCTGACTTGGAAGCCTTGTGCTTTTGAAAGTACAATAGTAATTGTAGTAATATCATTGAACAATTGTTCTACTTATGTATGAATATACTAGTGAAATATGTAGATTCTATGTGATTGTTTCCAGGGCATGGAGTAATACTTATGACTCATAACCATGTTCTGTATATGTAGAATTTTCTTAGCACCTAATCCCTACTTGTCCCAATTAACACTACTGTTTGCTTATTCTCTAATAGAAATCTATTTTCCAATACTATTAGTCCTAATATTTTCTAAACACTTCCACAAGTCTAATGTGCATATTAATTTTATATTATAGAGTTGTATTGCCTAGTTTGGTACCTCATGTTGGCATGGAATTTAGAAATTTAGATGAGGCTTGGGCATTTTGGCTTAGCTACAGTGGACGTAAAAGACATGAGGTTAGAAAAAGGTATACAAACAAAAGGCCAAACGATGAAAAGGTTACATCATGTAGATTTGTTTGTGCAAATGAGGGTTTTCGATCACAAGACAAAAGGGATTATTTGACAAAGTGCCCTTGAGCTGAAACTAGAACCAAGTGTCCAAGTCAACATGAGTCTTAAAATGGACCAAAAGAAGGAAAATCTCAAAGTGTCCGGGTTGGTTTTGGAGCACAATCACACACTACACCTGCGAGAAATCTTACACGCAATGGTGTCACAAAGAAAAAAAATCAGATTTGCAAGCACTTGAAATTGAAACGGCAGACGATGCGGGAATAGGGCCAAAAGCTACAAATGAATTGGCTAGCCGCCAAGTTGGTGGGCAACTCAATCTTAACTATACCCTCCGTGATCACAAGAACTATTTGTGGACCAAGCGGCGATGAGAAATGACATATGGCCAAGCAGGTAGCATGCTTAAGTATTTTCAAGACAAAATTGCTGAAAGCCGGTCATTCCATTATGCATTGCAAATGGATTGTGAAGAACAAATAGGAAACATATTTTTGGTTGATGCTACGATGATCATGAGCAATGCACATTTTTGTGATGTTTTTAGTTCTGACACCACTTTTCGAACAAACAAGGAGAGCAGGCCCTTTGGTTTCTCTGTCGGTTTCAATCATTTTAGAGAAACTGTAGTTTTTGGTGCTGCTCTCATGTATGATGAAAAATTTGCGTCCTTCAAGTGGTCATTTTAGGCCTTTCTAATATCTCATAAAGGAAAGGGGCCTAAACCATTCTATATAGATCAAGATGTTGCAATGGGAAAGGTCGTTGGGAAGTGTTTGCAGAAGCATGACATGGATTATGCACCTTTCACATTATGCAAAATGTTGTCAAACATTTACATGAAGAGAAGGGTGAAGAGGAGAATGAAGAAAAGGGAGAAGGATGAAGAGAAGAAAATAGAGGAGAATGAAGAAACACGTATTCTGTCAGATTTTAGTGTGTGCATGTTTGAGTACAAAGACATTGCCGATTTTGAACAGAAGTTTGACCTTAGGAGGAAAAAGATGAGCAAGCAAACTAGATTGGATAGTATATATATATAAGTTCAAAGAAAAATGAGTTGAATGTTATATGAAGGATATCTTCACATTGGGAATGACAAGTACACAATTGAGTGAGAGTCTCAACAATGACTTGAAAATCCATCTGAAAACTGATTTTGATATCATCCGGTTCTTTAAGCATTTTGAAAGGGTGGTGCGAAAAATAAATAATGAACTGAATTTGAAGCTTTTCAAGGCGAATATGAAATATCCTTATCAGCTTGTACCAAGTGTAAGTGCATCTAGTGCCACCCCTAGTTGGTTTTGGAGTATTGACGACAAATGTGGTTGAGGGACTAATGCGTTTGTGAGAATTGCAGGATAACGCAGGTAGTGTCCCCCATTGATTCGGCTTACCTACCGGAGATGACCCTAAAAATGTATGAAGACATTGACGACAATGGTGGTATGTGAAGATATTCACATTGAAGACTATGACATGAGAAGACATTGAGTGAAGACTATGGAGCCTTGAAGATCGTGTCGTTTCGTTGTTTCCTTTTTCTTCTTTGTTGAGTCGTAGGAACCACCGTCTTTGTTAAGTGGGGTCCAAGTGATCATAGTCGAGAATGATCAAGTGATGCTCAAACCAAATCCTATGTCTTCGAGCGAAGACAATGAGAGCAAAACTTATCCAGATCTGGATGAGTCAGCTTTGCTTGTAGCCCAAGTAAAGTTGCCGTGTGTGTTTGAAATCTGACCGTTGGAACACGTGTCAGTTCCTTAGTGGTCATTTCGGACATAACAGGTCGGGTTGCCTAGTGGCTATAAATAGCCCACCCCCTACACCATAAATTGGTGGCTGCTCAGAGTTAGTACACGGCTTTTGTCGTTTGAGAGCAACCCACCTCGAAGCCTTTGAGAGAGAGAAATCCTTGCGAGGACAAAGCCCAAACACCCAGAGCCAAAGAGTGTTAGGCATCACCGAAGTATTTCTGTTTGTGTGACCTGAAGACTTATTACACTTGAGGACTGTGAATCCTCCAGCCGGTTAGGCATCGCGTTCTGAGCATCCAAGAGTCATTGTGGATTGCCGGTGAATGCAGTCTGTGAAGGTTCGGAAGTCTACCTTGAAGACTTACCAGAGTGATTGGGCGAGGACTGTGTGTCCTTAGCTCAAGGGAATAAGGTGAAGACGCGGTCTTCTCGAGTTGAATCTCAGCCTCCCTAACCAGATGTACAGTTGTCACAGCAACTGGAACTGGTCCAACAAATCATGCGTCTTCAACAAGTGACTGGTTCTATCTTCTCCCTCACCTTACTTAGAGTTTGTCTTCGTGAAGTCATTGCCTATTTGTCATACCTGTTTGACTTCATTGCTTGACTACTTTTGTTGATTGGCTTCTCACTATCTTCCATCTTGATCCTTACTACCAAGCTGCTATTAGTATTGTACTTTCACGTTATTGCAAACTTGACTATAGTTTGCTTGTTGTAGTTTACCTTCCGCTGCATATCAATTAGGTCATTTCTATTGTTTGTCTTCGAAACATCCGTGTTTTGAAGACTTACATAAAAATCGCCTATTCACCCCCTCTAGTCGATAACTAGCACTTTCAATCGGTATCGAGCAAGGTACTCCCTTGTTACGTGTGATTCGATTTAACCACCTGCAGTTTTAGCTATGTCGATTGCAGGGATAATCAAAGTCTCCGCTGCTTGCCCGTGTTCGATGGAACTGACTATCCCTCTTTGGAAGAATAAGATGCGCATGCATCTTGAAGCCATTGATGTCGACCTCTGGTATGTCGTCAAGAACGACGTTCCCAAAACTAGTGAAGGTGTCACCCCTGCTGATGTCAAGAAGTTCATCCAACTGGACTCTACTGCAAAGAACATCATTTGTGGTCATCTGACCAAAGGACAGTATGGCTGTGTGAGTGCTCTGGAAACGTCGAAGCTAGTCTGGGACTGGCTATCCAAGGTCAACGAAGGCGTCTCAACCTAGAGAGATCAGAGGATCAGTGTTCTTCGCAACCTCTTCAACCGCTTCAAGAGAAACGACAATGAAAATGTCCAGCTCACGTTTGATCGCCTCACTGACATCACAAATGAGCTTCATGCTCTCGGCGCCACTAAAATCACCAGGCGTGAAATCGTCAAGACGCTACTGAGATCACTTGACAGCTCTTTTGACACCCTTGCCCTCATGATACAAGAACGTCCTGACTTCAAGACACTCGATCCGTCTGATATACTTGAGAGGCTCAACACACATGAGTTCCAGCTTTATGAGAAAAGAGATATCTATGGTCCCAACTATGGTCGAACTCGCGCTTTGAAGGCAAAAGTTGTTTCCTCATCGAAGAAGAATCGATTGCGGTTACGATGATCCACGAAGACATTGGAAAGGAACTTGCTATGCTTGTGAAGAAGTTCCAGAAGTTCACTAGGAAGGAAGGCTTCAGAAAGTCTTCACGATCCAGCTCAAGAAATGATGAAGCTTCCACTCATGACTACAAGAAGAGAACATGTCACAAGTGCAAGAAAACTGGACACTATATCTCTGAGTGTCCACAGTGGGACAATAAGAAGAAGAGAAAGGAATATGATTCTGATGACAAGAAGAAGAAGAAATCTTCAAAGTCTTCTTCCAAGTCCTCATCAAAGTCTTCATCTCATAAGAAGAGCTCATCTGGCAAGGCTCGTGCTTTTGTTGGCAAGGAAATGGATTCAGAGGAGGAGTCCGCTTACGAGGAGGTGGAGGTGGAGTCCAAGAGGAGTCCGACCTGGCGTTGCAAGTCTGGCTTTAGCCACAGCCTATGTTGCCAAGTCCATCTTCAACACGAAGACAATGACTTCTACACCAACGCTGAAGGCGATGACAAGGACGACCTGCTCCCACCCTCATCGCTTCATGGCACGCGGTGCCAAGGTAAAATCACGTGATGCCTACTTTCAAACATCAAGTGAAGATGACTCGATTGTGAATCCAAACCCAGCTACAAAACACTTGCTAAAATTGCAACCGAACAACAAAGAGCTATGGAACATACTCAAAAACTGTTAGACAAAAGCGATGACCTGTTGGACACGGAAATGACACGTTCACAATCCTTAGTTGAAGACATTAAAAATCTTCATGCTAAGTACCAAGAACTTGAAAGTTGTCATGAAACACTCTCAACTACTCATGAAAATCTCTCCTATGATTATCTTCAAAGGAAGCAAGAGCTTGAGAAATTGAGAGCGGCTCATGAAGATCTTCAAAAAGAGAATGAGTCACTTCGCGCTCAACTCAGGATGGATTTGAACCACCATGTCTAAAATGTCTTGAGCATGATATCGCTACCTCTGTTGCTGAATGTTCAACTGCTGCTACTGTTGCATTGTCTTCAACTACTAATGTGGTAACTAACCCCTCCGCGGAGGATACCACTGCTATTGGCTGATGAAAATGCTAGGTTGAAGACATTGCTTGAAACGAGGGATGTATAAAAGTACGAAAGGGCATCGGACACTTTGCGATGTCCTCAAAAGAAGATTCTCGAACCGAAACCCTAGGAAAGAGGGTGTTGGGTTCGAGAGGAAAATGAATGTTGATGGTTCCTCTTTGGAAGCTTTGAGCGGTATCCCAAAACCACATGGGTTGCTTTGCAAAGGGACCTTCGGTGGATCCATCCACCTTATCCGGCTTTACCTGTGCTAACCCTATTATCATTGATGAATCCTTTGATGCAAACTATAAGCTGTTCAAGAATCGAGAATGGTGAAGTGTTTGCGGTGTATATTGGTACTAACTGCAGGAATGGACCGCCTATGAAGAAGATCTGGGTTCCCAAAAGCTGTCTTGAGAATCTTCCAAAGTTGAATGTCATCATGACACCACCGGAAGAAGACAAACCCCAGACCAAAGGCGTCATATGGTCCAAAGGCTTCATACAGACAGAGGACTCACCTGAGTCACCCTAACGCGAATGTTTTGCAGGGAAACCATACTCAAATTTATGAATATGAGTGTGTGTCTTCAAACCGCTATGTTCATAGAACTAAGAACTTTTCTGCTTATTCATATGAGTATCGTTCATCTCTTGCAAGGCTATTTGCTAGGGCTCCAAAGCCGAAGTTCTCAGATGCTGCACTTAGACTCATTGCTTCTAAGCCACCCCTGAAGATGTGGGTGGTTAAGAAGAATTAACTCTCTTTTGCAGGAAAGGGTCTCCAGCCGAAAATCAAAGGCGTCTGATGCTATTGCTGGGGACCTAAAACTTCTTGTAGGGCACAGGATCAAATGCCCAAATGGTCTCACTATGTATTTTGTTCCTGAATCGTTTGCCATTCATCCTACCAGTCCTAATCTTGATTTAAGCTTCAATAATCCACTTGCCCGTCAAATGTTTATGCTTCACAATGCTCTTGGTGAAGCCTATACCCCTAACTGCATCAGAGGGTATGACACCTCATGCTTGAGAATGGATTATGGACGGTGGATGCACTAATCATATATTTGGTGATCAAGTCTTCTCATGGACTCAACCTTACATCCATCATACAAGAGTCACATCACATTTGCTTGACCTTTGGTAAAAGCAAGGTATTGGGTCTAGGTAGAGTTGCAATCTCAAAGGATCAACACATGGATAAAGTGATGCTTGTTGAATCCCTTGGTTCCAACTTGATGTCTGTCTCAATGCTTTGTGACTTGAACATGATTGTGATATTCGAAAAATATCGTTGCCTTGTACTAATGGAATCTGACAAGTCTCTAGTCTTTGAAGGGTATAGGAAAGATGATCTATACATGGTAGATTTCTCAGCAGTCCACGACTTGCCGTATGTCTTCTTGCAAAAGCTTGAATGCTGGCTCTGGCATCGGAGGCTGGGGCATGCTGGCATGAGGAACTTACACACACTCGCCAAGAAGAAGCATGTCATAGGCATCGAAGGTGTCAAGTTCAAGAAGGATCATCTGTGTGGTGCCTGCGAAGCTGGAAAGATGACTAGGGCAAAGCACCCCTCGAAGACAATCATGACGACATCTCAACCCTTCGAGCTGTTACACATGGACTTGTTTGGCCCTACTCATTACTCTACCCTCACAACAACTGATTGTCTCTATGGCTTCGCCATTGTTGATGACTACTCAAGATACACATGGGTGCACATAATTCTCTACAAGATCAAGTGCAAGATGTCTTCAGACGCTTCGCTAATCGAAAGCAATGAACAATTACTGGCGTCAAGATCAAGCATATCGGAAGTGATAACTTTGAATTCAAGAACACCGGACTTGATTTTTATCTGGACACCATGGGAATCACTCATGAGTTCTCTGCTCCATACACACCTCAGCAAAATGGCATCGTGGAGCGCAAGAACAGAACCCTCATTGAGATGGCTCGAACAATGCTCGACGAGTACAAGACACCAAGAAATTTACGGCACGAAGCTATTGATACTGACTTGTCACGTCATCAACCATGTTTATATCCATAAGCTTACGAACAAAACATCCTATGAGCTCCTTCTTGGCAAGAAGCCAAATGTCGCCTACTTGAGTATTTGGGGCTAAGTGTTGGATCAAGGATCCCCATCACAAGTCAAAATTTTAACCTAAAGCTCACGAAGGCTTCATGCTCGGTTACGGAAAGGACTCGCACTCCTACAGAGTCTTCAACCTTTATCTCTACAAAATCGTCGAAATCAGTAGACGATGCGATTTGATGAAACCAATGGTTCACAAAGAGAGTTTACGCCAAGTACACTAGACGTAAGCTCCACCCAAAGAAATCTATCAAGCTAATGGGAACTGGTGAAATTATGCCTTCAAGCACAACTTTGAAGAGGAACTTATCATTTCGCACCTAACCAACCGTAAGACAATACTCACCAAGACAATCCTCCCAATGATGACAATGATCGGCATGAGCAAAGTCTTCGTCCGATTCATCCTCGAGTTGCAAATGAAGTACAGATTGAGAAGATAATCGATAGCATCAATGCACTGGTCCGCTTACTCGCTCAAGAGCAACACAGCTAGCAAATTTCTATGGGCACTTTTCTTTTGTGTCAATATCAGAACCCAAGAAAGTTGCTGAAGCCTTTATGGAACCAGAATGGATACAAGCTATGCAAGAAGAACTTCAACAGTTCAAGCTAAACAATGTTTGGGAACTTGTCAAGCGTCCTGACCCTCGCAAGCATAACATTATTGGCACCAAATGGATATATCGAAACAAGCAAGATGAGCATCGTCAAGTAAATGAGAAACAAAGCACGGCTTGTGGCTCAAGGATATACTCAAGTTGAAGGGATTGACTTGATGAAACATTTGCTCCTGTAGCTAGGCTTGAAGCTATTCGCATACTACTAGCCTATGCTAATCACCACAACATCTTGCTCTATCAAATGGATGTGAAGAGTGCATTTCTCAACGGCAAGATTGAAGAAGTATATGTCGCTCAACCCCCTGGCTTTGAAGATCCAAAACATCCTGATATGGTGTACAAGCTAAATAAAGCATTGTATGGCCTCAAACAAGCTCCTCGCTTTGGTATGATACGATCAAAGCCTTCCTGAAGAGCAAAGGCTTCAAACCTGGATCCCTTGATCCCACACTCTTCACGAAGACATATGATGGTGAACTGTTTGTATGCCAAATATATATGGATGACATTATCTTCGGCTGCACCAACTAGAAGTACAGTGATGAATTTGGATACATGATGCAAGAACAATATCAGATGTCCATGATGGGAGAGCTCAAGTTCTTCCTTGGTCTTCAAATTAAATCGACAAAGGAATGGCATCTTTATATCTCAAGAAAAATACCTCCAAGATTGCTCAAGAAGTTTGGAATGCAAGAGTGCAAAGGATACACGACGCCAATGCCGGCCAAAAACAATCTGGGTCCCTACGACAATGGTAAAGAGTTAGATCAAAAGGTATACCGCTCCATGATTGGTTCCTTACTTTACCTATGTGCATCTAGGCCAGATATTATGCTTAGTGTTTGCATGTGTGCTCGATTCCAAGCGGCACCAAAGGAATCGCATCACTTAGTCGTGAAGCGAATTCTTCGATATTTGGCTCACACCCCAACACTCGGATTATGGTATCCAAAGGGCTCAAAATTTGATTTGGTTGGATTTAGGATCTTGATTATGCTGGTGACAAGGTGGATCGCAAGTCTACATCAGGCACATGTCACTTTACGGGACGATCACTAAATGCATTGGTCTTCAAAGAAGCGTAACTGTATCACTCTCAACTACTGAATCTGAATACATTGCTGCTGGATCTTGTTGTGCTCAGCTTCTATGGATGAAGCAAACTCTCAAAGACTATGGCATCAATCTGAAACAAGTACCTCTCTTCTGCGACAACGAAACCGCCATCAAGATTGCCAACAATCCAGTCCAGCACTCGAAGACAAAGCACATTGAAATTCGTCATCATTTTCTCAGGGATCATGTCATGAAGAAAGATATTGACATCATTCACGTCAACACTTTGAAGAGCAATGGCGAGATATCTTCACAAAGCCCTTGGATGAGAAAAGGTTTTGCAAGTTACGGTGTGAGCTAAATATCTTGGAATCCTCAAATGTCATGTGATCAAGCACACATCCTAACACTTATGCATGTTGATGACTTAGATGTGCAACACTAAGTAACGTATATCTTCAATCAATGAAGACTTACATTACGAGTGTGAATACATTAAAGTGGAATTTGACTTCGAGCCACGATAATTGTCCACCGTGTCCGGGTCTAATACTTCCTATACGGTGGGTAACGCCACCACCAAATTTCTTTGTTTGAAGTGTTTCACTCATGGCGTTATTTCTGCAATATCTTCGCATTTGATTTGTCTTCAACTTCAACCTATCTTCATGATTTTCTTCACTATGTTGATTTGGTTGATGTCTGATATATATATACATATATTGTTCTGTCCTCTACAGCATTCACTTATAGCTATGTCTTCCAAGCTGAATCTTTTGAACTAAGTGAATGTGATCGGACCCCAATCTCTCTATACTTTCTATCTCAAACTCTATCTGTCCAAATCATATGCATTCTATTGAAACTGTCGAATGTCTTCTCTGCGTCCTTGTCAGCAGAAGACACACAGACAAACTTAAAGTCTGTTTTAAATGATTCATCCTTACTGTTGAAATCCGGAGAAGTCGGAACGACCATCCGACAAACCTGGCGGGCGTGGGAACGTGGGACAACTTAGAGCATGTTGCATGCTTGCCACGTGCCCCTCAGATGTGAACCGCCAGGGGCACCTGCGTAATTGCGATGCGCCGCACACCTCGTTATAAATACATGTCCCCTGCGGTAAAGAAAATCTTCTTCCACCTCTCCACCTCGTCAAAACCCTAGCGCCACCGCTAGCTCTCGACAACGCCGGCGACGAAGCGCTTAGCTGCCGCGACTTCTCCGACGCCGTCCTCACGCCGGCCGCGAGCATCGTCATCTCCGCCGCCGCCATAGGTGTCCTCCGTCGCCAAGTTAGGGCACGGTGGATTGAACTGCTCGGCCTCTCTTCTTCCCGTCTAGCAGTTCTTCAAGTGGTAAATATAAATCTATTTTTACCATCTTTTTGATCTTCAAGATTCATCCTACTTACCAAAATTAGTTTCTGCCCATACTATGTTAGATCTATTCTGTCTGCATCTCGTACTGCCTAGTATATTCACTTAAGCTTCACAACTAGTTAGATTCCTCACTTGTACTTATTCGCGGATTCGTACAAATCTGGAACCAACTCTCAGCGTATAAGTGAATGTCTTTGCATCATGAGGTCAATGTCTTCAAACTAATTTATCTTCAAAATCTTCTGAGAATGCATATGACCTCTTCCCCTTCCCTCGCATCTCTAATCTTGTCACAGTACATGTCCGTGGGAGAATCCCTTGGTTCTCATAGTGCGCATTCGTTTGCAGAATTCTTACAGCATCAAACTAACTCTCCCGAAGCCAGTTCCTGTTTGTCCAGCAAACGCAAGCCTTTGAAGCCTTTGAACGTGAAGCCATTCAGTTTGAGGTTCATGGCTGCAGATAAATCAGTCAGGAAGGGCGGCAGACAGCGTCGTGAGGGAACCTCAAAAGATCTGCCTGATGACCTCGTAGAGCTGTACAAGACAGATCCCGAAGAGAATTACAATCAGCGCAAGACACGAATTCAATGGATTCGTTGATATTGGGCTGAATAGTGGTTCAAGTACAATTTCGTCACCCAGGAATACGCCGAGAAGAATGCTATCAGATGCCCTTGGGGTGATATTCTCTTTCGAGGCCTTCCACCCAAGAACATGGCTGAAGCGATTGCACAAGGCTTCTATCCTTGTATGGTCCGTGGACCTCAGCCTGAGAATGCTGACCCAACGTCTTTACTCTGTGTCGTGACGATAATCTCTTCAAGCGCAACTTCCAGCACGCAAAGGCTTCTGCAAAGGAAAACAAGAAGTCATTGGGATTAGACTTCAACCCTGGTCCCTCTCGCTTCCCCGTGGCCGACGGCTCACGTGATGTCAACCCAATGTCATCGGCCCCTTTTCAAACCTTGATGGCCTCATCACTTACATCTTGGTCCAAGGTGCCAAAGTGGATCACTCGATGACGATGTTGATTCGATGAAGCCCTCAGCCCTGCTCCCGCCTCCCGCTCCAAAGCCGCAGGCAAAAAAGATACCAAGGCTTCAAAGTCACCGCTCCTCCAAAAGCTTCATGTGTGAAGCCACTGGCTACTGCACCTCCTGAAGCCAGTGTGCAGTCTAAAGATCAATCCCGTATCTCCAAGAAGACGGAGAAGAGAAAGAAAATTGTCAAGAATACTGAAGTGACACTGACTCCTGCTGCCATTCTGCGTGAAGAGCACATTGATCTGTCCAGTGATGAAGATCTTGCAGATGATGCCCTTGAGCAACTTATCAAGAGCAAGGAAGAAGCAGAAATCTTCAACAATTTGCCTCTCTTTGATGTGGCAATCATCCATCACTTCATTGATGAGTGGTTTGACACCCCAAACATTGGCTTTGAAGATCTGCAACTTCCTATTGGCCTCGGCGTCTCCTTCAATGGCGCCATTGCTTCTGAGCTAGCTCTTGCTCAACGCATTGTTGAACTGAAGCATAAGATTGACTATGAGAAGGCTCGGTTCAAGAAGCATATGGCTGCACTCAGCGTGCAAGACGTCAAAAACCTCAAGGTCATGCTGCACGACCTCAAGGAAGCCTTTGTCAAGAAGCGTGAAGAAGCCAGAGGCTCTCGTGAGCGCATGAAGGCTCTGGCTGACAAGTGTGTGCTTGCCTACAATGAGGCTGAGAAGCGCAAGGCTCTTGGCCGCCGGCATTGATTCTTAATGGCTGCAAAGATAAAGAAGTCTTCAACTGACCAAGCTGCACCTTCAAGGCAGGAAGAACCCCGCATAGTCTTCCCAAGCAGCATGACTGGCTCGAAGCCAAAGGTCCGGTCAATCACTTCTAAACAGAAGAAGACGAGGGCTGCCGAGGCTGAAGCCAGAAAAAGGAAAAACCCTGACTCCTCTGATGCAGCTCCCTCCAAGAAGAAGCTCAAGACCAAGAAGAATCGGGCTGCTCCCATAGAGCCCTTGGTTGTTGAACCCATTTCAGTGGTTCGTCCCGCGTCCACAACCCAAGAACTTCACATGACTGTTCATGAGCCTGCTTCCACAGAGGCTCCTGAAGCTGAAGAGATTCTAGCAGTTGATCCCATCACTGCTGAAGACATTGGTCACCATGACAATGTTGAAGATGATGAAGTTCTTCCTCAAATTGAGTACAATGTGGTATCATCGCCTGTTCGTACGAACAGCAAACTCATCGACATTGGTCGTCCTCGACGCCAATTGCTCAGATGCTCCATGGGCTGATCGCCCGCAACAAGACGACTCTAGTACTCCCCAACAACAAGTCACTCCCCAACAACAACAAAGAAGAAGAAGAGGAAGACTTTGAGGCCCAGACAACACCATCTCCAAAGGCGCCGCCAAGATTTCGTGAGCTTCGCAAAGGTCAAAGGCCTCAAGTACCTCTCTCGAGCTGCCTGTAAGGAGAAGTGCACCACCAACTTTGTTGACGTCAAGTGTTTTCAAGCCACTCCAACCGTGAATGTCTCCGAGTCCGAAGCCAAAGCTTTGAAGACAATCCGCCGCATCAAAGCGAAGACACCCAAGAAGAAGAAGAACGTGTCCCTACACCCCTCAGAATTGAAGAAGTTATTCCTGATATCAACGTGCCAGTGCCTGACCCTCCAGCTCCTGAAGTGGAGGTTGAAAACATTGAGGCTGCCACCTCCAACACCAATGAAGCCAATGACGTGGTCATGGCTGAACCAAATGTGGAGCCTGCACCAACAGCTCCTGAAGCCAATGAAGGAAATGTGCTCAAGCCAATGAGGCAACTGCTCACGAAGCATCTGCTGAGCAGCCTGAAGCCTCAGTTGTTGCCACTGCTCCAGTTCCGCCACCAAGGCCTTACACAATTGAGCAAGCATACAACTATGGTGAGCTAGTCATAGTAAGATGGCCTGCTCGGTCCCTCCGCCTCATGCCTCCGGGTCCTCACTTCGACTATCATATTGCGCATAGGCCTCGTGTCCGAAGCGAAGCCAAGACTGCCAAGGTTTCCGTGCAATCGCCACATCTACAGCTCTTTCAATGCAAATGGCTTCAAAGCCCACAACACTTTCTTTCGACAGAGCAAAGAACCCCTACACAAGGCCAAGGATATCATCGACCATTTCGGAGTTATCAAGAACGGCTATTACTCATGCGTTACGTATGATCAAGGGCGCATTTTCCCTCATATGCGCCTCGACACCGAAGCGATTGTCGGACCGCCGTGCTTAGAAGAAGCACTTGATTGCTTTCGTGATGCAGTGTCCGCTGCCGTTCACGGACATAAAGAACACCGGAATGAAGAACTAGTGCTTCAATTCTATGCTACCCTCCACATCCGCTGCTACAACAGAGATACGAAGACATGGGTTCTCGAGTGGATGATGTGAAATGTTCATCATGAAGCCAAAGCTCTTGACGTCATTGAGCTCACAGCCTACCCACTCCCGGAGAGCTGTTTGAACTCGGATGTCAACTCCATCGCGATGCATTGGAGAGCATATTTCATAAGCGAGAACCCGACATGAGTCGGATGTCGAGCATGATGAAGCCATCGCCACATGACGCTGAATACCCTCAAAGCACTTCTTTGTTGATGACCTTGAGTATCTGCCTCGTACAATATATCACATCATCAGGCGAACTCTATGGCCAATCAAAGGGCATATATCATCTGCAAAACTTGAAGGAGCAATGAAGACATTGGTCTTTTACATCCTCAATGGCATCAGCTTCAACACGCAAGAATTCTTCATTCGACAATTGGCTACGTCTGGATCTGATCTGTTTGGTCTGAAATTTTATGCTCCATGGGTCATGCGCCTCATCAAGATGCACTCTGCTATTAACTATCGACCCTCCGCCGCAATCATCTGATCTTTCTACCAGAGGTTGATATGTCAGTTGAAGCCATATACCCTGAGCCAGCCAAAACACCACTTTGTCTTCAGAATGCGGACCACCATAGCTTCTCTCAACCCATGGAAGGCGTCCAAGCGGTATCACGTGTCTATCCTCTGGCTGGGATCACACGTCTGCCTCACCGTACGCAGACTGAAGCCACTGAGAGCACAATTGGCCAAAGGCCTCAGAAGCGCTCTCGAGTCCTCAATGATCGAGAACTTCTTGTGGCGCTGCATCAAAAACAAGATAAGCATCACTCCTGGCTCAAGCGACAAATGCAAAGCCTCTTGGTGGACGTCAATCGCATTCAAAACCTTGCCACCAAGAATGCTTTTGTCACTCACGAGACCTGTCGGCGATCATGGAAGAGTTTGACCCTGCTTTCGGTCTTTGAAGCGAGATCTTCAAGACGATGGCTTCATTGAACGCTTCAAGTTTGACTCCACTCCTCCACGGAATGCAGTCCTCTGACGAACTCCATCACTTGAAGACTCGACTATTCTTCCTCCGCTGAATCACAATGCCAGAGTGATCGATGGTGAAGCCGATGCTACTTCACCGCCCCTACTTCAAAGATGCATCGACATCGCACCAAGCTCGCTCGCACCGCCAACCAACATCGACAACCCTGCTGCATCATCTACTTCTGAAGAGGACGAGTAGATGCTATATGTATTCAAACCTTTTTGGTCCTTACTGACAAAAGGGGGAGAAGCATATGAGTTTGATAGTCTTCAAGCGGGTTCATAAGGGCGGTTGCACAAATATTTTGCCTAGTGTTTACAACTCTCGCTTTTGATACATTTGGTTCTTTGAGTTGTAACACTTAAACTCGATGGTCGTCTGCTACTTATTTGCTTTACTCTGGTGCGATGATAAATTCCGCATGTGCGACGATAACTTCCGCACTTAGATCATTCTGCAGACGTCCATTTTTTCATTATGCGTGTCATTCTCTTAGTTATATCATTTCATGCATGATGAATTATCTTCATAAGTTGAAGAGGATCTCCACAAGTACAACCTGCCATG
This sequence comes from Aegilops bicornis, assembly GCA_021605145.1. NCBI lineage: Eukaryota > Viridiplantae > Streptophyta > Magnoliopsida > Poales > Poaceae > Aegilops > Aegilops bicornis. The sequence continues at coordinate 277,832,716 of CM038674.1, forward strand.
TGCATTTGCATTCCAAAAGCAAACTACTTATATGCACATCTTCAGGGGGAGCCTTTGCCACTTATGAAGACAATTCCCTATCCTTTAACAATTTCACATACTTTATCCCCATTGAAAACTTCAACCAGTTTGTCATCAATCACCAAAAGGGGAGATTGTAAGTGCATCTAGTGCCACCTAGTTGGTTTTGGGAGTATTGACGACAAATGTGGTTGAGGACTAATGCGTTTGTGAGAATTGCAGGATAACGCAGTAGTGTCCCCCATTGATTCGGCTTACCTACCGGAGATGACCCCTAAAAATGTATGAAGACATTGATGACAATGGTGGTATGTGCAGATATTCACATTGAAGACTATGACATGAGAAGACATTGAGTGAAGACTATGGAGCGCCAAGACCGTGGTCGTTTCATTGTTTCCTTTTCTTCTTTGTTGAGTCGTAGGAACCACCGTCTTTGTTAAGTGGGGTCCAAGTGATCATAGTCGTAATGATCAAGTGATGCTCAACCCAAATCCTATGTCTTCGAAATAAGACAATGAGAGCAAAACTTATCCAGATTTGGATGAGTCGCCTTTGCTTGTAGCCCAAGTAAAGTTGACGTGTGTGTTTGAAATATGACCGTTGGAACACGTGTCGGTTCCTTAGTGACCTGTGGTCATTTCGGACATAACAGGTCGGGTTGCCTAGTGGCTATAAATAGCCCACCCCCTACACCATAAATTGGTGGCTGCTCAGAGTTAGTACACAGCTTTTGTCGTTTGAGAGCAACCCACCTCGAAGCCTTTGAGAGAGAGAAATCCTTGCGAGGACAAAGCCCAAACACCCATAGCCAAAGAGTGTTAGGCATCACCGAAGTCTTTCTGTCTGTGTGACTCAAGACTTATTACACTTGAGGACTGTGAATCCTCCGGCCCGGTTAGGGCGTCGGCTCTGAGCATACAAGAGTCATTGTTGATTGCCGGTGAAAGCAGTCTGTGAAGGTTCGGAAGTCTACCTTGAAGACTTACCATAGTGATTGGGCGAGCACTGTCTGTTCTTAGCTCAAGGGAATAAGGTGAAGACACGGTCTTACGAGTTGAATCTCAGCCTCCCTAACCCGGATGTACAGTTGTCACAAAGAATCGAACTGGTCCAACAAATCATGCGTCTTCAACAAGTGACTGGTTCTATCTTCTCCCTCACCTTACTTAGAGTTTGTCTTCGTGAAGTCATTGCCTATTTGTCATACCTGTTTGACTTCATTGCTTGACTACTTTTGTTAATTGGCTTCTCACTATCTTCCATCTTGATCCTTACTACCAAGCTGCTATTAGTATTGTACTTTCACGTTATTGCATACTTGACTATGGTTTGCTTGTTGTAGTTTACCTTCCGTTGCATATCAATTAGGTCATTTCTATTGTTTGTCTTCGAAACATCCGTGTTTTTAAGACTTTCATAAAAATCGCCTATTCACCCCCCCTCTAGTCGATAACTAGCACTCTCACCAAGGCATTGGATGGTTGAAATGAATATCTTATTGGAGATTTTACCTTTGAGGAGCATTAAGTTATCAGCGATCCTTTGAAGCTGTAAAACATAGGTTTTGGGGGAACTGGCTCAACCCTCAAAGGGGTGGCCTATCACATATATATATATATATATATATATATATATATATATATATATATATATATTGATGACATACAAGTCCAATACCAATAAGGTATGGTTTACACAGTAGGACTACAATACGAAGTCTAACACCCTCCCTCAATCTCAACTCACTCTCAAGTATCTAGGAGGTTGAGATTGCGCCTACAGACCTCAAACATGGGAGAAGGTAGAGTCTTGGTGAAGATGTCTGCAAGTTGATCTTTTGAAGAGATAAACCTGACTTGTAGTATCTTCTGTGCAACACGTTCCCTCACAAAATGATAGTCAATCTCAATGTGTTTAGTCCGTGCATGGAACACCGGGTTTGATGACAAAAACATAGCACCGATGTTGTCACACCAAAGGATCGAAGGATGTGGCTGAGCAACTCCTAGCTCTCGAAGTAGGGACTCAATCCATATAAGTTCGGCAGTCGCATTGGCTACCGACTTGTACTCAGCTTCTGTCTTTGCGAGAAGCAAAGTGGCTTGCTTGTGTGCACTCCAGCGATCGATTAGGACCCAAGAACACAGCATCCCCCTCGTGGATCTCCCCGTCATCTGGACACCAATTGTCAAAGCATCGAGAGAATGCGAAAGAACGCGGGAGGAACTGGGCGCAGTGAAGACCAAAGGAGATGCGAGACGCACATAACGCAGATGCGCTTCACAGCAGCATCAGTGTACATCAAGAGGAGCATGAAGATACTAGCACACCCCGTTAACCGCAAAGGAGAGATCAGACGCATGATCGTCGACATCAGAGGCCACCAACAATACTCCTGTACTTTCAGAGCATCCTCGGAGAGAGAAGAGCACCATCAATGGCAGAAAGGGTGTCGATGGAGGACATGGGTGTAGGTGATGGCTTGCACTTGAGCATACCAAAGACGCACAAGAAGAGATCAAGAGAGTACTTCTTCCGTGAGAGCCAAACCGCCACTTAGACCGATGAGCGACCTCAATACCTGTGAAGAAATGAAGCTGTCCCAAATCCTTAATCGCAAAATCATGACCAAGGGCGGTCCACAAGAGCATCGGCAGCCGTCGGAGATGAGCTCACCAGACAATATCATCCACATACACAAGGAGGTACATGGTCACACTCGGTCATTGAAACAAGAACAAAGGAAGTATCACCGTCAAAGGAATGAACCCATGTGTAAGCAGAGAGCGAAGCTGTGCGAGCATGCCAGCACGGGAGCCCTGCTTGGTCCATATATGGCCTTCGTCAGATGACAGAGGTGATGAGGCTGAGTGTGATCAACAAATCTAGGTGGCTGCCGCATGTAAACCTCTTCTTCAAGCAACCCATGAAGAAAATCGTTCTGCACATCAAGCTGGCGGAGAGACCATCCACGAGAAACTGCCAGAGACAGAAGAAGTCGAATAGTGGTAGGCTTGACAACCGGGTTGAATGTATCCTCATAGTCCAGGCCCTGACGTTGTTTAAAACCCTTAGCCACAAGGCGCGCTTTGTAGCGCTCAATGGAACCATCTGCATGTTTCTTCACCTTGAACACCCACTTCGAATCAATGATGTTAACGTGAGACGGAGGGGGAACAAGTGTCCATGTCATATTCTTCATAAGAGCATGATATTATTGTTCCATAGCAGCCCTCCAGTGTGGAATACTCATAGCAGCTTGATAACTGTGTGGTTCGGCGGTTGGATCATCCACAGCATGAGCCAGGCAAGCAGCAAGATAGGTGACCGTGCCATCAGTGCGCTCCTTGGGACGAATAATGCCATTGCGGCTGCGAGTGTGCGGACGCCGCGGAGGAGCGAACACCGGGGCCGGCGGGATGTCCGGAGCAGGTGAGGCCGATCCAGGGGACTCCGACGAAGAAGGACCGGGTGACGGCGGGCCGAGCGACGGTGGACCGGGCAGGCCGGGCGATGGCGGGCCAGGCGACGTAGGCCCCAGCGGCATGTGAGCCGCTGTAGACCCGGGCGAAGTAGGCAGCAGGGTCGCCCGCGCGAATGGCGGTGGCGACGATGGAGGTGAGTCTGGGCGAGGAGGCGGTAACGGAGACTGCTCAGAGGAGGCCGTCGCGGGCTCTGGCCCGGTCGCAATAGCCAACATGGGCTCCGGCCCAGGCACAGTTGGAGACGGGGCGCCCGGTGCGGGGTCGAGGTCGGGAGGCGGTGCATGCACCGGCCTATCGACATGCACCACAGGCGACGGAGTGGGTCCGTCAGGGAGGAGTTCTAGGCGAGCTCCACATCCAATTCCTGCACCATGATTAGGTAACAACACAGGCGAATATGCAACATCTTCAAATTGGCCAGGCATAAGAGGAGATGAATGCATAGATGGTGCTGTGGTGGATGACTGAGGCATTGCAGAAAAGGGAAAGACGGTCTCATCAAAAACAACATCCCGAGATATGTAGACTCGATTGGTTGGGACATGGAGACACTTGTAGCCTTTATGGAGAGAACTATACCCTAAGAACACACACTTTTTGGAACGAAACTCAAGTTTGCGATCATTATAAGGACGAAGATGAGGCCAGCAAGCACACCCGAACACCTTAAAAAAGGTATAGTCAGGAGTTTCACCTAAGAGAAGCTCAATAGGGGTTTTCATATTAAGAACACGCGTAGGTAATCTGTTAATGAGAAAACATGCGGTGGCAAAAGCATCACTCCAAAAACGAAAGGGTACAGAAGCATGAGCAAGAAGTGTGAGGTCGGTCTCAACTATATGGCGATGTTTGCGCCAACGGCGCCATTCTGGCTGATGTGTATGCGGGCATGATAAACGCATTTAGAGATCCCAAGCTTATTAAAGAAAGTGTTGAGGTTGCGATATTCGCCCCCAATCTGACTGAACATGGATAATTTTATGCTGGAGTAGACGTTCAACATGCAATTGAAACTGTATGAATATATCGAACACATCAGATTTGTGCTTAAGAAGATCAAGCCACGTGAAGCGACTATAGGCATCAACAAAACTGACATAATAGTTGTGACCACTAACAGATGTTTGTGTCGGACCCCACACATCAGAAAACACAATTTCAAGAGGGTTCTTTACTTCTCTAGTAGATGAAACAAAAGGTAGTTGATGACTCTTACCTTGTTGATAGGCATCACACACGGACATCTCTTTATTGCTAGACACTAATGGCAGCTCATGACGGTGGATTATGTGACGAACGATGGGTGTGGCGGGATGACCAAAACGAGAGTGCCACTGGGAAGGTGACACACGAACACCGCTGAAGACGCACGGGGCGGATGGATACTCCAAATGGTACAAGCCTTGGCTCAACCGGCCGCTAAGCAGAACGTACCGAGTTGCTCGATCCTTAACAAAAAGATTAAAAGGGTGAAATTCACAGAGGACATGATTATCAAGGGTGAGCTTAGGGACAGATAAAAGATTACGAGTCACCGAGGGTACCCGTAAAACATTACGAAGATGAAGCTGCCTAGATGGATGACTAGTTAAAAGAGATGTTTGGCCAATGTGAGAGATGGGCATACCTACACCATTGGCGGTGTGAACCTGATCGTGCCCGTAGTAGGGCTGGTAGGTGGAGAGTTTGTCGAGCTCGTTTGTCATGTGATATGTGGCGCCAGTGTCCATATACCAGGCTGGATCAACAGGGTAAGGTGGTGTGTATCCTTTCTCGGCGCGCGATGTGGGCAGCCGGGGCGGCTACAGAGGGGCCAAAGTCTGCCATGGCAAACTGGCGCTCGTTTCCCTTGCCGTCATTACCGATGCCAAGAAAGCTCCTCTGAAAGCGGCGGTGACACTTGGAGGCGACGTGGCGTTCACGACCACACAGCTGACACACCACCTGAGTGTTAGGGCCCCCACCCATGGTCGATGCAGGGGGCGGGCGCTGGCCGCGAGAAGCCCAGAAGGCCGCCGGCTGGGCGGTGATGTTGGTGGAGGCGCGACGAGCCTCGACACGTTGCTCGGTGAAGAGGAGACGTGAGTAAAGCTCGTGAGGAGGAATCGCTGGCTTGGCATTGTGAACGGCCTCAGCGAGATTGTCGTACTCGGCGTCGAGGCCTTTGATGACGAAGCCGGCGAACTCCTCACCGCTAAGCGGCCGACCAATAGAGGCGAGCGTGTCCGCCAGCACCTTCATCTTGTTGAAGTAGGTCGTGGCAGAGGAGTCCAGCTTCTTGATGTCGGCGAGCTCACTGTGAAGGGCCATCGAGCGGGAGGTAGAAACCTGAGCAAAGGCGTGTTCAAGGGTCGTCCAGGTGTCCATGGAGGTGGCAGCAAAGAGACAGAGGCTGGCAACCCCATCGCCTAGGGATCCCTGGATGGCGGAAAGTATCGCCTGGTCCTGCTGTACCCACATACGGTGCTCCGGGTTGATGGCCGGGCCGTGGACGGTAGGGATGACCTGCGGAGGACACGGTAGCGAGCCATCAACAAACCCTAGAAGGGACCGACTGCGTAGCAGCGGTAGAACCTTGGCGCGCCAGAGCAAGTAGTTGTCCGGCGTGAGTCTGATGGCGATCAAGTTGTCGAAGTGGAACGGCCCGGTGGGCGTGTGACGACGAAGCGTGATCGGCGAGCCGCGGCAGAACCACAGCCGCGACCGATGCGGAGTGGCAAGACGGGACGATCGGGATCACAGCGGGTGGTGCCGTGAGCGAGGCCGCTGGTGGCTCCCGGCGTCTCCCCGAGGTCGCCGGGATGACGACGATTGTCGAGGAGGATCGAGAGGAGGCCATCGGCGGCGTGATGGCTGGCCGAGTCTTGGCCGGTGACGGTGGGATCGTAACAGGAGCCGACGGCGGTGGTGAAGAATTGAGGCAGCGTGAGCAATGGCCTTGATGGGAGGTTGAGGAGGCGGCAAGCGACATGGGGATAGACCCGGATGGCGGGCGCCCAAGCGGAAGCAGTCGTCATGGCCGTGGCAGCCCTAGGGTTTAGGGTTTTGGTGCGGCGGCGACGGCGGGTGGGGTGGAGGTGGAGGACCTAGGTTAGACTCGATACCATGTAAAACGTAGGTTTTGGGTTTTGGGAGAACTGGCTCAACCCTCAAAGGGATGGCCTATCACATATATATATTGATGACATACAAGTCCAATACCAATAAGGTATAGTTTACACAGTAGGACTACAATACGAAGTCTAACAGAAGCAAACAATTGAGTGCAGTTATTGGATGGTCGTAATGGATATCTTATTGGAGATTTTACCTTTGAGGAGCATAAAGTTATTGGTGATCCTTTGAAACAAACAATTGAGTGCAGTTGCTGGCTGTTTGATAGAACAGGGATATTATGTGGCCATGCTCTTAAAGTTCTTGATTTGATGAGTATCAAGTCACAACGGCATATCATGTGTTAAAGCGATGGACAAGAGAAGCACCGGAATTGTACAAGACAACATGGGAAGAAGTATAATCGCAAATCCAAATATGGATGCCATTCTTGGATACCAAAATATGCCCCTCAAATTTCAAATTTTGGCACATCGAGCAGCCAACTTTCAAGAATGCATCTTGTTACTAGACAACACACTTGACATCCTTGATAAACATATTGAAGAAAAAAACAATGCATGTACAAGCATAGAACTTGCAAAACAAACACATACTTCATTTATTCTTATAAGGTTGCAAAGATTACAGTCCTCAACATCATGCCGGTAAAATCAGGGACCTGTCAAGAAAAACAACCATACAGGGTTGTATTCGCGAGGCTCTAGTATGCGCCTCGCGACGGCCAGATCCCGAAGACCAGACATTCCTAAGAGGAACCGCGAGAAAAAAGCAACCCTACATGACATCACACACACTAGAGAACGACACACAGCACCTCAACATACTGACAGACCCAAACTCAATAACAATATCAATATGAACCAGACATGTCAACAGATGTTCCAGGATCAGCAACCCTGGAGACCAGCCACTGGAGCTGGCGCCTGCAACTTCTTAACCATGAAGCAGTGAAAAAATGACACTGGACACTAGAGCAACCTAAAAAACCAGTATGGTGTGGCTATAACGGCAAGGACCGGTGCCTGGATGGAAGGGGCAGGATGCCAGTGATGGCAGCCAGATGCTCAAAAAACAGATCACCTCCTGAGTGATCTGTGAAAAAACGAGCACTTGGCCAAAGGCGCCCTCCAAAAAATGACCGGTCCCTGAACAAAGTTCAGAAGCCCACCCCAGCTCATGATGAGCCGAAAAACTGACTAATATGGGTTTGACGGTTGCGCTGCTACGGACGTATATCTGCATATGCAGGCGGCTGACCCAGTCGACAAGCCCCACCAGCAATGAACCATCTTGTCTGCCTAGGCGAGAATGTCGCACCACCAGAGCTGCTTCTCCAGCGATGCAATGTTGTGGTTGCCAATCATGTTGCAGTACTGAAGATTGAGGCCCTCCAACTTACCCATGCTGCCCAAGAACTGCACGCTCACCTGTGTGACCTTAGAGCAGCCAAACAGCGAGAGGACACGGAGCTTGAAGTGCTTTGCGGACGCCAGGCTTGCAACACCGGAGTCGCTGACCATGCAGTTAGAAAGATCAAGCTCTGCAAGCTCAGTGCAGTTCTCAGAAATACAGAAGAGGCTTGCATCTGTTATCTTGCTGCAACCCTCGAGACTAACTTGCTTAACAGATTTTCCATGTGCCTTCACCAGGGAAGAAACAGCAACATCTGTGATGTTCTTGCAACCACTCAAGTCAACCTTGACCAGGCTACCCTCGGAAGATTTTATCAACGGAAGAAGCCCATTGTCAGTGACCTCACCAAGACCACTCAGGTCGACTTGCTCCAGCTGAGGGCAGATCATACCGACCACGGCCAAGCTTGCATCAGTGAAACCTGGGCAATCCTTGATTGTCAAGAAACGAAGTGATTTGCAGACAGGAAGTTGTGCAGGAGCAGAACAGACATCCTTGACACCTGTGCATTTCACCAAGGAGAGAGCCCTGAACTTCTGGCTGCAGTTGATAAGGCAGGCCAGAACACCAACAAGAGTAACCCTGTTGCACTCTTCAAGCTGCAGGTTTTCCATCACCTTTGCTGATTCTGTGAAAGCCTTAAGACCAGCATCCGACACATGTCCACACTTCCTGAGGCAAAGCTGTTTCAAGCCTGGGCAGAACTTGGCAATACAAGTGATAGCAAGATCAGTGACCCCAAGGCAAGAGGTGACACTCATGCACCTCAACTTCTGCAAGCCGGCGGCATTGGCCATCACCCAAAACCCCCTCTCACCAACAGCAGCAAGGCGAGCAAGTGTAAGATCTGTGACGGCCTTCCCATAGTACCCAATCACGGCAAGCGAAGCATCTGTGATGTTCAATCCCTGGAGACGGATCTTGGCCAGTGATGCGGAAGCGGAGCACACGAGGCTAGAAATGCCCTGGTCACCAACGTGCACACAGTTCTTGATGCTCACAGCCTGCAGCTTCAAGCAGCACCGGCCAATCGCCCTCAGGCCCTCGTTGCCAACGCCGGAGCAGGCCTCCATGGTCAGAGACACCAAGTTGGGGCACCCCTGAGCAATAGCAGCAAGGCCCTTGTCTGTGATGAGCGGGCAAGAAGTGATATCCAGACGCTCCAGCGAGGGGCACCCGGCGGCGATCTCAGCGAGCCCAGCGTCGGTCACAAGCGGCACATCCCACAGCGCGAGCGAGCAGAGGTTAGGACTGCCGCGGGCGACGGCCAGGAGCCCCTGGTCTGTGACCCCGCGCGACGGATGGCTCCCACGGATGGCGAGCTTCTCCAGCCCGCGGCGGGATCCAGCAACAACAGCCATGGCGGCGAGGCGGACATCGGTGGCCTCGTTACCCTCGAGGACCCTCTCGACGCAGGGATCTGCGGGGGAGTCGTCCGTGTCCTCCTCCATGACGAACTCCTCGTTGAGATCGGGCAGGGACGGGGCGGCCGACGCGGCATGACCGAGCTCGGAGACCCGAATGCTGGCGAGGAGCGCGAGCCAGCGGCGGGAGACGCACGCGGAGTCAGCGCGCTCGCGGCCTCCAGGCAGACGGCGCAGGACCTCGAAGAGGCACTCGTCCGGGAGCACGTCCAGGGACGGCTGCGGGGGCTGCCTCTGCTTCTTGCTGGCCCTCATGCACTCGGCCGCCGCGGCGGCGACCGCGGACGCGGCCACCAGAGAGCGCTTCCGCTGCTGAACCACCGCTCCGCCACCGCGGCAGAACATCCCGGAAAGCTCGGCCGGGGCAGAGACGATGCACCCGCCATCTGACGCGATCGAAGAACACACCATCAGGGACACGCAAGAACAAACCTTTACTTCCAAGGAACCACGACTAAAACAACAACCCGACTCTCTTCGGGGAAAGAGAAAGGAAAACAGGATGGGGATCTCTCTCTATCGCTTACCTCCGTATGCGTTGAAGGCAGGCATGCCGAGTGGCCGGAGAAGGAAGAGATCCCTTGAAAGAAGAAGAAGAAGATCACGACCAAGAACAGAGCCGCCGCCGCACGATCCGAGCCGACGGAGAAGGCCTTAAGCATTTACAGGCGACCACCGCCGGAGGGGGGGAGGAAACGGAAGCCGAACCCTATCGCCGCCGCGACAGGGAAAAAAGAGAAGGGGGAGAGGGGAGAGAACTCTGTGACAGGAGGGAGGAAGGGGAAAGCGCGAACTGAGGCGGAGGGTATAGGGAAGAAAGGGACGGAGGAGGTGGGAATTGAATAATCGGCGCGAGGGACAGAGACGGGAGGCGGGGGCCGCCCTTGGCGCTCCCAGGGGACAAGTTGCGCTGGCCGGAGCTGGATGCACTGAACCTGCACTGTACTCGTGTGGGCGGATGGAGTGGAGGGGATTGAGACGGCCGGATGGGGTGGGTGGGTGGAGCACTCGTTCTTGCTACACATACATTGCACATGCACGCGTCTTCGTCTTCGTACTATCATGGAGCTGCGATTCTTCTCCTCTACTTTTCGTTTTCCTTTTTCACGTTGCGCTTGGAGAGTGGATTTGAGGGGAATTCCTGTTCCAGAGCGAGAACACGTGGAGATAGCAGATCCAGTTACCCAAGATTGTTTTTCCCCCTCACTTTAAGGCATATCGAACCATCACCTGCAAATTTTCTCCCGCATACGTGTGCCGGTCATCCAACTCTATACACAAGCAATCACTCCTCGCCGATCTTGAAGAGCTCGTTGTCAAGGTGACGGCAGCGCCTAGCAGTCGTCTCTGCGGCGATGATGAAGCGGTTGAGGGCCCACGTCATGGCGAGGTTTGGCTCGTCGCGAACCCATTTCGGCGTTGCGTCGGGCTTCACGAACACGGAGCGGCGGGCGGTGTTGCACCAGTCGTACCGCGTCTGCTGCCTCGCCGCTCGCTCCTCCTTGAAAACGACGGTCCTCGAGCCCGAAGGACCGCTGACATTCTCTTGGGAGGGCTCTTAGGATATAAAGGTTTCTGAGTCATTTTACCGCCTCTAGTCATAACTCTAACAGCATGATCATTCATCTTACTATTCACTTCATTAAGCAAATCATTTTGTGCCTTGAGAACTTGTTCTACTTGAGTTTTTACCATGGAATCGTATTTACTAATAATCTTGAGATCATTAATAGTTCTACACATATAGTCACCCAAGCAGTCAAGCATATACACATTACGTTTCAATTGTCTACTAACATATGCATTGAAATTTTCTTGTTTAACAATAAAGTTATCCAATTTATCCAAGCATTGACTAGCAGACTTATTATAAGAAATATCACTTTCATTAAATTTATAGAGAGAATTTATCTCTACTACCTGTGTCGGAGTATCAAGACCATGCATTTCTTCAATAGTTGGTAAATTTTTAATATTTTCAGCTGTAGTGCTTTTTTCTTTCATAGATTTTCTCAGCCTTTTGCATATTTTCAGGACTGAGAAATAGAATATCCCTCTTCTTCGGAGTTGGCTTAGGTGGTGATTCAGGAAGAGTCCAATCATTATCATTGCTCAATATATTATTCGGTGGTACTTCAGCTTGTTCAACGGTTCGTTCCTTGAAAACACAACTACCACTACCATCTAGGTGGTCCCTACAAGCATCGGTTAGTCTATTGTAAAAGATATCAAGTATTTTATTTTTTTTGAGAGGATGATCATGCAAAGCATTAAGTAATTGGAGAAGCCTCTCCCAGACTTGTGAGAGACTCTCTTCTTCAATTTGCACAAAGTTAAATATTTCATGTAAAGCAGCTTGTTTTTTATGAGAAGAAAAATATTTTTCAGAGAAGTAATAAATCATATCCTGGGGACTACGCACACATTCAGGATTAAGAGAATTAAATCATATCTTAGCATCACCCTTTAATGAGAAAGAAAACAACTTAAGAATATAGTAATAGCGAATTTTTTCTCATGAGCAAACAGGGTGGCTATATCATTCAATTTAGTAAGATGTGCCACAACAGTTTCAGATTCATAACCATGGAAAGGATCAGGTTCAACCAAAGTAATTAATTCAGGATCGACAGACAATTCATAATCCTTATCAGTAACAAAGATAGATGAAGTTGCAAAGTTATGATCATATTGCATTGTAGCATTCAAAGATTTTTCTTTCCACTTGCATAGTAATTTCTTAAGATCATCTATATCCTTACAAGCAAGAAAGTCCCTACCTACCTCTCCATCCGTAACATAACTCTCGGGTATATCAGGCAATCCATATCTAGGAGAGCTAGGTCTAGCAAGTGTTTCAAAGTGTTCAGTTTCAATTATTTCATCTGTTTCAAAAATATCATCAGTTTCAGCACTCTCAATATCTTTAGCTCTAGCAAGTTGTTCATCAAGAAATCCACTCAGTGGCGCAATATTATCAAGCGAAGCAGTAGTATCATCATAAGTATCATGCATAGCAGAAGTAGCATCATCAATTACTTGCGACATATCGGAATCAATAGTGATCAACAGATATAAATCCCAAGTGACTCAGAGAATAGATGGCAGTTCCTTACCTCCCCTCGTCCTAGAGGTAAAAATCATGGTTTTGCTATCTTTCAAATTCTTCATAGTGATCAACAGATATAAATCTCAAGTGACTCAGAGAATAGAGCTATCACTATTGGAATCAGGATCTTTGCCGTCAGTCAGCTCTTTGCCGTCCGCTAGCTGATGGCAAAGAAGGTCTTTGCCGTCCGCTAGCTGATGGCAAAGAAGGTCTTTGCCATCAGCCACCAGAAAACTGACGGCAAAGAAAGAACTGATGGCAAAGATCATGTTTGCCGCCAGCTAGCCCTTTGTCGTCTGCTAGCAGACGACATATAAGCTTTGTCGTCTACTAGCAGACGGCAAAGAGAGAGGGTGGCCCACTAGCGAGAACCACGCCGGCTGCTAGCAGACAGCAAAGAAAGTGGCCAACCTAACGTCTGTTAGCTTAGGTTTTTGCCGTCGCTAGCAGACGACAAAGAGCCGTGACCTAACTAAAAGCGCATACGCGCCTGCGCCCCCACACCCCTATCTCGCCCCTCTCCCCGCCCGAGCCGCCTCCACCCCTGCCGGCTGCCGCCCGCCCCATGCCCGTCGAAGTCGCCGCCACACCTGCCGCCGCCCCACCCTGCGTTCGAGCCGCCGCCACCTGCCGTCGTCGCCCGGCCGGCCGCTACACCCTCGGCCAAGACGCCCGCCCGCCTGCAGTGCTCGAGCCGCCGCACCACCTCACACGCCGCCCACCCTCCTCGTGGTGAGTTCTTTTTTTCTGCTTTTTTAGATTTAGTTTATGTTTGTTTAGTTTAGGTTAGGTTAGCTTTAGGTTAATTTAGTTTATTTTAGGTTACATTTAGTTTATAGTTTAGTTTAGTTTTATTTTTCTATTTTTTAAGAATAAATAAGAAAGATGAAAAAAAGAAGTAAAAGAAGAAGAGGAAGAAGAAGATAAAAAAGAACAATAAGTAGAAGAAGAAGAATATGAAAAAAAAAAGTACAAGTAGAAGATGAAAAAAAAGAAGTAGGAAAAGTAGAAAAAGAGGGTCGCCGAAGGGTTGAGGGTAGCCGGTCGTGGATCACCGGTCGCCGAGGGGATAGATGGTGGAGCCAGTGGGTCCCAACGCCGTCGCCCATACCAGAGGGCGCCCGGGAACGAGCGGGTTAGGGGGTTCCTCGACGTCGATGGAACCCTAAATATCAAGTATCGTCATTGCGAGATACATGTGGTCGTCGGTGTCGAACACTACATCCACGTCCCACAAGTGACACTGGCGTCCGGCGTCCCGTAGCAACAGTTCTCGGGGTCGATGGCAGTCGAACACCTATGCGAATTTGTCTTGCAGCCTCTGCGATGACGATTAAAAGCCAAGTGTTGAAACTTGAAACACCCAAACTGACTCAAGTCGGTTTGGTTGTTTGAAGTTTCAAAACTTGGCTTTAATCCTCATCGCAGAGGCTGCCAGACAAATTCGCTAAGGTGTTCAACCGTCATCGGCCCCCAAAACTATTGCTGCGCGCGGGACGCCGGGCGCCGGCGTCACTTGTGGGATGTGGATCTAGTGTTCAACGCCGAGCGCCACATGTATCTCGCACCGATGATACTTGCTATTTAGAGTTCCATCGACGCCGAGGAACCCCCCTGACCCGCTCTTCCTGTTGTAAATATTTAGTTAGGTTGACGGAAAAAACAATATTGCTATGTTGCTCATCTTTCAATTTAAATGTGCAGTTTTTTCATAGTTGCGTGGGTCTAGTGTTCGATGAGCTCCGCCCCTGCGTTCGTGGGTGAGCACAAATGACATGTCCTCCTCCCCCCTTCATTTGCTATGTTCCGGTCCTCGTGCCGATGAAACTTGCTAGCTATTGGTGTCTTCAATCATCAGTATGCGTGACCACTATGCGTCTCCCATTCAAAAGGGTTACATCTATAAATATGCATGCATTTGCATATTTATAATCGTGATTCTTTCGAATTGTCCAACGTTGTCCATGGACAGCCCGAGTATGTGTAGATTGGGTTCGTTTTCCCATATGCTCTGCTACGGATCCGATGTAGAATTTCGTTAGTGCCTCCCTGTTGTTCTCCGGGACACATCCTCTTTGCTTATTGACGAGACGTGTATCAGGAGAATAGCGGGGAGGTGCTACTGAAATTTTGCGTTGGATCCAGAGCAGAGCATGGGAAAACGAACTGAATCTACACATACTCGGGTGGGATTAGGACCTATCTTTACCTATTAGCATCTAGGTTGCATGGACGTAATAAAAGTGACAAAATCCATTAACTAATGAATATATACATGTTGATTTATATATATATATTTCTTATGTGTCTAGTAGCTAGGCAAGATGAGTAATCGTGCGTGGATGTACACCGGTCACACTAGTTAGACAGACATGACCATTGAATGGTTAACAAAAACCAAGGGGTTTCTGAGAGCCGCATTTGCAAATGGCCAGCGGACAACCTGGTGCCCCTGTGCCGGGTGCAACAATTGGCAAAAGAGGATAGAGGATGAAATGGGCAAACACCTGCAGAAGAAGGGTTTTACGCCAGGTTATATGGTGTGGACATTTCATGGCGAGTGTGCCCAACGTGCCAGAGCTGAAGTGCTTCATCGTCGCACCGACGAGCATGGTACCGGGATGGAAGACATGGTGCAAGACTTTGATGATGCTCGGGACTCGGACGATGAGATGGAGGAATCTGCAAAGGCCTTCAATGAAATGTTGGAGTCTTCAAAACGTACTCTCCATGAGCACATTGAGCTTTGTCAGCTGGATGCCATCTCACAAAACTGCTAGCTAATCCTTTTGCAGGAGACGGAACAAAGCATCCTAATGAGCACCTAATATATGTGGATGAAGTATGTGGATTATTTAAGCTTGCAGGTGTGCCTGGTGATGATATTAAGAAGAAGGTCTGCCCTTTATCTTTGAAGGGAGATGCATTGACATGGTATAGGCTATGTGATGATACGGGATCATGGACTACAAACGATTGAAATAGGAATTTCATCAGAAGTTTTATCCTATGCATCTTGTTCATCGTGATCGCAATTATATATATAATTTTTGGCCTCACGAAGGAGAAAGCATCGCTCAAGCTCGGGGGAGGCTTAAATCAATGTTATATTCATGCCCCAATCATGAGCTCTCAAGAGAAATAATTATTTAAAAAATTATGCTCGGCTTTCTGATAACAATCGCACCATGCTCGATACTTCTTGTGCTGGCTCTTTTATGATGAAGACTATTGAATTCAAATGGGATTTATTGGAAAGAATTAAACGCAACTCTGAAGATTGGGACCTCGACGAAGGTAAGGAGTCGTATGACACCTAAGTTTGATTGTGTTAAATCTTTTATGGATACCGATGTTTTCCATAAATTTAGCACTAAATATGGACTTGACTACGAGATAGTAGCTTCTTTACGTGAATCTTTTGCTGCTCATGTTGATCTCCCTAAGGAGAAGTGGTTTAAATGTCATCCTCCCATAGAAGTAAAAGTAGCTGCACCTAATAAAGTTGAAGAAAAGACTATCACTTATAAAGATCCTATTGTTCCTACTGCTTATGTTGAGAAACCACCTTTTCCTGTTAGGATAAAGGATCATGCTAAAGCTTAAACTGTGGTTCGTAAAAGCAATATTAGAACTTATACACCTCCTGAGCAAGTTAAAGTTGAACCTAATATTGCTATTGTTAAAGATCTCTTGTCCGATAATATTGATGCGCATGTTATTCATTTCCACGATGAAACTGCTAGAATTGCCAAACCTTGTGCTAAAGATAAACATAGACCCGTGGTAGGCATGCCTGTTATTTCTGTTAAAATAGGAGATCATTGTTATCATGGCTTATGTGATATGGGTGCTAGTGCTAGTGCAATACATATTGACATACAAAGAAATTATGCATGATATTGCACCTGTTGAGTTAGAAGATATTGGTGTCACAATTAAACTTGCCAATAGAGATACTATATCACCAATGGGAATTGTTAGAGACGTTGAAGTCTTGTGTGGGAAAACTAAATATCCTGCTGATTTTCCTGTTCTTGGTTCCCCACAAGATAGCTTTTGTCCCATTATATTTGGTAGACCCTTCAAAGATGCCTGATGGCTATATTCTCTGACTTTTGTGAAAAGATTTGTGAGGTTTTCATGGACGATTTATCCGTTTATGGATCCTCTTTTGATGATTGCTTGAGCAACCTTGATCGAGTTTTGCAGAGATGTGAAGAAACTAATCTTGTCTTGAATTGGGAAAAGTGCCACTTTATGGTTAATGAAGGTATTGTCTTGGGGCATAAAGTTTCTGAAAGAGGTATTGAAGTTGATAAAGCCAAGGTGATGCTATTGAAAAGATGCCATGTCCCAAGGACATCAAAGGTGTAAGAAGCTTCCTTAGTCATGCCGGGTTTTATAGGAGGTTCATTAAGGACTTCTCAAAAATCTCTCGGCCTCTGACTAATTTATTACAAAAAGATATACCATTTTTCTTTGATGATGATTGTGTAGAAGCATTTGAAATACTTAAGAAAGCATTGATCTACGCACCTATTGTTCAGCCACCGAGTGGAATTTACCCTTTGAAATTATGTGTGATGCTAGTGATTATGTCAGAGGTCTTGTTCTAGGGCAAAGAGTTGATAAGAAATTAAATGTTATTCAATATGCTAGTAAAACTCTAGACAATGCTCAAAGAAATTATGCTACTACCAAAAAATAATTCTTAGCAGTTGTATTTGCTTGTGATAAGTTCAGACCTTATATTGTTGATTCTAAAGTAACTATTCACACTGATCATGCTGCTATTAAATATCTTATGGAAAAGAAAGATGCTAAACCTAGACTTATTAGATGGGTTCTCCTGCTACAAGAATTTGATTTGCATATTATTGATAGAAAGGAGCTGAGAACCCCGCTGCGCATACAACTTGACTAGGCTAGAGAATGTTCTTGATGACCCACTACCTATTGATGATAGCTTTCACGATGAGCAATTAAATATCATAAATGCTTCTCGTCTTTGCTCCATGGTATGCTGATTATGCTAATTATATTGTTGCTAAATTTATACCACCTAGTTTCACATACCGCAAAAGAAAAAGTTTTTCTATGACTTGAGACATTACTTTTGGGATGACCCACATCTTTATAAAGAAGGAGTAGATGGTGTTATTAGACGTTGTGTACCTGAGCATGAATAGGAACAGATCCTACGCAAGTGTCACTCCGAGGCTTATGGAGGACACCACGCTGGAGATAGAACTGCACATAAGGTATTGCAATCCGGTTTTTATTGGCCTACTCTCTACAAGGATGCCCGTAAGTTTGTCCTATCTTGTGATGAATGTCAAAGAATCGGTAATATTAGTAGACGTCAAGAAATGCCTATGAACTATTCACTTGTTATTGAACCATTTGATGTTTGGGTCTTTGATTATATGGGACCTTTTCCTGCCTCTAACGGATACACACATATTTTAGTTGTTGTTGATTACGTTACTAAGTGGGTAGAAGCTACTCCAACTAGTAGTTCTGATCATAAAAACTCTATTAAGATGCTTAAGGAAGTTATTTTTCCGAGGTTTGGAGTCCCTAGATATTTAATGACTGATGGTGGTTCACATTTTATTCATGGTGCTTTCCGTAAAATGCTTGCTAAGTATGATGTTAATCATAGAATTGCATCTCCTTATCACCCACAGTCTAGTGGTCAAGTAGAATTGAGTAATAGAGAGCTCAAATTAATTTTACAAAAGATTGTTAATAGATCTAGAAAGAATTGGTCCAAGAAACTTGATGATGCATTATGGGCCTATAGAACTGCATATAAAAATCCCATGGGAATGTCTCCGTATAAAATGGTTTATGGAAAAGCATGTCACTTACCTCTCGAATTAGAACATAAGGCATATTGGGCCATTAAAGGGCTCAATTATGATTTCAAACTCGCCGGTGAGAAGAGGTTATTTGACATTAGCTCACTTGATGAATGGAGAACCCAAGCTTATGAGAATGCCAAGTTGTTTAAAGAAAAAGTTAAAAGATGGCATGACAAAAGCGTGAGTTCAATGTAGGTGATTATGTATTGCTATACAACTCTCGTCTAAGATTTTTTGCAGGAAAACTTCTCTCTAAATGGGAAGGTCCTTACGTTATCGAGGAGGTCTATCGTTCCGGTGCCATAAAAATCAACAACTTCGAAGGCACAAATCGGAAGGTGGTGAACGGTCAAATAATTAAACATTATATATCAGGTAATCCTATAAATGTTGAAACTAATGTTATTGAAACCGTAACCCCGGAGGAATACATAAGGGATACTTTCTGGAACGTTTCAGACTCCGAAAAGGAATAGGTATGTGGTACGGTAAGTAAACCGACTCCAAGACAGTTCTAAAGGAAATTTTTCTCCGTTTTGGAATATTTAGACAAATAGAAAAATAAGAAGCAGTCCGGGAAGGACACGAGGGCTCCACGCCCCCTGCCTCGTGGGCACCTCGTGTGCTCTCCGGACTCCGTTTTCTTGCACGTTGCATATTTTGGTCCGTAAAAATTCAATAATGTCCCGAAGGTTTTGACTCCCGTATCACGCAAATATCCTCTGTTCTTGTTTCGAGCTGTTTTTCTGACAGATCTAGATCATCCTTCTATGATGGTGAGCCTATGCCTTGGAAGATGGACGACAAGCCTACATCATCAACAATCCCTTCACCGGCAAAGGAGACATAATCACATGGGTATGGGCACTCCCCTTGGCAACTGCCAGGCTTGGGGGAGGTGCCCCGGTATCGCATCACCATCACACTCCTATCTTCACCGTTTTTCTTAGTTTGATCCTTTTAGTAGTATCTTGATCTAGTAGAATAAAGTTTTGGTATGATCTAGTTTTGAGTTTGCTTTATGATCTCTCTATGTAATTGAGTTCGTGAGCTATATAATGAAGAGTAGTGTTGAGTCAAGGGCTTCACTATCTTGCTATGATCTTGAGTGAATAAAAGAAAAGAGAAAAGAACAAAAAGAAATAAAAGAGATCATATTGATCTTATTGAGAGTAATGACTTCACATAGAAAGAGTGTGATGATTAAAAATTATTGGGAGTTGGCAAACATAGCTTTGGTCATCGTTGCCATTAATAGGAAGTAATAAAGAAAGAGAGGTTTCACATATAAATATACTATCTTGGACATCTTTTATAATTGGGAGCACTCATTAAAATATGACATGCTAAAGAGTTGATGTTGGACAAGGAAGACAACGTAATGGGTTATGTTTTCTTATATCTGAGATAAAGTATATTGTCATGGATCATCCAACATGTTGAGCTTGCCTTTCCCCCTCATGCTAGCCAAATTCTTTGCACCAAGTAGAGATACTACTTGTGCTTCCAAATACCCTTAAACCAGTATTGCTATGAGAGTCCACCATATCTACCTATGGATTGAGTAAGATCCTTCAAGTAAGTTGTCAAGCAATAAAAATTGCTCTCTAAATATGTATGATTGATTGGTGTGGAGGAAATAAGATTTATACGATCTTGTGATGTGGAAGAAATAAAAGTGACGGACTGCATAATAAAGGTTCATATCACAAGTGGCAATATAAAGTGACGTTCTTTCACATTAAGATTTTGTGCATCCAACCCTGAAAGTGCATGGCAACCTCCGCTTCCCTCTGCGAAAGGCCTATCCTTTATTATTATCTTCTACCTTATGCAAGAGTCATGGTGATCTTCACCTTTCCTTTTTACATTTTATCCTTTGGCAAGCACAGGATGTTGGAAAGATCCTGATATATATATATATATATATATATATATCTAATTGGATGTGGGTTAGCATGAACTATTATTGTTGACATTACCCTTGAGGTAAAAGGTTGGGAGGCGAAACTATAAGCCCCTATCTTTCTCTGTGTCCGATTAAAACTCCGTAACCACAAGTATTGTGTGAGTGTTAACAATTATGAAAGACTAAATGATAGTTGAGTATGTTGACTTGCTAGAAAGCTCTGACATAGAATCTTTCTCATGTTATGATAAATTGCAATTGCCTCAATGACTGAGATTATAGATTGTTGGCTCTCAATAAAGTTTCCGATTCATACTTTACATTGTGAATAGATTATTACTTGAGCATAAGAAATCATATGACATTATCCATATATGTTGCTGTTATGAGAATAATCATGATGCCCTCATGTCCGTATTTTATTTTATCGACACCTCTACCTCTAAACATGTGGGCATATTTATTGTTATCGGCTTCCGCTTGAGGGCAAGCGAGGTCTAAGCTTGGGGGAGTTGATACGTCCATTTTGCATCATGCTTTTATATCGATATTTATTGAATTATGGGCTGTTATTACACATTATGTCACAATACTTATGCCTATTCTCTCTTATTTTACAAGGTTTACATAAGGAGGAGAATGTCGTAATTTGGAATTACAATTTGGAAAAGGAGCAAATATTAGAGACCTATTCTGCACAACTCCAAAAGTCCTGAAACTCCACGAAAGTTATTTTTGAAAATAATAAAAAATACTGGAAGAAGAATCCACGTAAGGGGGGCCTCCACCTATCCACGAGGGTGGGGGCGCGCCCCCCTGCCTCGTGGGCCCCCTGTTGACCCTCCGGTTCCCATCTTCTGCTATATGAAGGGCGTGTTCGGTAGCCCTCTGGCGCCGGAAACTCCTCAACTCCGTCGCCTGTAACCAGCGCCAGTTTCTCTCCAAATCGCCAGGAGTTGGCGATCCGTTCGGCTAGGCAGCTTCTCGCTCTGGTCCCTTACATTAGCATAAACCACCCCAAAAAACAGAATAAGATTGCAATCAGGCCCTGCTCATCCTGCATCTATGGTGGGCGTTGACCAAGGCGTCCAGTCCCTCGAGCCGCCCGGCGTCTCCTGCAGGGACGTGAGGCGCAGCTTGTGGCTGATGGAGGAGCACGCAGGAGGAGGTGTCTGAGGCGGACCAGGGATCCTAGGCTGCTCCTGGTAGCTAGAGGGAGGGCGGTGGCCGGGCGTTGGGGAGGACGGCGGCCGGCAAGTCGCAATCGACTGGGTCCGACAGCGTGATCTTGGTGGGGTGGCACCGGACGACGACTTGCGGAGGAGGAGCTCGGGCTACTCCTTGCGGCGGCTAGGTTTTCTGCAGGGGAGTAGGATGAGGGGAATGGGAGGAGGATGAGGGGATCGATTGGGCCGGTCCTCTTCGCTCGGGCCTTTCGCATCTTCTTCGTGCGGTTTGTGACTTGGCGGTGGCAGTCCTAGCGTAATTTCCCTCAACTCCCGATTCCCAGTTTTGGAGAGCTGGGTTTTCCAACTCCTCAACTCCTCCAAATTTGCACTACGAGATTCGCCAGCTTCTCGATCGTAAAGCCGGGAGTTGGACCGTTCGGGACGGCTCCGGATGTGGAGTTGTGGAGTTGAGAAGCCAGAGGGCTACCGAACATGCCCGAAGTCTTTCGTCCGAAGAAAAATCATAAGCAAGCTTTTGGGACGAGACTCTGCCGCCACGAGGCAGAACCTTGGCGGAACCAATCTAGGGCTCCGGCAGAGCTGTTCTGCCGGAGACACTTCCCTCCGGGAGGGGGAAATCATCGCCATCGTCATCACCAATGCTCCTCTCATCGGGGGAGGGCCAATATCCATCAATATCTTCACCAGCACCATCTCCTCTCAAACCCTAGTTCATCTCTTGTATCCAATTCTTGTCTCTAAGTGCAGGATTGGTACTGCGAGTTGCTAGTAGTGTTGATTACTCCTTGTAGTTGATGCTAGCTGGTTTATTTGGTGGAAGATCATATGTTCAGATCCTTTATCCATATTAACACTCCTCTGATTATGAACATGAATATGGTTTGTGAGTAGTTACCTTTGTTCCTGAGGACATGGGAGAAGTCTTGCTATTAGTAGTCATGTGAATTTGGTATTCGTTCGATATTTTGATGAGATGTATGTTGACTCTCCTCTAGTGGTGTTATGTGAACGTCGACTACATGACACTTCACCATTGTTTGGGCCTAGAGGAAGGCATTTGGAAGTAATAATTAGATGATGGGTTGCTAGAGTGACAGAAGCTTAAACCCTAGTTTATGCGTTGCTTTGTAAGGGGCTGATTTGGATCCACATGTTTCATGCTATGGTTAGGTTTACCTTAATACTTCTTTTGTAGTTGTGGATGCTTGCAATAGTGGTTAACCATAAGTGGGATGCTAGTCCAAGTAAGGACAGCACCCAAGCACCGGTCCACCAACATATCAAATTATCAAAGTACCAAACGCGAATCATATGAACGTGATGAAAACTAGCTTGACGATAATTCCCATGTGTCCTCATGAGTGCTTTTCTCTATATAAGAGTTTGTCCAGGCTTGTCCTTTGCTACAAAAAGGATTGGGCCACCTTGCTGCACTTTATTTACTTTTGTTACTTGTTGCTCGTTACCAATTATCTTATCACAAAACTATTTGTTACCTATTATTTCAGTACTTGCAGAGAATACCTTCTTTGAAAACCGCTTATCATTTCCTTCTGCTCCTCGTTGGGTTCGACACTCTTACTTATCGAAAGGACTATGATAGATCCCCTATACTTGTGGGTCATCAACCGTTACAAAATATGCAACCACCGAAAGGAAAGCGGAACTGGACAAAGCCAAAGACATGGTTCAATCTTGGAAGGCCATCTATGAGGGAAATTATCTTGTGGGTGCAACAGCAGTTGATGTTCCCCGATAGGTATGCATCGAATCTAAAGAGGGGAGCGAGTCTTGATAAATTGAAGATATTTGGTCTCAAGAGTCACGATTGGCACATATGGATTGAGCGGGTAATGCCGGCAATGTTGCGTGGCTTCATCCCTGAGGATGAATAGCTAGTACTGGCAGAGATGAGCTATCTCTTCCATGTTATTTGTGCGAAAGAACTATCGCCTGGCCTATTAGAAGAAATGGAAGAGTTGGCGCCGGAGTTGTGCAAGTTAGAGAAGATCTTTCCGCCGGGCTTCTTTAATCCAATGCAGCACTTGATTTTGCATCTCCCAACCGAGGCAAGATTGGGGGGCCCGTGCAAAATCGTTGGTGCTATGCAACTGAGAGGATGCTGAAGACGCTATGAGCAAAATGTAAAAATAAACGTAGAATTGAAGCATCGATGGCTGAGGCATTCATTACCGAGGAGGCGGCAAACTTCATGACAGCACACTACGAAGCCAAAAATTGTCATTTTCATAATCCGAAGCCTCGGTACAATGCTGACGACCCTAAAAAGGGTGGATCCAACCTCGGCCTATTCAAAGGGGATCTACTTTTGACCGGTGCTTCTAATTCCTTAACGTTGGGTTTCGAAGAATGGCAAATCATTTCGTTGTATATCTTCACCAACCTAACAGAAGTGCGGTCGTACATCGAGTAAGTTCTCGGTACATTGTTTTGCAACTTCTAATTCCTTTGAACTGCTCTTATTCCCGAATAAATTTGATACAGTCGATACGTCGCCAAATTCTCGAATGGAGCGGTGATCCAAAAGGATTCCGTCGAAGAGTATGAGCTTCTGGCAAAGCATGGAGGCGGCTATCCTGGTTTCATCTCTTGGTTCAAACAAACGGTAATTTCCATTAGACCATTTCATTTCTTCAACTAATTTGTGGCTAATGCAACAATCCCTTTCGTATTAAACTTGTAGGCTAATTCAGAGTTTATGGACAACGAATTGAGACAAGTCCCTATGGTTTTGACTTTAAGGTCCGTTGAAAAATACGACATCAACGAGTATCGCTTTCGTACCTATGGAAATGAGCTATCTATGGCCGACCGAAAGTCTACAAATTGTTGTGTCTCTGCTATCGGCGAAGGAGATACCGAGTATTATGGAAGAGTTGAAGCAATTTATGAACTTCAATCCTATGGTGCAAACCCACCAAACGTCGTAGTCTTCAAATGTTATTGGTTCCAGCCAAAGGAGACTAGAAGGACTCATGAACATATAGGGCTAGTGGAAATCAAACAAAGCACCCATTTGGATGTTCCCGATGTCTATATTATGGCTCAATAGGCAACCCAATTTTTCTATCTACCGTGGGCCTGTCAAAGTGATCCAAATCTCAATGGTTGGGATGTCATTTATGAAGAGTCGCCACATGTTAGACCACCTTCCCAAATGAAGAGGATTATGAACCTCACATTAACCCAGACACATATGAAGGAGAATTCTTCCAAGAAACACGTCTTTCCAAAAAAAATGTTTCAAGAACCGCTCTACTTTACCCCAGAATATTGAAGTAGACAGCGACAGTGAACCCGACTTCACCCCTGAGGGGAACAAGAAGAGCCTGAACTAGAAGAGGTTACTGCTGCGGATGACCTGTCAATGCTTGACTGATTATGTAAATGTGGCCTTCCACATGATGATGCATTTATTAATGATGATGATGAGCACGTCATTACTAATAGTGATGATGATGATGCATTTATTGATCCCGGAGCATTTATTGAACCCGACGATCTAGATTATTATTAGGTATTCAATTTTTTATGTTGTACTTGATTTATATAGTTACTTGTATGATTGTATGATTTATATAGTTACTTGTATAATTTTCTTACTTTGTATGATTGTTTATTATACATAGTGCCATGATCTTGATATCCGTCCCCATCAGCCCACGCCCGCTTTATGATTCAGATGTGGTAAATTCTTTTTTATAACTATTTGTTGCATTTCACATTTATGACAATTATGGCCATCAAGTTGACATAGAGATATTTTAATCTAGGCGGTATGTGAACCGGAATTTGCAAGCGACCCTCTTGTCGAGAAGTTAAATTTAGTTGAAAAATAAAATGAGTATTTGAAAGAAAAAAATTTAAAAGAATTGAAGAAGAGAAGATGACATTGGAGTTGTATGTTGTCGATGTCGTCGATGATCACAAGATGAAGATGAATGCAATGCGCTTGAAGATTAAGAAGATTAGAAAATATGCCATTGGTAATGAGGCTTGGTATCATTATGTCGTTGGATCAATTGTTACCTTAGTTGCGATCTTCATCGCATTTGTTGTGATGAGGGTAAGTTTTCTCTAGTGTTTTTCTTAACAAATGCATACTTAGCTCATTTTCCTCCTAAATGGCATAATTACCTAAGTTAGATAAAAAAATGAGCTATACTTACGTAAATTGGCTCAAAAATGGCATCATCACCTAGGTTACCACAAAAATGACCTATACTTACCTTATTTTTCTCCAAATTGACAAAATAAGCTTAGTTGACCTATACTTTACCTAGGATAGCTATAAAGACCTATACTTAGCATTTTTCCTCCTAAATGACTTAATATGCTTAGTTAGCTAAAAATGGCATAACTACCTAGGATAGCTCAATAATGATCTATACTTAGCTTACCTAGTTTATTTATGACATAATTAGCTTACTTAGGTAAAAAAATGGCATAACTACCTAGGTTAGCTCAAAAATGACCTATACTTAGCTTCTTCAGCTCATTTATGACATACTTAGCATACTTAGGTCAAAAATGGCATGATAATCTTTGTTACCTCCAAAATGACATAGACTTAGCTTATTTTCCTCGAAAATGACATAATAACCTTACTAAGCTCCAAAATGACCTATTTACCTAGCTTAGCTCTAAAATGACCTACACTTAGCATTTTTACCTAGCTTAGCTAAAAATGACATTTTTACCTACCTTGGTTAGAAGAAGAAGAAGATAAAGAAGAGGAGAGGAGAAAAAGAAAAAGAAAAAGAAGAAAAATTCTTCTTCTTATTCTTCTAGCTAGTCTTCTTCTTCTAGTCTTCTTCTTCTTCTTCTTCTTCTTCTTCTAACTTTCTTTTTTCCCAACTTGCAGATTTGCTTTCGATGAGGAAGCTTGCGTTGATGGAGTCTACTCTTCTCCTTGTGCTTCCTTTCTGTTTTGATTTTGTAGGATGAACAATGTGAAATTTGCTACCTATATATGTATGTATGGATGAAACCATTGTATGCTTGTTGTTGGATATGTTGGCTAGCTATATATGTTGCATACGGACTTTTGATTTTGTATGTATATGTGTTGGATGATCATATCCATATGGCAGGGATATGATTTGGTATGTATATGTGTTGTTATGCAGGTCCTTTGCCATCTGCGGGTGGACAGCAAAGATCTTTGCATCTTTGCCTTCCGCAAGCAGACGGCAAAGTGTCCTTTTCCGTAGCTCGCTCAAATTAACGTGTTGCGTCTATTTGGTGACAAAGAAAGGCCTTTGCCGTCCACTAGGCATGCCTTTTCCGTCAGCCATGGCAGACGACAAAGTTCCTGATTCCTGCAGTGTATGCTCGCCGGCAACAGCGCTAGAAAAGTCTTGATAACCCACAAGTACAGGGGATCATGCTACATCTTGAGCTTGCGTTGGTTTTTCCCTTGAAGAGGAAAGGGTGATGCAGCAAAGTAGAGTAAGTATTTCCCTCAGTTTTGGAACCAAGGTATCAATCTAGTAGGAGACAACGCACAAGCCACCGAATACCTGCACAAACAAACACCAACTTGCGCCCAACGTGATAAAGGGTTGTCAATACCTTCACGGTTATTTGCAAAGTGAGATCTGATATAGATGGATAAACGGTAAAGTAATATTTTTGGTATTTTTGGTTTATGGAACGGAAAGTAAAAGATTGCAAAGAAAGTAAATAGAAAACTAAAATTGTAGATCGGAAACTAATATGATGGAAAGTAGACACGGGAGCCATATGTTTAACTAGAGGTTTCTCTCAAGATAGAAAATATTACGGTGGGTGAACAAATTACTGTCGAGCAATTGATAGAAAAGCGCATAATTATAACGATATCTAAGGCAATGATCATGAATATAGGCATCACGTCCGTATCAAGAAGACCGACTCCTGCCTGCATCTCCTACTATTACTCCACACATCGACCGACTCTTGCCTGCATCTAGAGTATTAAGTTCATATAACAAAGTAACACATTAAGTAAGATAGCATGATGTAGCGGGATAAACTCAAGCAATATGATGAAAACCCCATCTTGTTATCCTTGATGGCAACAATACAATATGTGTCAGTTCCCGTTCTGTCACTAGGATCGAGCACCGCAAGATTGAACCCAAAGCTAAGCACTTCTCCCATTGCAAGGAAAACCAATCTAGTTGGCCAAACCAAATTGATAGTTCGAAGAGACTTGCAAAGATATCAAATCATGCATATAAGAATCCAGAGGAGATTCAAATAATATTAAATAAATAAGCTGATCATAAATCCATAATTCATCGGATCTCGGCAAACACACCACAAAAGAGTATTACATAGAATAGATCTCCAAGAACATCGAGGAGAACTTTGTATTGAGAATCAAAGAGAGAGAAGAAGCCATCTAGCTACTAGCTATGGACCTGTAGGTCTGTCATAAACTACTCACGCTTCATCGGAGAGGCAATGGTGTCGATGTAGAAGCCCTCCGTGATCGAATCCCCCTCCGGCAGGACGCCGAAAAGGCCCCTAGATGGGATCTCACAGGTACAGAAGGTTGCGGCGGTGGAAAAGTGGTTTCGTGGCTCCCCTGGAAGGTTTTGGGATATTTGAGAATATATAGGCGGAGGAAATAGGTCGGTGGAGTCACAAGGGGCCCACAAGGGTGGGGGTGCGCCCTAACCCCCGTGGTGCGCCTGCCGACCTTGTGGCCGCCTCGTGGCTTACATGACGTGCACTCCAAGCCCTCTGGATGTCTTCTAGTCAAAGAAAGATCATCGCAAAAGTTTCATTCCGTTTGGACTCCGTTTGGTATTCCTTTTCTGCGAAACTCTAAAACAAGGAAAAAATAGGAACTGGCACTGGGCTCTAGGTTAATAGGTTAGTCCCAAAAATAATATAAAATAGCACATTAATGCATATAAAACATCCAAAACAGATAATATAATATCTGGAACAATAAAAAAATTATAGATACGTTGGAGACGTATCAAGCATCCCCAAGCTTAATTCATGCTCGTCCTCGAGTAGGTAAATGATAAAAACAGAATTTTTGATGTGGAATGCTACCTAACATATTTATCCATGTAATTCTCTTTATTGTGGCATGAATGTTCAGATATGTATGATTCAAAGAAAAAGTTTAATATTGACATAAAAACAATAATACTTCAAGCATACTAACAAGATAATTATGTCTTCTCAAAATAATATGGCCAAAGAAAGCTTATCCCTACAAAATCATATAGCCTGGCTATGCTCCATCTTCATCACACAAAATATTCAAATCATGCACAACCCCGATGACAAGCCAAGCAATTGTTTCATACTTTTGACGTTCTCAAACCTTTTCAACTTTCCTGCAATACATGAGCATGAGCCATGGATGAGCACTATAGGTGGAATAGAAGATGGTTGTGGAGAGGACAAAAAAGCAGAAGATAGTCTCACATCAACTAGGCGTATCAACGGGCTATGGAGATGCCCATCAATAGATATCAATGTGAGTGAGTAAGGATTGCCATGCAACAGATGCACTAGAGCTATAAGTTTATGAAAGCTCAAAAAGAAAACTAAGTGGGTGTGCATCCAACTTGCTTGCTCATGAAGACCTAGGTCATTTTGCGGAAGCCCATCATTGGAATATACAAGACAAGTTCTATAATGAAAAATTCCCATAGTATATGAAAGTCAAAAATACAGGATACTCTCTATCATGAAGATCATGGTGCTACTTTGAAGCACAAGTGTGGCAAAAGGATAGTAACATTGTCCCTTCTCTCTTTTTCTCTCTTTTTTGGGCCTTCTCTTTTTTTGGCCTTTTATCTCCTTTTTTCCTCACATGGGACAATGCTCTAATAATGAAGATCATCACACTTTTATTTACTTACAACTCAAAAATTACAACTTGATACTAGAACAAAATATGACTGTGAATGCCTCCGACGGTGTACCGGGATGTGCAATGAATCAAGAGCGGCATGTATAAAAAATGATGAACGGTGGCTTTGCCACAAATACGATGTCAACTACATGATCATGCATAGCAATATGACAATGATGGAGTGTGTCATAATAAATGAAACGGTGGAAAGTTGCATGGCAATATATCT
Source organism: Aegilops bicornis (assembly GCA_021605145.1). Classification (NCBI taxonomy): domain Eukaryota; kingdom Viridiplantae; phylum Streptophyta; class Magnoliopsida; order Poales; family Poaceae; genus Aegilops; species Aegilops bicornis. The sequence goes on from CM038674.1 coordinate 277,862,374, forward strand.
CGGAATGGCTATGGAAATGCCATAATAGGTAGGTATGGTGGCTGTTTTGAGGAATGTATATCGTGGGTATATGGCACCGGCGAAAGTTGCACGGCACATGAGAGGCTAGCAATGGCGAAAGGGTGAGAGTGCGTATAATCCATGGACTCAACATTAGTCATAAAGAACTCACATACTTATTGCAAAAATCTATTAGTCATCGAAACAAAGTACTACGCGCATGCTCCTAGGGGGATAGTTTGGTAGGAAAAGACCATCGCCCGTCCCCGACCGCCACTCATAAGGAAGACAATAAAAAAATATCTCATGCTCCAACTTCGTTACATAACGGTTCACCATATGTGCATGCTACGGGACTCACACACCTTAACACAAGTATTTCTCAAATTCACATCTACTTACTAGCATGACTCTAATATCACCATCTTCATATCTCAAAACAATCATAAGGAATCAAACTTCTCATAGTATTCAATGCACGTTATAGGAAAGTTTTATAATATCCATCTTGGATGCCTATTATATTAGGACTAGTTTTATAACCAAAGCAAATTACCATGCTGTCTCTAAAGACTCTCAAAATAATATAAGTGAAGTAAGAGAGTTCAATAATTTCTATAAAATAAAACCACCACCGTGCTCTAAAAGATATAAGTGAAGCACTAGAGGAAAATTGTCTAGCTCAAAAGATATAAGTGAAGCACATAGAGTATTCTAATAAATCACGATTCATGCGTGTATCTCTCAAAAGGTGTGTACAGCAAGGATGATTGTGGCAAACTAAAATGCAAAGACTCAAATCATACAAGACACTCCAAGTAAAACACATATCATGTGGTGAATAAAAATATAGCCTCAAGTAAAGTTATCAATAGACGAATACGAAAGAGGGGATGCCTTCCGGGGCATCCCCAAGCTTAGGCTCTTGGTTGTCCTTGAATATTGCCTTGGGTGCCTTGGGTATCCCCAAGCTTAGTCTCTTGCCACTCCTTATTCCATAGTCCATCAAATCCTTAACTTCACAACACAAAACTCAACAGAAAATCTCGTAAGCTCCATTAGTATAAGAAAATAAATCACCACTTTTGGTACTATTGTGAACTCATTCTTTATTTATATTGGTGTAATACATACCATATTCCAACTTTTCCATGGTTCATACCCCCCGATACTAGCCATAGATGCATCAAAATAAGCAAACAACACGCGAAAAACAGAATCTGTCAAAAATAGAACAGTCTGTACACGCGAAAAACAGAATCTGTCAAAAATAGAACAGTCTGTAGCAATCTGGATATTTCAAATACTTCTGTAACTCCAAAATCCTGAAAAATTAGGAAGACCTAAGTAATTTGTTTATTAATCTTCTGCAAAAAGAATCAATATTTTATCACGCTCCTACTAAAAATGAGAATTGTTTTCCTAAGCGCAAAAGTTTCTGTTTTTCAGCAAGATCAAATCAACTATCACCGTAAGCTATCCCAAAGGTCTTACTTGGCACAAACACTAATTAAAACATAAAACCACATCTAACAAGAGGCTAGATGAAATACTTATTGCAAACAGAACCTAAAAAGCAAAAACAAAAAACAAAATTGGGTTGCCTCCCAACAAGCGCTATTGTTTAACGCCCTTAGCTAGGCATAAAGCACGAATAGATCTAAGTATTATCATCTTTGGCATGTGCTATGTCTTGAGCTTGCGTTGGTTTTCCCCGAAGAGGAGAGGATGATGCAGCACAGTAGCGTAAGTATTTCCCTCAGTTTTTGAGAACCAAGGTATCAATCCGAGGGAGGTCACGCAAGTCCCTCATACACGCACAAAATGATAGCTACCGCAACCAACGCGATTAGGGGTTGTCAATCCCTTCACGGTCACTTACGAGAGTGAGATCTGATAGAGATAATATTTTTGGTATTTTTGGTATAAAGATGCAAAGTGAAAAGTAAAAGCTAAGCAAGTAAATAAAGTGATGCAGATTGATATGATGAGAATAGACCCGGGGGCCATAGGTTTCACTAGTGGCTTCTCTCAAGAGCATAAGTATTCTACGGTGGGTGAACAAATTACTGTTGAGCAATTGACAAAATTGAGCATAGTTATGAGGTTATCTAGGTATGCTCATGTATATAGGCATCACGTCCAAAACAAGTAGACTGAAACGATTCTGCATCTACTACTATTACTCCACTCATCGATCATTTGTCCAAAGGCATGCATCTAGAGTATTAAGTTAAAAACAGAGTAACGCCTTAAGCAAGATGACATGATGTAGAGGAATAAATTCATGCAATATGATAAATACCCCATCTTGTTATCCTCGATGGCAACAATACAATACGTGCCTTGCAACCCTTTAAAATCCTTTGGGTAAGGACACCGCAAGATTGAACCCAAAGCTAAACACTTCTCCCATTGCAAGAACTACCAATCTAGTTGGCCAAACCAAACGGATAATTCTAAGAGACTTGCAAATATAACTCAATCATACATAAAAGAATTCAGAGAAGATTCAAATATTATTCATAGATAAGCTGGATCATAAACCCACAATTCATCGGTCTCAACAAACACACCGCAAAAAAGAAGATTACATCGAATAGATCTCCACGAGAGGGGGGAGAACATTGTATTGAGATCCAAAAAGAGAGAAGAAGCCATCTAGCTACTAGCTATGGACCCGAAGGTCTGAAGTAAACTACTCACACTTCATCGGAGAGGCTATGGTGTTGATGTAGAAGCCCTCCGTGGTAGATGCCCACTCCCGTGAGCTCCTAACAGGCCCCAAGATGGGATCTCATGGATACAGGAAGGTACGGCGGTGGAATTAGGTTTACGGCTCCGTATTCGATCTATTGGGGTATGTAGGTATATATAGGAGGAAGGAGTACGGTGGGCGTCGGGGCCCACGAGGCGTGGGCGCGCCTGTGGGGCGCGCCCACCTCATGACCGCCTCTGGCGCTTCTTGGAGTAGGGTCCAAGTCTCTGGATCACGTTCGGTGAGAAGATCACGTTCGAAGGTTTCATTCCGTTTGGACTCCGTTTGATATTCTGTTTCTTGAAATCTGAAACAGGCAAAAAGCGACAATTGAAATTTGGGCCTCCGATTAATAGGTTAGTCCCAAAAGTAATATAAAAGTGGAAAATAAAGCCCATTATAGTCCAAAGCAGTAGATAAAGTAGCATGGAGCAATCAAAAATTATAGATACGTTGGAGACGTATCAGGCATCCCCAAGCTTAATTATTGCTCGTCCTCGAGTAGGTAAATGATAAAAAGAGAATTTTTGATGCGGAGTGATACTTTGGCATAATTTCAATGTAAATCTTCTTAATCATGGTATGAATATTCAGATCCGAAAGATTCAAGACAAAAGTTCATATTGACATAAAAATAATAATACTTCAAGCATACTAATCAAAATAATCATGTCTTCTCAAAATAGCATGGCAAAAGAAAGTTCATCCCTACAAAATCATATAGTTAGGCTATGCTTCATTTTCATCACAGAAAGATGTTCCCAACTTCTATACCCCGATGACAAGCCAAGCAATTGTTTCATACTTAAATAATCTCAAACTTTTTCAACCTTCACACAATACATGAGCGTGAGCCATGGATATAGCACTATGGGTGGAATAGAATATGATGATGGGGATTGTGCGGAGAAGACAAAAAAGGAGAAAGTCTCATATTGACGAGGATAATCAACGGGCTATGGAGATGCCCATCAATTGATGTCAACATGATGAGTAGGGATTGCCATGCAACGGATGCACTAGAGCTATGATTGCTCAACAAAAGAAAACTAGTGGGTGTGCATCCAACTTGCTTGCTCATGAAGACCTAGGGCATTTTGAGGAAGCCCATCGTAGGAATATACAAGCCAAGTTCTATAATCAAAAATTCCCACTAGTATGAACAAGACAACTTATGAGACTCACTATATGAAAAACATGGTGCTACTTTGAAGCACAATATATGAGTCTCACTACATGAAGAACAAGGTGCTACTTTGAAGCACAATATATGAGACTCACTACATGAAGAACAAGGTGCTACTTTGAAGCACAAGTGTGGAAAAAGAGATATTAGCATTGCCCTTTTTATTTTTTTTATTTTTATTTTTTTGGGCCTTTCTTTTTTCTTTTTTGGCCTTTCTATTTTTTTTGGGCAATGCTCTAATAAATGATGATCATCACACTTCTATCGTTTACAACATAAGGATTACAACTCGATACTAGAACAAGGTATGACTCTACATGAATGCCTCCGTGATGTCAGGGATGGTGCAATGAATCAAGAGTGACATGTATGAAAAATAATGCATGGTGGCTTTGCCACAAATACGATGTCAACTACATGATCATGCAATGGCAATATGACAAAAGTAAAGTATGTCATGATGATGATGAACGGAACGGTGGAAAGTTGCATGGCAATATATCTCGGAATGACTATGGAAATGCCATAATAGGTAGGTATGGTGGCTGTTTTGAAGAAGATATAAGGAGGTTTATGTGTGAAAGAGCGTATCATATCACGGTGTTTGGATGCACCGGAGAAGTTTGCACCAACTCTCAATGTGAGAAAGGGCAATGCACGCATCAAGAGGCTAGCAAAGGCGGAAAGGTAAAAGTGCGTATAATCCATGGACTCAACATTAGTCAAAAGAACTCATATACTTATTGCAAAAATTTAGAAGTCATCAAAAATCAAGTACTACGCGCATGCTCCTAGGGGGATAGATTGGTAGGAAAAGACCATCGCTCGTCCCCGACCGCCACTCATAAGGATGCACAAGCCAGGTACACTTCATGTTTCAAATTTGTTACACAACTTGCAATCTTCAACACAAGTATTTCTCAAATTCACAACTACTCAACTAGCACGACTTTGATATTATCACCTCCATATCTCAAAACAATTATCAAGCATCAAACTTATCTTAGTATTCAACGCACTTCAAAAGAAAGTTTCACATATCTTGAATACCAAGTATATATTAACATTAAGGAAAGTACCATGCTATTAATGACTCTCAAAATAATCTAAGGGAAGCATGAGAGATCAAGTTCCTTTAAAACAAATCCACCACCGTGCTCTAAAAGATCTAAGTGAAGCACTAGAGCAAAAATTATCACGCTCAAAAAAATATAAGTGAAGCACTATGAGCAAAACTATCAAGCTCAAAATATATAAGTGAAGCACATAGAGTATTCTAGCAAATTTCAATTCATGTATGGCTCTCTCAAAAGGTGCGTACAACAAGGATGATTGTGGTAAACTAGAAAGCAAAGAGTCAAATAATATAAGACGCTCCAAGAAAAACACATATCATATTGGTGAATAAAAATATAGCTCTAAGTAAATTACCGATGGAAGTAGACGAAAGAGGGGATGCCTTCCGGGGCATCCCCAAGCTTTGACTTTTTCGTGTCCTTGGATTATCTTGGGGGTGCCATGGGCATACCCAAGCTTAGGCTCTTGCTACTCCTTGTTCCATAATCCATCAAAAGAATTCACCCAAAACATGAAAACTTCACAATACAAAACTCAATAGAAATCTCGTGAGCTCCGTTAGAGAAAGAAAACAAAAGACTACTTTAAGCTACTGTAATGAACTCATTCTTTATTTATATTGGTGTTAAACCTACTGTATTCCAACTTCTCTATGGATTATAAACTATTTTACTAGCCATAGATTCATCAAAATAAGCAAACAGCACACGCAAAACATAATCTGTCAAAAACAGAACAATCTGTAGTAATCTGTAACTAACGCAAACTTCTGGAACCCAAAAAATTCTACCAAAATTAGACGATCTGGAAAATTTGTTTATTGATCATAAGCAATTGTAATCACTATTTTATCACGTTCTGGTGATTTTTAACAATTCGAGCACTGAGCGCAAAGATTATGGAAATTATAGCAAGATCAAATAACTATCTCCCAAGAAGATCTAATAGGTTTAACTTGGCACAAACACTAATTAAAAGATAAAACCACATCTAAACAGAGGCTAGATGTATTATTTATTCCTAAACAGAAGCAAAAACAAAAAACACAAAATAAAATTGGGTTGCCTCCCAACAAGCGCTATCGTTTAACGCCCCTAGCTAGGCATAAAAGCAAGGATAGATCTAGGTGTTGCCATCTTTGGTAGGCAAACCATAAGTGGCTCTCATGATAGATTCATATGGTAATTTTATTTTGTTTCTAGGAAAGTGTTCCATGCCCTTCTTTAAGGGAAATTGGAATCTAATATTTCCTTCCTTCATATCAATAATTGCACCAATCGTTCTAAGGAAAGGTCTACCAAGAATAATAGGACATGAAGGATTGCAATCTATATCAAGAACGATAAAATCCACGGGCACATAATTCCTATTTGCAACAATAAGAACACCATTAATTCTTCCCATAGATTTTTTAATAGTGGAATCCGCAAGATGCAAGTTTAGAGAGCAATCATCAAAGTCACGGAAATCTAGCAAATCACACAAAGCTTTGGGAATAGTAGAGACACTAGCACCCAAATCACACAAAGCATGAAACTCATAATTTTTAACTTCAATTTTAATAGTAGGTTCCCATTCATCATTGAGTTTCCTAGGGATAGAAACTTTCAACTCAAGCTTTTCTTCATAAGATTGCATCAAGGCATCAACAATGTGTTCGTTAAAAGCCTTATTTTGACTATAAGCATGAGGAGAATGTAGCACGGATTGCAACAAGGAAATACAATCAATTAAAGAGCAATTTTCATAATTAAATTCCTTGAGATCCAATGTAGTGGGTTTAGCAATATCTAGATTTTTATTTCTTTCAATCCCACTTTTATCAATTTCATCATCAAGATCTAAAAACTCCGAATTCTTAGAATGCCTTCTAGGTAAAGGAAGATCCTATTCAGTTTCATCAAGATTCATATTGCAAAACAAAGATTTAATAGGGGACACATCAATAACTTTTAGATCTTCATCTTGATTTTCATCGGAATTCGGTTTAGCGGCCATCTTATTGACTAAGGTGGCTTGCATATCCGAAATTTCAGCGGTCATCTTTTCAAGACGAGCAATTTGGGCTCTTATACCATCAAATTCTTTAGACATATCATCGAGCTCTTTATTCATATAACTCATAAAACTCTTTTGTTCCTTAAGCTCGTTTCTAAAGAAATTATTATGCTCAAATTGCAAAACCATAAACTTCCTGACATTGTTTTCGATCTCCTCTAGCCTTTTAAGGTGAAGGTCACCAAATTTAGGTAGGGCCATCGTGACAAACAAGCAAACTAACACACGAGCAAACAAAAGGCAAAGGGAAAAAGAGGAGGAGATTGGGAAAGAGAGGGTGAATAAAACGGCAAGGGTGAAGTGGGGGAGAGGAAAACGAGAGGCAAATGGCAAATAATGTAATGCGAGAGATAGGGATTGTGATGGGTACTTGGTATGTTGACTTTTATGTAAGCCTCCCGCAACGGGCGCGTAAATCCTTCTTGCTACGTCTTGAGCTTGCGTTGGTTTTCCTCGAAGAGGAGAGGATGATGCAACACATGGCGTAAGTATTTCCCTCGGTTTTTGAGAACCAAGGTATCAATCCAAGAGGAGGTCACGCGCAAGTCCCTCGTACCTGCACAAAACGATAGCTACTCGCAACCAACGCGATTAGGGGTTGTCAATCCTTTCACGGTCACTTACGAGAGTGAGATCTGATAGAGATAATATTTTTGGTATTTTTGGTATAAAGATGCAAAGAAAAAAGTAAAAGCTAAGCAAGTAAATAAAGTGATGGAGATTGATATGATGAGAATAGACCCGGGGGCCATAGGTTTCACTAGTGGCTTCTCTCAAGAGCATAAGTATTCTACGATGGGTGAACAAATTATTGTTGAGCAATTGACAAAATTGAGCATAGTTATGAGGTTATCTAGGTATGATCATGTACATAGGCATCACGTCCAAAACAAGTAGACTGAAACGATTCTCAAGATCTACTACTATTACTCCACTCATCGACCGCTATCCAAAGCATGCATCTAGAGTATTAAGTTAAAAAGCAGAGTAACGCCTTAAGCAAGATGACATGATGTAGAGGAATAAATTCATGCAATATGATAAATACCCCATCTTGTTATCCTCGATGGCAACAATACAATACGTGCCTTGCAACCCTTTCTGTCACTGGGTAAGGACACCGCAAGATTGAACCAAAAGCTAAACACTTCTCCCATTGCAAGAACTACCAATCTAGTTGGCCAAACCAAACGTATAATTCGAATAGACTTGCAAAGATAACTCAATCATACATAAAAGAATTCAGAGAAGATTCAAATATTATTCATAGATAAGCTGGATCATAAACCCACAATTCATCGGTCTCAACAAACACACCGCAAAAAGAAGATTACATCAAATAGATCTCCACGAGAGAGGGGAGAACATTGTATTGAGATCCAAAAGAGAGAAGAAGCCATCTAGCTACTAGTCATGGACCCGAAGGTCTGAAGTAAACTACTCACACTTCATCGGAGGGGCTATGGTGTTGATGTAGAAGCCCTCCGTGGTAGATGCCCCCTCCGGCGGAGCTCCGGAATAGGCCCCAAGATGGGATCTCGTGGATAAAGGAAGGTACGGCGGTGGAATTAGGTTTTTGGCTCCGTATCTATTCTATTGGGGGTACGTAGGTATATATAGGAGGAAGGAGTACATCGGTGTAGCGTCAGGGGGCCCACGAGGCAGGGGGCGCGCCCAGGGGGGGCGCGCCCTCCACCCTCGTGACCGCCTCTGGCGCTTCTTGGAGTAGGGTCCAAGTCTCCTGGATCACGTTCGGTGAGAAGATCACGTTCCCGAAGGTTTCATTCCGTTTGGACTCCGTTTGATATTATGTTTCTTCGAAATACTAAAAAAGGCAAAAAATAGCAATTCTGGGCTGGGCCTCCGGTTAATAGGTTAGTCCCAAAAGTAATATAAAAGTGGAAAATAAAGCCCATTATAGTCCAAAGCAGTAGATAAAGTAGCATGGAGCAATCAAAAATTATAGATACGTTGGAGACATATCAGCATGCAATTCATAAGTGGCTCTCATAATACATTCATAGGGCAATTTAATTTTCTTTCTAGGGAAGTGTTCCATGCCTTTCCTTGACGGAAGTTGAAATTTAATGTTAACTTCTTTCATATCAATAATTGCACCAATTGTTCTAAGTGAAGGTCTAGCAAGAATAATTGGACATGTAGGATTGCAATCTATATCAAGAACAATGAAATCTATGTGCACATAATTCCTATTTGCAACAATAAGAACATCATTAATCCTTCCCATAGGTTTCTTAATAGTGGAATCCGCAAGATGCAAATTTAAGGAACAATCTCAAATTCACGGAAACCTAACACATCACATAAAGTTTTTGGAATCGTGGAAACACTAGCACCCAAATCAAACAAAGCATGGCATTCATAATATTTAATATTAATCTTAATAATAGGTTCCCACTCATCATAAAGTTTTCTAGGGATAGAAACTTCCAATTCAAGCTTTTCTTAGAAAGATTGCATCATAGCATCAACAATATTTTTAGTAAAAGCTTTGTTTTGACTATAAGCATGAGGAGAATTCAACATGGATTGCAACAAGGAAATACAATCTATTAAAGTACAATTATCATACTTAAATTCTTTGAAATCCAAAACAGTGGGTTCATTGCTATCTAAAGTTTTCACCTCTCCAATCCCACTTTTATCAATTTTTGCATCAAGATCTAAAAACTTCGAATCATTGGGGCACCTTCTAACTAAAGTTGACTCATCTACAGTCCCATATTTATCATGATTTATATTAGAAAACAAAGATTTAATAGGAGTCACATCAATCACTTTAAGATCTTCATCATTATTCTCATGGAATCTAGAAGAACACGCTTATATAAACCAATATTTTTAGCACGCATCTTAGCGGTTCTTTCTTTCCACTCATCAATGGAAATTCTCATGGCTTTGAGAGACTCACTGATATCATACTTAGGTGGAATAGATCTAACTTTCAAATAATAAACATCAAGAGAAATTCTATCCATGTTCCTAGCCAAATCATCAATCTTAAGCAATTTTTCTACAATCAAAGGACATCTTATTATAATTTCCATAAGAATTGTTGTAGGAATTACCATAATTATTAGAGGAATTACTAGGAAACGGCCTAGGATTAAAATTACCTCTATACGCGTTATTACCAAAATTGTTCCTACCAACAAAATTCACATCCATAGATTCATTATTGTTTTCAATCAAAGTAGACAAAGGCATATCAGGATCAATAGGAGCACTCTTGCTAGCAAATAATTTCATAAGCTCGTCCATCTTTCCACTCAAAACATTAATCTCTTCAATCGCATGCACCTTTTTACTAGTGGAAGATCTTTCAGTATGCCATTGAGAATAATTAACCATAATATTATCTAGGAGTTTAGTAGCCTCTCCTCAAGTAATTTCCATAAAAGTGCCTCCCGCGGCCGAATCTAAAATATTTCTAGTAGAAAAATTCAAGACAGCATAAAATTTTTGTATGATCATCCATAAATTGAGTGGAGCAATTTCTAATAATTAATTTCATCCTCTCCCAAGATTGTGCCACATGTTCATGATCAAGTTGCTTAAAATTCATAATATCGTTCCTAAGGGAGATGATCTTAGCGGGAGGAAAGTACTTGGAAATAAAAGCATCTTTACACTTATTCCATGAATCAATATCGTTTTAGGCAAAGATGAAAACCAAGTTTTAGCGCAATCCCTAAGCGAGAACGGAAATAGCTTTAATTTGACAATCGCATTATCCACATCTTTTTTCTTTTGCATATCACACAAATCAACGAAATTGTTTAGATGGGATACGACATCTTCACTTGGAAGGCTGGAAAATTGATCTTTCATAATAAGATTCAGCAAAGCGGCATTAATTTCACAAGATTCCACATTAGTAGCGGGAGCAATCGAAGTACTCATAAAATCATTATTGTTGGTGTTGGAAAAGTCACACAATTTGGTATTCTCTTGAGCCATCGTAACAAAGTAAGCAATCCAACACACGAGCACACAAAAAGCAAACGAAGAAGACGAACGGAAGAGGGGTGAAGAAAAGGCAAAACTTTTTGAAAATCGTTTTAGAAGTGGGGGAGAGGAAAACGAGAGGCGAATGGCAAATAATGTAATGCGAGGGATGAGAGTTTGAGATGGGTACTTGATATGTCTCGGCTTGGCGTAGATCTCTCCGGCAACGGAGCCAGAAAATCTTCCTGCTACCTCTTGAGCTTGTGTTGGTTTTTCCCTTGAAGAGGAAAGGGTGATGCAGCAAAGTAGAGTAAGTATTTCCGTCAGTTTTGAGAACCAAGGTATCAATCCAGTAGGATACAACGCACAAGCCACCGAATACCTGCACAAACAAACACCAACTTGCACCCAACGCGATAAAGGGGTTGTCAATCGCTTCACGGTTATTTGCAAAGTGATATCTGATATAGATGGATAAACGGTAAAGTAATATTTTTGGTTTATGGAACGGAAAGTAAAAGATTGCAAATAAAGTAAATAGGAAACTAAAATTGTAAATCGGAAACTTATATGATGGAAACTAGACCCGGGGGCCATAGGTTTCACTGGAGGCTTCTCTCAAGATAGAAAATATTATGGTGGGTGAACAAATTACTGCCGAGCAATTGATAGAAAAGCGCATAATTATGACGATATCTAAGGCAATGATCATGAAGATAGGCATCATATCCGTATCAAGTAGACCGACTCCTGCCTGCATCTACTACTATTACTCCACACATCGACCGACTCCTGCCTACATCTAGAGTATTAAGTTCATAGAACAGAGTGACGCATTAAGTAAGATGATATGATGTAGCGGGATAAACTCAAGCAATATGATGAAAACCCCATCTTGTTATCCTCGATGGCAACAATACAATACGTGTCGGTTCCCCTTCTGTCACTAGGATCGAGCACCGCAAGATTGAACCCAAAGCTAAGCACTTCTCCCATTGCAAGCAAAACCAACCTTGGCCAAACCAAATTGATAGTTCGAAGAGACTTGCAAAGATATCAAATCATGCATATAAGAATTTAGAGGAGAATCAAATAATATTCATAGATAAGCTGATCATAAATCCATAATTCATCGGATCTCGGCAAACACGCCGCAAAAGAGTATTACATCGAATAGATCTCCAAGAACATCAAGGAGAACTTTGTATTGAGAATCAAAGAGAGAGAAGAAGCCATCTAGCTACTAGCTATGGACCCGTAGGTCTGTGGTAAACTACCCACGCTTCATCGGAGAGGCAATTGTGTTGATGTAGAAGCCCTTCATGATCGAATCCCCCTCCAGCAGGACGCCGGAAAAGGTCCCTAGATGGGATCTCACATGTACAGAAGGTTATGGCGGTGAAAAAGTATTTTCATGGCTCCCCTGGAAGGTTTTGAGATATTTGAGAATATATAGGCGGAAGAAACAGGTCAGTGGAGTCACGAGGGCCCCACAAGGGTGGGGGCGTGCCCTACCCCACTAGGCGCGCCTCCCAACCTTGTGGCCGCCTCGTGGCTTTCCTGACATGCACTCCAAGCCCTCTGGATGTCTTCTGGTCCAAGGAAAATCACCGCGAAAGTTTCATTCCGTTTGGACTCCGTTTGGTATTCCTTTTCTACGAAACTCTAAAACAAGGAAAAAAACAGGAACTGGCATCGGGCTCTAGGTTAATGGTTAGTCCCAAAAATAATATAAAATAGCATATTAATGCATATAAAACATCCAAAACAGATAATATAATAGCATGGAACCATAAAAAATTATAGATACGTTGGAGATGTATCAGATCGCAACAGTTTTCGAGGGTATAGTAATCGACCCAAATTTATTGATTCGACACAAGGGGAGCCAAAGAATTCATGAGTATTAGCAGTTGAGTTGTCAATTGAACCACGCCTGAAAGACTTAATATCTGCAGCAAAGTATGTAGTAGCAAAGTAGTATGGAAGTAACAGTAACGGTGGCAAAAGTAACAAAGAGCGCTTTGTAGTGATTGTAATAGTAGCAACGACAAAGTAACTTAAGAAAGACCAATATGTGAAAAGCTCGTAGGCATTGGATCGACAATGATAATTGTGTCAGATGATATTCATCGATTAGCAGTTATAACCTATGGTGACACAAAACTAGCTCCAATTCATCAATATAATGTATGCATGTATTCCATATATAGTCATACGTGCTTATGGAAAAGAACTTGCATGACATCTTTTGTCCTACCCTCCCGTGGCAGCGGGGTCCTAATGGAAACTAAGGGATATTAAGGCATCTTTTTAATAGAGAACCGGACCAAAGCATTAGCACTTAGTGAATACATGAACTCCTCAAACTACGGTAATCACCGGAAAGAATCGCAATTATTGTCACCTTGGAGTATGTGGATCATAACTCGTAATGGGTGTCTACAACTTGCAAGATAGGATCAAGAACACACATATATTCATGAAAACATAATAGGTTCAGATCTGTAATCATGGCACTCGGGCCCTAGTGACAAGCATTTAGCATAGCAAAGTCATAGCAACATCAATCTCATAATATAGTGGATACTAGGGATCAAACCCTACCAAAACTAACTCGATTACATGATAAATCTCATCCAACCCATCAACGTCCAGCAAGCCTACGAAGGAATTACTCACTCCCGGCTGTGAGCATCATGAAATTGGTAATAGAGGAAGGTTGATGATGATGATGATGGCGCCGCATCCCCCTCTCCGGATCCCCGAACAGACTCTAGATCAGCCCTCCCGATGAAGAACGGGAGGCAGTGACAGCTCCGTGTCATAAAATGCGATGAATCCTTCTCTTTAATTTTTTTCTCCCTGAATAGGGTTATATAGTGTTGGTGTTGTGGCCGGAGGAGGTCCAGGGGCACACAAGCCCTCTAGGCACGCCCTAGGGGGGCGCCCTTGGGCTTGTGGCCTCTGGGTGGATCCCCTCTGGTTAATTCTTGGCCAGTATTTTTTATATATTCCGTAAAATTTCTCCGTAAATTTTTAGGTCAATCCGAGAACTTTGATTTCTGCACAAAAATAACACCATGGCAATTCTGTTGAAAAACAACGTCAGTCCGGGTTAGTTCCATTCAAATCATGCAAATTAGAGTCCAAAACAAGGGCAAAAGAGTTTGGAAAAGTAGATCGATGGAGACGTATCAGTAGGCCTTTCCTACGAACCATATGTGCTATTATTGATATGAAATAAGGCAATATAAGATTTCGATTTCCATTAAATAAAGGAATGGAACACTTCCCTAGAATGAGAATTAAGTCATCATATGAACTAATTATGAGGGCCACCTATGGTATTAATTTGAAAGATGATAACACTTGAAACTATGCATTACGCCTAGCTACGGGCGTAAAACAATAGCGCTTGTTGGAAGGCAACGCAATAGCTATCTTTATTTTTCTTGTTTATTTTCAATTTTTTGTGTGCACACAATTATGTTAATGTTATGGTTGTTTTTGTGTTTAAATTAGTGTTCGTGCCAAGTAAAGCCTTTGTGATGATTAGGTTGATAGTTGATTTGATTCTTAAGAATATAGAAAATTTTGCGGCCAGTAGCATAATTGTTTAGATTCACTTGACCATGATAAATTTCTGAATTTTTTACACATGATCGATATACAAATTTCCCACATTTTCCTAATTTTTCAGAATTGTTTGAGTTACAGAAGTATTGCGCTTAGCCAGATCATTACAGGTTGTTCTATTTTTGGTAGATTCTGTTTTCGTTTCATTGTTTGCTTGTTTTAATGAATCTATGGATTGTATCGGGGGTATAAGTCATGGTGAAGTTAGAATACAGTAGGCAATATGCAATAATAAAATATGAATGGGTTTACAACAATACCTAAAATTTATGATTTGCTTGTTATACTAACGGATCTCACGAGTTTTCTGTTGAGTTTTGTGTGCTAAACTTTTCAAGTTTTGAGTGAGATCACGATAGATGAAGGAATAAGGATTGGCAAGACCCTAAGCTTGGGGATGCCCAAGGCACCCCAAGTAATATTCAAGGACACCCAAGACTCTAAGCTTGGGATGCCCCGGATGGCATCCCCTCTTTTTTTACCAACCATCGGTAAATTACTTGGAGCTATATTTTTATTCATCACATGATATGAGTTTTGCTTGGAGCGTGTATTATATGAGTCTTTGCTTTTTATTTTGAAAGAATCATCTTTATTGGACACACCTTTTTGAGAGGGACACACATTATTCGTGATTTGTTAGAATACTCTATGTGCTTCACTTATATCTTTTGAGCTAGGTAGTTCTCCAGTACTTCACTTATTTCTTTCAGAGCACGACAGTGGTTATATTTTAAATAAATAGTTGCACTCTCATGCTTCACTTATATCATTCTGAGAGTTTGATAAATAGTAACAACAATTTGCATGAGTTATGAAATTGGTCCTAATATGATAGGTATTCAAGAGGGATATAATAAAAACTTTCATATAGATCACTGAATATGATAAGTTTGATTCCCTACAATAGTTTTGCGATATAAAGATGGTAATATGTGGGAGGTACTAGTGAATGATTGTGGTTTAGTAAAAATATTGGTGTTAAAGGTTTGTGATTCTCGAAGCATGCACGTATAATCTCTCGTTATGGTAAGAAGTTGGAGCACGATTTATTATCGAGTGTCTTCCTTTGCATGAAGGTCGGGGGCACGCGATGGTTAACTCCTACCAACCTCCCCCTAGGAGTGTTGGGGAATGTAGTAATTTAAAAAAAATTCCTACGCACACGCAGGATCATGGTGATGCATAGCAACGAGAGGGGAGAGTGTTGTCCACGTACCCTCGTAGACCGAAAGCGTAAGTGTTAGCACAACGCGATTGATGTAGTCGTACGTCTTCATGATCCGACCGATCCAAGTACCAAACGTACGGCACCTCCGAGTTCAGCACACGTTCAGCTCGATGACGTCCCGCGAACTCTGATCCAGCAGAGCTTCACGGAGAGTTCCACAAGACGACGGGCGTGATGACGGTGATGATGTTGCTACCAACGCAGGGCTTCGCCTAAGCACCGCTATGATATGACCGAGGTGGAATATGGTGGAGGGGGGCACCGCACACGGCTGGAACAGATCAACAGATCAACTTGTGTCTCTAGAGGTGCCCCTCCGCCCCCGTATATAAAGGAGCAAGGGGGAGGCGGCCGGCCAGGAGGAGGGCGCGCCAAGGGGGGAGTCCTACTCCCACCGGGAGTAGGACTCCTCCTTTTCCTTGTTGGAGTAGGAGAGGGAAGGAAGGGAGAGAGGGGGAGAAGGAAAAAGGGGGGCGCCCCCCCCCCTCCTTGTCCAATTCGGACTAGAGGGGGAGGGGGCGCGCGGCTGCCCTGGCCGCCCCTCCTCTTCTCCCACTAAGGCCCATGAGGCCCAATTAACTCCCCGGGGGGTTCCGGTAACCCCCAGTACTCCGGTAAATGTCCGAAACTTCCCGAAACCTTTCCGGTGTCCAAACATAGTCGTCCAATATATTGATCTTTATGTGTTGACCATTTCGAGACTCCTCGTCATGTCCGTGATCATATCCGGGACTCCGAACTACCTTCGGTACATCAAAACACAAAAACTCATAATACCGATCGTCACCAAAATTTAAGCGTGCGGACCCTACGGGTTCGAGAACTATGTAGACAAGACCGAGACACGTCTCCGGTCAATAACCAATATCGGAACACGGATGCTCATATTGGCTCCTACATATTCTCTGAAGTTCTTTATTGGTCAAACAGCATAACAACATACGTTGTTCCCTTTGTCATCGGTATGTTACTTGCCCGAGATTCGATCGTCGGTATCTCAATACCTAGTTCAATCTCGCTATCGCAAGTCTCTTTACTCGTTCCATAATGCATCATCCTGCAACTAACTCATTATTCACATTGCTTGCAAGGCTTATAGTGATGTGCATTACCGAGAGGGCCCAGAGATACCTCTCCGACAATCGGAGTGACAAATCCTAATCTCGAAATACGCCAACTCAACAAGTACCTTCGGAGACACCTATAGAGCATCTTTATGATCACCGAGTTACGTTGTGACATTTGGTAGCACACAAAGTGTTCCTCCGGTAAACGGGAGTTGCATAATCTCATAGTCATAGGAACATGTATAAGTCATGAAGAAAGCAATAGCAACATACTAAACGATCAAGTGCTAAGCTAACGGAATGGTTCAAGTCAATCACATCATTCTCCTAATGATGTGATCCCATTAATCAAATGACAACTCATGTCCATGGCTAGGAAACTCAACCATCTTCGATTAACGAGCTAGTCAAGTAGAGGCATACTAGTGACACTATGTTTGTCTATGTATTCACACATGTATTATGTTTCCGGTTAATACAATTCTAGCATGAATAATAAACATTTATCATGATATGAGGAAATAAATAATAACTTTATTATTGCCTCTAGGGCATATTTCCTTCAGTCTCCCACTTGCACTAGATTCAATAATCTAGATTACAAAGTAATGATTCTAACACCCATGGAGTTTTGGTGTTGATCATGTTTTGCTCGTGCAAGAGGCTTAGTCAACGGGTCGTCAACATTCAGATCCGTATGTATCTTGCAAATCTCTATGTCTCCCACCTGGACTTGGTCCCGGATGGAATTGAAGCGTCTCTTGATGTGCTTGGTCCTCTTGTGAAATCTGGATTCCTTTGCCAAGGCAATTTGCACCAGTATTGTCACAAAAGATTTTCATTGGACCCGATGCACTAGGTATGACACCTAGATCGGATATGAACTCCTTCATCCAGACTCCTTCATTTGCTGCTTCCGAAGCAGTTATGTATTCCGCTTCACACATAGATCCCGCCACGACGCTTTGTTTAGAACTGCACCAACTGACGGCTCCACCGTTCAATGTAAACATGTATCTGGTTAGCGATTTAGAATCGTCTGTATCAGTGTCAAAGCTTGCATCGACGTAACCATTTACGACTAGCTCTTTGTCACCTTTATAAACGAGAAACATATCCTTAGTCCTTTTCAGGTATTTCAGGATGTTCTTGACAGCTGTCCAGTGATCCACTCTTGGATTACTTTGGTACCTCCCTGCTAGGCTAATAGCAAGACACACATCAGGTCTGGTACACAACATTGTATACATGATAGAGCCTGTGGCTGAAGCATAGGGAACATCTTTCATTTTCTCTCTATCTTCTGCAGTGGTCGGGCATTGAGTCTGACTCAACTTCACACCTTGTAACACAGGCAAGAACACTTTCTTTGCTTGATCCATTTTGAACTTCTTCAAAACTTTGTCAAGGTATGTGCTTTGTGAAAGTCCTATCAAGCATCTTGATCTATCTCTATAGATGTTGATGCCTAATATGTAAGCAGCTTCACCGAGGTCTTTCATTGAAAAACTCTTATTCAAGTATCTTTTTATGCTATCCAGAAATTCTATATCATTTCCAATCAGCAATATGTCATCCACATACAACATCAGAAATGCTACAGAGCTCCCACTCACTTTCTTGTAAATACAGGCTTCTCCAAAAGTCTGTATAAAACCATATGCTTTGATCACACTATCAAAACGTTTATTCCAACTCCGAGAGTCTTGCACCATCCATAAATGGATCATTGGAGCTTGCACACTTTGTTAGCTCCCTTTGGATCGACAAAACCTTCTGGTTGCATCATATACAACTCTTCTTCCAGAAATCCATTCAGGAATGTAGTTTTGACATCCATTTGCCAAATTTCATAATGATAAATGCAGCAATTGCTAACATGATTCCGGCAGACTTAAGCATCGCTACGGGTGAGAAAGTCTCATCATAGTCAATCCCTTGAACTTGTCGAAAACCTTTCGCAACAATTCGAGCTTTATAGACAGTAACATTATCGTCAGCGTCAGTCTTCTTCTTGAAGATCCATTTATTCTCAATGGCTTGCCGATCATCGGGCAAGTCGACCAAAGTCCACACTTTGTTCTCATACATGGATCCCATCTCAGATTTCATGGCCTCAAGCCATTTTGCGGAATCTGGGCTCACCATCGCTTCTTCATAGTTCATAGGTTCGCCTTGGTCAAGTAACATGACCTCCAGAATAGGATTACCGTACCACTCTGGTGCGGATCTTACTCTGGTTGACCTACGAGGTTCGGTAGTAACTTGATCTGAAGTTTCGTGATCAATATCATTAGCTTCCTCACTAATTGGTGTAGGTGTCACATGAACCGGTTTATGTGATGAACTATTTTCCAATAAGGGAGCAGGTACAGTTACCTCATCAAGTTCTACTTTCCTCCCACTCACTTTTTCGAGAGAAACTCCTTCTCTAGAAAGGATCCATTCTAGCAACAAATGTCTTGCCTTCGGATCTGTGATAGAAGGTGTACATAACAGTTTCCTGTAGGTATCCTATGAAGACACATTTCTCCGATTTGGGTTCGAGCTTATCAGGTTGAAGCTTTTTCACATAAGCATCGCAGCCCCAAACTTTAAGAAACGAAAACTTTTGTTTCTTGCCAAACCACAGTTCATAAGGCGTCGTCTCAACGGATTTTGATGGTGCCCTATTTAACATGAATGCAGCCATCTCTAAAGCATAACCCCAAAATGATAGCGGTAAATCAGTAAGAGACATCATAGATCGCACCATATCTAGTAAAGTACGATTACGACGTTCGGACACACCATTACGTTGTGGTGTTCCGGGTGGCGTGAGTTGCGAAACTATTACACATTGCTTCAAATGTAGACCAAACTCGTAACTCAAATATTCTCCTCCACGATCAGATCGTAGAAACTTTATTTTCTTGTTATGATGATTTTCCACTTCACTCAGAAATTCTTTGAACTTTTCAAATGTTTCAGACTTATGTTTCATTAAGTAGATATACCCATATCTGCTCAAATCATCTGTGAAGGTGAGAAAATAACGATACCCGCCGTGAGCCTCAACATTCATCGAATCACATATATCAGTATGTATGATCTCCAACAAATTTGTTGCTCGCTCCATTGTACCAGAGAACGACGTCTTAGTCATCTTGCCCATAAGGCATGGTTCACAAGTACCAAGTGATTCATAATCAAGTGATTCCAAAAGTCCATCAGTATGGAGTTTCTTCATGCGCTTTACACCAATACGACCCAAACTGCAGTGCCACAAATAAGTTGCACTATCATTATCAACTCTGCATCTTTTGGCTTCAACATTATGAACATGTGTATCACTACTATCGAGATTCAACAAAAATAGACCTTCAAGGGTGCATGATCATAAAAGATATTACTCATATAAATAGAACAACCATTATTCTCAGATTTAAATGAATAACTGTCTCACATCAAGCAAGATCCAGATATAATGTTCATGCTTAACGCTGGCACCAAATAACAATTATTTAGGTCTAAAACTAATCCCGAAGGTAGATGTAGAGATAGTGTGCCGACCGCGATCACATTGACTTTGGAACCATTTCCCACGCGCATCATCACCTCGTCCTTAGCTAGTCTTCGCTTAATCCGTAGTCCCTGTTTCGAGTTGCAAATATTAGCAACATAACCAGTATCAAATACCCAGGTGCTACTGCGAGCTCTAGTAAGGTACACATCAATAACATGTATATCACATATACCTTTGTTCACCTTGCCATCCTTCTTATCCGCCAAATACTTGGGGCAGTTCCGCTTCGATGACCGGTCACGCTTGCAGAGAAGCACTCGATCCTCGTGCTTAGGTCCAGACTTGGGTTTCTTGTCCTGAGCAGCAACTTGTTTGTTGTTCTTCTTGAAGTTCCCCTTCTTCTTCCCTTTGCCCTTTTTCTTGGAACTGGTGGTCTTGTTGACCATCAACACTTGATGCTCCTTCTTGACTTCTACCTCCACAACCTTTAGCATTGCGAAGAGCTCGGGAATTGTCTTATCCATCCCTTGCATATTATAGTTCATCATGAAGCTCTTGTAGCTTGGTGGCAGTGATTGAAGAATTACATCAATGACACTATCATCCGGAAGATTAACTCCCAGTTGAATCAAGTGATTGTTATACGGCACATTTTGAGTATATGTTCTTGCGAACTATCCTCCTCCATCTTGCAATTTGTAGAACTTATTGGAGACTTCATATCTCTCAATCCAGGCATTTGCTTGAAATATTAACTTCTACTCCTGGAACATCTCATATGCTCCATGACGTTCAAAACGTCGTTGAAGTCCCGGTTCTAAGCCGTAAAGCATGGCACGCTGAACTATTGAGTAGTCATCAGCTTTGCTCTGCCAGACGTTCTTAACGTGGCCAGTATCTACATCTCTGACTGGCACCCACCCGGTGCTTCCAGGGGCGTAATTCTTCTGCAAAGAACGAGGATAATCCTCAAATTACGGACCCGATCCGTGTAATTGCTACCATCATCTTTCAACTTTGCTTTCTCAAGGAACACATTAAAATTCAACGGAACAACAAAGACGGGCCATCTATCTACAATCAACATAGACAAGCAAAATACTGCCAGGTACTAAGTTCATGATAAATTTAAGTTCAGTTAATCATATTACTTAAGAACTCCCACTTAGATAGACATCCCTCTAATCATCTAAGCGATCACGTGATCCAAATCAACTAAACCATGTCCGACCATCACGTGAGATGGAGTAATTTTCAATGGTGAACATCACTATGTTGATCATATCTACTATATGATTCACGCTCGACCTTTCGGTCTCAGTGTTCCGAGGCCATATCTGCATATGCTAGGCTCGTCAAGTTTAACCCGAGTATTATGCGTGTGCAAAACTGGCTTGCACCCGTTGTAGATGAACGTAGAGCTTATCACACCCGATCATCACGTGGTGTCTCGACACGACAAACGTTGGCAACGGTGCATACTCAGGGAGTACACCTTCAGCTCGATGACGTCCCGCAAACTCCGATCCAGTAGAGCTTCACGGGAGAGTTCCATCAGCACGACAGTGTGATGACGGTGATGATGTTGCTACCGATGCAGGGCTTCGCCTAAGCACCGCTATGATATGACCGAGGTGGAATACGGTGGAGGGGGGCGCCGCACACGGCTGGAATAGATCAACAGATCAACTTGTGTCTCTAGAGGTGCCACCTGCCCCCGTATATAAAGGATCAAGGGGGGGAGGCGGCCGGCCAGGAGGAGGGCGCGCCAAGGGGGGAGTCCCACTCCCACCGGGAGTAGGACTCCTTCTTTTCCTTGTTGGAGTAGGAGAGGGAAGGAAGGGAGAGAGAAGGAGAAGGAAAAAGGGGGCTCCGCCTCCTCGTCCAATTCGGACTAGAGGGAGAGGGGGCGCGCGGCTGCCCTGGCCGCCCCTCCTCTTCTCCCACTAAGGCCCATGAGGCCCAATTAACTCCCCGGGGGTTCCGATAACCCCCCGGTACTCCAGTAAATGTCCGAAACTTCCCGGAACCTTTCCGGTGTCCAAACATAGTCGTCCAATATATCGATCTTTATGTCTCGACCATTTCGAGACTCCTCATCATGTCCGTGATCATATCCGGGACTCTGAACTACCTTCGGTACATCAAAACATAGAAACTCATAATACCGATCGTCACCAAACTTTAAGCGTGCGGACCCTACGGGTTCGAGAACTATGTAGACATGACCGAGACACGTCTCCGGTCAGTAACCAATAGTGGAACCTGGATGCTCATATTGGCTCCCACATATTCTACGAAGATCTTTATCGATCAAACCGCATAACAACATACGTTGTTCCTGAAGGAAATATGCCCTAGAGGCAATAATAAAGTTATTATTTATTTCCTTATATCATGATAAATGTTTATTATTCATGCTAGAATTGTATTAACCGGAAACATGATACATGTGTGAATACATAGACAAACATATTGTCACTAGTATGCCTCTACTAGACTAGCTCATTAATCAAAGATGATTATGTTTCCTAACCATAGACATGAGTTGTCATTTGATTAACGGGATCACATCATTAGTAGAATGATGTGATTGATTTGACCCATTCCGTTAGCTTAGCACTTGATAGTTTAGTATGTTGCTATTGCTTTCTTCATGACTTATACAAGTTCCTATAACTATGAGATTATGCAACTCCTGCCATCGGAGGAACACTTTGTGTGCTACCAAACGTCACAACGTAATCGGGTGATTATAAAGGAGCTCCACAGGTGTCTCCAAAGGTACATGTTGAGTTGGCGTATTTCGAGATTAGGTTTTGTCACTCGATTGCCTGGAGAGGTATCTCTTGGGCCCTCTCGGTAATGCACATCACTATAAGCCTTGCAAGCAATGTAGCTAATGAGTTAGTTACGGAATGATGCATTACGTAACGAGTAAAGAGACTTGCCGGTAACGAGATTGAACTAGGTATTGGATACCGACGATCGAATCTCGGGCAAGTAACATACCGATGACAAAGGGAACAACATATGTTGTTATGCGGTTTGACCGATAAAGATCTTCGTAGAATATGTAGGAGCCAATATGAGCATCCAGATTCCGCTATTGGTATTGACCGGAAACAGTTCTAGGTCATGTCTACATAGTTCTCGAACCCGTAGGGTCCGCACGCTAAGGTTTCGGCGATGCTTATATTATGAGTTTATGAGTTTTGATGTACCGAAGGAGTTCGTAGTCCCGGATGAGATCGGGGACATGACGAGGAGTCTCTAAATGGTCGAGACGTAAAGATCGATATATTGGACGACCATATTCGGACATCGGAAAGGTTTCGAGTGATTCGGGTATTTTTCGGAGTACCGGAGGGTTATGGGAATACGTATTGGGCCTTATTGGGCCATACCGGAAAGAAGGAAAAGGGCCTCAAGGGTGGCCGCACCCCTCCCCTTGGTTGGTCCGAATTGGACTAGGGAAGGGGCGCCTTCCTTCCTTCTCCTTTTCCCTTCCTCTTTTCCTATTCCATATGGGAGGTGGAATCCTACTAGGACTAGGGAGTCCTAGTAGGACTCCACACTTGGCGCGCCCCCTCCTAGGGCCGGCCTCCTCCTCCCTTGCTCCTTTATATATGGAGGCAGGGGGGCACCCCAGAGACACAACAAGTTGATCTTCGTGATCGTTCCTTAGCCGTGTGTGGTGCCCCCTTCCACCATATTCCACCTCGGTCATATTGTAGCGGTGCTTAGGCGAAGCCCTGCGATGGTAGAACATGAAGATCGTCACCACGCCGTCGTGCTGACGGAACTCTTCCCCGACACTTTGCTGGATCGGAGTCCAGGGAACGTCATCGAGCTGAACGTGTGCTGGAACTCGGAGGTGCCGTAGTTTCGGTGCTTGATCGGTCAGGCCGTGAAGACGTACGACTACATCAACCGTGTTGTTATAACGCTTCCGCTGTCGGTCTACGAGGGTACGTGGACAACACTCTCCCCTCTCGTTGCTATGCATCACCATGATCTTGCGTGTGCGTAGGAATTTTTTTGAAATTACTACGTTCCCCAACAGTGGCATCCGAGCCTGGTTTTATGCGTAGATGTTATATGCACGAGTAGAACACAAGTGAGTTGTGGGCGATACAAGTCATACTGCTTACGCGAGACGGGTTCTCCCGACGTGCTTCTCACAGAGGTGGCTAGCTGGTGTCAGTTTCTCCAACTTTAGTTGAACCGAGTGTAGCTACGCCCGTTCCTTGCGAAGGTTAAAACAACACTAACTAGATGAACTATCATTGTGGTTTTGATGCGTAGGTAAGAACGATTTTTGCTAAGCCCGTAGCAGCCACGTAAAACTTACAACAACAAAGTAGAGGACGTCTAACTTGTTTTTGCAGGGCATGTTGTGATGTGATATGGTCAAGGCGTGATGCTATATTTTATTGTATGAAATGATCATGTTTTGTAACCGAGTTATCGGCAACTGGCAGGAGCCATATGGTTGTCGCTTTATTGTATGCAATGCAATCGCTCTGTAATGCTTTACTTTATCACTAAGCGGTAGCGATAGTCGTAGAAGCATAAGATTGGCGAGACGACAACGATGCTACGATGGAGATCAAGGTGTCGCGCCGGTGACGATGGTGATCGTGACGGTGCTTCGGAGATGGAGATCACAAGCACAAGATGATGATGGCCATATCATATCACTTATATTGATTGCATGTGATTTCTATCCTTTATGCATCTTATCTTGCTTTGATTGACAGTAGCATTTTAAGATGATCTCTCACTAATTATCAAGAAGTGTTCTCCCTGAGTATGCACCGCTGCAAAAGTTCTTCGTGCTGAGACACCACGTGATGATCGGGTGTGATAGGCTCTACTTTCAAATACAATGGGTGCAAAATAGTTGCACACGCGGAATACTCAGGTTAAACTTGACGAGCCTAGCATATACAGATATGGCCTCGGAACACGGAGACCGAAAGGTCGAGCGTGAATCATATAGTACATATGATCAACATAGTGATGTTCACCATTGAAAACTACTCCATCTCACGTGATGATCGGACATGGTTTAGTTGATTTGGATCACGTGATCACTTAGATACTAGAGAGATGTCTGTCTAAGTGGGAGTTCTTAAGTAATATGATTAATTGAACTTAGATTTATCATGAACTTAGTCCTGGTAGTATTTTGCAAATTATGTTGTAGATCAATAGCTCGCGTTGTTGCTTTCATATGTTTATTTTGATATGTTCCCAGAGAAAATTGTGTTGAAAGATGTTAGTGGCAATGATGAGGATTGGATCCGTGATCTGAGGTTTATCCTCATTGTTGCACAGAAGAATTATGTCCTTAATGCACCGCTAGGTGACATACCTATTGCAGGAGCAGATGTAGACGTTATGAACGTTTGGCTAGCTCAATATGATGACTACTTGATAGTTTAGTGCACCATGCTTAACGGCTTAGAATCGGGACTTCAAAGACGTTTTGAACGCGTCATGGACCATATGAGATGTTCCAGGAATTGAAGTTAATATTTCAGCAAATACCCGAGTTGTGAGATATGAAGTCTCCAACAAGTTCTATAGCTAAAAGATGGAGGAGAATCGCTCAACTAGTGAGCATGTGCTCAGATTGTCTGGGTACTACAATCACTTGAATCAAGTGGGAGTTAATCTTCCAGATAAGATAGTGATTGACAGAGTTCTCTAGTCACAATCACCAAGTTACTAGAACTTCCTGATGAACTATAGTATGCAAGGGATGACGAAAACGATTCCCGAGCTCTTCGTGATGTTGAAATCGACGAAGGTAGAAATCAAGAAAGAGCATCAAGTGTTGATGATTGACAATACCACTAGTTTCAAGAAAAGGGCAAAGGGAAAGAAAGGGAACTTCAAGTAGAATGACAAGCAAGTTGTCACTCCCGCGAAGAAGCCCAAAAGCTAGACCAAAGCCCTAAACCGAGTGCTTACATCGCAAAGGAAATGGTCACCGAAGCGGAAATACCCTGAATATTTGGTGGATAAGAAGGATGGCAAAGTGAACAAGGGTATATTTGATATACAGGTTATTGATGTGTGCCTTACTAGTGTTTATAGTAGCCCCTGAGTATTTGATACATGTTCAGTTGCTAAGATTAGTAACTCGAAACAGGAGTTATAGAATAAACAGAAACTAGTTGAAGGGGAAGTGACGATGAGTGTTGGAAGTAGTTCCAAGATTGATATGATCATCATCACACACTCCCTATATTTTCGATATTACTGTTAAACCTAAATAAATGTTATTTGGTGTTTGCGTTGAGCATAAATATGATAAGATCATATTTATTAAATACGATTATTCTCTAAGATAGAGAATAAATTGTTATTCTGTTTACATGAATAAAACCTTCTATGGTCATACACCCAATGGTGATGGTTTATTGAATCTTGATCATAGTGATACACATATTCATAATTTTGATGCCAAAAGATGCAAAGTTAAAAATGATAGTGCAATTTATTTGTAGCACTGCCGTTTGGGTCATATCGGTGTAAAGCGCATGAAGAAACTCCATAAAGATGGATTTTCGGAATCACTTGGTTATGAATCATTTGATGCTTGCGAACCGTGCCTTTTGGGCAAGATGACTAAAACTCCGTTTTCCGGAACAATGGAATGAGCTATTAACTTGTTGGAAATAATACATACCGATGTATGCGGTCCAATAAGTGTTGATGCTCGTGGCGAGTATCGTTATTTTCTGTACTTCACAAATGATATGAGCAGATATGAGTATATCTACTTAATTGAACACAAGTCTGAAACATTTGAAAAAGTTCAAAGAATTTCAGAGTGAAGTGGAGAATCATCGTAACAAGAAAATAAAGTTTCTACGATCTGATCGTGGAGGAAAATATTTGAGTTACGAATTTGGCCTTCATATAAAACAATGTGGAATAGTTTCACAGTTCAGGCCACCTGGAACACCACAGCGTAATGGTGTGTCCGAACGTCGTAACCGCACTTTATTGGATATGGTGCGATCTATGATGTATCTTACCGATTTACCACTATCGTTTTGGGGTTATGCATTAGAGATAGCTACATTCACTTTAAATAGGGCACCATCTAAATCCGTTGAGATGACACCGTATGAACTATGGTTTAGCAGTAAACCTAAGCTGTTGTTTCTTAAAGTTTGGAGTTGCGACGCTTATGTGAAAAAGGTTTCAACCTGATAAGCTCGAACCCAAATCGGAGAAGTGCGTCTTCATAGAATACCCAAAGGAAACTGTTGGGTACACCTTCTATCATAGATCCGAAGGCAAAACATTCGTTGCTAAGAATGGATCCTTTCTAGAGAAGGAGTTTCTCTCGAAAGAAGTGAGTGGGAGGAAAGTAGAGCTTGATAAGGTAATTTGTACCTTCTCCCGAATTGGAAAGTAGTTCATCACATAAATCAGTTCCAGTGATTCCTACACCGATTAGTGAGGAAGCTAATGATGATGATCATGAAACTTCAGATCAAGTTACTGCAGAATCTCGTAGGTCTTCAAGAGTACGGTCCGCACCAGAGTGGTACGGTAATCCTGTTCTGAAAGTCATGTTACTAGACCATGATAAACCTACGAACTATGAGGAAGCGATGATGAGCCCAGATTCCGCGAAATGGCTGGACGCCATGAAATCTAAGATAGGATCCATGTATGAGAACAAAGTGTGAACTTTGGTGGACTTGCCCGATGATCGGCAAGCCATAGAAAATAAATGGATCTTCAAGAGGAAGACGGACATTGATAGTAATGTTACTATCTACAAAGCTCGACATGTCGCAAAAAGGGTTTTGGACAAGTTCAAGGTGTTGACTACAATGAGATTTTCTCAACTGTAGCGATGCTTAAGTCTGTCCGAATCATGTTAGCAATTGCCACGTTTTATGAAATCTGGCAAATGGATGTCAAAACTGCATTCCTTAATGGTTTTCTTAAATAAGAGTTGTATATGATGCAACCATAAGGTTTTGTCAATCCTAAAGGTGCTAACAAAATGTGCAAGCTCCGGTGATCCATCTATGGACTGGTGCAAGCATCTCAGAGTTGAAATATACGCTTTGATAAGTTGATCAAAGCATATAGTTTTATATAGACTTGCGGTGAAGCCTGTATTTACAATAAAGTGAGTGGGAGCACTACCGCCTTTCTGATAAATATGTGAGTAACATATTGTTGATCAGAAATGATGTAGAATTTTTATGGAAAGCATAAAGGAGTATTTGAAAGGAGTTCTTTAAAATAAAGACCTTGGTAAAACTACTTACATATTGAGCATCAAGATCTATTGAGATAGATCAAGACGCTTGATAAGTTTTTCAATAAGTACATACCTTGTCAAGATTTTGAAATATTTCAAAATGGAACAGTCAAAGAAAGAGTTCTTGCCTGTGTTGCAAAGGTGTGAAATTGAGTAAGACTCAAATCCTGACCACGACAGAAAAAAGAAAAGAGAATGAAAGTCATTCCCTATGCCTCAGTCATAGGTTCTATAAAGTACGCTATGCTATGTACCAGACCTATTGTATACCTTGCTCTGAATTTGGCAAGGGAGTACAATAGTGTTCTAGGAGTAGATCACTGGACATTGGTCAAGAATATCCTTAGTGAGGACTAAGGAAATATTTCTCGATTATGGAGGTGATAAAAGAGCCCGTCGTAAAGAGTTACATCGGTGCAAGCTTTTTACCCCGATCCAGACGACTCTAAGTCTCAATCTGGATACATATTGAAAGTGGGAGCAATTAGCTAGAGTAGCTCCATGCAGAGCATTGTAGACATAAAATATTTGCAAAATACATACGGCTCTGAATGTGACAGACCTGTTGACTAAGCTTCTCTCACGAGCAAAACATGATCATACTCTAGTAAACCTTTTGGGTGTTGTTCACATGACGATGTGAACTATGGGTGTTAATCACATGCAGATGTGAACATTAGTGTTAAATCACATGGTGATGTGAACTAGATTATTGACTCTAGTGCAAGTGGGAGACTGAAGGAAATATGCCCTAGAGGCAATAATAAAGTTATTATTTATTTCCTTATATCATGATAAATGTTTATTATCATGCTAGAATTGTAATAACCGGAAACATGATACATGTGTGAATACATAGACAAACATATTGTCACTACTATGCCTCTACTAGACTAGCTCATTAATCAAATATGGTTATGTTTCCTAAGCATAGACATGAGTTGTCATTTGATTAACGGGATCACATCATTAGTAGAATGATGTGATTGACTTGACTCATTCCATTAGCTTAGCACTTGATCATTTAGTATATTATTATTACTTTCTTCATGACTTATACAAGTTCCTATAACTATGAGATTATGCAACTCCCGTTTACCGGAGGAACACTTTGTGTGCTACCAAACGTCATAACGTAACTGGGTGATTATAAAGGAGCTCTACAGGTGTCTCCAAAGGTACATGTTGAGTTGGCGTATTTCGAGATTAGGTTTTGTCACTCCGATTGTCGGAGAGGTATCTCTTGGGCCCTCTCGGTAATGCACATCACTATAAGCCTTGCAAGCAATGTAGCTAATGAGTTAGTTACGGAATGATGCATTACGTAACGAGTAAAGAGACTTGCCGGTAACGAGATTGAACTAGGTATTGGATACCGACGATCGAATCTCGGGCAAGTAACATACCGATGACAAAGGGAACAACATATGTTGTTATGCGGTTTGACCGATAAAGATCTTCGTAGAATATGTAGGAGCCAATATGAGCATCCAGGTTCCGCTATTGGTTATTGACCGGAAACAGTTCTAGGTCATGTCTACATAGTTCTCGAACCCGTAGGGTCCGCGCGCTTAAGGTTTCGATTACAGTTATATTATGAGTTTATGAGTTTTGATTTACCGAAGGAGTTCGGAGTCCCGGATGAGATCGGGGACATGACGAGGAGTCTCGAAATGGTCGAGACGTAAAGATCGATATATTGGACGACCATATTCGGACATCAGAAAGGTTCCGAGTGATTCGTGTTTTTTTCGCCGGAGAGTTATTGGAATACGTATTGGGCCTTATTGGGCTATACGGGAAAGAAGGAAAAGGGCCTCAAGGGTGGCCGCACCCCTCCCCTTGGTCTGGTCCGAATTGGACTAGGGAAGGGGGGCGGCCCTTCCTTCCTTCTCCTTTTCCCTTCCTCTTTTCCTATTCCATATGGGAGGTGGAATCCTACTAGGACTAGGGAGTCCTAGTAGGACTCCACACTTGGCGCGCCCCCTCCTAGGGCGGGCCTCCTCCTCCCTTGCTCCTTTATATACGGAGGCAGGGGGCACCCCAGAGACACAACAAGTTGATCTTCGTGATCGTTCCTTAGCCGTGTGCGGTGCCCCCTTCCACCATATTCCACCTCGGTCATATCATAGCGGTTCTTAGGCGAAGCCCTGCGACGGTAGAACATCAAGATCGTCACCACGCCGTCGTGCTGACGGAACTCTTCCCCGACACTTTGCTGGATCGGAGTCCGGGGATCGTCATCGAGCTGAACGTGTGCTAGAACTCGGAGGTGCCATAGTTTCGATGCTTGATCGGTCGGGCCGTGAAGACGTAAGACTACATCAACCGCGTTGTTATAACTCTTCCGCTGTCGGTCTACGAGGGTACATGGTCAACACTCTCCCCTCTCGTTGCTATGCATCACCATGATCTTGCGTGTGCATAGGAATTTTTTTGAAATTACTACGTTCCCCAACAGTTCGCTTTGTCATCGGTATGTTACTTGCCCGAGATTCGATCGTCGGTATCTCAATACCTAGTTCAATCTCGTTACCGGCAAGTCTCTTTACTCATTCTGTAATGCATCATCCTGCAACGAACTCATTAGTCACATTGCTTGCAAGGCTTATAGTGATGTGCATTACCGAGAGGGCCCACAGATACCTCTCCGACAATCGGAGTGACAAATCCTAATCTCGAAATACGCCAACTCAACAAGTACCTTTGGAGACACCTGTAGAGCATCTTTATAATCACCCAGTTATGTTGTGACATTTGGTAGCACACAAAGTTTTCCTCTGGTAAACGTGAGTTGCATAATCTCATAGTCATAGGAACATGTATAAGTCATGAAGAAAGCAATAGCAACATACTAAACGATCAAGTGCTAAGCTAACGGAATGGGTCAAGTCGATCACATCATTCTCCTAATGATGTGATCCTGTTAATCAAATGACAACTCATGTCCACGGCTAGGAAACTCAACCATCTTCGATTAATGAGCTAGTCAAGTAGAGACGTACTAGTGACACTATGTTTGTCTATGTATTCACACATGTATTATGTTTCCGGTTAATACAATTCTAGCATGAATAATAAACATTTATCATGATATGAGGAAATAAATAATAACTTTATTATTGCCTCTAGGGCATATTTCCTTCAAGGAGCATGAATAGTAGTACGTTGCTTCGAGGGATAATCAACTTCCGCAATAAGTATGTGAGTTATTTATGACTAATGTGTGTGTTTTTTTCACGTATCTATCACTACGATATTTGATCGTTGCAAATAACCGCAAAGGGAATGACAAGCCCTTGTTTGCGTCGGGTGCAAGTATTTGTTCTTTTGTGTGTTGCTGCTGTTCACGAGGTCTTGCGTGGTTCTCCTACTGGTTTGATCACCTTGGCTCTTAACCGAGGGAAATACTTATCTCTACTATACTGCATCATCCTCTCCTCTTCGAGGAAATCCCAACGCAGGTCACAAGTAGCATGGAGATGATGAGAAGCGTAAAATGTATTGGAAAAAGTTGGCGGAAATAGCTATTCCGAAATGTGATGGTGGGATGGGATTCAAGGACCTTGAGCTTTTTAATAAAGCAATTCTTGCTAAACTAGTTTGGAGACTAGTAGCTTATTGTGACTCCTTATGTGCAAAAGTATTGAAAGGCAAATATTTCCATGCAACTGATCTTATGTCTACTACTAAGAAGAAGAAGAAGAAGAAGAAGAAGAAGAAGAAGAAGAAGAAGAAGAAGAAGAAGAAGAAGAAGAAGAAGAAGAAGAAGAAGAAGAAGAACGCATGGCACACCTAGCGAGCCATTCTCCATGGAAGGGATGCCCTAAGATTAGGCTTGATCAATAGAGTCGTATGATGACCCACAAGTATAGGGGATCTATCGTAGTCCTTTCGATAAGTAAGAGTGTCGAACCCAACGAGGAGCAGAAGGAAATGACAAGCGGTTTTCAGCAAGGTATTCTCTACAAGCACTGAAATTGTCGGTAACATATAGTTTTGTGATAGGATAAATCGTAGCGGGTAACAAGTAAATAAAGTAACTAAGGTGCAGCAAGGTACCCCAATCCCTTTTTGTAACAAAGGACAAGCCTGGACGAACTCTTATATAAAGCAAAGCGCTCCCGAGGACACATGGGAATTGTTGTCAAGTTAGTTTTCATCATGCTCATATGATTCTCGTTCATTACTTTGATAATTTGATATGTGGGTGGACCGGTGCTTGGGTGCTGCCCTTCCTTGGACAAGCCTCCCACTTATGATTAACCCCTCTCGCAAGCATCCGCGACTACAAAAGAAGTATTAAGGTAAACCTAACCATAGCATGAAACATATGGACCCAAATCAGCCCCTTACGAAGCAACACATAAACTAGGGTTTAAACTTCTATCACTCTAGCAACCCATCATCTATTTATTACTTCCCAATGCCTTCCCCTAGGCCCAAATAATGCTGAAGTGTCACGTAGTCGACGTTCACATAACACCATTAGAGGATAGACAACATACACCTCATCAAAATATCGAACGAATACCAAATTCACATGATTACTTATAACAAGACTTCTCCCATGTCCTCAGGAACAAACGTAACTACTCACAAAGCATATTCATAATCATAATCAAAGGAGTACAAATTGTCATTAAGGATCTGAACATATGATCTTCCACCGAATAAACCAACTAGCATCAACTACAAGGAGTAATCAACACTACTAGCAACCCACAGGTACCAAACTGAGGTTTTGGGACCAAGATCGAATGCAAGAGATGAACTAGAGTTTGAGTGCAGATGGTGCTGGTGAAGAAATTTGATGGAGATTGACCCCCTCTCGATGAGAGGATCGACGATGGCGATGATTTCCCCCTCCTGGAGGGATGTTTCCCCAGCAGAATAGCTCCGCCTGAGCCCTAGATTGGTTCTGCCCAGGTTCTGCCTCGAGACGGCGGCGCTTCGTCCCAAAAGCTTCTTCTTGATTTTTTTTCCAGGGTAAAAGACACCATATAGCCAAAGACGGGCACCGGAGGCCTGCCAGGGGGCCCACAAGGTCGGGGGCGCGCCCTAGTGGCCCCCCTCTGGTTCTTTCTTCGCCCAATATTTTTTATATATTCCAAAAACATGCTCCATGAAGTTTCAGGACTATTGGATTGTGCAGAACAGGTCTCTAATATTTTCTCCTTTTCCAGTCCAGAATTCCAGCTTCCGGCATTCTCCCTCTTCATGTAAACCTTATAAAATAAGAGAGAATAGGCATAAGTATTGTGATACAATGTGTAATAACAGCCCATAATGCATTAAATATCAATATGAAAGCATGATGCAAAATGGACGTATCAACTCCCCCAAGCTTAGACCTTGCTTGTCCTCAAGCAAAAGCCGATATCGATAAATATGTCCACATGTTTTGAGATAGAGGTGTCGATAAAAGTAAAATACGGACATGAGGGCATCATGATCATCTTTAGAACAGCAACATATAATGCCATATAATTTCTAATGCTGAAGTAACAATTCGTTCACAAGATAAAGTATGAATCAGAAACTTCATTGAAAACTAACAAATTATGATCTCAGTCATTGAAGCAATTGCAATTCATCATAACATCGAAAAGAGTCAAATAAGAGCTTTTCAGCAAGTCCACATACTCAACTATCATATAATCTTTCACAATTGCTAACACTCACGCGATACTTATGGGTACAAAGTTTCAACCAGACACAGAGAATGATAGGGGCTTATAGTTTCGCCTCCCAACCTTTTACCTCAAGGGTAATGTCAACAATAATACTTTATGATAACTTACATCCGAGTGGATATATATATCCGGATCTCCCCAACACATAGAGCTTGCCAAAGGAAAAATTATAAAAAGGAAAGGTGATGATCACCATGACTCTTGTATAAGGGTAGAAGATAAAAGTAAAAGATAGACCCTTCGCAAAGGGAAGCAGAGGTTGTCATGCGCTTTTATGGTTGGATGCACAAAATCTTAATGCAAAAGAATGTCACTTTATATTGCCGCTTGTGATAAAGACCTTTATTATGCAGTCCGTCACTTTATTTCTTCCATATCACAAGTTCGTATAAAGCTTATTTTCTTCACACTAATAGATCATGCATATTTAAAGGAGCAATTTTTATTGCTTGCACTGATGACAACTTACTTGAAGGATCTTACTCAATCCATAGGTAGGTATGGTTGACTCTCATGGCAAAACTGGGTTTAAGGATGTTTGGAAGAACAATTAGTATCTCTACTTGGTGCAGAGAATTTGGCTAGCATGAGAGGGAAAGCCAAGCCCAACACGTTGGATGATCCATGATAATATAACTTCTATTCGGATATAAGAAAACATAACCCATTATGTTGTCTTTCTTGTCCAACATCAACTTTTTAGCATGTCATATTTTAATGGGTGCTCACAATTACAAAAGATGTCCAAGATAGTATATTTATATGTGAAACCTCTCTTTCTTTATTACTTCCTATTAATTGCAACAGTGACCAAAACTATGTTTGCCAATCCTCAACAACTTTTATTCATCAAACTCTTTATATGTGAAGTCATTACTCTCCATAAGATCAATATATGATCCTTTTTATTTCTTTATTTATATTCTTTATTTTATTTAATTCCCTCAAGATCATAGCAAGAAAGCAAAGCCCTTATCTCAAAACTACTCTTTATTATATATCTCACGGACTCGATTACATAGATAGGGCATAAAGCAAAACTCAAAGCTAGATCATACTAAAACTTTATTCTACTAGATCAAGATATAACCAAAAGGATCGAACTAAGAAAAACGATAAGGATAGAGATGTGATGATGATAAGATACCGTGGCACTCCCCCAAGCTTGGCAGTTGCCAAGGGGAGTGCCCATACCCATGTAATTAGATCTCTTTCTTCAAAGGTGGTGATGAAGGAGTTGTTGATGAAATATGCTTGTCATCCATCTTCCAAGGCATAGGTTCACCATCATAGAAAGATGAACCAGTCTCCGGGATCCTCAAATTTGCAGCCAAACTCATCCTCTTAAATCTGTATTCATACTCACAGTTTTGGTTTTGCAGGTCATAGATCTGGGCTTGGAGATGCTCGATTTTCTCGTGAAGCTAGAAGATGGTCTCCCCAATGTTCTTGGCATCCAGCTTGTGATTGTTGGTGAACTCCGCGATCATCATGTGATTGGCGTTAAGTCCACTCTCCACCATCCCTTGACACTTGGGAACTTGCTGCTCCATTGCTTCGAGTCTTGTCTCCATGCTTCCAGTCTTCTTCGTCCCCTCAACATCGTAGATGTGCGGCACCCCTTCATGCATCTCAATGGCTTGAGGGTGTCGCATCACCTCCGCAAGGTAGGGGTTGATGACCTTCTCGAAAAGCTTGTCCTTGGGGCGCTTGGAGACGTCATGGTGATCTAGATCTGCCAGGAAAAATAGCTCGAAATAAAAACAGGAGATATTGTCGTGGTACGGTGGTCAAAACCTTCAGGAGATTATATAATGAATGTTTACCTACCAAAAGAAGTATTGTGCAAGAAAACGGAGTCCGGAGGGCACACGAGGTGGCCACAAGTTCGGGGGGCGCGCCCAGGGGGGTAGGGCGCGCCCTCCACCCTTGTGGTGGGCTCGTGTCTCTTTCGGACTACTTTTAATTTTCCTATTTTTTAAAATATTCCAAAATAGAGAAAATTTATCATTCGAAACGTTTTGGAGTCGGTTTACTTACCGTACCACATACCTATTCCTTTTCGGAGTCTGAAACGTTCTGGAAAGTGTCCCTTATGTACTCCTCCCGGGTTACGGTATCAATTATATTGGTTTCAACATTTATGGGAGCACCTAAGATATAATGTTTAATTCTTTCACCGTTTTTGACCTTCGGATTTGTGCCTTCGGCATTGTTAATTTTTATGGCACCGGAACAATATGCTTCCTTGATAATGTAGGGGCCTTCCCATTTAGAGAGAAGCATTCCTGCAAAAAATCTTAAATGAGCGTTGTATAGCAAAACATGATCACCTACATTAAACTCTTGCTTTTGTATCCTTTTATCATGCCATCTTTTAACTTTTTCTTTAAACAACTTGACATTCTCGTAGGCTTGGGTTCTCCATTTATCAAGCGAGCTAATGGCAAATAACCTCTTCTCACCGGCATGTCTAAAATCATAGTTGAGCTCTTTGATAGCCCAATATGCATTATGTTCTAGTTCAAGAGGTAAGTGACATGATTTTCCATAAACCATTTTATACGGAGACATACCCATAGGATTCTTATAAGCAGTTCTATAAGCCCACAAAACATCATCAAGTTTCTTAGACCAATTCTTCCTAGATCTATTAATAGTCTTTTGCAAAATTAATTTAATCTCTCTATTGCTCAATTCTATTTGACCATTAGACTGAGGATGATATGGAGATGCAATTCTATGATTAACATCATACTTAGCAAGCATTTTACAGAAGCACCATGAATAAAGTGTGAACCACCATCAGTCAATAAATATCTAGGGACTCCAAACCTCGGAAAAATAACTTCTTTAAGCATCTTAATAGAAGTGTTATGATCAGCACTACTAGTTGGAATAGCTTCTACCCACTTAGTAACGTAATCAACAGCAACTAAAATATGTGTATACCCATTAGAGGAAGGAAAAGGTCCCATATAATCAAACCCCCAGACATCACATGGTTCAATAACAAGTGAATAGTTCATTGGCATTTCCTGACATCTACTAATATTACCAATTCTTTGATATTGATCACAAGACAAGACAAACTTACGGGCATCCTTGAAGAGAGTATGCCAATAGAAACCAGATTGCAATACCTTATGTGCAGTTCTATCTCCAGCATGGTGTGCTCCGTAAGACTCGGAGTGGCACTTGCGTAGGATCTGTTCCTGTTCATGCTCAGGTACACAATGTCTAATAACACCATCTACTCCTTTATAAAGTTGTGGGTCATCCCAAAAGTAATGTCTTAAATCATAGAAAACTTTTTCTTTTGCTGGTATGTGAAACTAGGTGGTATAAACTTAGCAACAATATAATTCGCATAATCAACATGCCAATGAGTATTATCAGAAGCATTTATGACATTTAGTTGCTCATCAAGAAAGCTATCATCAATAGGTAGTGGGTCATCAAGAACATTTTCTAACCTAGACAAGTTGTCTGCAACGGGGTTCTCAACTCCCTTTCTATCAATAATATGCAAATCAAATTCTTGTAGCAAGAGAACCCATCTAATAAGTCTAGGTTTAGCATCTTTCTTTTCCATAAGATATTTAATAGCAGCATGATCAGTGTGAACAGTTACTCTGGAATCAACAATATAAGGTCTGAACTTATCACATGCAAATACAACTGCTAAAAATTCTTTTTCAGTGGTACCACAATTTCTCTGGGCACTATCTAGAGTTTTACTAGCATACTGAATAACATTTAATTTCTTATCAACTCTTTGTCCTAGAACAACACCAACAACATAATCACTAGCATTACACATAATTTCAAATGGTAAATTCCAATCAGGTGGCTTAACAATAGGTGCAGAAATCAAGGCTTTCTTAAGTATTTCAAATGCTTCTACACAATCATCATAAAAAACAAAAGGAACATCTTTTTGCAAGAGATTAGTGAGAAGCCTAGAAATTTTAGAGAAGTCATTAATAAACCTCCTATTGAAACCAGCATGACCAAGGAAACTTCTTATACCTTTGATATCTTTAGGACACGACATCTTTTCAATAGCATCTACTTTAACTTTATCAACTTCAATACCTCTTTCAGAAATTTTATGCCCCAAGACAATACCTTCATTAACCATAAAGTGGCACTTTTCCCAATTCAATACAAGATTAGTTTCTTCACATCTCTACAAAACTCGACAAGGTTGCTTAAGCAATCATCAAAAGAAGTTCCGTAAACGGAGAAATCATCCATGAAAACCTCAACAATCTTTTCACAAAAATCAGAGAATATAGCAGTCATACATCTTTGAAAGATAGCAGGTGCATTACATAGACCAAAAGGCATACGTCTATAAGCAAAGGTACTGAAAGGGCAAGTAAAAGTAGTTTTCTCTTGATCCTCTTTTGACACAGGTATTTGAGAGAAACCAGAATAACCATCTAGAAAGCAAAAATGTGTATGTTTGGATAATCTTTCTAGCATTTGATCAATAAAAGGTAGAGGGTAATGGTATTTTCTAGTAGCTTTATTTAATTTGCAAAAATCAATTACCATTCTATAACCTGTAACAATTCTTTGTGGAATCAACTCATTCTTATCATTAGGAACAATAGTAATACCTCCCTTTTTAGGGACACAATGAACAAGACTTACCCATTGACTATCAGCAACATGATAAATTATACCCGCCTCCAGAAGCTTTAGTATTTCATTTCTTACCACTTCTTTCATCTTAGGATTTAACCATCGTTGATGATCAACAATGGTTTAGCATCTTTCTCCAATTTAATTTTATGCTGACATAGAGCGGGACTAATGCCCTTAAGATCATCAGGAGTATATCCAATAGCGGCCCGGTGCTTCATTAGAGTTTTCAATAATTTCTTTTCTTCATGCTCTGAAAGGTTAGCACTAATAATAACATGTATATCTTCTTTTCATCAAGATAAGCATATTTCAGAGTATCGGGTAATCGTTTAAGCTCAAACACGGGATCACCCTTAGGTGGAGGAGGATCTCCAAGGATTTCAACAGGTAAATTGTGTTTCAAAATAGGTCCCTGATTAAACAATACTTCATCTATTTTCCTTCTTTCATTCATAAACATATAATTTTCATGGTCTAGCAAATATTGTTCTAAAGGATCATTGGGAGGCACGGCAATAGAAGCAAGACCAATAATTTCATCTTTACTAGGCAATTCTTTATCATGGGGCTGTCTACGAAATTTAGAGAAATTAAAATCATGAGACATATCCCCTAAACCAACGGTAACAATGTCTTTCTCGCAGTCTATCTTAGCATTAACAGTATTCAAGAAGGGTCTACCAAATATAATGGGACAAAAATTATCTTGTGGGGAAGCAAGAACAAGAAAATCAGTAGGATATTTTATCTTCCCACACAAGACTTCAACATCTCTAACAATCCCAATTGGTGATATAGTATCTCTATTAGCAGGCTTAATAGTAACATCAATATCTTCTATCTCAGCAAGTGCAATCTCATTCATAATTTCTTTATATAAGGTATAAGGAATTGCACTCACACTAGCACCTACATCACATAAGCCATGATAACAATGATCTCCTATTTTAACGGAAACAACAGGCATGCCAACAACAGGTCTAAGTTTATCTTTAGTATCAGGTTTAGCAATCCTAGCAGCTTCATCACATAAATAATAACATGCCCATCAATATTATCAACCAAGAGATCTTTAACCATAGCAATACTAGGTTCAACTTTAATTTTTTCAGAGGGTGTAGGTGTTTTAGTATAACTCTTACGAACCACAGTTGAAGCTTTAGCATGATCCTTTATTCTAACAGGGAATGGTGGTTTCTCAATATAAGCAGTAGGAACAATAGGATCAACATTATAAGTAATAGTTTCTTCTTCAACTTTAATAGGTTCAACTACTTCAACTTCAATGGGAGGATGATATTTATACCACTTCTCCTTAGGGAGATCAACATGAGTAGAAAATGATTCACAGAAAGAAGCTACTATCTCAGAGTCAAGTCCATATTTAGTGCTAAAATCACGAAAAGCATCGGTATCCATAAAAGATTTAACACAATCAAACTTAAGGTTTATACCTGACTCCTTACCTCCGTCGAGATCCCAATCTTCAGATTTGTGTTTAATTCTTTCCAA
Organism: Aegilops bicornis; assembly: GCA_021605145.1. NCBI lineage: Eukaryota > Viridiplantae > Streptophyta > Magnoliopsida > Poales > Poaceae > Aegilops > Aegilops bicornis. Next base: position 277,903,033 of record CM038674.1, read on the forward strand.
TAAATCCCATTTGAATTCAATATCCTTCTTCATATAGGAACCACTACAAGAAGTATCGAGCATGGATCGATCATTATGAGAAAGCCGAGCATAATTTTTTTGAATAATAATTTCTCTTGAGAGCTCATGATTGGGGCATGAATATAACATTGACATAAGCCTCCCCCAAGCTTGAGAGATACTTTCTCCTTCAGGAGGCCAAAAATTATATATATATATATATAATACCGATCACGATGAACCAGATGCATAGGATAAAACTTCTGATGAAATTCCAATTTCAATCGGTTCTAGTTCCATGATCCAATATCATCCAATAGCCTATACCAAGTCAATGCCTTTCCCTTCAAAGATAAAGGGAAGAGCTTCTTCTTGACAAAATCCTCGGGCATACCTGCGAGCTTAAATAATCCACAAACTTCATCCACATAGATTAGGTGCATATCAGGATGTAATGTTCCATCTCCTGCATAAGGATTAGCTAGCAGTTTCTCTATCATACCCGAAGGAATTTGAAAATAAATATTTTCAGTAGGTGCAATAGGTTGAGGAGAAAATCTTTGTTCTTCCGGTCGAGGTGAAGATACCCCGAACAAGCCCCTCAAAGGATTATTTTCCATAGTAACAAGTGACAGTAAATTTCAGCACACTATATAAATGTTTCCTTACCAAACCCCACTTACGAAAGGCGCTTCACTCCCCGGCAACGGCGCCAGAAAAGAGTCTTGATGACCCACAAGTATAGGGGATCTATCGTAGTCCTTTCGATAAGTAAGAGTGTTCAACCCAACAAGGAGCGGAAGGAAATGACAAGCGGTTTTCAGCAAGGTATTCTCTGCAAGCACTGAAATTATCGGTAACAGATAGTTTTGTGATAGGATAAATCATAGCAGGTAACAAGTAAATAAAGTAAGTAAGGTGCAGCAAGGTGTCCCAATCCCTTTTTGTAACAAAGGACAAGCCTGGAAAAACTCTTATATAAAGCAAAGCGCTCCCGAGGACACATGGGAATTGTTGTCAAGTTAGTTCTCATGATGCTCATATGATTCACGTTCGTTACTTTGATAATTTGATATGTGGGTGGACCGGTGCTTGGGTGCTGCCCTTCCTTGGACAAGCCTCCCACTTATGATTAACCCCTCTCGCAAGCATCCGCAACTACAAAAGAAGTATTAAGGTAAACCTAACCATAGCATGAAACGTATGGATCCAAATCAGCCCCTTACGAAGCAACACATAAACTAGGGTTTAAGCTTCTGTCACTCTAGCAACCCATCATCTACTTATTACTTACCAATGCCTTCCCCTAGGCCCAAATAATGGTGAAGTTTCATGTAGTCGATGTTCACATAACACCACTAGAGGATAGACAACATACATCTCATCAAAATATCGAACGAATACCAAATTCACATGATTACTTATAACAAGACTTCTCCCATGTCCTCGGGAACAAATGTAACTACTCACAAAGCATATTCATAATCATAATCAGAGGAGTATTAATTGTCATTAAGGATCTGAACATATGATCTTCCACCGAATAAACCAACTAGCATCAACTACAAGGAGTAATCAACACTACTAGCAACCCACATGCACCAATCTGAGGTTTTGGGACCAAGATCGAATACAAGAGATGAACTAGGGTTTGAGAGGAGATGGTGCTGGTGAAGATGTTGATGGAGATTGATGCCCTCTCGATGAGAGGATCATGGTGATGATGATGACGATGATTTCCCCCTCCTGGATGGATGTTTCCCTGGCAGAACAGCTCCGCCGAAGCCCTAGATTGGTTCTGCTCAGGTTCCGTCTCGAGACGGCGGAGCTTCGTCCCGAAAGCTTCTTTTTGATTTTTTTCTAGGGTAAAAGACACCATATAGCCAAAGATGGGCACCGGAGCCTACCAGGGGGCCCACAAGGTCGGGGGCGCGCCTAGGGGGGGTAGGGCGCGCCCTCCACCCTTGTGGCTGGCTGGTGGCCCCCCTCTGGTTCTTTTTTCGCCCAATATTTTTTTATATTTTCCAAAAAAATGCTCCATGAACACTACTAGGGAAAACCTTATACATAGAAGTTTATCAGTAGCGCGGTTTAAAAATGGGCGCTACTACTAATTAGTAGTAGCGAGGGGTATAAAAACCGTGCTACTACTAAGCTGATAGTAGTAGCGAGGGGTATAAACACGCGATGCTACTAAATGGTCTTCAACAATGCCCCCGGGATAGGCCATAGTAGTAGCGAGGGGTATAAAACCTGCACTACTACTAAGTAAATAGTAGTAGCGCAGGTAAGACCCCACGCTACTACTAAGTGTGTCCACTCCGGCCCGATCCACACTCCCAACCCCGATCCACCCAACCCACCAACCGTCATCCCACTCCACCCACCCCCGTCTAAAAAAAATCCACCTCCGATCCAGATCCCCTCCTCCTCCTCCCGTGGCCGCACGGCGCGCCAGTCGCCCTTCTTCCGCGACCTCGCCTCCCCCGTCCCCCATGGAGCAGCAGAGGAGGGAGACCAGGCGCCCAGATCCGCCCTTCTCCGGCCTGCGCCAACACCGGCCATGGCGCGACCCAGCAGGTGAGGAGGGAGACCAGGAGTGAGGGGGTGACGGCCATGGGCGGCTACAACGCGCTCCTAGCAACCACGCTGCCGCCGGAGCACCGCATCTACGACCCGGACGCGGAGTCGCTGGAGTCGGCCACGACCACGTTCCTCACGGCGTTCCCCCGGGGCTTCGCCATCGAGGTGCTGGACGTGTACAGCGGCCCTCCCATGGGTATCTTCAAGTTCCGGCAGTGGGGCTACATGGAGGGCCTGTTCAAGGGCCACCCTCCGCATGGCTGCCGCGTCGAGTTCTTCGGTGTCCGTAAGTTTATTTGACAGTAATTAATGGTGTATTATTGGTTTTGTTCAAAGATAAGTGACCTGCAACCCTGTGATGATATATAGGTCGATGAAGACACCAAGGTGGAGAAGGCAGAGTTCTTCTACGAGCGTGGCAACTTCCTCGCAAACTTCTTGTCTGCGCCTGCTACTTCTGCTTCTGCTGCGTCGGCTTCAGGTTGCCCTGTGATGAGAGGAGACTGAAGCGCGACGGAATCAACGAAACATGCTTGTCACTAGCTAGTATTGTCTTCAGGCTCTCTCTCTCTCTCTCTCTCGGGAGGACGCCGCCCTTCCTCTGCTCCCTGTCCAAGCAAGCGAGCTCTGGATCCACCCCCACAACCACGGCATCGGCACCGGCACCGGAGGCCGTGGAGATGCAGCTCCGTCGCGCAGTCGTCGAGCCAAGGTACTCACTCCCCTCTTCCTTTTGCTTCGCTCATGGGTCATCAAATTTACTTGCTACAGAAACATTAGAGAGGACAAGTCAATAAAACTGAACCTTTCTTCAGAGACGAGATGAGAGGAGAAAAGTTTGATATTTTCCTATGATTGGAGATAGTAGGAAAATTTGACACTTGCGGAAATGCCAAGCTGATTAGGCATAGGAACCCAATCCATCCTGATTAGGGAGAGCCACTAGTAATTGCAGCAGACTTGACTTTGCACTCGTACGTTCAGACGAATGAATATATGCATCACTCTTTGTTTGGCATGCCAAAACTGAGACGTGCAGATTCATCCATTTCTAAGCATCACCAATCCTGATCAGTTCCTAATTAGATTTGGAGTTGGACACAGTAGAAACAACACATGCAACTTGACTTGATTCAGTCGGTTAATTTTACTGCTGTAGGTGTATCATGTGCCTTACTTCCTAAAGTTGGATCACCACCGACAGTGTATAATTTTTTTGTTCGATTTGGATGCAGCAGTAGCGCTCCGTGGGGGACATCAACATCAGCCTCGACGGTTAGGTCGCATACTCCTACCACCACGACTCCCCGCAAAAGGTCGATCTCTCTCTCTATCTCTCAGCCGTGAGCTAGTTCCTAATACTGTTCCTATTAAGAATCCAATCCATCCTGGGGAGAGCCCACTGTAGGTACTACAGCACACCTTCTTTATGGATATCAACATGCCTGTCTGAAAAACATACATAGTAGGTGACACTAGTAACTCAGCAAACTTGACTTTGCACTTGTACGCACAGACAAATGAATCTGCATCATTCATTGTTTGGCATGTCAAAACTGAGACATGCAGATTCATTTGCAAGCATCACTGATGCAGATCGGTTCCTTCTCTGTTTGTTGGAAACTGAGCTTTCTTCTCTGTTTGGTTGGTGCAGTGATGAGCGAGCAACTTTGGCAAGCACCAGGCCAACTGGAAGGCAGGCCCCATCACAGCCAAGAGCATGCCGAAGAAGGCGGCGGCGTATGTATGATGCTTGCTTCTTCTAATCTGCCGTCTTATGTCATGCCTGTAGTGTATGGTGGTTGTATATATATGGTGATGATTTTATTTGTTTCTTCCATTTGGATGCAACAGATGTGGTCCATGGATGTTAGAATGAGGAACTGTATGATAGTAGATACGTCAACAGTGTAATAGTATAATCAGGAATAACGACATTTCCATCACTATTGTGTTTTCTTGAACTGTATGCATAAAATGGAATTTGTCGATTTTATTTTTTTAATTCCTAATTCGTTAGTAGTGGTGTGGGACAAATTTGCACGCTACTGGTATTTAGGATACTAGTAGCGTTGGTATTATAGATGCGCTACTACTATTTCATTAGTAGTAGCGTGGGTTCATAATAGTAGTAGCGTGGGTGGAGCGGGTTCAACCCGCGCTACTACTAACTATTAGCTATAGCGTGATACTAGTAGCACGGGTACCCGCGCTGCTAGTAGCCATTTTACCCGTGCTGTTAGTAGCCTTTTTCCTAGTAGTGGAAGTTTCAGGACTTTTGAAGTTGTGCAGAATAGGTCTCTAATATTTGCTTCTTTTCCAGTACAGAATTCCAGCTATCGGCATTTTCCCTCTTCATGTAAACCTTATAAAATAAGAGAGAATAGTCATAAGTATTGTGATATAATGTGCAATAACAGTCCATAATGTAATAAATATCAATATAAAAGCGTGATGCAAAATGGACGTATCTTCGGAGATGGCAACAATATTCGTATTTGGGAGGACCCATGGATTCCCGACAATCCTTGCTTGAAGTCAATTCTTAAGCCGATGAATGCTAATGCAGTTTTGGTGGAGGACCTCATTGATCAAAGTACTGGTTTGTGGAACATACAGGCTTTGCAAGCAAACTTGATTCCTTATGATATGGAGAAGGTTCAAAGAATTCCTATGGGTTGTCTCGAGGAGGACCCGGGGTCCTGGCAACTAGATAAATATGGCAACTTCATGGTCAAGTCAGCTTACCGGGCTATCCTAGCAGCCAAACCGAACTCCATTGCGTCTAGTTCATTTGCTTCCTGTAAATCCCACTCGAAGAAATTCTAGAGGATGCCAGTACCACCAAAATTTCACAACTTTTGGTGGAGAGTGATGATGTTTGCATGAACTACGTCGATATTTCCCCAAACAGGAAGGGATGATACAACATCAACGGTAGGTATTTCCCTCAGTGATGTGACCAAGGTTATCGAACCAGTAGGAGAACCACGCAACAGTACATGAACGTCACCTGCACAAAAATAACAAATACTTGCAATCCGACATATTAAAGGGGTTGTCAATCTCTTTGGGGCAACGGCGCCAGAAATTGGCAAGTGGACGTGAAAAAGTTGTAATAAATTGATAGATAGATCGCCAAATAAAATAAAGTGCAGCAAGGTATTTTTGTATTTTTGGTTTAATAGATCTGAAAATAAAAGCAAATAAAAATAGATCGCGAAGGCAAATATAATAAAGAAGAGACCCGGGGGCCGTAGATTTCACTAGTGGCTTCTTTCGAGAAAAATAGAAAACGGTGGGTAAACGAATTACTATTGGGCAATTGATAGAACTTCAAATAATCATGACGATATCCGGGCAATGATCATTATATAGGCATCACGCCCAAGATTAGTAGACCGACACCTGCCTACATCTACTACTATTACACCACACATCGACCGCTATCCAGCATGCATCTAGTGTATTAAGTTTATGGAGAAACGGATTAATGCAATAAGAACGATCATATGATGTAGACAAGATCTATTTATGTAGAAATAGACCCCAACTTGTTATCCTTAATGGCAATGATACATAGGTGTTGGTTCCCCTTCTGTCACTAGGATCAAGCACCGTAAGATCGAACCCATCACAAAGCACCTCTTCCCATTGCAAGATAAATAGATCAAGTTGGCCAAACAAAACCTAAATATTGGAGAAGAAATACGAGGCTATAAGCAACCATGCATATAAGAGATCAAAGAAGACTCAAATAACTTTCATAGATAAAAAGATAGATCTGATCATAAACTCAAAGTTCACCGGATCCCAACAAACACACCGCAAAAAGAGTTACATCATATGGATCTCCAAGAGACCATTGTATTGAGAATCAAAAGAGAGAGAGGAATCCATCTAGCTACTAACTATGGACCCGTAGGTTTACAATGAACTACTCACGCATCATCGGAGAGGCACCAATGGACATGATGAACCCCTCCGTGATGGTGTCTAGATTGGATCTGGTGGTTCTGAAACTTGCGGCGGCTGGAATTTATTTTTGTCGACTCCCCTAGAGTTTCTAGAATATTGGGGTATTTATAGAGCAAAGAGGCGGCTCAGGAGGCCATCGAGGTGGGCACAACCCACCAGGGCGCGCCTGGGCCTCCAGGCACGCCCTGGTGTCTTGTGCTCACCTCGGGCTCCCTCTTTGGTACTTCTTTGGCCCACTGGATGTCTTCTGGTCCAAAAAAATCCACAAAAAGTTTCGTTGCGTTTCGACTCCGTTTGGTATTGATTTCCTGCGATGTAAAAACATGCGTAAAACAAGAATGGCGACATTGGGCACTATGTCAATACGTTAGTACCAAAAAATGATATAAAATGACTATAGAACATCCAAGAATGATATAACATCATGGGACGATAAAAAATTATAGATACGTTGGAGACGTATCAGCATCCCCAAGCTTAATTCCTGCTCGTCCTCGAGTAGGTAAATGATTAAAACAAAAATTTTGATGTGGAATGCTACCTAACATGGTCATCACATATTCTTTTCTTTCTAGCATGGACATTTGGACTTTTATATGGTTCAAAGAAATAATCTAGTTTTGACATGAGGACTTAAATACTCAAGCATATCAACAAGCAACCATGTCTTTCAAAATATCAATGCTAAAATAAGTTGTCCCTAGCCAATTATGCTCAATCATTGATCCATCCATGATACACACTCGCATATTAGCTACACCCAATGCTCAAGTACGATCATAGTGCCCCCTAGTTGGTGCTTTATAAGAGAAGATGGAAATATATTAGCCACCCCCTACCGTTTGATGAACGGTACAAGCACACAAAAGAGAAATTTATTTTGAAAATTAGAGATGGCACATACAAATTTGCTTAGAACGGCAAAAGAATACCGCATATAGGTAGGTATGGTGGACTCCTGTGGTAAAATTGGTTTAAAGGATTCTGGATGCACAAGTAGTGATCATACTTAGTGCAAATGAAGGCTAGCAAAAAGATTGAGAAGCGACCAACCAAGAACAAAAAATCTCATAAGCGTGCATTGAGCATAATTAACACCAAATAATGCACCACAAGTAGGATATATCACAAACCTTAGCACCAATATTCTTACTAAAGCATAATTACTGATCAACATGACTCACATATCACATCATCATATCTAAAAACTATTACAAGGAATCAAGTTTATTTTGTCCAATGATCTTCATGAAAGATTTTATTATATCCTCCTTGGATATATATCACTTTGGAACTAATTTTCATGTGTTGATTTTCATAACCTCAAACAAATATAACTGAAGATCATGAGCATAATATTTCTTTCTCTCAAATTAATTTCTGTGAAGCAAGAGAGAATTTCTTAAAGAATTTACTAACTCTCAAATAAATCTTAGTGAAGCATGAGAGCATTTGTTCAAAAATAACAAAGCACACCATGCTCAAAAAGATATAAGTGAAGCACTAGAGCAATTTCGTAGCTCATAAAGATTTAAGTGAAGCATAGAGAGCAATTCTAACAAGTCATGGCATAATTTTGGCTCTCTCAAAAAGGTGTGTCCAGCAAGGATTCAAGACTTAAAATAAAAATAAAAACAAGCAAAGACCTCCAAGCAAAACTCATAGTATGTGACGAATAAAAATATAGTTCCGAGTAAAATACCGATGGTCGTTAGAAGAAAGAGGGGATGCACTCTGGCATCCCCAAGCTTAGTTGCTTGCTTCTCTTTGGATAATAGCTTGGGATGCCATGGGCATCCCCAAGCTTAGGATCTTCTTACTCCTTATTCCTTCATCCATCCTAACATCACCCAAAACTTGAAAACTTCAATCACACAAAACTCAACAAAACCTTCGTGATATCCGTTAGTATAAGAAAACAAATCACTACTATAAGTATTGTTGCAAACCCATTCATATTTTATTCTTCCATTATATCTACTTTATTCCAACTTTTCTATGGCAAAACCTCTTCAAAGGAACCATAGAATCATCAAAACAAGCACACAACGCAAAGAAAACAGAATCTGTCAAAAACGGAACAGTCTGTAGCAATCTGGATATTTCAAATACTTCTGTAACTCCACAAATTCTACAAAATTAGGACCACGTGAGAAATTTGTGTATTAATATTATGCAAAAAGAATTGGTATTTTATCACGCTTCTGTTAAAAATGAGAATTATTTTCGTGAGGGCAAAAGTTTATGTTTTTCAGCAAGATCAAATCAACTATCACCCAACATGATCCTAAAGGCTTTGCTTGGCACAAACACTAATTAAAACAAAAAAAAACACAATCATAACAGTAACATAATTGGGCAAACACTCAAGTACAGAAAGCAAAAGGCAAAAATAAATTTTATTCATTGGGTTGCCTCCCAACAAGCGCCATCGTTTTACGCCCCTAGTTAGGGATAAGATTTTATTGATGCTCACATGAAAGATAATAATTGAAACACAAATAGAGCATCATAACACATGTGACAAACAAACTAAGTCTAACATACTTCCTATGCATAGGAATTTTATAAGAAAACAAATTATCAAGACAAAAAATAGCTAGCAAATACAAGGAAGAAGAATAAAACATAGATAATGTCAACATGAAGAGAGGTAATTTAGTAACATGAAAATTTCTACAAGTATATTTTCCTCTCTCGTAATAATTACATGTGGGATCATATTCAAATACAACAATATAGCTATCACTTAACATATTCTCTACATGATCCATATGCATGCAAAGTTGACACTCTTTCAAAATAGTGGGATCATGAAATAAAGTCATGACCTCTCCAAGCCCACTTTTATCAAAAATTTCATAAGATCGAACACTCTCCAAATATGTGGGATTATTTTTAGCTAAAGTTGACACTCTTCCAAACCCACTTTTAATATTATCACAAGCATATTCATCATGAGGTTTAAATAAATTTTTAAGATCATAAGAATCATTATCACCCCAATCATGATCATTGCAATAAGTAGTGGACATGGCAAAACAGGCATCCCCAAGCTTGGGGTCTTGCATATCACTAACACAATTGACATTAATAGAATCTATAACAACATCATTGCAATCATGCTTTTCATTCAAGGAGCTATCATGAATCACTTTATAAATTTCTTCATTTAACACTTCATCACAATTTCAGATTTATAGATCTCAAGCAAAACTTCATAAAGGTAATCTAGTGAACTCAATTCACTAGCAATTGGTTCATCATAATTGGATCTTTTGAAAAGATTAGCAAGTAGATGAGGATCCATATCAATAGATTATTAGCAAGAAAAGATGCAAGCAAATATAAGGCACATGGTAACACAAGTAAAGATAGCAAACAAGAGATTTGACGAGAAAAAGGCGAACGAAAAAGAGGGCGAATAAAACGGCAATTTTTTGTGAAGTGGGGGAGATGAAAATGAGAGGCAAAAGGCAAATAATGTAAATTGCAAGGAGATGAGAATTGTGATTAGGAACCTAGTAGATGTTGATGATGCCTCCCCGGCAACGGTGCCAAAAATTCCTTTTGATGTTTGCGTGAACTACGTCGGTATTTTCCCAAAGAGGAAGGGATGATGCAGCACAGCAACGGTAGGTATTTCCCTCAGTGATGAGACCAAGGTTATCGAACCAGTAGGAGAACCATGCAACACTACGTGAACGACACCTCCACACAAATAACAAATACTCGCAACCCGACGTATTAAAGGGGTTATCAATCCCTTTCGGGCAACGGCGCCAGAAATTGGCAAGTGGACGTGAGAAAGTTATAATAAAATGATAGATAGATCGCCAAATAAAATAAAGTGCAGCAAGGTATTTTTGTATTTTTGGTTTTAGATCTGAAAATAAAAGCAAATAAAAATAGACCGTGAAGGAAAATATAATAAAGAAGAGACCCGAGGGCCGTAGATTTCACTAGTGGCTTCTCTCGAGAAAAATAGCAAATGGTGGGTAAACTAATTACTGTTGGGCAAATGATAGAACTTCAAATAATCATGAAGATATCCAGGCAATGATCATTATATAGGCATCACGTCCAAGATTAGTAGACCGGCTCCTGCCTGCATCTACTACTATTACTCCACACATCGACCGCTATACAACATGCATCTAGTGTATTAAGTTCATGGAGAAACGGAGTAATGCAATAAGAACGATGACATGATGTAGACAAGATCTATTTATGTAGAAATAGGCCCCATCTTGTTATCCTTAATGGCAATGATACATACGTGTCGGTTCCCCTTCTGTCACTGGGATCAAACACCGTAAGATCGAACCCATCACAAAGCACCTCTTTCCATTGCAAGATAAATAGATCAATTTGGCCAAACAAAACCCAAATATCGGAGAAGAAATACGAGGCTATAAGCAATCATGCATATAAGAGATCAAAGAAGACTCAAATAAATTTCATGGATAAAAAGATACCCAACAAACGCACCGCAAAAAAAGTTACATCATATGGATCTCCAAGAGACCATTGTATTGAGAATCAAAAGAGAGAGAGAGGAAACCATCTAGCTACTAACTACGGACCCGTAGGTCTACAATGAACTACTCACGTATCATCGGAGAGGCACCAATGGACATGATGAACCCCTCCGTTATGGTGTCTAGATTGGATCTGGTGGTTCTGGAACTTGTGGCGTCTGGAATTGATTTTCGTCGACTCCCCGAGAGTTCTAGATATTGGGGTATTTATAGAGAAAAGAGGCGCTTCGGGAGGCCACCAAGGTGGGCACAACCCACCAGGGCGCACCTGGGCCTCCAGGCGCGCCCTGGTGTCTTGTGCTCACCTCGGGCTCCCTCTTCGGTACTTCTTTGGCCCACTGGATGTCTTCTGGTCCAAAAAAATCCACAAAAAGTTTCGCTGCGTTTGGACTCCGTTTGATATTGATTTCCTGCGATATAAAAAATATGCGGAAAACAACAACTGGCACTGGGCACTATGTCAATAGGTTAGTACCAAAAAATAATATAAAATGACTATAAAATGATTGTAAAACTTTCAAGAATGATAATATAACAGCATGGAACAATAAAAAATTATAGATACGTTGGAGACGTATCAATTCATACCTTGTCACGCTATTCTTCGTGATAGGCACATGGAACCGGTAAATTTTTGCCATGTCTGTGCTAGGGAGGAAACCATCGCTCATGCTCTGTTTGAGTGTACATGGGCAAACTTATTTTGGATACAAGTGACAAAATGGTCGAGAGTGAAAATTTTGAAGCTCTCTACTTCATGGGCAATTGACATGTTGTACCATGATTTCATCACAACAGACTCAACAGCAATCATTTATGTGGAGCCTGGTCTGTGTGGTCTTCTAGAAATTCTAGAGAAAACGGGGAGACTGGGCCTTCTGTATCTAATTTGGTTAGATGGATCATGGACGGCGAACCAACCTGTGGTTGGATGGTTAGAGGGACTGTGGTATCCCCAGCCCACCAAGGTTCAAGTCCTGGTGCTCTCATTTATTCATGATTTTATTTCAGGATTTCCGGCGATGCGCATTCAGTGGGAGGAGACGTTCCCGTCGACGACGAGGTGCCTACGGTGACTTCATGAATTTTAAGATGATATGCCGGCTCAGTCTTTCGAGGTGCTCATAGGGGTAGGGTAAAAAAGATGGATCATGAACGTGACTCTCGATCTGTCCATCAGTGGGAAGGAAAATTCTGAGAACAAGAGAAGGAGCCATGCTCGTTGGCTACCTCCAGATGAAGCGGTTACAAAAATAAATGTTGATGCAGGTTTTACAGAGGCCAGTCATGAGGGTGCTACAGATGTTGGTGTCAGGGGTCAGAACAGGCAGCTAATTAGAGCCCAAGCTCTCTGGTATAGCCACACGAACAGTGCATTTTCAATGGAAGCAATTGCTATCAGAGATGGAGCCAGACTAGCATGTGATATGGGACTCCAGCAGGTGATCATTGAATCAGATGCAGAAATAGTGATTCAACTCTGGAAGAATCAGGGGGAGATCAGAGATTGCAGGTATTTTGCAAGAAATCGATGACATCAGTAAAGTTTTTCAGAGTTTTACTATTAGATATATTGGTAGAGAAGCTAATCAGCTTGCGCATCTGTATGAGTAGTGTTAGGAGGCACTGCCTCTGGATGAATTATACCCCTTTGTTTCTTGCAAATTGCTTGCAAACCCACTATAATTCGCCATCTTAAGTAAATGAGAGATGTTGAGATGCAAAAAGAACACCTAGACCTAGGTGCACCTAGACGGTGACATCAACAACTTCGTTGTGCTCGCCACCAAGCTCACCATCAACCATGTTGTAAGCAATGAGTCTAGGTTGGCGACTTTCTTGGAGCTCAGGCACGATAATGAGTCCTCCTCGGTCCTGGCTAACAAGCGAAATAGAGTGTCATCTTTGTCACCGCCCACGACAAGGACTGTAAAGGGATGGCCCACATTGCCATCGACTTCACCCACTCTGCTTGATTTGTTTTTTGTGGTTCAGGGGATTCAAGGGCAGACGGGTTTGTATTGCACTTAACCTTGCTGCAACATATGTGAAATATGGTAAGGTAGCCAGGCTGGCCGGTGATGTCCCATGTGTGTGTGGGAGGGGGTATTGTGACCGTTTTAAATGCATTTTTCGCAAACTAACGGGTCAATTCTCCTCTTGTTAATTAATAAATTGACTTAAGAAAAGCCAAACGTGCTACTGAGCAATACATTGTACCTTAAACCATCCTGAGTGACTGTATTGGTACAATGAAACCGAGTAACTAAAACGAACATTTTCTCCAGTATAGTTATCTCTTATAGATTTTACACTTGGTTATGAAAGTTTGAAAAAGAAAATACGTTTGCAAAATGAACAAGCATATTAAAACTCCCCCGTACACGTCTACAAGCTTTCCCCATCGCTTATCCCGCGAGATAAGCTAACTACGAATAGCTGATCAACTTTGTTATTAGAGAAAGCTAACTTGCCTTTAGCGAGATAAACAATCTGCAACTAACTCAAGTGGAGTGTTGAGAAGTACTCGTACTCTACTACTAGCCAGTCTGCATATTATATGGGCAAGACGACAAGCAAAACGATTCTGTGCCGGCCGAGTTTGATCCGGCTGCTAAGAGCAACTCTAATAGAGTTGGCAGGTGGGAAGCTTTATATGGATAGGGAGGTTGCGATGGTTATGTGCAAATATAGTCGTCAAACCGCTAACTATATGAATTTTTGTTTTCATTGATTTTTCTGTCATTTTCTTCAAATTTGTAGGGGTAATTTACCGTCAATTTAATCTACCAAACACATCTATGAGCATAAGACCTTCTTTAAAAAAGGATGGAATGTCCCCTGCATCTGCATCGAGTGATGCACACAACCATGTATTATTAATTATTAACCGGGCGAACAAATCGGCTTACAAAGGCAAAATGGAAAACATGAGGACATGAGGTCATCCACATAGGACAAGCCTTGCGGTAGCATCTACGAATCTTACCACCAATCCTACGACGATAAATGAGCAGACAAAGGATGCAAAATGTGTGCCAAAATGCGTCACATTACATATAATTTGTGACTTGAAATGTCGTTAATAAGCAACATTTTAAAAGTATGCAATGTCGCTATTCAACATTACTATCTATTGCTACAACACGACCTACACTAGCTCGTTGCCGATGCCGGGGCCGTCTAGTCCTCCTCCGCGTGCGAAACGAGGTCATCGAGGTAGGCATATGGGCCAGAGCGACGAGCCACGGTCGCGACCTATAGCTCCTCCTCATCCTCGTCGATCCAACTGGTGCAGATGCGCTCCTCCTCATGGCGGCGCACCAAACATGAAGAGGTGCATCACGATAGTGATTGGGTCCTCGGGCTCAGGCTTAAGAAGGGTGTCGATGGGGACGACGTCGTTTAGCAGGGCGAGGGGGGCAGCAGGAACTACTAGGATGACGTCCACTTTCTTCTTCACCAGAACGATGGTGGCCTAGGTGCCAGCTCGATGCCTCCCGCTGCTAGTGGTGTCGCCGGCTTCATGGGAAGCATTGGATCCCATGTGGTCGCCGTCACAGGAGACGGCACTAGCACGTGCTCCGCGGCAGTTCGAGGTGGTCCGCGGTGGAGGTTCCGCTCCACCGCTAAATTCAGGCAATATGTTGAGTTCTTGCGTGGCAGTATTTTTGTGGATAGTGGAGTAGATGTGAGGAAAGGAGGGGGAGACAGCTAGGGTTTAGGGGACGGGGGCGCCTCGTCGTTGGACCTTTATAGCCGGGGATGGCGAGCAGTGGATACCACGTGGCGGCCCTTCAAACGACCACCTCGAAAATCAAAGGGTGCGGTCACACAATTAATAGACGGGTGATTAACCGTCACGACGACCCACTTGGCGGTGATTAATCAGAACGTAGAGTTGCGTGTATGGGAAACAGTCTTGGTCAAGCATCCTTGCAATGTATCTGAGTAGGTGTTTGCTGACGCTCATGTGCTCCGTCGTTGGCGCCTTCATAAACTGACTCACCATGTCGATGATGAAGCTGGTGTCAGGCCGCGTGTGCGCCAAGTAGGGGAGGCTCCCGATGATACAAGGCGACATCCACCGACAGATTTGTCCTTTCCTTGGATAGCTTCAAGCGCAGCTCCATGGGCACATGCACGCGGTTGCAGTCTATCATGCCTGTCTTCTCCAAAATCTTGGCAGCGAACGTTGTTTGCTCTAGAGTGATCCAGCCAAGCTCCCGGTTCACTTCGATGCTAAGGTACACAGAGAGTAGGTCAATATTGCTCATCTTGGAGCAGTTGCTCATCTCCAGATTGAACACCTCGATTGCCAGTGCACGTGTGCCGGACATGACAAGGTTATCGATCTAGACACCGATGAGCAGGCACCTGTCACCATTTTTGGGGTGTACACCACATGCTCCAATTCGTTCTGAGCGAAACCCGAAGACGTCAAAGCATTGTGCAACTTAGTGTTCCACCCTCAAAGATGTTGGTGCAATGACTTGCTTCCTTGGGTTTTAGAGATTGTTCTTAGAAACAGTAAGCAACTGATTTGTTTGCTAGTTCACACAGAGAGAAATAGTCCCTAACGTATCGAGAAGAATGCTACATTCTGTCAAGAAGTTTGAAGAACTTCACCAAGAAGTATCTACATTGCAGGGAAGAAAGAGATATGTTTCGAGAAAAAACTATATCGAGAACATTGCGTGAAGGTATTGACCCCTTAAAATATTAGTGAAATGAAGCAATTGTTCTTTGGTGTGTCTGAGATGAAATGGTTGCGATCGAGAAGATCGAAGGTAAAGCGAAGACGTAGTATTTTTGTTCTTGTTTTCCTTTCTCTTATTTGAGTCACATGACCACCGTACTATTTTAGTTGTGATGCTTAGCCGGGTCCTATGAAATACTAGGATAAATCTCTTTGTGCTCCAAAACTTTACTTGGCAGCCAGAGACGTTGTTCTTATGGGATGCGAGAGATATGTTTCAGACCGAGGATTCAGCTTTACTTGTTACTCAAGTAAAGTTGCCAGGTGCTCGAAATCCAACCGGCGGAACGTGTCGGTTGGCCATTGGCCGGACCACATCTCCTAAATGGTCATTTCCCATGTGGGAAGGCTGCGACTATAAATAGCCAGCCGCTCAAATGTTTTTCATTGGCTGCTCTGCTTGAGATTCTGAGAACATTGTTCTAGCACACCTCTCAGAGAGATTTGAGTTTAAGATCCACTGAGAGAAAATCAAGAGCCGAAACTTTGGTAGTTCTTGAGCATCATAGTAGATCTGAGTTTAGATTTCTTGTACGCTGCACGCTGCACGCTGTAGACATATAGGTGTCGGCTTGAGTGTCAAAGAGTAATAATCTTCACCAGACCAAGAGTAATTGTGGTCCACGAAGCAAGTCTGTCGAAGGTTTGGAGATCGCCGATAAGCATTTACCCCGAGGGAAATCAACTAAAGTCTGATCAGCTTCGTGTTGAAGGAGAATATGACGAATAGAGGTTTGCTCCTATGTCAATCACAAGTCCGTCCAACTAGACACAACTATTTTGTAGAAGAGTTAACTAGTCTACCAACTCATTTGTCGTCATCGAGCACAATTAGTCATTTCTACTCTATTGTAATACTTTCAGTGGTTTATCTTAAGTGCTATGTGTTCCCATAGATATCGCACTTGTCATATATCCACTTTTGTTTATTATCTTTTATACGGATACGTTGTTTAGTGTATTTAAATATTTTGTGCTCAAAGTTATCCGTATGTATGCTCGTCTATTGATCCTTTGGTGTTACCTTGTCATTCAGTTGAGGTGTGATTTGATGAACATCTCTCAGTAGTGTTTGTGTTTCATGATTTGCTTCGTTCATAGTCTCCATCTATGTTGTTCGTATTGTTTCCTTTTTGTGTTACCATTGTCATCGAGAAGGTACTTTGTTCTATACTAGGAAGATTATCATCGCTTTCATCAAAAGTTTTGCTTAGTCTTCCTTGTTTAGTCTAGTTATCTTCGTGTGCCTACTCTAATTTAGTTTCAGTGTTCCTTCTGTAGTTTTACTTCCGCTGTGTTGTCTCGAGATAATTGAAGTTTTGGGTAAAATTTTAAATCTCCCATTAACCCCCACTCTGGTCGATATACTCTCGATCCTACAAAGGAGCTTGTCGCACTCTATAGAGCGCCTTGTGCAGGTGCATGACCTTGTTGGAGCTAATGTTGTCGATTAATCCTGGATGTTGGTGATGTGGACCTCCTCACCAAGCTCATCGTTGAGCAAGGTTGTCTTCACGTCCATGTGATGAACTTTCCACTTGAACTGAGCGGTGATGGTGAGCAGGAGGTGAATGGAATCCAGGCGAGCTGCCCAGGCAAAGAATTCCTTGAAGTCGATCCCCGGCCGTTGGACATTGCTTTCGCGATCAGACGCACCTTATGCTTCACCATGTTGCTGACGGCATCGCTCTTGAGATTATAAATCCATTGGAGGTCGATCAACTCTTGTCCCATAGGAAAATCATTTAGAGTTTAGGTGACATTCTCCTCGATCAACATGAGCTCGTCGCGCATTGCCTCTTGCCAGTGCTCATCACACTCTGCTTTAGCAAGCGTCGCGGGCTCACTGGAAGGGGTGAGAAGGAGTCGCTATGCCTGCCCGGGGTTGTCGCCATCGACGTCTAGGACATGGTAGTTGTTGGGGAACGTAGTAATTTCAAAAAATTTCCAACGCACACGCAAGATCATGGTGATGCATAGCAACGAGAGGGGAGAGTGTTGTCCACGTACCCTCGTAGACCCAAAGCAGAAGTGTTAGCACAACGTGGTTGAAGTAGTCGTACGTCTTCAGATCCGACCGATCAAGTACCGAACGCACGGCACCTCCGAGTTCAGCACACGTTCAGCCCGATGACGTCCCTCGAACTCCGATCCAGTCGAGTGTTGAGGGAGAGTTTCGTCACCACGACGGCGTGGTGATGATGTTGATGTTCTACCAACGTAGGGCTTCGCCTAAGCACCGCTACAGTATTATCGAGGTGGACTATGGTGGAGGGGGGCACCGCACACGGGTAAAAGATCAAACAGATCAATTGTTGGGTCTATGGGGTGCCCCCCTGCCCCCGTATATAAAGGAGCAAGGGGGTGCGGCCGGCCTAGAGAGGGGCGCGCCAGGAGGAGTCCTACTCCTACCAGGAGTAGGATCCCCCCCTTTTCCTTGTTGGACTAGGAGAGAGAGGGGAAAGAGGTGGAGGAGAAGTAGGAAGGGGGTGCCGCCTCTCCTTGTCCTATTCGGACTAGGGGAGGCGCGGCCCTGCCCTGGCCGCCTCCTCTCTCTTCCACCAAGGCCCACTAAGGCCCATTAAGTCCCCGGTGAGTTCCGGTAACCTCCCGGTACTCCGGTAAAATCCCGTTTTCACCCGGAACACTTCCGATATCCAAACATAGGCTTCCAATATATCAATCTTCATGTCTCGACCATTTAGAGAGTCTTCGTCATGTCCGTGATCATACCCGGGACTCCGAACAACCTTCGGTACATCAAAACATATAAACTCATAATAAAACTGTCATCGAAACGTTAAGCGTGCGGACCCTACGGGTTCGAGAACTATGTAGACATGACCGAGACACGTCTCCGGTCAATAACCAATAGCGGAACCTGGATGCTCATATTGGTTCCCACATATTCTACAAAGATCTTTAACGGTTAGACCGCATAACAACATACGTTGTTCCCTTTGTCATCGGTATGTTACTTGCCCGAGATTCGATCGTCGGTATCTCAATACCTAGTTCAATCTCGTTACCGGCAAGTCTCTTTACTCGTTCCGTAATACATCATCCCGCAACTAACTCATTGGTTGCAATGCTTGCAAGGCTTAAGTGATGTGCATTACCGAGTGGGCCCAGAGATACCTCTCCGACAATCGGAGTGACAAATCCTAATCTCGAAATACGCCAACCCAACAAGTACCTTCGGAGACACCTGTAGAGCAATTTTATAATCACCCAGTTACATTGTGACATTTGGTAGCACACAAAGTGTTCCTCAGGTAAACGGGAGTTGCATAATCTCATAGTCATAGGAACATGTATAAGTCATGAAGAAAGCAATAGTAACAAACTAAACGATCAAGTGTTATGCTAACGGAATGGGTCAAGTCAATCACATCATTCTCCTAATGATGTGATCCCGTTAATCAAATGACAACTCATGTCTATGGTTAGGAAACATAACCATCTTTAATTAACAAGCTAGTCAAGTAGAGGCATACTAGTGACACTCTGTTTGTCTATGTATTCACACATGTATTATGTTTCCGGTTAATACAATTCTAGCATGAATTATAAACATTTATCATGATATAAAGAAATAAATAATAACTTTAGTATTGCCTCTAGGGCATATTTCCTTCAGTCTTCCACTTGCACTAGAGTCAATAATCTAGTTCACATCACCATGTGATTTAATACCAATAGTTCACATCACCATGTGATTAACACCCATAGTTCACATCGTCACGTGACCAATACCCAAAGGATTTACTAGAGTCAATAATCTAGTTCACATCGCTATGTGATTAACACCCAAAGAGTACTAAGGTGTGATCATGTTTTGCTTGTGAGAGAAGTTTAGTCAACCTCCATAATCGAGATACATATCCTTATTCCACTAAGGATAATTTTGACCGCTGTCCAGTGATCTACTCCTAGATCACTATTGTACTCCCTTGCCAAAATCAGTGTAGGGTATACAATAGATCTGGTACACAGCATGGCATACTTTATAGAACCTATGGCCAAGGCATAGGGAATGACTTTCATTCTCTTTCTATCTTCTGCCGTGGTCGGCCTTTGAGTCTTACTCAATTTCACACCTTGTAATATAGGCAAGAACTCTTTCTTTGACTGTTCTATTTTGAACTACTTCAAAATCTTGTCAAGGTATGTACTCATTGAAAAAACTTATCAAGCGTCTTGATCTATCTCTATAGATCTTGATGCTCAATATGTAAGCAGCTTCACTGAGGTCTTTCTTTGAAAAAAGTCCTTCCAAACACTCCCTTATGCTTTGCAGAATAATTCTACATTATTTTCGATCAACAATATGTCATTCACATATACTTATCAGAAATGTTGTAGTGCTCCCATTCACTTTCTTGTAAATACAGGCTTCACCGCAAGTCTGTATAAAACTATATGCTTTGATCAACTTATCAAAGCGTATATTCCAACTCCGAGATGCTTGCACCAGTCCATAAATGGATCGCTGGAGCTTGCATATTTGTTAGCACCTTTAGGATTGACAAAACCTTCTGGTTGTATCATATACAACTCTTCTTCAATAAATCCATTAAGGAATGCAGTTTTGTTATCCATTTGCCAGATTTCATAAAACGCGGCAATTGCTAACATGATTCGGACAGACTTAAGCATCGCTACGAGTGAGAAAATCTTATCGTAGTCAATCCCTTGAACTTGTCGAAAACGTTTCGCAACAAGTCGAGCTTTGTGGACAGTAACATTACCCTCAGCGTCAGTCTTCTTCTTGAATATCCATTTATTCTCAATTGCTTGCTGATCATCGGGCAAGTCAACCAAAGTCCACACTTTGTTCTCATACATGGTTCCCATCTCAGATTTCATGGCCTCAAGCCATTTTGCGGAATTTGGGCTCACCATCGCTTCTTCATAGTTCGTAGGTTCATCATGGTCTAGTAACATGACTTCCAGAATAGGATTACCATACCACTCTAGTGCGGATCTTACTCTGGTTGATCTACGAGGTTCAGTAACAACTTGATCTGAAGTTCCATGATCATCATCACTAACTTCCTCACTAATTGGTGTAGGCGTCACAGAAACCGGTTTCTGTGATGAACTACTTTCCAATAAGGGAGCAGGTACAGTTACCTCATCAAGTTGTACTTTCCTCCCACTCACTTCTTTCGAGAGAAACTCCTTCTCTAGAAAGGATCCATTCTTAGCAACGAATGTCTTGCCTTCGGATCTGTGATAGAAGGTGTACCCAACAGTCTCCTTTGGGTATCCTATGAAGACACATTTCTTCGATTTGGGTTCGAGCTTATCAGGTTGAAGCTTTTTCACATAAGCATCACAGCCCCAAACTTTAAGAAACGACAACTTTGGTTTCTTGCCAAACCATAGTTCATAAGGCGTCGTCTCAACGGATTTCGATGGTGCCCTATTTATCGTGAATGCGGCCGTCTCTAAAGCATAACCCCAAAACGATAGCGGTAAATCAGTAAGAGACATCATAGATCGCACCATATCTAGTAAAGTACGATTACGACGTTCGGATACACCATTACGCTGTGGTGTTCCGGGTGGCATGAGTTGCGGAACTATTCCGCATTGTTTCAAATATAGACCAAACTCGTAACTCAAATATTCTCCTCCATGATCAGATCGCAGAAACTTTATTTTCTCGTTACGATGATTTTCAACTTCACTCTGAAATTCTTTGAACTTTTCAAATGTTTCAGACTTATGCTTCATTAAGTAGATATACCCATATCTGCTTAAATCATCTGTGAAGGTGAGAAAATAACGATATCCGCCACGAGCCTCAACATTCATCGGACCACATACATCTGTATGTATGATTTCTAATAAATCTGTTGCTCTCTCCATAGTACCGGAGAACGGCGTTTTAGTCATCTTGCCCATGAGGCACGGTTCGCAAGTACCAAGTGATTCATAATCAAGTGGTTCCAAAAGTCCATCAAGATGGAGTTTCTTCATGCGCTTTACAATCGATATGACCTAAACGGCAAGGTGCCACAAATAAGTTGCACTATCATTATCAACTCTGCATCTTTTTGCTTCAACATTATGAATATGTGTATCACTACTATCGAGATTCATCAAAAATAGACCACTCTTCAAGGGTGCATGACCATAAAAGATAAATAGAACAACCATTATTCTCTGATTTAAATGAATAATCGTCTCGCATCAAAAAAGATCCAGATATAATGTTCATGCTCAACGCTGGCACCAAATAACAATTATTTAGGTCTAATACTAATCCCGAAGGTAGATGTAGAGGTAGCGTGCCGACCGCGATCACATCGACTTTGGAACCATTTCCCACGCCAAGATCGTCACCTCATCCTTGGCGGTGTTCGCTTAATCCGTAGTCCCTGTTTCGAGTTGCAAATATTAGCAATGTAACTAGTATCAAATACCCGTGCTACTGCGAGCTCTAGTAAGGTACACATCAATAACATGTATATCACATATACCTTTGTTCACCTTGCCATCCTTCTTATCCGCCAAATACTTGGGGCAAGACTGCTTCCAATGACCAGTCCCTTTGCAGTAGAAGCACTTAGTCTCAGGCTTAGGTCCAGACTTGGGCTTCTTCACTTGAGCAGCAACTTGCTTGCCGTTCTTCTTGAAGTTCCCCTTCTTCCCTTTGCCCTTTTCCTTGAAACTAGTGGTTTTGTCAACCATCAACACTTGATGCTCTTTCTTGATTTCTACCTTCATCGATTTCATCATCATGAAAAGCTTGGGAATCGTTTTCGTCATCCCTTGCATACTATAGTTCATCACGAAGTTCTACTAACTTGGTGATGGTGACTAGAGAATTCTGTCAATCACTATTTTTTCTGGAAGTTTAACTCCCACTTGATTCAAGCGATTGTAGTACCCAGACAATCTGAGCACATCCTCACTGCTTGAGCTATTCTCCTCCATCTTTTAGCTATAGAACTTGTTGGAGACTTCATATCTCTCAACTCGGGTGTTTGCTTGAAATATTAACTTCAACTCCCGGAACATCTCATATGGTCCATGACGTTCAAAACATCTTTGAAGTCCCGATTCTAAGCCGTTAAGCGTGGTGCACTAAACTATCAAGTAGTCATCATACTGAGCTTTTCTCAAAACGTTCATAACATCTCGCATTCCGCTCGCAATTAGCGTCACCTAGCGGTGCATCAAGGATATAATTCTTCTGTGCAGCAATGAGGATAATCCTTAGATCATGGATCCAATCCACATCATTGCTACTAACATTTTCCAACATAGTTTTTCTCTAGGAACATATCAAAATAAACGGGGAGCAACATCGCGAGCTATTGATCTACAACATAGATATGCTAATACTACCAGGACTAAGTTCATGATAAATTAAAGTTCAATTAATCATATTACTTAAGAACTCCCACTTTGATAGACATCCCTCTAATCCTCTAAGTGATCACGTGATCCAAATCAACTAAACCATAACCGATCATCACGTGAAATGGAGTAGTTTTCAATGGTGAACATCACTATGTTGATCATATCTACTATATGATTCACGCCGACCTTTCGGTCTCAAAGGTTCCGAGGCCATATCTTCATATGCTAGGCTCGTCAAGTTTAACCTGAGTATTCTGCGTGTGCAAAACTGGCTTGCACCCGTTGTAGATGGACGTAGAGCTTATCACACCTGATCATCACGTGGTGTCTGGGCACGACGAACTTTGGCAACAGTGCATACTCAGGGAGAACACTTTTTATCTTGAAATTTAGTGAGAGATCATCTTATAATGCTACCGTCAATCAAAGCAAGATAAGATGCATAAAAGATAAACATCGCATGCAATCAATATAAGTGATATGATATGGCCATCATCATCTTGTGCTTGTGATCTCCATCTCAAGCAATCGTCATGACCACCATCGTCACCAAATACGACACCTTGATCTCCATCGTAGCATCGTTGTCGCCTCGCCAATCTTATGCTTCTACGACTATCGCTACCGCTTAGTGATAAAGTAAAGCATTACAGTAGCATTGCATTGCATACAATAAAGTGACAACCATATGGCTCTCGCCGATTGCCGATAACTCAGTTACAAAACATGATCATCTCATACAATAAAATTTAGCATCATGTCTTGACCATATCACATCACAACATACCCTGCAAAAACAAGTTAGACGTCCTCTACTTTGTTGTTGCAAGTTTTACGTGGCTGCTACGGGCTTAGCAAGAACCGTTCTTACCTGTGCATCAAAACCACAACGATAGTTTGTCAAGTTGGTGCTGTTTTAACCTTCGCAAGGATCGGGCGTAGCCACACTCGGTTCAACTAAAGTTGGAGAAACTGACACCCGCCAGCCACCTGTGTGCAAAGCACGCCAAGAGAACCAGTCTCGCGTAAGCGTCTGGCGTAATGTCGGTCCGGGCCGCTTCATCCAACAATGCCGCCGAACCAAAGTATGACATGCTGGTAAGCAGTATGACTTATATCGCCCATAACTCACTTGTGTTCTACTCATGCATATGACATCTACGCATAAAACCTGGCTCGGATGCCACTGTTGGGGAACGTGGTAATTTCAAAAAAATTCCTACACACACGCAAGATCATGGTGATGCATAGCAACGAGAGGGGGAGAGTGTCGTCCACGTACCCTCGTAGACCGAAAGCGGAAGCGTTAGCACAACGCGGTTGAAGTAGTCGTACGTCTTCAGATCCGACCGATCAAGTACCGAACGCATGGCACCTCCGAGTTCAGCACACGTTCAGCCCGATGATGTCCCTCGAACTCCGATCCAGCCTAATGTTGAGGGAGAGTTTCGTCAGCACGATGGCGTGGTGATGATGTTGATGTTCTACCGACGCAGGGCTTCGCCTAAGCACCGCTACAATATTATCGAGGTGGACTATGGTGCAGGGGGGCACACCACACGGCTAAAAGATCAAACAGATCAATTGTTGTGTCTATGGGGTGCCCCCCTGCCCCCGTATATAAAGGAGCAAGGGGGTGTGGCCGGCCTAGAGAGGGGCGCGCCAGGAGGAGTCCTACTCCTACCGGGAGTAGGATTCCCCCCCCCCTTTCCTTGTTGGACTAGGAGAGAGAGTGGAAAGAGGTGGAGGAGAAGTAGGAAGGGGGGGCGCCGCCCCCCTCTCCTTGTCCTATTCGGACTAGGGGGGAGGGGGCGCGGCCCTTGCCCTGGCAGCCTCCTCTCTCTTCCACCAAGGCCCACTAAGGCCCATTAAGTCCCCGGTGGGTTCCGGTAACCTCCCGGTACTCCGGTAAAATCCCGATTTCACCCGGAACACTTACGATATCCAAACATAGGCTTCTAATATATCAATCTTCATGTCTCGACCATTTCGACACTCCTCGTCATGTCCGTGATCACATCCGGGACTCCGAACAACCTTCAGTACATCAAAACATATAAACTCATAATAAAATTGTCATCGAAACGTTAAGCGTCAAGGACCCTACGGGTTCGAGAACTATGTAGACATGACCGAGACACGTCTCCGGTCAATAACCAATAGCAGAACATGGATGCTCATATTGGCTCCCACGTATTCTACGAAGATCTTTATCGGTTAGACCGCATAACAACATATGTTGTTCCCTTTGTCATCGGTATGTTACTTGCCCGAGATTCGATCGTCGGTGTCTCAATACCAAGTTCAATCTCGTTACTGGCAAGTCTCTTTACTCGTTCCGTAATACATCATCCCGCAACTAACTCATTGGTTGCAATGCTTGCAAGGCTTAAGTGATGTGCATTACCGAGTGGGCCCAGAGATACCTCTCTGACAATCGGAGTGACAAATCCTAATCTCGAAATACGTCAATCCAACAAGTACCTTCAGAGACACCTGTAGAGCAACTTTATAATCACCCAGTTATGTTGTGACGTTTGGTAGCACATAAAGTGTTCCTCAGGTAAACGGGAGTTGCATAATCTCATAGTCATAGGAACATGTATAAGTCATGAAGAAAGCAATAGCAACAAACTAAACGATCAAGTGCTAAGCTAACGGAATGGGTCAAGTCAATCACATCATTCTCCTAATGATGTGATCCCGTTAATCAAATGACAACTCATGTCTATGGTTAGGAAACATAACCATCTTTAATTAACGAGCTAGTCAAGTAGAGGCATACTAGTGACACTGCTTGTCTATGTATTCACACATGTATTATGTTTCCGGTTAATACAATTCTAGCATGAATAATAAACATTTATCATGATATAAGGAAATAAATAATAACTTTATTATTGCCTCTAGGGCATATTTCCTTCAGTAGTAGCAGTGGATGGCCTCTAGCTTGTCGTCAACTTCGAAGAGGGCCTTACATGTAGATGATGGCGAGACGAACTCCACTGCCTGGCCACCCACAAGAGTGGAAGGGGCGTTGGGCGGCTATGCCGTGGCAATGTTTTCAGCTACCGTAACAGTGGTTCTTACATATTCATCCGTCGAGGCAGCTTTCGCTTCCGCTGTCGTAGAAGGGATTACTTGCCCGATCGATTTTGCTGCCATGGAGGGCATTTCCAGCCTGGCTGTCCAGCTCTTAGTAACGAAGGGAGAGTTGTCGGCGTCGTTCTCCCCCTAGTCCCAGTCTTTTCCCTCATAGAAGACTACGTCGCGGGAGACGTGCAATCAATTATTGATGGGTGATAAAGGTGGCAGGCCTTGTTGTCGAGCTCATAGCTGTGCGTGACCATGGCTTTGCTGTGACCATCAAGTTTCTTCAACTCCGGCCTGATTTCCTTCACATGTGCCCTGTCACGAAAGACGTAAGGAAAGTGCACGTTGGGCTTGCCACCGTGCCACGCCTCCTACTATGTGTGCCCCTCCACGTTGAGGGTATAGGATCAGTTGAGCACAAAGACTACGATCGCCGCGACCTCGCCCCAGAACATCACCAGCATTCCCATGGCCTTGAGCATGCAATGTGCGGTCTCGACGACCGTCTGATTTTGCCGCTCGGCCACCCTATTATGTTGCGGCGGGTATGGGGTGGTCAAGTGAAGCATGTTCCCACGATCAGCACACCACTTTACAAACTCTAATGCCCCCCCTCCCCAGCGATCCGTTTGGAAGACAGATAGTGGGCACCAGGACACGAGCTCCGGCCAAACCTTGAACTGGCTGATCGTCGCTGCAGCCTCGTCCTTTGTCCTCACCAGAACGAGCCACATGTAACTTTTGTGGTCGTCGACGGGGAGGAGGAAATAGTGCTTCCCTCCTGTTGTTGCCGGTGTGATTGGGCCGCATAAGTCACCGTGCACGAGCTCTGAGTGACTTTGTTGCCCGATGCTTAGCCGCTGCTGGGAATGAGGCACATCGCTGCTTCCAGACGAGGCATGCCTTGCACATCTCCTCGACATGGGTGATTGCGGGCAGGCCCCACATCATCCATCTTGGACAGTTTCTCGAGGCCGACGAAGTTCTGGTGACTGAAGTGCGCGTGCCATCGCCAACTGTGGTCGACATGCACACACATGCATACATGCTTGACAACCTGCAGGTTAACCACGTGCAGGCGATTCTTGGAGCGCAGTACCTGGGTCATGAGCTTCCTTTCCCGATCTCGGATCGACATGATCCCATGCTCAACATCGGTTGGGCAGCCGATCTCGTATGTTTTGACTCGTTACTACTCCGGGAAAAAAAAACACGCCAAGGCGCTTAGATTGGGTCACTCTTTGATTCAACGGGCGGGACGCAATTGAGTTGTTATCAACTCTTAAAATTTGGAGGTCATTGATACAATGAGCAATGAAGGATGGCCGACAGGAATGGTGGCGGCAGTTTTTGATGATTTTTATTTTCTTTCTTGTGATTTTACTATATCTAGATTACATTGTAATAGAAATGCAAATAATGTTGTTCATGAGCTTGCTAGATTGACTAAATTTTCCCCTAGCGTTGAATGTTGGCTGGCTTGAGGAGCTTTTAAATGACATTGTGCCACTTCAATAAATGATGTATCTATTGTTTCGATTCAATAAAGTTTTTACTAAGTTTCTATATGGTGATCACCTTGCAATAAAGAGTATTTTGAAGTTAAAGAAGAAGTTCGTAAGAGCATCCCCAACCTGGCGCCCCAAATCGACCTCAAATGCCCGGGCGGCCCGCCCGGTCACTGACCGGTCACGGTTTTTCGACCCAGACGGGCCCCTCAAACGGGCCTCAAATGCCCGAACTGACCAGCACCCCTCATATCCAGCCCAAATATGGGGCGGATATGGGGTGGTCGGGCGCACCCGGGCACGCCCTCCATGTAGGTCTGACGGCGGGGTCCCATGCAGAAACACCTAGAAACCCGACGGTCTGATGGAAGTCGCATCCGTCGCCGCGGTGTGAACGCCGCGTGGCGCCGCTCCAGCTCGCCGCTAAAGACCAAATCCGGCTTTTTAAGCCGGCCGGCGTCCCGCAACCCTAACCCCATCCACCCCCTCTCCGCGCCACCAGTCCGAGCCCATCCACCTCCTCCATCTCCCGCTCCGGCGCTCTGCCAACGATCCAACGCTCCGCCCACGCTCTGGCACTCCGCCATGGTTCGGAGCAAGATCACCTACCACGCCATGCTGACGCCGAAGCGCCGCTACGAGATCCGGCAGGAGATCCGTGCGAGGCAAGCCGCGCACGCCGCCCACATCGCTGCCGGGTTGCCTCCAGACTCGCCGGAGCTGGAGGAGGAGGAGCAGCCGGGGGAAGAGGAGAAGGAGGAGATGGCTCCGGTGGAGGTGGAGGAGGCGAAGGAGCGGGAGCCAGAGCAACAGTTGTCGGGCTTCAAAATGGAGCAGGCGGAGGCGGAGTTCGCCGTCGCCCAGTCCGACGAGATGGCGGCGCAGCATGCCATCCTGAAATCCATCCAGGATAAGGCCTGTGTGGAGGCCAACCGGGCGTTCCTCCGGCGGAAGTAGGCGGAGTCCGACACGCTCTTCACCGAATTCGACGTGGAGATAGAGGCGGCTGAGGCGGAAATGAGCAGCCGGAGGCCGGGCTGCAATGCCGCCCATGCCGCCGATCCAGGGACGGAGATCGTCGACATCTCCAATGACGAGTAGCTAGGTGATCGACGTAGTATGTAGGTTTATTTTAGCTTATATGTCTTTGTATGGATTTAAGAATTAGTATAAGATGTTCGGATGCAGTTGTTGAAATTTAAACATGTCCGACCACTGCCCGCGAATGCGGCCAAACACGTTTGCAGGCGTTTGAGGGGCTGGACTTGACAAATCTGCCGTAGATGCTCTAAGTTTCTTAGAAAAAAGTTCATAAGTTTCTTAGAAAAACACGCGGGACCGCGTGTGCCCGAATCAAATCCAGCAAGCATAGGATCGCTTCCCTCGTCGTCTTGCCAATATAATACAGTACACATGTACTACTCGCTTAGAGCATGGTTAATAATATAATACCATTATACGATGTCATGTTATATAATGTTTTATACCAACAACTACAATAGTAGATATAAATATGTACTACTTTGTTGACATACTACCACCTCACTCTCTCTCACAAAGATTCAGGAAGACGCTACCGCAATTCTGCTAACTAAGAAATTTCGCTTCTCTCTCTCCTCTTCTCTCTCTTCCAAATAAGCCAGAATATAATATTTAATCTCTTACAGCCCGCCTACATCACCTTATTTTACTTGCTTTTATTAAATAAGGCAAAGCTGCCGCCCTGCGATTTTCTCTAATGACCAACTTGATCAATGATTTGTACTTGTTTAACCATCTGGCTAATCGCTGGCGAGATCATCGATGGAAAAAGCTTGTAGTCGACGGACGGGCAGAGAGGTCAGAGGAGAGGAGCCGAATGAAGTGCACCTGGTCACCCGATCCTGGACGGAGGGAGGTGGGGATTCGGTTCCGGTGGGTCGGGGATCTCCAGATGGAGAGGGCGCCCACGTCCAGCTCGGCCCGGGGAACGAGAACGTGCCGTTGCGTCCAAATGAGCTGCATCCGGTGGGACGTATCGGAGGCATCCATTCGAAACGGGTCCCGGCGCTGCGCGTCCTGGAAGGCTCCAAGTACACCGGCGCGTAGGTGAAACCAATTTTGTTCACCTAAAAAAAAGTCTAGGTGGAGTTCGTGTTTACTTCTGGATTTATGGAAACTTCTTCGTATCAAATTTTGACCGTCTATATATGACTATCATAATTTGAGATAAAGCTGAACTAAAGCCATGATCGGAGGGAGTATAGAAAAAGTCTCTTTTTCTTCAGGATTCCTGCCCCCACTCATGATTGCATAACGTGCCCCTATTGGGCCGAAAAAATGGCTCAATTTCCTGTGATTACTACCAAAGCCTATAAACTGGTACTAGACCTGACTTCGAACAGCTAAACAAAATAAAACAAATTTCCATTGATAGATAAAAAAATGCCTTGAAAAAATTTGATGTTTATAGCTAAAGATGCCATAGAAGAAATTTTATCCAAGAAAACTTATACATAAATACGTTTGAACCTAAGTTCTTTTAATTTGCCATGCGAATATTGACAAAATCCACAAACAAAATATGGAAAAATTGGGACTATTATGTCATGCGACTATTTACAAAACTCCCCAAAATTTATCATGGAAAAGAAATTGGAACATGGAAAATTTCATTTCTTTTGGACAACTACAAATTTCCTTTTTTTTCGGGTGCATGGCAAGTTTACCTCAGAGACCATGGGAATTCCTTTGTTCAATGGCAAAATTACTTTATGGAAAATCGCAATTTTATTTTTTGGACCATGACAATTCTTTTTCTTTTTTAATCATGGAAAAATGTACTACATGGAACATGGCAATTTCTTTTTTTGTATCATGGCAAAATTATTTCATGGGTGATGGCAAATTTACTATAGAAACCCGGTTGTATTCTTGCTATGTTCTATACCATGGCAAAGTGTACTACATGGAACATGGCAAATTATTTTTTGTATCATGGCAGATTTACTTCACGGGTCATGGCCAATTTAGGGAATAATACCATTTTGTGTGTGTTTTTGCTCTTGTTTTCTATCATAGCAATTTTTACTACATGGAACATGGCACATTCATTTTGTGTATCATGGAATATTTGCTTCATGGGTCATGGCAAAAATTATATCTTTTTAGCATTTTTGCTTTATTTGTCTATCATCACGAGAACATGTCAAATTTAAGAATATATAACTTTCCATGGTGTAAAAAGTAGTAGCTATTTTTCTGATGAATCATTTTGATCTTAGTTTGCCAAGGTAAAATCATCTTTAAAAGGTGGCATACTAAACATAAACATATGTATAGTGGATAACATATTAAATTGCCATCATATTTTGCCATGGCAAAAAAATTGATGTCAGACACATAATTTTTGAAACCTATGCACCGTAATAAAAGTTGCCATGGCAAAATAATTTTCAAAACCTATGGACCATAATAGTGTTATACGGTGAAATGATGGGCATAGCAATTAAACATTAAAATTGTCGGTATGTTTTCAAGAACATAAATATTCCCATGTCAAATTGTTTTTAGCACCATATATACTGCTCCCTCCGTTCTAAAATAAGTGTCTCAACTTTATTCTTGTATTAAAATTGAGACACTTATTTTGGAACGGAGGGAATACTTGCCATGATACTCTATAAAAAATAATGGCAAATTGTGTGCGAGAATTACCATGGCACTAAGTTCTCATGATCTTGAGTACAAAGATCATGGCAATTGTGTATAAAATTACCATGATGCGTATGCGGATTCGTGCCATCATGCTCTCATAAAAGTACACATCATGGCAAACTTGAGGATTTGCCATCTTTTTTGGATAAAGATGGAAAATCTAGGAAGTTGCCATGGGCACATGGGAAAAAAACAGGAATGTTGTTTTCTTAAAAAGAAGGGCAAATTTAGGGGCTTGCCAAGCTACATAATGATAAATTAGGAAAGTCCTTTTCATCTCCCCACAAGAAGTTCCTAATCAAATGAGACAGTTCATCAAGCAAACATGGTGGGGATTTAAACATGCCCATATCATAAGTAGGATGAGCTTTGATAACAAATTTAATAATGATTTCTTTAACTCGGTGAGAAGCATATTTTTCGGTCCAGTCCTGGCGCCACTTGATAACCGATTTAATCACTAGTGATGATGATGATGTGGGTGTGCACCACGCCCCGACGCCACCCATGCCATTGGAACAAACACACACTCATCCTGGCCCTGAGCTGCAGCAGGAAGATCCCGTTGCAGCCACCGTCTTTCAGACATCCATCATCACCGCTCAGGCCAAAACCATCCTTCGCGAGACACGGACACAAGCGGAGGAGGCTTCAGCGCGTGGCCTTGGCTTCGACGAGCGGCTCTAGGCTAACCAGCTGGCCTAGCACGCCGAGTCCAGCAGCCATGCACGACGCTTGAGTGTGAATGGGCACGGCGCTTGGCCTTTTCAATGACGACATCCTCGAGATTTCGTTATCATAGGAGGATTAGTTGGGTTGCGGATTTTGCAATGCGATGAAGGAGAAGAAGGGTGTGAATAAGTTTATCTAATTCCGAGCTTAGTTTGTCTAACGGCCGTACTTAGTGTTCTATGTGAGTTTATGTTGGAGATATGCCCTAGAGGCAATTATGTATGATGATATTTCATATGTGTTTATGAATAAAGATAGTCCTTGGACGTAACCAATAATGTGTATCAGCAAGTACGTGACTTATTTACGGGACTATGTATTGTATGATGACTGTCCTAAAAGGTCCCTAGTTGAAAGGGTTGTGTGGACGCGTAGCCAACTAGGCTAGCATATGGCATGGTGGATGGCTCGGTCTCACTGGCCATGGAGCATTGGATGCTAACCGGATAATATGGTCTCGGAAAGATCTGGTCGGATTCGACATAGTCGGCTCCGAGTCTAGATAAGGTCTGAGTCGGACAGACCCGACTATGAGACGCAACGATAGGTCATCTGTGAGTGTCTGGTACAACATAAGTTCTATGTCCTAAGACCAGAGCTGGCGCATGTATTCGGGATAATGACAGACCTGCTTTAGATCGACGAAACGCTACTCAGTAACTTGGTAGTTATAAATGTAGGTTTCAGACTTGTGCAGACCCATACTGTGAGACATGGTCGAGCAAGATGGGATTTGCCCCTCCAATCAAGAGAGATATACTCTAGCCCCTTCGTGTGATCTGATCAAGATAAGCATGGCGACGACAAGGGTTATGAGATAATCCGGTTTGTGGTCAGCATCACTGGAATAAGAAAGAGGTCGGGCTAGCACAAAGAGGACATACTCGCCTTAAGCCCGACAACATATGTCGTGTGGCAAATGGAACATAAGTGTGACACGTTGTACAAGTTCGCCAACCGGCTTCATTATTTACTTGATGGTCGGCACACCTTGCTAGAGGCCGCTACCAACCGAGCAGGTCAGAGGTGATCCGACCTGCAACCAAGCTGACTTAAAGTTAAGGGGTTGCACGCTTAAGGAAAGCAACCTGCGAGGTTGGATCCGACTCCACGAGTCATATGTGATCCTACTCGGACTCGGACCCAGGCCGAACATAATTTAGGCCTTTAGCATCCGTGTGAGGCCCAAGTGTTGAGCTCATGATGGATGCCTATATATAATGTAGGTGCGACACACTCGTTTGTTGATCGCTTCAGCATCGTCGCTAGGGCTTTGCATGAGTTACAACTAGCCACCTCCACTCGCCGCCGGCTGTGTGATCGGATCTAACAGTCCGCCGCATGGTGTTTCTCCTGCACGCGTGACACAGTTAGATGCGAATCTGTACGAGGGATCCGACGACCGACTGTTCGAGGGAGATTAGACGAGGAGGAGACGAACCCTCCGGACGGACTACCCCAACTCTTCTTCCGCTGCACGGCACTATACGTCTAGTGGTAGCGATCGGCGATCCATCTCCTATAGCATGTTCCTGATTGATCTGCAGGTAGGGAAAATTTTACATTGCAGCCGATGCACTTAGGCTAGCCCAACAGCTCAAAGTAGTGCTTAATCTGTGTTAAAAATCAGTTGTTTGTCAATTTGTGAAATCTGGGTTTAATCCGTGTTAAAAACAATAGTTTATTTGATGGTGAAATCGGTGTTTAATTTGTGTTAAATCTGTGTCTAACTAAACATTCAGTTAATTGATTTTTTTCAGTCAACTTAACTATTCCCGTTGCATATTCTGCTATGTGAGATATCCGATAGGTGATGTTAGAGATATATTTGGTAGTACAGATTGCCTGAAATTAGATAGAGTTATTTCCATTTTATCTCTAGAAAATGGCTTGCTTTGTAAGTCTTGTACTTAAATATACTCATCTCCGAGACATAATAATACATCTATCAATAATTTCACTAATTCCTCTTTCCCTTCCAACATGGTATCAGCCTAACTCAATCCTAAACACTAGCCTCGCTGCCGCTTCTGCACCCGCACGTCGCCAGGGGCTGCGTCATCCGTACCTAGTGTCCGTCCATCGGTCGTGTTGACCGGCTATTTTGGAGAGTCTTTTTCTCGAGCCCTTGCTTTAGGTTTTTCTCTCTCGCCGGTCACCTTGATTGACGTTTTTCTTTTTGGTTTTTTAATCTAAGCTTGATAGGTTTGCATCGCCCGCTGTCGTCGCCGTCGACCCCCGTGCGCCTCTACTCCAACA
Source organism: Aegilops bicornis (assembly GCA_021605145.1). Classification (NCBI taxonomy): domain Eukaryota; kingdom Viridiplantae; phylum Streptophyta; class Magnoliopsida; order Poales; family Poaceae; genus Aegilops; species Aegilops bicornis. Next base: position 277,937,559 of record CM038674.1, read on the forward strand.
CCGGTGCGCCCGGCCGGCCTCTTTACCGACCCGGTGGCCTCGCGCGACAGGAGGCTCCTAATGGCCGTTGTCTGCACGTCTGCCCGCTCATCTCCCGACCCGGTGGCCTCACGCGATGCAGCGGCCCATCATCCGTCGTTCGCACGTCGGCTCGCACGTCGAGCTACGCCGGCTGTTACCGCCCTACTCTGACCGAGAATCCTGCCTCGCCCACACCCGGCGGCCCATCACAGCCACCGTTCGCGCACTGGCCCGCCCGTCGATCTCGCACTCTGCCGCCACCCCGCCTCCACCTATGGGCGTCCCCGATCTCGCGCACAATCGCATTGATAACCCCCCCCCCCCCCCGCTGTCGTGATCCGCCTCATCTACACCGTGCGACCGACCTTGCACGTCTGTTGCGCGTGCCACCGTAGGCCCGTGAAGACCATCTCGAGTTCAGCGCGCCCCTATAACGATCGAGCACCGGGCTGCCGTTGCGTCGCCCCGTCGGGTCGCAGTGCCGCCGCCCCGTGGTTCTTCTCCCGCCTGCACCGACCCGCGTCACCACTGTGTCACCCCTTCGGGTTATAGTGTCGCAGCCCGCGGTCCACCGCCGCCCCGAGGCCATCCGCTTCTGGTCGTCCCCGTGGTTGCGCTGACCTTCGCGCTGCCGCTACGTCGTCTTGTCGGGCCGTAGCGAGCGTTGCATGCGATTCACGCCACCGTTCCGAGTCCGTTCCCGCGGTTGCACCGACCCGGGTTCCGCCTCTGCGCCGCCCCTTCAGGCCTACGACCTGCGGTCCCCGCCATCGCCCCGACCTGCCCGCCCCTGTTGTTCCGCCCCATCGGGCCGTAGCGCCGCGGCCCGCGGTCCACTCCGCCGTCAACGCGCGTCGACCTCCCGTGGTATGTGTCGCGCCGCCTCCCTTGACGCGGAACACCATCGTCCGCGCCGGTCTTCGTCACGCTGTCGGGTTTCTCGCCTACTTCGAGCGCCGCCATCGCACTACTAATCTAGCCGCCGCCGCTCTTCTCCGATCGCTGCCACCGCTACCTCCATAGCTGCTGCCGCCCGCCACCCCTTCGTCTTCGTCCAAACACCAGCCCGTCGCCAGCGTCGCCGTCATCTACCCCGACCACTTCGTCTACTCCGACCACCATTGGTGACATCGGCCCCGCGCCGATGGAACACCGCAATCGTCGTCGAGTTCTTCTTTGCTGGCCTCTCCGACTTCTCCGACATGGCTTACAGCACGTGTAGGTCGCCATCTCTGCATCCCCGGTGCTGGAAACACCGATGTGTGCCTTCATCCACGACGTTTCCTCGGGCCTGGTAAGCCTGGTCGGCGCTTCGTCGACTTCATCTTCATCCGTCTACGCATGCGTGGTGCTGGCAACACCGATGCGTGCCTTCGTCTACGACGAGTCCCCGGGTTTGGCACACCCGGTGCGATGCCTCGTCAACACCATCCTCCTTCCAGCGCACCACTACCTCGACACTACTGCGCCCATGACTAAGTCAGCACCTCCTTGCGCCCGCGGCTCCACGGCTCCACGGCGACTCCCTCGACACCGGCTACCCCTACTCAACATCGAACGCGGCGTTCTTCGCACGGCTACCTCGACCACGGCTACACCACCCTACGCTCTCGGCTACCTCGACATCGGCGCAAAGGGTTATCATCCACTTGAGCAACTCGTCGGCTTCCTCTACAGTAAACGCGTCCGCAACGCGAGACCGTCCGCGAGGCTCCTGCTACGACTACAGGGGGATGTCAGCCCGTCGGCTGCTATTCTCTCGGTCGACCGTCTGCGACGCCTCGTTGTTCGCAAAGACAACCGCTACGATCGGGAGGGGGGGTGTTATAGATATATTTGGTAGTAGAGATTGCCCGGGATTAGATGGAGTTATTTCCATCTTATCTTTAAGGAGGTGTCTTGCCCTCCAAATCTTGTAATCAATATATACTCGATAATACATCCATCAACAATTCCACCAATCCCCATCTCCCTTCTAACAGGTGGGACTCAAGGCGTGGGGCGGCTCATAGCAAACAAACGATGATGACAAGGAGGCGTGGGGCGCAAGTCCTTTCGTGATAAGTCGAGGGACCTTTCGACAAAAATGCAACGTCATGCGGCTGCACTAAAGCGCTTGAGTGTACGCACGACCATACATGTTCATATGTTTGCATTTATAAGTATCGTATTGGAGCGTTTCTTAAGTTTCTGAGACTTTTCTGTTCACATGCCAACAAATTCAAGGACTATACATATAATTTTCTCGTGATGACCTGAAAGGCGCCCGAGAGTCCTGCTCGTGTGACGACTTAGGAGTCTGTTAGTCATGGTGTGAATTCGCTCGTATCACTAGTTTAATGAGAAAATTAAACAAACCACCAACAGCTCGAATTGAATTTGCATCAGGTACCTACTCTTCGGGTTTGTTGCATAAAACACCATCTGTTTGTGTAATCCGTTGCAACATAGTTCTAATCCTTCATTTGATGTTGTGTTGTCAATGATTCCTAATAGATGGTTCCTGCTTGTAAGCGGGCACTTGGAAAAATAGACATGCCACATTAATGCGCTCGGGCAAGCTAAAACTTTGCAATTGCCTTACATACCATCTTTTCTCATCCGGTTCTGTACGACAAGAAAGAGGCTTGATTCAATCTCATGTGGTCCACAAGCCCAGATCAGTCTTATCGTACACAACTTCGGATGAATTTCATCGTACGTGTAGCAACACTCCTAAAACTTTGAATACTTCCTAAACTATGGTCTTTAATGTGTCAACAAACAAATTCAAGATCAATATTCCTTATTAGATTGTTTTGTATTTATTTTTTGAAAATCTTAAATTTCAAAAAAAAAAAAAGTCGATGGAGCCAACAAGCGGCCAATATCTCCAAAACATACGGTTCAAAAAAACTTAAAAGTTCTCAAGCATTAACTAACTATATACTCCCTCCGTCCAAAAATATTTGTCATCAAAATAGATAAAGAGAAATGTATCTAGAACTAAAATACATTTAGATCTCCTTTTATCCATTTTGATGACAAGTATTTTCGGATGGAGGAAGTACATGATTACTGATTTTTTTAGAAAATTTATTTGTTAAGTTTTGAACAAAGAATAGGATGAGCAACTAAAACTATGAATATTGATAGTTTTTATTGGAAGCTTGATGTGATTTTTTTTTTACGTGTGCCCTTATAAGCAGGACCCACTTATTAGAAATCATGTAAATATAGTCAAACGATGGATTAGAGCTAGCCGCAATAGGTTACAACAATAAGAGTATCTACAACCGGGTGTCCCAAACCGGTCTCAAACGTCTGGGTGGGTCGGTCACGATTTTTTGACCCGGACGGACGCCTTAAACGGGCCTTAAACGCCCGGGCTGACCGGCACCCCTCATATCCAACCCGAATATGGGGCGGATATGGGGTGGCTCGGGCACCCCCAGGTGCGTCCGCCTGACAAGGTCGGCCCACCACCGACCCCACGAATGTCCCATAAAAAACCTCATCATGCTCATCGCTCCGAAACCCTAGCTCATTCACTCTCCTCTCTCGCTCCTTCCTCTCCTCTCCCCGTAGCGATTCCGATCGAATCCGGCACAATGTCGAGTACCGGCAGACGCTCTGACTCCAAGCTGGATCCGACGGCTTTGGTAGAAGAACGCCAAGGCGCTCCGGCTTGCCATTGAGCAATCCGAGCACGAGGCGGCAAAGGCGGCTCGACTCACGAAGCTAAAGCGGAAGCAGGACAGGGAGGTCCGACGGCTAAAAGGGCTCGTCATCCTCTCCGACTCCTCCGATGACGACTCGGACAACTCCTCCGACAATGACTCGGACGATCAGCCAGCAGTTGTCGATGCCTAAAGTTGCGCCAGCGACTGGAAGGGCAAAGGGCCGGCGAGGAAGTGATGAATCTTCGCCATCTCCGTCTTCAGTTTCTAGTTTTTAGTAACGTAGTTTAAGTTTATGTGAATTATGTGAATTTTGGCGATCTTTTAGACATCCGTCGGTGGTGATCGGAATGTGAATTGCCCTGTCCGACTCTATGTTTGTGTGATGATCTACGTTCTTTTTTCTATGAGGGACCGGGTATGAAATACACTGATGTGAACGACATGCTTTAAAGGTTGCCTGGTCAGTGCCCGCCGACGCGCCCGTGGGCTTTTGCGGGGCCGGATTTGCAAAGTCCGGTTGTAGATGCTCTAAGTGACGTCTTGTGCAATAAACCTAAAAAGTAGGTGTTCTATGCATATAATCAACCATACGTTGATAGTTTGTGCAATTTCTAGTCGTGGTTCAGTGGACCCCTCACAATTGCCAAAACGGTGAGACGGCAATTGCCAAACTTTGTCGATTGAAAGCTTGAGAGCTGAAGAAGAAAAACGACGGCATAAACACACTACAGTGCTTAGCGTGCGCTTACGCCAGCAACCGGGGTTGCCTGTGACCTGTCGGCTTTCAGAAGATCCGTGGTCCAGGGGCAAGATCTGCGCCGACGTGGCGCGCTCTGCATCAAGCGCCGGCTACGCCTCCCGATCTGCCGCAATTGCCTCTTCACGTTCACGGGTGGCCCGCGCCGTCAGTGTCAGGCCAAGACTGGGAAAGGGCGATCCCAAGTTCCCATGAGCGGAGCAAATTCTCGAGGCGAATCGGTGAAATCCTTGAACGCCTATTGTCATCACCTTGCGGTGCAGTGTGTACAGTGACGATAAGAGAAGAGAAGAAGCGTGGGGTGTGCTGTGGCGTGCCACGCCTTCCTGCCTTTGACGAATTCAATACGGCAGCGACGACCGCCGAGTAAGCAAAGCAGAGCCTCTTTGCCTTGTGGAAATAAAAGGAAAAATCGCCTCGGTGCGTTCCAAGGCATTTCGTGATTTGGATGCGAGAATATATCGCAGATCGACGCGTCGCCGTCGGTGCTCACCTTGTGCGCGACAGCTCGAGGCCAGTAGTTCACACCTGCCTGCCACGCGTTGTACCCACAGAGACTGCTCCGTTAGGGCATCTTCAACAATGATCCATAATTTTTGTCCTACTCGAATTCTTCTAATCAATGAATTTGACAGATCAACTGCCAACATTCAAAAAAAAATCTCCTACATCTGTCCACATAAAAAAACTAGTTCATGAATACGGATATGAAAGGACATCGTTTAATCGTACCTGCATATGTTTTAACTTTCTTTCAACAAATTGGATAAAATTCATGCAAACACGGCCGATTTCATATAAACATGATCGATTTCATACAAACACGACGAATTTTCATTATATTTTAAATATTTAGAAAAAAATGACCTGACCCTAAACCTATCCTACGGCTGCAGTGTCCGGCGTCCAAGCCCGTGTCTTCCTCCATCTGTCGTCTCCATGAGCACTGACGATAAGACCCATGAAGTGGAGGTGTGGTCTCCGGCTAGAAAGAGTAGAACATGGGAGACGGGCTGCCCACATGGGACATAAGGCGCTGCCGCCTCCCATGACCTACTCATCATCGGAGGAGTCCGCGACCTGTCCGTCGACTGTGGACGTGAGGTCCACGATGGAAATGGTAGCGCCGACGCTGTTGTCGTCCCACCGGTCGCCAGATGGTTCGGCGGCGGCGCGTAGGAGGCGCAGCTGGCGTTGTTCTCCTTCGCGATCACCTGCAGCTGCGCCTCCGCGGCTGCCGCTTTCTGACGAGCGGCGGCTTGAACGAGGATGACATGTAGATGGCACGCAGCTCTAGAACGAAGCCATGGGCGCCACGACCTCCTCACTACTGCGCTCACCGTAGGTCTGGCCCTCCGCCAGCTGGTGCTGCTCCAGGAGGAACATGTGGTACCGTTGTTCCTCCTGCGCCTGCTGGAACGCCGACAAAGCGCGAGCTGCACCTCCACCATGGCGACGCAAAGACGCCGCTTGCGCCTCCATGATGAAGCCGGCGTGCATAGGAGGTGCAGGAGCCGGGGCGGTGTCGTCGGAGCCCGTTTCCATCATGGTGTTGTCCTCGTCGTCGGAAACCTTGGGCGAGCTGGCCGGCAGGCGGCGACAAGGGCGGCCATGGCGTGCTTCATCTCGGTGGAAAGGTTCTCCCACAGGGCTTCACCACTTGCAGTCATGGCGGACGCAGTGCAAGGGAGGAGGCTGGGGAACGGCTGGTGTTGTGGAGTTAGCTAGGTGTGGCCGCCTTCAAATAGCAGATTTCGGTGAGGCGAGGCGTCCGGGTGCGTCAATGCGCGACGCTGGAGTGGGTTTCTCGGCCGGCGAGCCTGCTTAATGGCAGCATACGTACGGATGAGGCATTGAACGGGCGTGGTAGATATCCGTCTTGTTTCGTCCAGTCACGCGTCTCCGGCATTGAACAAGCGCGGACACGGAGACGCGTCGCCGGTGGCGCCCTCGGCCGGCGCGCCGCTTTAATGGTGGAGGCACTGAGTGGTCGCGTCCCCTGAGCCGTTTTTAATGTAGAGCGGTGCGCTCTATAGCACATGAATGCGGGCAGCCGGTGCCGGGCGGGAACGCACGCGGGCGAGGAAGGAGAGGTTTGGGTGGGCCAGGACGGTCAGAAGTGGGCGCAAGAGCGGTCCGGACTCCTGCAAAGCCCCCCACATTTGTCTCTGGTTTGCGGGAGAGAGTACGTCCAGACCGTGCCATAGATCGATACAGGACCGTGTTGGATGGCTTCCGCTGCCCTGAAAGCATGGTCCGAACGCATGCAGGAGGTTTGCGGATCAGCGTTGGAGATGTCGTTAGATCAGTAACACAGTAATATGCATATGTTAGTATGTTACCTTCATATATGTGTGGTGTCATGTCAACCTTCTATTAAGATGTAGACTCATTTCGTCGTTAGGCTAGTCATATGTTACTATTTTTAGAGCATCTTCAGTGGCGACCCGCAAATTTTCCCCCGCATCTGCCCGCGGATAGACGCACAAGTCCATGAACACGAATGCAGGAGGCCGCCACCCAACGCTGTCCGCATACATTTCAAACACTTTTTCAATAAACCAGATGAAATTCATGCCACCACCTCGTCGATGTCCTTGTAGTCGGCTTCTTTCTCTGCCGTTAGGGCATGGTTACGCACACGTTGACTACGGCACGGTCCCAGGCACAGAAAGGGCGGTACGACACAACGTCTTCCACGGCAGCCATGATGTCTCTGCCGTCGTGCTCCCCCTATGCAACTCGCCACTCCTACGCGAGCTAGCTTGGAGTGGAGATATGCTGAAGCACGCACCGTCTTGGTGCGGAAACTTGCTCCGTTGGGATAGGCGGGGGAGGTGGTGCAGCAAGTTGTCTCGCTCATATCTGGTGGGCTCGACGGGCCACCCAACCAGCTTTTATGTCGGAGAACTGCTCTTCCTGCTCGCCGGATGCCATCGAAAGGGTGGAGAAAATGGTGGAAGAAGCGACGGGGAGCATCGGAGTGGTGCGATTCTTGCCCGACGTCTGGCCTACTTTAAAAGTTTAAATAGTGGGCGGACGGGAGGAGCTTCCCCGGCGTTGTGTTTAATGTTGGACCACTCATGAATAGACGTGTGACCTGATAGGTCCATTTTGCATCATATTTTCTACCGTTATTTATAGTGTTTTTAATCATTATAACACTTTATGGAGCAATTCTAATGTCTTTTCTCTCTTAATATGTTACATGAAGAGGGAGATTGCCGGCAGCTAGAATTCTGGACCTGAAAAAGCTACGTCAGAGATACCTATTCTTCACATCTCCAAATGAGCTAAAATTTCACGAAGATTTATTTTGGAATATATAACTATTATTGGAGAAAAGAAGTACCATAGGGGGCCACCCAGGTGCCCACTAGGCACCAGGGCGCGCCTACCCCCTGGTGTGCCCTGGTGGGTAGTGGGGCCCCTGGCCAGCCTCCGGTGCACATCTTTTGGTATATAAGCCCATTTTCCCTAGAAAAAATAAGGGGAGGACTTTCGGGACGGAGCGTCGCCGTTTTGAGGTGGAACTTGGGCAAAAGCACTTTTGCTCTCCAGCAGAGCGATTCTACCGGGGATACTTCCCTCTGGGAGGGGGAAACCGAAGCCATCGTCATCACCAACAACCCTCACATCGTGGGAGGATCAATCTTCATCAACGTCTTCACCAGCACCATCTCATCTCAAACCCTAGTTCACCTCTTATGTTCAATCTTTGTCTCAAAACCTCATATTGGTACCTGTGAGTGACTAGTAGTGTTGATTATATCTTGTAGCTAATGCGTTGTTCCCTTTGTCATTGGCATGTTACTTGCCCAAGATTCGGTCATCGGTATCATCATACCTAGTTCAATCTCGTTACTGGCAAGTCTCTTTACTCGTTCTATAATACTTCACCCGCAACTAACTCATTAGTCACATTGCTTGCAAGGCTTATAGTGATGAGCATTACCGAGAGGGTCCAGAGATACCTCTCTGAAACACGGAGTGACAAATCCTAATCTCGATCTATGCCAACCCAAAAAATACCTTCGGAGACACCTGTAGAGCATCTTTTATAATCACCCATTTATGTTGTGACGTTTGATATCACACAAAGTGTTCCTCCGGTATTCGGGAGTTGCATAATGTCATAGTCTGAGGAACATGTATAAGTCATGAAGAAAGCAGTAGCAATGAAACTGTAACGATCATAATGCTAAGCTAACGAATGGGTCTTGTCCATCACATCATTCCCCTAATGATGTGATCCCGTTCACCAAATGACAACACATGTCTATGGTTAGGAAACATAACCATCTTTGATAAACGAGCTAGTCAAGTAAAGGCATACTAGGGACACTTATGTTTTTGTCTATGTATTCACACATGTACTAAGTTTCCGGTTAATACAATTCTAGCATGAATAATAAACATTTATCATGAAATAAGGAAATAAATAATAACTTTATTATTGCCTCTAGGGCATATTTCCTTCAGTCTTCCACTTGCACTAGAGTCAATAATCTAGTTCACATCGCCATGTGATTTAACACCAATAGTTCACATCACCATGTGATAGTTCACATTGCCATGTGACTAATACTCAAAGGGTTTTACTAGAGTCAATAATCTAGTTCACATTGCTATCTGATTAACACCCAAAGAGTACTAAGGTGTCATCATGTTTTTGCTTGTGAGAAAAGCTTAGTCAATGGGTCTGTCACATTCAGAGCCGTATGTATTTTGCAAATTTTCTATGTCTACAATGCTCTGCATGGAGCTACTCTAGCTAATTGCTCCCACTTTCAATATGTATCCAGATTGAGACTCAGAGTCATCCGGATCGGTGTAAAAGCTTGCATCGGTGTAACTATTTACTTATTTAACTCTTTATCACCTCCATAACCGAGAAATATCTCCTTAGTCTTCTAAGGATAATTTTGACCGCTGTCAAGTGATCCACTCCTGGATCAATATCGTACCCCCTTGTCAAACTCATGGCAAGGTACACAATAGGTTTGGTACACAGCATAAAATACTTTACAGAACCTATCGCTGAGGCATAGGGAATGACTTTTATTCTCTTTCTATTTTCTGTCGTGGTCGTGTTTTGAGTCTTACTCAACTTCAGACCTTGGAACACGGGCAAGAACTCCTTCTTTGACTGTTCCATTTTGAACTACTTCAAAATCTTGTCAAGGCATGTATTCATTGAAAAAACTTATCAAGCGTCTTGATCAAATAGATCTTTGATGCTCAATATGTAAGCAGCTTCACCGAGGTCTTTCTTTGAAAAAATCCTTTCAAATACTCCTTTATGCTTTCCAGAAAATTCTACATTATTTCCGATCAACAATATTTCATTCACATATACTTATCAGAAAGGCTGTAGTGCTCCCACTTTTGTAAATACAGGCTTTACCGCAAGTTTGTATAAAACTATAGACTTTGATCAACTCATCAAAGCGTATATTCCAACTCCGAGATGCTTGCACCGGTCCATAGATGGATCGCTAGAGCTTGCACATTTTGTTAGCACCTTTAGGATTGAAAAAACCTTCTGGTTGCATCACATACAACTCTTCTTTAATAAATCCGTTAAGGAAGTTTTGACACTCATTTGCCAGATTTCATAAAATGCGGCAATTGCTAACATGATTCGGACAGACTTTAAGCATCGATATGAGTGAGAAAAACTCATTGTATTCAACACCTTGAACTTGTCGAAAACCTTTTGCGACAATTAGAGATTTGTAGATAGTAATACTACTATCAATGTCCATCTTCCTCTTGAAGATCCATTTATTCTCAATGGCTCGCCGATCATCGGGCAAGTCAATCAAAGTCCATACTTTGTTTTCATACATGGATCCCATCTCAGATTTCATGGCCTCAAGTCATTTCGCGGAATCTGGGCTCATCGTCGCTTCCTCATAGTTCGCAGGTTCACCATGGTCTAGTAACATGACTTATAGAACAGGATTACCGTACCACTCTGGTGCGGACCGTACTCTGGAAGACCTACGAGGTTCTGTAGTAACTTGATCCGAAGTTTCATGATCATCATCATTAGCTTCCTCACTAATTGGTGTAGGAATCACTGGAACTGATTTCTGTGATAAACTACTTTCCAATTCAGGAGAAGGTACAATTACCTCATCAAGTTCTACTTTCCTCCCACTCACTTCTTTCGAGAGAAACTCATTCTCTAGAAAGGATCCATTCTTAGCAACGAATATTTTGCCTTCGGATCTGTGATAGTAGGTGTGCCCAATAGTTTCCTTTGGGTATCCTATGAAGACGCACTTCTCCAATTTGGGTTCGAGCTTATCAGGTTGAAGCTTTTTCACATAAGCATCGCAGCCCCAAACTTTAAGAAACGACATCTTTGGTTTCTTGCCAAACCATAGTTTATACGGTGTCGTCTCAATGGATTTAGATGGTGCCCTATTTAACGTGAATGCAGCTGTCTCTAATGCATAACCCCTAAAAGGATAGCGGTAAATCAGTAAGAGACATCATAGATCGCACCATATCTAATAAACTACGGTTATGACGTTTGGACACACCATTATGCTGTGGTGTTCCAGTTGGCGTGAGTTGCGAAACTATTCCACATTGTTTCAAATAAAGACCAAACTCATAACTCAAATATTCACCTCCACGATCAGATCGTAGAAACTTTATTTTCTTGTTATGATGATTTTCCACTTCACTCTGAAATTCTTTGAACTTTTTCAAATGTTTCAGACTTATGTTTCATTAAGTAGATATACCCATATCTGCTCAAATCATCTGTAAAGGTCAGAAATTAACGATACCTTCCGTGAGCCTCAACACTCATCTGACCGTATACATCAGTATGTATTATTTCCAATAAGTTAGTTGCTCGCTCCATTGTTCCGAAGAACGGAGTCTTAGCCATCTTGCCCATGAGGCATGGTTCGCAAGAATCAAGTGATTCCAAGAGCTCATCGGCATGGAGTTTCTTCATGCGCTTTACACCAATATGACCTAAACGACATTGCCACAAATAAGTTGCACTATCATTATTAACTTTGCATCTTTTGGCTTCAATATTATGTGTATCACTGTGATCGAGATTCAGTAAACCATTTACATTGGATGTAAGACCATAGAAGGTTTTATTCATGTAAACAGAACAACAATTATTCTTTGACTTAAATGAATAAACGTATCGCTATAAACATGATCCAATCATATTTATGCTCAACGCAAACACCAAATAACATTTATTTAGTTCCAATACTAATCCCGAAGGTAGAGGGAATATGCGATGGTGATCTTATCAACCTTGGAATCATTTCCAACACACATCGTCACCTCGCCCTCAACTAGTCTCTGTTCATTTTGCAACTCCTGTTTCAAGTTACTAATCATAGCAATTGAACCAGTATCAAATACCCAGAGGCTACTATGAACACTAGTAAAGTACACATTAATAACATGTATATCATATATACTTTTGTTCACTTTGCCATCCTTCTTATCCGCCAAGTATTTGGGGTAGTTCCGCTTCCACTGACCATTTCATTTGCAGTAGAAGCACTTAGTTTCAGGCTTAGGTTTAGCTTTGGGCTTCTTCACGGGAGTGCCAACTTGCTTGTCATTCTTTTTGAAGTCCCCTTTCTTTCCTTTGCCCTTTTCCTTAAACTAGTGGTTTTGTTTAACCATCAACACTTGATGTTCTTTCTTGATTTCTACCTTCACCGATTTTAGCATCGCGAAGAGCTCGGGAAATGTTTTCGTCATCCCTTGCATATTATAGTTCATCACGAAGTTCCAGTAACTTGGTGGTAGTGACTAGTGAACTTTTTCAATCACTATCTTATCTGGAAGATTAACTCCCACTTGATTCAAGCGATTGTAGTACTCAGACATTCTGAGCACATGCTCACTGGTTGAGCTATTCTCCTCCATCTTGTAGGCAAAGTACTTGTCAGAGGTCTCATACCTCTCGATTCAGGCATGAGTCTAAAATACCAATTTCAGCTCTTGGAACATCTCATATGCTCCGTGTTGTTCAAAACGTTTTTGAAGTCCCGGTTCTAAGCCGTAAAGCATGGTGCACTAAACTATCAAGTAGTCATCATACCGAGCTTGCCAAACGTTCATAACGTCTGCATCTTCTCCTGCAATAGGTGCATCACCTAGCGGTGCATCAACGATATAATACTTCTGTGCAACAATGAGGATAATCCTCAGATGACGGAGCTAGTCCGCATCATTGCTACTAACATCTTTCAACTTATTTTTCTCTAGGAACATATCAAAAAATAAACAGGGAGCTACATCGCGAGCTATTGATCTACAACATAATTTGCAAATACTATCAGGACTAAGTTCATGATAAATTAAAGTTCAATTAATCAAATTACTTAAGAACTCCCACTTAGATCGACATCCCTCTTGTCGTGGATTTAACACGTCAGATGTCCTTAGTGTTAGGACTTAGTCGCGAGGCCAACGCATCTATGTGGTAGCTTGAGAGGGGTTGAGCGGGACGAGAGACGCGAGGTTTTACCCAGGTTCGGCCCCTCACGGTGGAGGTAAAAGCCTACGTCCTGCTTCATTGGTATTGATGATGATGATCACGGTTACAAGAGTGCTCTAACTCGAGAGCTATTGTCTAAACCTAACTTGTCCAACTTGTGGAACTTGTCCCCTTTTGGGGAGCCCTGCCCCTCCTTATATATGTTGGAGGGGCGGGTTACATGTAGAGTCCTATTAGGATTAGGACTAGTCTATCGCTAATACAAACCGGATACAAGTCCAGGTCTTAGCTCCTTGTAAGATATATTCCTCCTGCCTTTTCCTCTTAAATCGGCCCACCGTAGTTGAACCGGCCTTCATGAACCGCCAGTCGGGCCACCGGGTCTTGTCGCTCCTCTGGCCCGCCTGCCGGATTACTAATGAACCGTAAACCGTCGGGTCGCCAATGAACCGCCAAGTGTCAGCGGGTTCTTCAGGTAAACCGCCAAGTCCGGCCGGGTTATACTTCCGGCCGGTTTACACCACGGGGTATATCCCCGACATTAGCCCCCAGTTTAATTTGGATCTATCCATGTTAAACTGATCATCCTTAAATCCTTGTTATTTCCTCCTTCTGGGAAATCCGGGTCAACAGACCAGCTTCATAATCAATTTGCCGACATTGGCTTGTCACCGAGAAATATTGTGAAGAATAAATCCTTTGACTCAGCTCCGCTGGTTTAAGAAATCTGGATCTGAAAATACTTATCCGATATTCAGCCGGTTTGAAGATGTAAAACTTGCCGGTTTATCATTGCCAAAACTGTCGGGTTATAAAAACTGATAATTCTGGGTTATGATTGTTGCCAACGCCGGGTTATGATTGTTGCAGACACCGGGTCAAACCTTATGTGCATATTACCTGTAGCCGCCAAGTCTTGAGCAGAACAAAGTTATGGTTTAAGACTTGCTTCAATATCAATACTGCCACTTTTGAAGAAATCCATGTTATCCATCCCAGTCACTAGTAAAAACTGAATACTCCATACTATGTAGCCCCCAAGTGTCGGGTTGTCATGCTTGCAGCAACCTGGGACTTGTAATTTTCTTATACTCATAAAGACTTCAACCAGTGTAGCCCCCAAGGGCCGGGTCATTATGCACTAATAAGCAGGGACTTGATATATACTTCAATGAAAATAACATCATATGAGGTAACCCCCATCATGGGACTTGAATCCACGTCCACAAGGTTAAGAGCCACATGCTCTACCAACTGAAAGCGATGGACCCTTCAATGTAATGAATAAAAGCTTTGTACCTTGAATTGTTTGACAGGAGCAATTGGTAGCCCCCAAGGGCCGGCTCATTATAATGTGATGCGTCGATTCTTCAATAAGATAAACAAAGAATGACTTTGCATTAGCCCCCAAGTGTCATGGTGCATGCTTGCAGCGACATGAGACTTGCATATTGGATGTAATCTCAACTTAAATAATGTAGCCCCCAAGTGCGGGTTGTAAGCCCGCAAAGAACTCGGGACTACTCCTTCAATTGTAGAATAAAATTATATCCATTGATAATATGATAGCCATTGCGCCAAAGCGACTTTGAAAGCCATAATCACAATATCGGTTATTGATAACCATAATAGAAATCCAGCCATGTTGGCTATTTGAATAATATACCCAATGATTCATAAGCGCATGATTCCAATGGCGCAATCCAAATATATACTGGCGACTTATAGTCCAAAGCCAGGCCGGTTTAATAAACGTCAGTGATTTATAATCATGCTTTATTCAGCCTGTTTCTGCATACAACAAGTTTAAAGTGTCCTGGCGGTTTACCGACGGGTCACAATGCCCAACATATAACCTGGGTTTATAACCAAGGTTGCACTTAAGAATAATCAGATATGAAATATATCATACCTGTGATATTGAATCACATTGCTGGTTTTACCAACTTTTTGTAGTAAGAGTGATAACCCCAATCTTGAGTAACAATAGCTCCTTTCATATTGTGTCGGTTGATGATAAACCGTACCGGGTTGTGATAAACACCGGTTTAACCATATATAATACTGGCGACTCGTAGTCGAACCAGACCGGGCTGATAGTCTCCGGATCATAATTTGATCATGTATTGACAACTTGTAATTGAAATTCAAGCCGGGTTAATGAACACGGTTTACTCCATAATAAGATGGTAACATAAAATCAAACCGCAAATAGTCTCCGGATTAGGATTTGACCGTGTTCCGCCAATTTGTAATTGACAGTTTGAACTGGATTAATAATGTCGGTTTGAAAACACAACAAAAGAAATAATTTAAAAGAGAACAAAATTCAAGCAAAGGCAAATATAAAACCATTGCAAATGAGGCTTTGAGCCGATCAAGAGGCATTACCATGGTCGGACACGACCAAGCCCCCAAAAGGCGTAGCTATGGTTCGAGTCAGCCAGTCCCCAAATGATGCATTGGCATTACGCCGATCAAGAGGTGTAGCGATGGTTCGGGTTCGACCAAAGCCCCCAAGTGATGCTGTGGCACTAGGCCGATCAAGAGGCGTGACTATGGTTCAGACGTGACCACAAGTCCCCAAGTGATGCTGTGGCTTTTCGCCTACCAAATGGTGTTGCTATGGTTCGGACACGACCAAGGCCCCCAAGTGATCTTGTGGCATTGCCCGATCAAGAGGTGTGACTATGGTTCGGACACGACCAAGCCCCAAAGTGATCAATAATATGATAAGCCAACAAGGCATGATACCCATGTTTGAACCGCGCATCATGGCAGCAGGTCCTCTTTGGCACCCTTTAACTTTTGCAAGAGATAAATCCTTCTTGAACCGGATTTTGAACCGGATATTGAGAGCTTCAAAGCTTTGTGGGAGACATCTTTCCCTTGAACCGGATGTTAAACCGGAATCTTCATTTTCAGCCAGAAACTTTCTGACGGCCTTTAAACTCGAACTTGCGAGAAGTTAATTCCTTTTTGAACGGACATTGTTAAACCGGATTTGAGAGCTAAAGAGCTTTGTGAGAGAACAGATTTCCCTTGAACCGGATTGTAAACCGGATATTTGAGAGCTTCAAAGTGAGATCGACTTTCCTTTAGCCGGATTTTAAACCGGAATCCTTTCGATGACCCGGATCTTCTTCATTGAGCCGGATTTTGTAATCGTCATACACTTTCTAAACCGGAAATTTTCTCGACGGCCTTTAAACTTTCATCAATATAACGGTAGCCTCCGGGACCGGGTTACCCTTCCCTCCATCGTCACAGGGGTTCTTTAAATTTCTTGGCCCGGCAATATTCATTTGAGTCATGTCATCGTAGCCCCCGAGTCTCAAAGGTGTCTCGAGGAGTTGGCTTGAGACTCTCCATATTTGACTGTAATATAAACCGGCATAACTTGTATATCATTGTTGTTGATAGCACGATGTGAATCCATAGAAGGTTGAGGTGATGCGGCGGGTTGTAAATGATCCCATATGAGCCGTGTCAAGACCTTTCGCCAATGGTTTCTTCCAACCGGCGATTTGAAGTTAATCAAAACTATAATGGCGGCGACTTAGCGCCTGCCCATTGAACCATCCAAAGGTAAAGCGGCGGTTTGATGATAATTTGTCTCAATTTGAAAGAAAACCGGGCTACCCAAGTTGTGACTTGCTCATACCCAATAAACAGCTCATGCGCACGGTGCGGCCCGGTATGTTGATGTAGACCAGGCCGCGAGAGACGGACGACAAAAACGACCGCAACATCAGAAGCAGCTCGGATAGATGAATCGGCCGCGGCATTGTGAACCGGTGCGGACGGGGAAGCTCTTCACCGGTGTTGTAAACTGGCACGGACGGGCGATTTAATCGCGGGTGCGGTCCCGGTGAGTTGAAGTAGTCCGGGCCACAAGGGCGGCGTCTTGCACGCATATTTTTTGATCATTGTGGCACGGTCATATGCTAGCACATGACAGTAATTACGCAATTTACATATCCATGATCCGGCCATCGGCTTTGTAATGACCAATTGTCCTGTATATAAAATGCAAAGACCAAAGTAATTGCTTTCTGATAAAAACAATATGTGCTAAAGTTACACTTAGAGGGATATCACCTGATTCGCCCAGACAACAGATGAGTCGGCCGTGGCATTGTAAGCTGGTGCGGATGCGTGAACCGCCGTGAGGGCAGATGAACGAGTCATCCATGGCGTTTGTAAAGCGGCGCGGGTGGCGATTCAAACATGATGTTGTTTAATCGGTGTAGATGCACGAATCGGTGGCAGGAGCGGACGGATGTAATCCGAACATCGGGGCGGCGACTTGCACGTATATCCGTCAAGCATCCTAGCACGGACAAACACCAATGCAAAAAGTGATGTTGATGCGCCCCCTTAGGCGACACCCTCTCGTAACGGTCTGACTCATCCGGACAGTAAATGAATCGGTCTGCGGCATGAACCAGTGCAGACGGGCAAGTTGATCGCAGGCGCGGTAAACCGCGCGGTCAAACGAGTCAGTCGCATCATGTTGATGTAGACCGGACCATAAGGGCAGTGGTTTGCACACATCCACTGAGCAAATTGACATAGCGCTGATGTAGACGCGACCTAGTTGAAATATTCCCAACATAGAAGTGAGACGATCGGCGGTTTGTGCGCGTCCGTCCGGCGGTTCATAAGAGCGAGCGCGGCACCAGCGTGTTGAGGTAGATTGGTCCGCGGGGCGGCGGCTTGCGCGCGTCCGGCAGGCGACGCGGCAATGGATGGTGCAGCCCCAATATTTTTTTTTTAAACATCCAACTCTTCTTGATAGAGCAACATCTGATTTCTTCTTTTGGCTCGGTCTTCACATGTAGCATGTTACCTTTTCCTTCATAATTACACTTGACAATACGTGCTTGTCAGTGATATTGGCATTTTCCTTCTTTCCTTGTTACTGTTTGGATGTGACATCCGAAAATGACGTGCATCCGGTCTGGTCACCTGCGGGCTGACTCTGTTTCCCTTTCTTTTCCCTGAACCAGACTCTGACTAGCTTTCTTGTGCTGATGTACTGCTACTCGGATTGGAGTTGACGCCTGGGGTTTGTCCCAACTTTTTGTTTTGATGGCATAAACTCTCAGCTGGTTTTCTCTGCCGCCACTCCCGGAACGAAGATCGAGGCGGAGTCCTAATCTGCGTCTCTCCCTTTTCCTTGCGTGAGCCAGAGAAAAACTTCCTTTCCTTTTGTCTTGACATGATGATAAACTTGCCGTAGTACTCCCTCTAGTCCACGCGCACGCATAGTCACTCGGGCGCTCCGCAAGCCTTCTACTTCTTTTCTCGATATTTTCAAACCTGTACTGTTTGCCTCGGTACTTGGTACATCAGCAGATTATATTGTGGAGGCACGGAGCAGCAAACGTAACTTGATGGATTGGACAAAACGATTGCAACAGAGATTCCCTGCTCATCTCGGTGCAACTTGCGATTGACTGATCGCCGAAACTGCCACCATCAAAAAACTCTCGTCACGGACTCGGCGAATCCCCACGGTGCTTCCGTCGGCCGCATAAAACACAAAACTAAATTTCTCTTGATCTCAAATCTCTTATATGCCATATGTAGATTCTTCTGCGCCGGGTCTTCTTAATCTGGCCGATCGTGAGCCTCTCAATCCCTTGAAGGGTTCCCTCCAAGAACTCATCACCACCGTGCGCGGGCCCCACGGTGGGCGCTTAATCGTCGTGGGATTTAACACGCCGATGTCCTTAGTGTTAGGACTTAGTCGCGAGGCCAACGCATCTATGTGGTAGCTTGAGAGGGGTTGAGCGGGACGAGAGACGCGAGGTTTTACCAGGTTCGGCCCCTCACGGTGGAGGTAAAAGCCTACGCCCCGCTTCATTGGTATTGATGATGATGATCACGGTTACAAGAGTGCTCTAACTCGAGAGCTATTGTCTAAACCTAACTTGTCCAACTTGTGGAACTTGTCCCCTTTTGGGGAGCCCTGCCCCTCCTTATATATGTTGGAGGGGCGGGTTACATGTAGAGTGTTGGGTAACGTAGTAATTTCAAAAAATTTCCTACGATCACGCAAGACCATGGTGATGGCATAGCAACGAGAGGGGAGAGTGTCCGTCCACGTACCCTCGTAGACCGAAAGCGGAAGCGTTATAACAACGCTGGTTGATGTAGTCAGACGTCTTCACGATCCGACCGATCCAAGCACCGAACGCACGGCACCTCCGAAGTTACGCACATCGCTCAGCTCGATGACGATCCCGGACTCGATCCAAAGAAAGTGTCGGGATGAGTTCCACAAGACGACGTGGCAGGACGATGTTGATGCTCCACCGACGCAGGGCTTCGCCTAAGCTCATGACGATATGACTTCTCCGGCGAGGCTTCGCCTAAGCTCCATGACGATATGACCAAGTGGAATATGGTGGAAGGGGCACCAGACACGGCTAAGGAAAGATCCAGAGATCAACTTGTGTGTCTTGGGGTGCCCCTGCCTCAGATATAAAGGAGACAAGGGGAGGTGGCCGGCCCTAGAGGAGGCAAGACTAAGGAGGAGTCCTACTCCCACCGGGAGTAGGACTCCCCTTCTCCTAGTTGGAGTAGGATTGGGGAGGAAAGGGGAAGGCGCCGCCTCTCTCCTTGTCCTATTCGGACTGGAAGGGGAGGGGGCGCAGCCCACCTGGCCGGCCCTTCTCCTTCTCCCTCAAGGCCCATGAGGGCCCATATACCCCGGGGTTCCGTAACCCCGGTGTTCCAGAATATCCTGCTTTCACTCGGAACCATTCAAGTCCAAACATAGGCTTCCACTATATCAATCTTTATGTCTCGACCAATTCGAGACTCCTCGTCATGTCCATGATCACATCCGGGACTCCGAACAACCTTCGGTGCATCAATACTTATAAACTCATTATGAACTGTCATCGAAACGTTAAGCGTGCGGACCCTACGGGTTCGAGAACTATGTAGACATGACCTAGAACCATTCTCGGTCAATAACCAATAGCGGAACCTGGATGCCCATATTGGTTCCTACATATTCTACGAAGATCTTTATCGGTCAAACCGCATAACGACATACTTTGTTCCCTTTGTCATCGGTATGTTACTTACCCGAGATTCGATCGTCGGTATCCAATACCTAGTTCAATCTCGTATCGGTAAGTCTCTTTACTGCTCCGTAATACATCATCTCACAACTAACTCATTAGTTGTAATGCTTGCAAGGCTTAAGTGATGTGCATTACCGAGAAGGCTCGGAGATACCTCTCCGACAATCGGAGTGACAAAACCTAATCTCAAATACGCCAACCCAACAAGTACCTTTGGAGACACCTGTAGTACTCCTTTATAATCACCCGATTACGCTAGACGCTTGGTAGTACCCAAAGTGTTCCTCCGTAAACGGGAGTTGCATAATCTCATAGTTATAGGAACATGTATGGGTCATGAAGAAAGCATTAACATACTAAACGATCTACTGTTTAAGCTACCGGAATGGGTCATGTAAATCAGATCATTCAAATAATGATGTGACCTTGTTAATCAAATAACAACTCCTTGTTCATGGTTAGGAAACATAACCATCTTTGATTAACAAGCTAGTCAAGTAGAGGCATACTAGTGACATACTGCTTTGTCTATATATTCACACATGTATTATGTTTCCGTTAATACAATTCTAGCATGAATAATAAACATTTATCATGATATAAGGAAATAAATAATAACTTTATTATTGCCTCTAGGGCATATTTCCTTCGGGCCTCCCACTTGCACTAGAGTCAATAATCTAGATTACAAAGTAATGATCCTTACACCCATGGAGTCTTGGTGCTGATCATGTTTTGCTCGTGGAAGAGGCTTAGTCAATGGGTGCGCAACATTCAGATCCGTATGTATTTTGCAAATCTCTATGTCTCCCACTTGGACTTGGTCCCGAATGGAATTGAAGCGTCTCTTGATGTGCTTGGTCCTCTTGTGAAATCTGGATTCCTTTGCCAAGGCAATTGCACCAAAGATTGTCACAGAAGATCTTCATCGGTCCCGATGCACTAGGTATGACACCTAGATCGGAAATGAACTCTTTCATCCAGACTCCTTCATTTGCTGCTTCAAGCAGCTATGTACTCCGCTTCACATGTAGATCCCGCCACGACGCTTTGTTTAGAACTGCACCAACCGACAGCTCCACCGCTTAATAAAAACACGTATCCGGTTTGCGAT
Source organism: Aegilops bicornis (assembly GCA_021605145.1). Taxonomy (NCBI): domain Eukaryota; kingdom Viridiplantae; phylum Streptophyta; class Magnoliopsida; order Poales; family Poaceae; genus Aegilops; species Aegilops bicornis. The sequence continues at coordinate 277,958,716 of CM038674.1, forward strand.
TTAGAATCGTCTGGATCGGTGTCAAAGCTTACATCGACGTAACCATTTACGACTAGCTCTTTGTCACCTCCATATACGAGAAACATATCCTTAGTCCTTTTCGTATTTCAGGATGTTCTTGACCGCTGTCCGATGATCCATTCCTGGATTACTTTGGTACCTTCCTGCCAAGCTTACAGCTAAGCATACGTCAGGTCTGGTACACAGCATTGCATACATGATAGAGCCTATGGTCAAGCATAGGGAACATCTTTCATTTTCTCTCTATCTTCTCATTGTGGTCGGGCATTGAGTCCGACTCAATCTTACACCTTGTAAATACGTAAAAACCTTTCTTTGCTCGATCCATTTTGAACTTTTTCAAAACTTTATCAAGGTATGTACTTTGTGAAAGTCCAATCAAGCGTCTTGATCTATCTCTATAGATCTTGATGCCCAATATGTAAGCAGCTTCACCGAGGTCTTTCATTGAAAAACTTTTATTCAAGTATCCTTTTATGCTATCCAGAAATTCTATATCATTTCCAATCAGTAATATGTCGTCCACATATAATATTAGAAATGCTACTGAGCTCCCACTCACTTTCTTGTAAATACAGCTTCTCCAAAAGTCTCAGATACAAACCCATATGCTTTGATCACATTATCAAAGCGTTTATTCCAACTCCGAGAGGCTTGCACGGACCATAAATTGATCATTGGAGCTTGCACACTTTGTTAGCACCTTTTGGATCGATAAAACCTTCTGGTTGCATCATATACAACTCTTCTTCTAGAAATCCATTCAAGAATGCAGTTTTACATCCATTTGCCAAATTTCATAATCATAAAATGCGGCAATCGCTAACATGATTCGGACAGACTTAAGCATCGCCACGGGTGAGAAAGTCTCATCATAGTCAATTCCTTGAACTTGTCGAAAACCTTTTGCAACAAGTCGAGCTTTGTAGATGATTACATTACCATCGGCGTCGGTCTTCTTCTTAAAGATCCATTTATTTTCAATGGCTTGCCGATCATCGGGCAAGTCAACCAAAGTCCATACTTTGTTCTCATACATGGATCCCATCTCAGATTTCATGGCTTCCAGCCATTTTGTGGAATCTGGGCTCACCATCGCTTCTTCATAGTTTGTAGGTTCGCCATGGTCAAGTAACATGACTTCCAGAATAGGATTACCGTACCACTCACAGTGCGTATTTTACTCTGGTTGACCCACGAGGTTCAAGAGCAACTTGATCTGAAGCTTCATGATCATCATCATTAGTTTCCTCACTAATTGGTGTAGTTGTCACAGGAACCATTTCTTGTGATGAACTACTTTCCAATAAGGGAGCAGATATGATTATCTCATCAAGTTCTACTCTCCTCCCACTCACTTCTTTCGAGAGAAACTCCTTCTCTAGAAAGGACCCGAATTTAGCAACGAAAATCTTGCCTTCAGATCTGTGATAGAAGGTGTACCCAACAGTCTCCTTTGGGTATCCTATGAAGACACATTTTTCCGATTTGGGTTCGAGCTTATCTGGTTGAAGTTTCTTTACATAAGCATCGCAGCCCCAAACTTTAAGAAACGACAACTTTGGTTTCTTGCCAAACCACAGTTCATAAGGCGTCGTCTCAACGGATTTTGACGGTGTCCTATTCAACGTGAATGCGGCCGTCTCTAAAGCATAACCCCAAAACGATAGCGGTAAATCGGAAATAGACATCATAGATCGCACCATATCTAGTAAAGCACGACGATTACGACGTTCGGACACACCATTTCTCCGTGGTGTTCCGGTGGCGTGAGTTGCGAAACTATTCCACATTGTTTCAAATGTAAACCAAACTCGTAACTCAAATATTCTCCTCCACGATCAGATCGTAGAAACTTTATTTTCTTGTTACGATGATTTTCTACTTCACTCTGAAATTCTTTGAACTTTTCAAACGTTTCAGATTTGTGTTTCATTAAGTAGATATACCCATATCCGCTTAAATCATCTGTGAAGGTGAGAAAATAACGATACCCGCCAAGTGCCTCAACATTCATTGGACCACAAACATCAAGATGTATGATTTCCAACAAATCAGTTGCTCGCTCCATAGTTCCGAGAACGGCGTTTTGTCATCTTGCCCATGAGGCACGGTTCGCAAGTACCAAGTGATTCATAATCAAGTGATTCCAAGCCCATCAAGATGGAGTTTCTTCATGCGTTTTACACCGATATGACCTAAACGGCGGTGCCACAAATAAGTTGCACTATCATTATCAACTCTGCATCTTTTGGCTTCAACATTATGAATATGTGTATCACTACCGTCGAGATTCAACAAGAATAGACCATTCTTCAAGGGTGCATGACCATAAAAGATATTACTCATATAAATAGAACAACCATTATTCTCTCGATTTAAATGAATAACCGTCTCACATTAAACAAGATCCAGATATAATGTTCATGCTCAACGCGGCACCAAATAACAATTATTTAGGTCTAAAACTAATCCCGAAGGTAGATGTAGAGGTAGCGTGCCGACCGCGATCACATTGACTTTGGAACCATTTCCCACGCCGCATTGTCACCTCGTCCTTTGCCGATTGCTCGTCTATTCCGTAGTCCCTGTTTCGAGTTGCAAATATTAGCAATGTAACCATTATCAAATACCCAAAAGTGCTACTACGAGCTCTAGTAAGGTACACATCAATAACATGTATATCACATATACCTTTGTTCACCTTGCCATCCTTTTTATCCGCCAAATACTTGGGGCAGTTCCGCTTCGGTGTGGGTGCGCTTGCAGTAAAAACACTTTCAGTTCGGGCTTAGGTCAGACTTGGGTTTCTTCTCTTGATCAGCAACTTTCTTGCTGTTCTTTTGAAGTTTCCTTCTTCTTCCCTTTGCCCTTTTTCTTGAAACTAGTGGTCTTGTTGACCATCAACACTTGATGCTCTTTCTTGATTTCTACCTCCGCGGCTTTTAGCATCGCGAAGAGCTCAGAATTGTCTTAGTCATCCCTTGCATATTATAGTTCATCACGAAGCTCTTGTAGCTTGGTGGCGATGATTGGAGAATTTCATCAATGACACTATCATCCGGAAGATTAACTCCCAGCTGAATTAAGTGATTGTTATACCCAGACATTTTGAGTATGTGCTCACCGCGAACTATTCTCCTCCATCTTGCAGCTATAGAACTTATTGGAGACTTCATATCTCTCAATCCGGGCATTTGCTTGAAATATTAACTTCAACTCCTGGAACATCTCATATGCTCCATGACGTTCAAAACGTCGTTGAAGACCGGTTCTAAGCCGTAAAGCATGGCACACTTGAACTATAGAGTAGTCATCGGCTCTGCTTTGCGGACGTTCATAACTTCGGCTCGGCATCTGCAGCAGGCCTGTAACCCAGCGGTGCTTCGGGGCGTAATTTTTACGTGCAGCAATGAGGATAATCCTCAAATTACGGACCCGATCCGTGTAATTGCTACCATCATCTTTCAACTTTGCTTTCTCAAGGAACGCATTAAAATTCAACGGAACAACAAAGACGAGCCATCTATCTACAGTAAACATAGACAAGCAAAATACTATCAGGTACTAAGTTCATGATAATTTTAAGTTCAATTAATCATATTAAAAAACTCCCACTTAGACAGACATCTCTCTAGTCATCTAAGTGATCACGTGATCCAAATCAACTAAACCATGTCCGATCATCACGTGAGACGGAGTAGTTTCAATGGTGAACATCACTATGTTGATCATATCTACTATATGATTCACGTTCGACCTTTCGGTCTCGTGTTCGAGGCCATATACATTATATGCTAGGCTCGTCAAGTTTAACCCGAGTATTCATGGCGTGCAACTGTTTTGCACCCGTTGTAGATGGACGTAGAACTTATCACACCCGATCATCACGTGGTGTCCGGGTACTACGAACTTTGGCAACGGTGCATACTCAGTGAGAACACTTCTTGATAATTTTTAGTGAGAGATCATCTTATAATGCTACCGTCAAACAAAGCAAGATAAGATGCATAAAGGATAAACATCACATGCAATCAATATAAGTGATATGATATGGTCATCATCATCTTGTGCTTGTGATCTCCATCGCGAAGCACCGTCATGATCACCATCGTCACCGGTAGCGACACCTTGATCTCCATCTTAGCATCGTTGTCGTCTCGCCAATCTTATGCTTCCACGACTATCACTACCGCTTAGTAATAAAGCATTACATCGCGATTGCATTGCATACAATAAAGCGACAACCATATGGCTCCTGCCATTGCCGATAACTTCGGTTACAAAACATGATCATCTCATACAATAAAATTTAGCATCATGTCTTGACCATATCACATCACAACATGCCCTGCAAAAACAAGTTAGGCGTCCTCTACTTTGTTGTTGCAAGTTTTACGTGGCTGCTACGGGCTTAAGCAAGAACTCATCTTACCTACGCATCAAAACCACAACGATAGTTTGTCAAATAGACTCCGTTTTAACCTTCTCAAGGACCGGGCGTATACACCTCAGTTCAACTAAAGTTGGAGACAGGTCTTCCGCAAGCCATCTATGTGCAAAGCACGCCGAGGAACCGGTCTCGGCGTAAAATGCAGCGTAAGGTTGGTCCGGATCGTCTCGTCCAACAATACCGCTGAACCAAAGTATGACATCTTTGGTAGGCGTATGACTTGTATCGTCCACAACTCACTTGTGTTCTACTCGTGCACATGACATCAACGCATAAAACCAGGCTCGGATGCCCTTTGTTGGGTAACGTAGTAATTTCAAAAATTTCCTACGATCACGCAAGACCATGGTGATGGCATAGCAACGAGAGGAGAATGTCCGTCCCACGTACCCTCGTGAACCCGAAAGCGGAGGCGTTATAACAACGCGGTTGATGTAGTCAGACGTCTTCACGATCCGACCGATCCAAGCACCGAACGCATACGGCACCTCCGAGTTACGCACACGTTCAGCTCGATGGCGATCCCGGACTCCGATCCAACAAAGTGTCGGGATGAGTTCCGTCAACCTGACGGCGTGGTAGCGATGTTGATGCTCCACCGACGCAGGCTTCGCCTAAGCTCATGACGATATGACTTCTCCGGCGCAGGGCTTCGCTAAGCTCATGACGATATGACCGAAGTGGAATATGGTGGAAGGGGGCACCGCACACGGCTAAGGAAAGATCCGTAGATCAACTTGTGTGTCTTGGGGTGCCCCCTGCCCCCGTATGTAAAGGAGACAAGGGGGAGGTGACCGGCCCTAGAGGAGGCGCACCAAGGAGGAGTCCTACTCCCACCGGGAGTAGGACTCCCCTTCTCCTAGTTGGAGTAGGATTGGGGAGGAAAGGGGAAGGCGCCGCCCCTCTCCTTGTCCTATTCGGACTGGAAGGGGAGGGGGCGCGCAGCCCACCTGGCCGGCCCTTCTCCTTCTCCCTCAAGGCCCATGAGGGCCCATATACCCCGGGGGTTCCGGTAACCCGGTGTTCGAATAACATCCTGTTTTCACTCGGAACCATTCCAAGTCCAAACATAGGCTTCCAATATATCAATCTTTATGTCTCGACCATTTCGAGACTCCTCGTCATGTCCGTGATCACATCCGGGACTCGAACAACCTTCGGTGCATCAATACTTATAAACTCATTATGGTATCATCGAAGCGTTAAGCGTGCGGACCCTACGGGTTCGAGAACTATGTAGACATGACCTAGAACCATTCTCGGTCAATAACCAATAGCGGAACCTGGATGCCCATATTGGTTCCTACATATTCTCTGAAGATCTTTATCGGTCAAACCGCATAACGACATACTTTGTTCCCTTTGTCATCGGTATGTTACTTACCCGAGATTCGATCGTCGGTATCCAATACCTAGTTCAATCTCGTTCTTGGTAAGTCTCTTTACTCGTTCCGTAATACATCATCTCACAACTAACTCATTAGTTGTAATGCTTGCAAGGCTTAAGTGATGTGCATTACCGAGAAGGCTGGAGATACCTCTCCGACAATCGGAGTGACAAAACCTAATCTCGAAATACGCCAACCCAACAAGTACCTTTGGAGACACCTGTAGTACTCCTTTATAATCACCCGATTCACGTTGTGACGTTTGGTAGTACCAAAGTGTTCCTCCGTAAACGGGAGTTGCATAATCTCATAGTTATAGGAACATGTATGGGTCATGAAGAAAGCATTAACATACTAAACGATCAACTGTTTAAGCTAACGGAATGGGTCATGTCAATCAGATCATTCAACTAATGATGTGACCTTGTTAATCAAATAACAACTCCTTGTTCATGGTTAGGAAACATAACCATCTTTGATTAACAAGCTAGTCAAGTAGAGGCATACTAGTGACATACTGTTTGTTTGTCTATATATTCACACATGTATTATGTTTCCGGTTAATACAATTCTAGCATGAATAATAAACATTTATCATGATATAAGGAAATAAATAATAACTTTATTATTGCCTCTAGGGCATATTTCCTTCATAGAGTCCTATTAGGATTAGGACTAGTCTATCGCTAATACAAACCGGATACAAGTCCAGGTCTTAGCTCCTTGTAAGATATATTCCTCCTGCCTTTTCCTCTTAAACCGGCCCACCGTAGTTGAACCGGCCTTCATGAGCCGCCAGTCGGGCCACCGGGTCTTGTCGCTCCTCTGACCCGCCTGCCGGATTACTAATGAACCGTAAACCGCCGGGTCGCCAGTGAACCGCCAAGTGTCAGCGGGTTCTTCAGGTAAACCGCCAAGTCCGGCCGGGTTATACTTCCGGCCGGTTTACACCACGGGGTATATCCCCGACACCTCTAGTCATCTAAATGATCACATGACCCATATCAACCAAGCCATGTCCGATCATCACGTGAGATGGAGTAGCTTTCAATGGTGAACATCACTATGTTGATCATATCTACTATACGATTCACGCTCGACCTTTCGGTCTCAGTGTTCCGAGGCCATATTTGCATATGCTAGGCTTGTCAAGTTTAACCCATGTATTATGCGTGTGCAAAACTGGCTTGCACCCGTTGTATGTGAATGTAGAGCTTATCACACCCAATCATCACGTGGTGTCTCCGCACGACGAACTGTAGCGACGGTGCATACTCAGGGAGAACACTTATACCTTGAAATTTAGTGAGGGATCATCTTATAATGCTACCGCCGTACTAAGCAAAATAAGATGCATCACATGCAATCAAAATAAATGATATGATATGGCCATCATCATCTTGTGCCTTTGATCTCCATCTCCAAAGCACCGTCATGATCACCATCGTCACCGGCTTGACACCTTGATCTCCATCATAGCATCGTTGTCGTCTCGCCAACTATTGCTTCTACGACTATCGCTACCGCTTAGTGATAAAGTAAAGCAATTACATGGCGATTGCATTTCATACAATAAAGCGACAACCATAAGGCTCCCCAGCCATTCGATAACTTCTACAAAACATGATCATCTCATACAACAATTTATATATCATCACGTCTTGACCATATCACATCACAGCAAGCCCTGCAAAAACAAGTTAGACGTCCTCTACTTTGTTGTTGCAAGTTTTACTTGGCTGCTACGGGCTTCTAGCAAGAACCGTTCTTACCTACGCATCAAAACCACTATGATTTTTCGTCAAGTGTGCTGTTTTAACCTTCAACAAGGACCGGGCGTAGTCAAACTCGATTCAACTAAAGTTGGAGAAACAGACACCCGCTAGCCACCTGTGTGTGAAGCACGTCAGTAGAACCAGTCTCATGAATGCGGTCATGTAATGTCGGTCCGGGCCGCTTCATCCAACAATACCGCCGAATCAAAGTAAGATTATGCTGGTAAGCAGTATGACTATTATCGCCCACAACTCTTTGTGTTCTACTCATGCATATAACATCTACGCATAGACCTGGCTCGGATGCCACTGTTGGGGAACGCAGTAATTTCAAAAAAATTCCTACGATCATGCAAGATCTATCTAGGAGATGCATAGCAAGGAGAGGGGATAGTGTGTCCATGTACCCTCGTAGACCGAAAGCGAAAGAGTTTAGTAATGCGGTTGATGTAGTCGAACTTCTTCACGATCCAACCGATCCAAGTACCGAACGTACGGCACCTCCGTGTTCAGCACACGTTCAGCTCGATGACGTCCCTCGTACTCTTGATCCAGTTGAGGCCGAGGGAGAGTTCCGTCAGCATGACGGCGTGGCGACGATGATGATGATGTTACCGGCGCAGGGCTTCGCCTAAGCACTACGGCGATATGATCGAGGTGTGTAACTTTGGAGGGGGGCACCGCACACGGCTAAAAGATCAACTTGTGCGTTCTAGGGTCCCCTTGCCCCCATATATAAAGGAGGGAGAGGGAGAGGCAGCCGGCCCTAGGGGGCGCGCCAAGGTGTGGAGTCCTACTAGGACTCCCTAGTCCTAGTAGGATTCCACCTCCCACACGGAGTAGGAAAGGGGGAAGGGAGAAGGAGAAGGAAAGGGGGGGCTTCTCCTAGTCCTAATCGGCCTCCTGCCCAAGGGGGGTGGGGCGCACCAGCCCCTTGTGGGCTGGTGTGCTTCCCTCTTATGGCCCATAAGTCCCATAACTTCTTCCGGTGGGTTCCGGTAACCTCCCGGTACTCCGGAAAATACCCGGACTTCTCCGGAACCGTTCCGATGTCCGAATATAGCCTTCCAATATACCAATCTTTACTTATCGACCATTTTGAGACTCCTCGTCATGTCCGTGATCTCATCCGGGACTCTGAACAAACTTCGGTTCATCAAATCACATAACTCATAATACAAATCGTCATCAAACGTTAAGCGTGCGGACCCTACAGGTTTGAGAACTATGTATACATGACCAAGACACATCTCTTGTCAATAACCAATAGCAGAACCTGGATGCTTTCTACCTCTTGAGCACTGCGTTGGTTTTCCCTTGAAGAGGAAAGGTTGATGCAGCAAAGTAGCGTAAGTATTTCCCTCAGTTTTTGAGAACCAAGGTATCAATCCAGTAGGAGGCCACTCACAAGTCCCTCGCACATACACAAAAAAATAAATCCTCGCAACCAACACGATAAGGGGTTGTCAATCCCTACACGTTCACTTACGAGAGTGAGATCTGATAGATATGATAGGATAATATTTTTGGTATTTTTATGATAAAGATGCAAAGTAAAATAAAAGGAAATAAAAATAACTAAGTGTTGGAAGATTAATATGATGGAAAATAGACCCAGGGGCCATAGGTTTCACTAGTGGCTTCTCTCAAGAGCATAAGTATTTACGTGGGTGAACAAATTACTGTTGAGCAATTGACAGAATTGAGCATAGTTATGAGAATATCTAGGTATGATCATGTATATAGGCATCACGTCCGCGACAAGTAGACCGACTCACCTGCATCTACTACTATTACTCCACACATCGACCGCTATCCAGCATGCATCTAGAGTATTAAGTTCATAAGAACAGAGTAACGCTTTAAGCAAGATGACATGATGTAGAGGGATAAACTCATGCAATATGATATAAACCCCATATTTTTATCCTTGATGGCAACAATAATATACCTGCCTTGCTGCCCCTACTGTCACTGGGAAAGGACATCGCAAGATTGAACCCAAAGCTAAGCACTTCTCCCATTGCAAGAAAGATCAATCTAGTAGGCCAAACCAAACTGATAATTCGAAGAGACTTGCAAAGATAACCAATCATACATAAAATAATTCAGAGAAGATTCAAATATTGTTCATAGATAAACTTGATCATAAACCCACAATTCATCGGTCTCAACAAACAAACCGCAAAATAAGATTACTCGAAAATATCTCCACGAGAGAGGGGGAGAACATTGTATTGAGATCCAAAAAGAGAGAAGAAGCCATCTAGCTAATAACTATGGACCCAAAGGTCTGAGGTAAACTACTCACACATCATCGGAGAGGCTATGGTGTTGATGTAGAAGCCCTCCGTGATCGATGCCCCCTCCGGCGGAGCTCCAGAACAGGCCCCAAGATGGATCTCATGGGTACAAAAGGTTGTGGCGGTGGAATTAGGTTTTTGGCTCCGTATCTGGTAGTTTGGGGGTACGTAGGTATATATAGCAGGAAGAAGTACGTCGGTGGAGCAACATGGGGCCCATGAGGGTGGAGGGCGCGCCCAGAGGGGTAGGCGCGCCCCCTACCTCGTGGCTTCCTGGTTGATGTCTTGACGTAGGGTCCAAGTCCTCTGGATCACGTTCGTTCCGAAAATCACGTTCCCGAAGGTTTCATTCTGTTTGGACTCCGTTTGATATTCTTTTTTTGCGAAACTCTGAAATAAGCAAAAAACAACAATTCTGGGCTGGGCTTCCGGTTAATAGGTTAGTCCCAAAAATAATATAAAAGTGTATAATAAAACCCATTAATGTGCAAAACAGAATATAATATAGCATGGAGCAATAAAAAATTATAGATACGTTGGAGAAGTATCAAGCATCCCCAAGCTTAATTCCTGCTCGTCCTCGAGTAGGTAAATGGTAAAAACAGAATTTTTTTGATGTGGAATGCTACTTGGCATAATTTCAATGTAATTCTTCTTAATTGTGGTATGAATATTCAGATCAGAAAGATTCAAGATAAAAGTTCAATATTGACATAAAAATAATAATACTTCAAGCATACTAACTAAGCAATTATGTCCTCTCAAAATAACATGGACAAAGAAAGTTCATCCCTACAAAATCATATAGTTTAGTCATGTTCCATTTTCGTCACACAAGAATGCTCTCATCATGCACAAACCCGATGGCAAGCCAAGCAATTGTTTCATACTTTAGTAATCTCAAACTTTTTCAACCTTCACGCAATACATGAGCGTGAGCCATGGATATAGCACTATGGGTGGAATAGAATATAATGATGGGTGTTATTTGGAGAAGACAAAAAATGAGAAAGCCTCACATCAACGAGGCTAATCAATGAGCTATGGAGATGCCCATCGATTGATGTTAATGCAAGGAGTAGGGATTGCCATGCAATGGATGCACTAGAGCTATAAATATATGAAAGCTCAACCAAAGAAACTAAGTGGGTGTGCATCCAACTTGCTTGCTCACGAAGACCTAGGGCATTTGAGGTAGCCTATTGTTGGAATATACAAGCTAAGTTATATAATGAAAAGTTCCCACTAGTATATGAAAGTGACAAAACAAGAGACTCTCTATCATGAAGATTATGGTGCTACTTTGAAGCACAAGTGTGGTAAAAAGGAAGTAACATTGTCCCTTCTCTCTTTTTTCTCTCATTTTTTTGGGCCTTCTCTTTTTTTACGGCCTTTCTCTTTTTTACCTCACTTGGGACAATGCTTTAGAAAATGATGATCATCACACTTCTATTTATTTACAACTCAATGATTACAACTTGATACTAGAACAAAGTATGACTATATGAATGCCTTCGGCGGTGTACCGGGATATGCAATGAACCAAGAGTGACATGTATGAAAGAATTATGAATGGTGGCTTTGCCACAAATACTGTGTCAACTACATGATCATGCAAAGCAATATGACAATGATGAACGTGTCATGATAAGCGAACGGTGGAAAGTTGCATGGCAATATATCTCGGAATGGCTATGGAAATGCCATAATAGGTAGGTATGGTGGCTGTTTTGAGGAAGATATAAGGAGGTCTATGTGTGAAAGAGCGTATCATATCACGGGGTTTGGATGCACCGGTGAAGTTTGCACCAACTCTCAATGTGATAAAGGGCAATGCATGGTACCGAAGAGGCTAGCAATGATGGAAATGTGAGAGTGCGTATAATCCATGGACTCAAAATTAGTCATAAAGAACTCACATACTTATTGAAAAAATCTAGAAGTCATCCAAAACCAAGCACTACACGCATGCTCCTAGGGGGATAGATTGTTAGGAAAAGACCATCGCTCGTCCCCGACCGCCACTCATAAGGAGGACAATCAAAGAACACCTCATGTTTCAAATTGGTTACATAACGTTTACCATACGTGCATGCTACAGGACTTGCAAACTTCAACACAAGTATTTCTCAAATTCACAACTACTCAACTAGCACAACTTTAATATCACTATCTCCATATCTCAAAACAATCATCAAGCATCAAACTTCTCTTAGTATTCAACACACTCATAAGAAAGTTTTTACTAGTCTTGAATACCTAGCATATTATGATTATTTAAGCAAATTACCATGCTATTTAAGACTCTCAAAATAATCTAAGTGAAGCATGAGAGAATAATAGTTTCTATAAAACAAAAGTTACCACCGTGCTCTAAAAGATATAAGTGAAGTACTGGAGAAAAACTATATAGCTCAAGAGATATAAGTGAAGCACATAGAGTATTCTAATAATTTCCGAATCATGTGTGTCTCTCTCAAAAGGTGTGTACAACAAGGATGATTGTGGTAAACTAAAAAGCAAAGACTCAAATCATACAAGATGCTACAAGCAAAACACATATCATGTGGTGAATAAAAATATAGCTCCAAGTAAAGTTACCGATGGAAGTAGACGAAAGAGGGAATGCCTTCCGTGGCATCCCCAAGCTTTGGCTTTTTGGTGTCCTTAGATTATGTTGGGGTGCCATGAGCATCCCCAAGATTAGGCTCTTGCCACTCCTTGTTCCATAATCCATCAAATCTTTCACCCAAAACTTGAAAACTTCACAACACAAAACTAAACAGAAAATCTCGTGAGCTCCGTTAGCGAAAGAAAACAAAACACCACTTCAACGTACTGTAATGAACTCATTATTTATTTATATTGGTTTTAAACCTACTGTATTCCAACTTCTCTATGGTTTATAAACTAGTTTACTAGCCATAGATTCATCAAAATAAGCAAACAACACACGAAAAATAGAATCTGTCAAAAACAGAACAGTCTGTAGTAATATGTAACTAACACAAACTTATGAACTCCAAAATTTAAACCAAAATAGGACTACCTAGAATTTTTTGTTATTGATCAGCAGCAATTGGAATCCATATTTTATCACGTTCTGGTGATTTTTAACAATTATTTTCGTGAACAGAAAGTTTCTGGAATTTCCAGCAAGATCAAATAACTATCATCCAAGAAGATCCTATAGGTTTAACTTGGCACAAACACTAATTAAAACATAAAAACAAGTATAACCAGAGGCTAGATCAAACATTTATTCCTAAACAGAAGCAAAAAGCAAAAAAAACTAAAAAATAAAATTGGGTTGCCTCCCAACAAGCGCTATCGTTTAACGCCCCTAGCTAGGCATAAAAGCAAGGATAGATCTAGGTATTGCCATCTTTTGTAGGCAATCCATAAGTGGATCTCATGATAGATTCATATGGTAATTTTATTTTCTTTCTAGGAAAATGTTCCATGCCTTTCCTTAACGGAAATTGGAATCTAATATTTCCTTCATATCAATAATTGCACCGATCGTTCTAAGGAAAGGTCTACCAAGAATAATAGGACATGAAGGATTGCAATCTATATCAAGAACAATAAAATCTACGGGCACATAGTTCCTATTTGCAATAATAAGAACATCATTAATTTTTCCCATAGGTTTCTTAATGGTGGAATCCGCAAGGTGCAAGTTTAAAGAGCAATCATCAAAATCACCGAAACCTAACAAATCGCACAAAGTCTTTGGAATAGTGGAAACACTAGCACCCAAATCACACAAAGCATAGCATTCATGATCTTTAATTTTAATTTTAATAGTAGGTTTCCACTCATCATAGAGTTTTCTAGGAATAGAAACTTCCTACTCAAGTTTTTCTTCATAAGATTGCATCAAAGCATCAACGATATGTTTAGTAAAAGCTTTATTTTGACTATAAGCATGAGGAGAATTTAGCACGTATTGCAACAAGGAAATACAATCTATCAAAGAGCAATTATCATAATTAGATTCCTTGAAATCCAAAACAGTGGGTTCATTAATATCTGAAGTTTTGATCTCTTCAATCCCACTTTTACCAATTTTTGCATTAAGATCTAAAAACTCCGAATTTTTGGAACGCCTTCTAGGTAAAGGTGGTTCATATTCAGTACCATCATTATCAAGATTCATATTTCTAAACAACGATTTAATAGGGGACACATCAATAACTTTTAGATCTTCATCTTTATTTTCATAGAAATTAGAAGAACACGCTTTTATAAAGCAATCTTTTTTAGCACGCATTCTAGCAGTTCTTTCCTTGCACTCATCAATGGAAATTCTCATGGCATTGAGAGACTCATTGATATCATGCTTAGGTGGAATAGATCTAAGTTTCAAAGAATCAACATTAAGAGAAATTCTATCAACGTTCCTAGCCAATTCATCAACTTTAAGCAATTTTTCTTCAAGCAAAGCATTGAATTTTTTTTGCGAATTCATAAACTCCTTAACACTAGTCTCAAATTCAGAGGGCATCTTATTAAAGTTTCCATAAGAATTGTTGTAGGAATTACCATAATTATTAGAGGAATTACTAGGATACGGTCTAGGATTAAAGTTTCCTCTATCCGCGTTGTTACCAAAATTATTCCTACTAACAAAATTCACATCCATAGATTCATTGTTATTCTCAATCAAAATAGACAAAGGCATATCATTAGGATCAGAAGAAACACTTTAAGTAGCAAATAATTTCATAAGGTCATCCATCTTTCCACTCAAAACATTAATTTCTTCTATCGCATGCACTTTTTTATTAGTAGATCTTTCAGTGTGCCATCGAGAATAATTAACCATAATATTATTTAGGAGTTTAGTAGCTTCTCCTAAAGTGATTTCCATAAAAGTGCCTCCCGCGGCCAAATCTAAAAGATTTCTAGAAGCAAAGTTCAATTCGACATAATTTTTTTGTATAATCATCCACAAATTCAAACCATGAGTAGGGCAATTACGTATCATTAATTTCATCCTCTCCCAAGCTTGTGCAACATGTTCATGATCAAGTTGCTTAAAATTCATAATGTCGTTTCTAAGAGAGATGATCTTAGCGGGAGCAAAATATTTAGAGATAAAAGCATCTTTGCACTTATTCCAAGAATCAATAGTATTTTTAGGCAAAGACGAAAACCAAGCTTTATCACGATCTCTATGCGAAAAAGGAAATAGCTTCAATTTAACAATATCATTGTCCACATCTTTCTTCTTTTGCATATCACACAGATCAACGAAGCTATTTAGATGGGTAGCGGCATCTTCACTAGGAAGGCTGGCGAATTGATCTTTCATGACAAGATTCAACAAAGCAGCATTGATTTCACAAGATTCAGTATCGGTAAGAGGAGGAATCGGAGTGCTAAGGTAATCATTGTTGTTGGTATTGGTGAAGTCACACAATTTAGTATTATCTTGAGCCATCGTGACAAGCAAGCAATCCAACACACGAGCAAACGAAAAGCAAGCGAAAAAAGAGGCGAACGGAAAAGAGAGGGCGAATAAAACGGCAAGGGTAAACTGGGGGAGAGGAAAACGAGAGGCAAATGGCAAATAATGTAATGCGGGAGATAAGGGTTTGTGATGGTACTTGGTATGTTGGCTCTTGCGTAGACTCCCCGTCAACGGCGCCAGAAATCCTTCTTGCTACCTCTTGAGCACTGCGTTGGTTTTCCCTTGAAGAGGAAAGGGTGATGCAGCAAAGTAGCGTAAGTATTTCCCTCAGTTTTTGAGAACCAAGGTATCAATCCAGTAGGAGGCCACTCACAAGTCCCTCGCACATACAAAAACAAATAAATCCTCGCAACCAACGCGATAAGGGGTTGTCAATCCCTACACGGTCACTTACGAGAGTGAGATCTGATAGATATGATAGGATAATATTTTTGGTATTTTTATGATAAAGATGCAATGTAAAATAAAAGGCAATAAAAATAACTAAGTGTTGGAAGATTAATATGATGGAAAATAGACCCGGGGGCCATAGGTTTTACTAGTGGCTGCTCTCAAGAGCGTAAGTATTTACGTGGGTGAACAAATTACTGTTGAGCAATTGACAGAATTGAGCATAATTATGAGAATATCTAGGTATGATCATGTATATAGGCATCACGTCCGCGACAAGTAGACCGACTCCTGCCTGCATCTACTACTATTACTCCACACATCGACCGCTATCCAGCATGCATCTAGAGTATTAAGTTCATAAGAACAGAGTAACGCTTTAAGCAAGATGACATGATGTAGAGGATAAACTCATGCAATATGATATAAACCCCATATTGTTATCCTCGATGGCAACAATACTATACCTGCCTTGCTGCCCCTCATCACACCGGGAAAGGACACCGCAAGATTGAACCCAAAGCTAAGCACTTCTCCCATTGCAAAAAAGATCAATCTAGTAGGCCAAACCAAACTGATAATTCGAAGAGACTTGCAAAGATAACCAATCATACATAAAATAATTCAGAGAAGATTCAAATATTGTTCATAGATAAACTTGATCATAAACCCACAATTCATCGGTCTCAACAAACACACCGCAAAACAAGATTACTCGAATAGATCTCCACGAGAGAGGGGGAGAACATTGTATTGAGATCCAAAAAGAGAGAAGAAGCCATGTAGCTAATAACTATGGACCCGAAGGTCTGAGGTAAACTACTCACACATCATCGGAGAGGCTATGGTGTTGATGTAGAAGCCCTCCATGATCGATGCCCCATCCGACGGAGCTCCGGAACATGCCCCAAGCTGGGATCTCACGGATACAGAAGGTTGCGGCGGTGGAATTAGGTTTTTGGCTCCGTATCTGGTAGTTTGGGGGTACGTAGGTATATATAGGAGGAAGAAGTACGTCGGTGGAGCAACATGGGGCCCACGAGGGTGGAGGGCGTGCCCGGGGAGGGGGGGGGGGTAGGCGCGCCCCCTACCTCTTGGCTTCCTGGTTGATGTCTTGACGTAGGGTCCAAGTCCTCTGGATCACGTTCATTCTGAAAATCACGTTCCCGAAGGTTTCATTCCGTTTGGACTCCGTTTGATATTCTTTTTCCGCAAAACTCTAAATAGGCAAAAAACAGCAATTCTGGGCTGGGCCTCCGGTTAATAGGTTAGTCCCAAAAATAATATAAAAGTCTATAATAAAGCCCATTAATGTCCAAAACAGAATATAATATAGCATGGAGCAATAAAAAATTATAGATACGTTGGAGAAATATCAATGCTCTTATTGGCTCCTACATATTCTACGAAGATCTTTATCGGTCAAACCGCATAACAACATACATTGTTCCCTTTGTCATCGGTATGTTACTTGCCCGAGATTCGATCGTTGGTATCATCATACCTAGTTCAATCTCGTTACCGGCAAGACTCTTTACTCGTTCCGTAATACTTCACCCGGCAACTAACTCATTAGTCACATTGCTTGCAAGGCTTATAGTGATGAGCATTACCGAGAGGGCCCAGCGATACCTCTCCGAAACACGGAATGACAAATCCTAATATCGATCTTTGCCAACCCAACAAATACCTTCGGAGACACCTATAGAGCATCTTTATAATCACCCATTTATGTTGTGACGTTTCATAGCACACAAAGTGTTCCTCCGGCATTCAGGAGTTGCATAATCTTATAGTCTGAGGAACATGTATAAGTCATGAAGAAAGCAGTAGCAATGAAACTGTAATGATCATAATGCTAAGCTAACGAATGGGTCTTGTCCATCACATCATTCTCCTAATGATGTGATCCCGTTCACCAAATTACAACACATGTCTATGGTTAGGAAACATAACCATCTTTGATAAACGAGCTAGTCAAGTAGAGGCGTACTAGGGACACTTATGTTTTTGTCTATGTATTCACACATGTACTAAGTTTCCGATTAATACAGTTCTAGCATGAATAATAAACATTTATCATGAAATAAGGAAATAAATAATAACTTTATTATTGCCTCTAGGGCATATTTCCTTCAAAAAGTGGGTTTGAAGAGGTCAGAACTTTAACTAGTGATGTACCCACTCTTTTGGATTACAAAGACTTTAATTATGGTAGTTGCTCTTTGATTGATTGTATTTCTTTGTTGCAATCCATGATGAATTCACCCCATGCTTATGAACAAAATAAAACTTTTACTAAACATATTGTTGATGCTTTGATGAAAGCTTTGGAAGAAAAAATGGAATTAGAAGTTTCAATTCCTAGAAAATTACATGATGAGTGGGAACATATTATCAAAATCAAGATTAAAAATTATGAATATTTTGCTTTATGTGACTTGGGTGCTAGTGTTTCTACAATTCCGAAATCTTTATGTGATGTGCTTGGTCTTACCGATATTGAAGAATATTCTTTAAATTTGTACTTGGCCGAATCTACTATAAAAAAGCCTATGGGAAGAATTAATGATGTTCTTATTCTTGCAAATAGGAATTATGTGCCCAGAGACTTTATTGTTCTTGATATTGATTGCAATCCGTCTTGTCCAATTATTCTTGGTAGACCATTTTTATGTACTATTGGTACCGTGATTGATACGAAAGAGGGAAATATTAAATTTCAATTTCCACTAAGGAAGGGTATGGAACACTTCCCTAGAACAAGAATTAGGCCACCATATGAATCAATCATGAGGGCATCTTATGGATCTCAAAACAAAGATGACAATATGTAGATCCTTGCTTTATGCCTAGCTAGGGCCGTAAAACGATAGCACTTGTTGGGAGGCAACCCAATGAATACAATTTATTCTTGTCTTTTTCTTTCTGTTCTGAGTGTTTGCACAATTATTCTACTTTTATGATTGTGTTTTTTGTGTTTTAATTAGTGTTTGTGCCAAGCAAAGCCTTTAGGATCATGTTGGGTGATAGTTGATTTGATCTTGCTGAAAAACAAAAACTTTTGCGCTCACGAAAATAATTCTCATTTTTATCAGGAGCGTGATAAAATACCAATTCTTTTGGCAGAAGATTAATATACAATTTTTTCACGTGGTCCTAATTTTTCAGAATGTTTGGAGTTTCAGAAGTATTCGAAATATCCAGATTGCTACAGACTGTTCTGTTTTTGACAGATTCTGTTTTCTTTGCGTTGTGTGCTTGTTTTGATAATTCTATGGTTTTCTTTGAAGAGTTTTTGCCATAGAAAAGTTGGAATATAGTAGATATAATGCAAGAATAAAATATGAATGGGTTGCAATATTACTTATAGTAGTGATTTGTTTTCTTATACTAACGGATCTCACGAAGGTTGTGTTGAGTTTTGTGTGATTGGAGTTTTCAAGTTTTGGGTGATATTATGACGGATGAAGGAATAAGGAGTAGAAGAGCCTAAGCTTCAGGATGCCCATGGCATCCCAAGCTATTATCCAAAGATAAGCAAACAACTAAGCTTGGGGATACCCGAGTGGCATCCCCTCTTTCTTGAAACGACCATCAGTATCTTACTCGAAGCTATATTTTTATTCGTCACATACTATGGGTTTATCTTGGAGCGTCTTGTATGATATGAGTCTTTGCTTGTTTTGCTTTGTGTTTTAAGTCTTGAATCCTTGTTGGACACACCTATTTGAGAGAGCCAAAATTATGCCATGACTTATTAGAATTGCTCTCCATGCTTCACTTAAATCTTTATGAGCTATGGAATTGCTCTAGTGCTTCACTTATATCTTTTTGAGCACGGTGTGTGTCGTGGTTTTGTCACGTCAGATGTCCTCATGAAAGGACTTAGTCGTGGAGCCATCGCTACGGGTTAACTTGAAGGGGTTAAAGCGGACGCAAGACACAAGAGTTATACTAGTTCGGCCCCTTTGATGAAGGTAAAAGCCTACGTCTAGTTTGTGATGGGATTGATGTGGTCTCGATGACTAGGGAGCAAATAAGCTTCGCCTAGGCCTCGAGTTGTTGTTGTCTCCCCTTGAACCGCCCCGGGTCGTCCCCTTATATACACGGGTGACGCCCGTCGGTTCAGAGAGTCCCAATCTCCGGTTCATATTCGTATCCGGGTTGGTCTCTCTCTATTCCTAACTTACAATACAAGTTCACATATCAAGCCGGTTTACGGCTACATGTTCTAAACCGACTACATGCCTTGGGCCCTTACTTTCATGCCTCTTGGGCTTTTACACCGTTGAACTACTGATGAAGTTAACCCGGCCCAGATAGGCCGGTTTACGCCGAGTAATAATATCCCCAACATTAGGCCCCAGATTGATTTGAATAGGTTCATGTCAACCCTTGATAAAAAACCTTCATCTTCAATACCTTCTTGAAATCGTTGAACCGCCGTGATGTCACCTTCTCCGGTTGTTGTAAACCGGCATGACGTCCTCATAAAGATAGCATTCACGATATCTTCTTTGTTTAATAGATCCGCAATAATCGAGGCGACAACTCCGCTTCCTAGGTTTGTGGTTCCTTGATTCCCGCGCCTGACACAGGTATCTTGCCTTATAAATAGGACCGAAGGGTCATTCCTTTTCTCCCCTCCGTCCTTTCTCTTCGTCTTCCTCGCGTCGCCAGCCTCGGAGCTCCGCCGCCGCCGTCGACCTCTGCACCGTCTTGGGCCGCTGCATCAACCTGAACGCACCAGAGAAACGCAGACTCTTCCGCACCTCCTCAACTTAGGTAGGTCCTTGGTTCCCCTTTGACCTAGATCCGTTCTAGGGTTTCCTGTTCTTGCCGTGCTCCATGAACTGTTCCTGCTCATACCAGACTCTTGGATAGATCTGTGACACCTTGCACTGATTAGTAGTAGCTTTTAGCATCTGCATGTAGTCTCGTGCTTGCGTCCATGGATCTCGCACATCATCTCTGCTCATTGCATCAATACTGCTCTGCTGTCTTCCTTTTTGGATATTTTTCTTCTTTTCTGATCTGGCTTCAGATCCTTCGTTGTAGAGAAATCTTGCTAAACTTGTTTACGCACACTTAGCCGTTCGCAACTTCAATTGTTTTCAATCTTTAAACCTTAGACCAGGCGGTTTAACTTAACATAGAAAAAATTAGATAAACCGGTATACACCATTAGTCCCCTTGTTGAACCGCCAGAACTCCTTGACCAGATACTGTCGCTTCATAGAACTCCGGTTTAGACGTATTTGTCTCCGATTTAGCGTTGTACACCGGTTCTCTCTTTGTCCCAATACATTTCTTGAACCGGCTTTATATATTTTTTGTAGATGGCCAAAAAAGTGTATGAGTGCAACTGGGCTCCTTCCCGTGTCACCGAAACTCAATTAAACAACCTGGTCTTGACTGGCGCTTTAGCCAGTAAAAATAGTATCCATTGGAGGGTTCCTGGCAAGGAATGTCCACCCACACCTCAAGAAGGAGAGGTTGTAGTTTTCGCAGATCACCTAGCCCGGGGCTTCAATCCACCCGGTTCAAAATTCTATCGAGATGTGCTAGCCAATTTTCAACTCCGTCCACAAGATACATGCCCCAATTCTGTTACTAATATCTGTCACTTCCAAGTGCTCTGTGAGGCATACTTTCAAGAAGAACCTACAGTTGAACTGTTTAGAGACTGCTTCCATCTAAACCACCGCACAAAATTCACTGATGGGCCCAACACAGAATTGGGTGGTGTGGCGATTCAAAAAAGAAAGGAGGTCAGTTATCCTCATGTCAAACTGCACAGCCACCCCAAGGAATGGAACCAAACATGGTTTTATCAAGAAAGACACTTACCGCCAACGAGAATCCCTTGCCCGGTTTTCGTCCGAGCGACTCGACAACACACATCCCTTTCCGCAAAGATTAACCGCCCGGTGAGAGAAGTAAATATGCTCCTCAACTCTCCAAGCTCGAGCCTTCGTGGCTAACAGTTTAACCGAATTGATCTCAGACGCTGTTGGATATCTTGGAGCATATCGCCCCTCTCCGGGCGCTCCGGTTTAATGTGCGAGTATACTGGTAGTGTCGATGACCCCCTCCGACATATTAATATCCAGCTTACCGATGATGAGGTCACCGAAGCGGTGAAGAAGATGTTGAACGAACCGGAAAACCTCTATGCCCGGATCGGTCTGCTCCCCTTCTGTGCTACGAACAAACCGCCATCTGTAAGACTTTCTGACTATTTTTTACTAAATATATTATTGCCATCTCCGGTATCACTTTGAACATAAACTGCTGCTTAATCAGGGTGATGATCCGTTGTGGAGCAAGAAACGTCCACAAGAGAAGCCAGACAAACCGGAAAAACCACTTAGGCAAAAGACCAAAGCTGTCAAGAAGACTACTCATAAGAGGAAAACCACTGCATCTTCTGATCCGGCTGCGGATGATGATGTGGGTACTCCGGACCTTGAGGTAGAACTTGATTCACTTGGCTTACTTTTCACACGCCTAATTAATGATGATGTTTTTCAGGATGATGCTGAAACCAGTAATGCTGACGTTGTAGAGGTAACTATTCTCTCCTCTGACTCAAATCCTTTGCCTTCACTAACAAACCGTCAGGCAAACCGGAAAATTAAATTTTCTCATCCCCTTGCTTACTTGGATCCCAAATTTCTTATGAAGACTCAACAACATGAAGCTCGCCGCACAACTCGCAGACAATGTGGTAGTTACCTCCACGGTTTACCGAACAGTCCGGTTCGGAAGCGTCGTTCAGAGGTCTGTAATTTGCTTGTCGATGCTTATCCTAAAGCAGGCTGATTTCGTCAACCCCTTAATCCGTGCGATTCGATTATCAGGTCACTTCCCACTCCTCATCCGGCGAGTCATCAGCCACTCAGCTGCCACCACTAAAAATGGTGCTTGGGTAAGTTATACCTTTCATATTGTTCCTACTGCATCATTGCGTAGTATATGCCGTATTTGACTGTTATTGTGCCTTTTCAGGGCCAAGCCTAGGCCGAGCAAACAAGCTCGTCTGGACAAAGCGGCTGACGAAGAGACTGCCCCTGAACCGGGTAGCACCCCAAACCTTGAAGCGACCATCTGTGAAGACACGCCCAATGATCCGCCACAGCAAGATGACGATTTTGTTCTTTGAAGAAAGGCACATTGACACCGCCCTTCCTGCTGACCAGCCCAGAAGCCCAACCCAGATTGAAAAATCCACCAGTCCAATCCGGCCTGCTGACAAATCGACGGCCCGTGGTCAAACCGGCGACTCCAAGGACGATGACGTCGTAATTACTGGTTTTGGCCACAGCGAACCGGGCAATCCAGTCGCTTTATCCAAACATTCTGCCAAAGAAGAGTTTGCCACTATGAGCAAGGGCAAGTGGGATGTTGATCTGGCAACTTATGCCGCTCTGAACCCCCAAGACCTTCACTCCGGCTACTTGAACCGGCTGTATACCAGTCGTGACTATGAAGCTGGCCTGGTGAAGATGATGAAAGAGAAATTTAAGGTAACCTCCATGTTCTTTTCTCGCCTGAATATTTCAATTTTTGTTAACTCTCCTAGCCCTCAAGGGCCGGTTCAACTTAGCACAGTTAAACCGGGACTTAATATAAACTCAATGCTTTAGAATCCACTGATGTAACCCCCAAGGGCCGGTTCAACTTTAGCATAGTTAAACCGGGACTGTATTTTATATCGCCGCATCAGAACATGTTCGAGCAAATAGCCATTAGCCCCGAAGTGCCAAGTTGAATACTTGTATTGAGCTTGGGACTTTGTGATTTTATTGATAGACAAAGATCAAATATGCATTAGCCCCCAAGTGCCAAGTGTATAACTGGTTATGCACTGGGGACTTTGAAATGACTATATTTAACATGCTCCCTTTTTGTTGCAGAGTGATATGCGTCAACAAGCCTCACAAATTCATGACCTCCAAGAAAATCTGAAATCTCAACAAGCAGAAACCTCCAAGGCCAAGGATGAACTGAAAACCGCTTTAACTACTATGGAGCAACTCAAGGAGTGGTTCAAGTCTGGCCGGGCGGCTGGGATACTGAAAAGGCCGCTTTAACCAAAAAGGTTGAAAATGCTGAGGCTGCCCTTAAACCGGTGGTAGATGAGCTGACCAGCGTGAAGCGGCAAGTGCACTCCATGACTGCTGCCATCTTCGGTAAGTTTCCGTTGGCTTCTATGATAATCTTGACCTTCTTATGATAAGTCCGGTTTGTGATTTCTCTTGCAATGCTGTAGGCACACACATTGGTCACTTGGGGTCAGATGTTCGGAAGAAATTGAAGGCTGCCTATACCTTAATAGAGCAGCTGTACACTGGAGCACACCGGATCATCTCCACCGCATCTCATAACAATCCGGCACCTTCCTTAATTCAAGATACCCTTAGGAGGTTGTCCATGCTTCCCGCACGGATTGAAGAGCTGAAGAAATCTGCTGCTCGAACCGGCGCCATCAACGCCTTTAATCCGGGCCAAAGCATGGGTGCAGATTCGATCCCGTTGAAGCGGCTCGGGGCTATCGGTCTGAAGGAAGACGGCTCGAGTTCAACGAAGATGATTTGAGAGCAATAAACCGGCAAGGCGCCCTCTGGCTTGCCAATTAGCTGAAGAAGCCAACTTGTCACATTATCAAGCTCAGTATGACGATCAGAAAAAGCGAGTGGCTGCACCTATTCCTGAAGCGGAGAACCTGATCCCTCCAATCCGTAAACATACTTACGCTCCTGATATTAACCCAACTTCCCTGATCCATGAGGAGGCTGTCTTTCAAGCTTTAATGGGAATCGACTGGACCACTGTTGACTTCAAAGAATGGGTAGAGATGAAGAAGCTGAAGCGGCGCGCAGACGACCCACAACCATCAAACCGGGCGGCGAGCAAGCATGAACCGGAAGCCGGTTTGAAGAGCTGCTTCATTACATTCCGCCAAGAAACAATGATCTTATTTGGGCACCATGTTGCCTTGTAATAGGATAGCCAACACTCTTGTTTTGAATATGCCTTCGTGCATATGTGCTGATACTCTTGCTTGAATGATCGAAACTTTCAATCTTATATTGCCTGCAGTCACAAAATCTTAAACCGCCACGGCGGTTTATGCCGCCAGCTGGCTTGTGACGTTCATATATATATGAGATGAAATATTAAGGTATATAATCGAAATTTATGATACCAAATACCTGCCATCGCTGGGCATAAGGTTGGTTTAGCCAATCTTGAAGTGGAGGTTGTATAAACCATTACCGTCAAAGGAGAAAACAACTCCTGTTATTTATAATGCCGGTTTACCACGTAAACCGTGCCGGGTCATGATAAGCCCCATGTTACTCCATAATAGGATGTTAACAGAAAAAACATCAAACCGGTGAAATTATCTCCAGATTAAAAAATTGACCGAATTCCTTCAACTGACAGTTTTGAAACCGGTTTAAAAATGTTGTCGGTTTAAGAAACGCAACAAAAATCAAATAATAGTTATGACAAACATGGAAACAAAGGCAATGATAAACCGTTTGCAAAAAATAAGGCTTTACTGAGCCGATCAGATGGTGTTACCATGGTCGGACACGACCAAGCTCCCTATAAGGTGTAGCCATGGTTCAAGTCAGCCAGGTCCCCAACTGAAACCGTGGCATTATGCCAATCAAGTGGCGTGGCAATGGTTCGGGTTCGACCAAGCCCCAAGTGACTCTATGGCCTTAGGCCGATCAAGAGGCATGATCGGTTCAGTACATGACCATGTCCCCAAGTGATCCGGTGGCTTTACGCCTATCAAAAATGTGTTGCATTGGTTCGGACACGACCAAGCCCCCAAGTGATATCACAAAGCTTTTGAAAAGCAAACTCGGGGGTAAACCGGAGGCCGCTTTTAAGATGTAACAACTCCATGTAACCACGCATGATGTAATGAGCAGATACCCCGCTTTAGCCGAGGCTCCGGTTTATTACTTTATTCATAATATATACACTTTGTCATAATATGTACATAAGTAGAGCCGATGGCTCAGGTATAATAAGGTCAAGATGAGCTATGTTCCACGGCCTGTTGGTCTCCTCCTCCGACGGCGTCGTGAGTCTTTATGCTCTCGAATATCGATCGGATAAATGCGACCCGTTGTGCAGATTCTTGCTGACCACAAAAGGCCCCTCCCAAGGTGGGGATAGCTTGTGCATATCAGTCTGGTCTTGGATGAGCCGAAGCACCAAATCTCCTTCTTGAAAAGTTCTGGTTCTGACTCGGCGACTAAGATAACGACAAAGATCTTGTTGGTAAATCACCGAGCGGGCAGCTGCTATGTCACGCTCTTCATCCAACCGATCCAAAGCGTCCTGCCAGGCCGTCTTGTTGTCCGCTTCAACATAAGCTGCCACACGAGGTGAGTCATGACGGATGGCACTGGGGAGAACCGCCTCCGCTCCATAAACCATAAAGAACGGCGTGTATCCCGTGGATCTGTTAGGCGTAGTATTTATACTCCATAACACAGACGGCAGCTCTTCTACCCAACAACCCGGTGTCCTCTGCAAGGGACCATAAGCTGTGGCTTGATGCCTCTCAAGATCTCTTGATTGGCTCTTTCCGCTTGACCATTGGACCGTGGGTGAGCTCTTGAAGAAAGCGTCAAGCGGATGTGCTCCCGTCATAGAACTCCTTCATGGCACCTTTGGACAAATTGGTACCATTATCTGTGATGATACTGTGTGGAAAGCCAAACCGAAAATCACCTTTTTGATGAATCTGAACCGCCGTGGCCGCATCACACTTGCTAATGTGTTACGCCTCTACCCACTTTGTAAATTTGTCGACCCGGCACCAACAGGTGTGTCTTCTTGTCCTTGGACCTTTTGAAAGGCCCAACCATATCCAGCCCCAAGTCGCAAACGGCCAAGTAATTGGAATCATCCTCAATTCTTGGGCCGGTACATGAGCACGTCTGGAAAACTTTTGGCAACCATCACATCGTCTGACCAGATCTTCCGCATCAGCATGGGCAGTCAACCAATAGAAAACGTTGCGGAAAGCTTTAGCCACCAAGGATTTTGAACCGGCGTGGTGACCACAATCTCCTTTGTGGATCTCACGCAATATTTCACAGCCTTCCTCAGGGGACACACAGCGTTGAAACGCCCCTAACACACTGCAATGATGCAATTCGCCATTAACAATGGTCATAGACTTAGATCGCCGAACTATCTGCCGCCAACGCCTCATCTTACGGTAACTTCGCCTCGGTTCATGTACGCCCGATAAGGAAGGCCCAATCCAGAGTGACGTGCGAGCTGCCACCAATTGAGCCTCCGGATCAGGAATAGCCAAATCCGCTTCACCAGGAGCTTGATCGACGGGTTGTGCAAAGACGCCCGTAAAAAACATTGGCGGGACCGGTTTTGCGTTGAGAGCCCAACCGGCTTAAAGCGTCCGCCGCTTCATTTTTCCGACGGTCCACGTGGTCCACCGATAGCCTTTGAAATGACTCGCAACAATATCCACCTCACGACGATATGCAGCCATGAGTGGGTCCTTTGAATCCCAAGTGCCGGACACCTGTTGAGCCACTAGGTCCGAGTCACCGAAGCACTTAACCCGGCTTAGATTCATCTCCTTAGCCATCCGGAGACCATGGAGCAAGGCTTCATACTCAGCTGCATTGTTAGTACAAGGGAACATTAAGTGGAGAACGTAACAAAACTTGTCACCTCGTGGGGAAGTTAGTACGACTCCAGCCCCCGAGCCCTCCAACTGCCTGGATCAATCAAAATGAATGGTCCAATATGTGTGATCCGGTTTTTCTTCAGGTGCTTGCAACTCCGTCCAATCGTTAATGAAATCCACAAGTGCTTGAGACTTCACCGCCGTCCGAGGCACGTACTTCAAACCGTATGCCCAAGCTCTATAGCCCACTTGGCAATCCGCCACCGCTTCCGGTTCATATGATATCACCTAAGGGAGTTGAACCGACCACCGTGATGGGGTGCCCTTGGAAATACCTTCAGCTTCCGGCTTGCCATAAAAACCCCATACACCAGCTTACGCCAATGCGGATACCTTTGCTTAGATTCAATAAGCACCTCGCCGATATAATAAACCGGACGTTGAACCGGATGCTCCTTCCCTGCCTCCTTCCGCTCTACCACAATGGCCACGCTGACCGCCTGGTGTTAGCAAACATATATAGCGTAAGCGGCTCCTTGTCGATGGGAGCGGCGAGCACAGCGGGTTGGCCAATTGCCGCTTTAAGTCCTCCAATGCTTCATCGGTAATTTGGACTCTGCACAAACCGATCTGTCTTCTTCAACATCTGGTACAAAGGGATGGCCTTCTCTCCGAGGCGGCCGATAAACCGGCTCGGAAAGAATCCGCCTACCAAACGCTGGACATCTTTAATTCACTTCGGTTTAGCCAGGGAGGTGATAGCCGTAATCTTCTCCGGATTAGCTTCAATCCCCCTGTTGGACACAAGAAAACCCAACAACTTGCCTGCCGGAACACCAAAAACACATTTGGCCGGGTTGAGCATCATCTTGTAAACCCGCAGGTTGTCAAAGGTTTCTTTCAAATCGTCAATCAGTGTTTCCTTCTTCCTTGACTTGACCACAATATCATCCACATATGCGTGCACATTACGGCCGATCTGTTTATGCAGGCAATTCTGTACACAGCGTTGATAAGTTGCTTGGGCGCTCTTGAGCCCAAAAGGCATAGACACATAGCAGAAGGCTCCAAAGGGAGTGATAAACACCGTCTTCTCCTGGTCCTTAACTGCCATCTTGATCTGATGATACCCAGAATACGCATCCAAAAAGCTCAACGCTCACATCCCGCATGATGGCATCAATAATCTGGTCAATGCGGGGAGGGCAAAGGATCTGCCGGACAAGCCTTGTTAAGATCTGTGTAATCCACACACATGCGCCAAGTGCCGTTTTTCTTAAGAACCAGCACCGGATTAGCAAGACACTCTGGATAGAAAACTTCAACGATAAAGCCAGCTGCTAAGAGCTTGGCTACCTCCTCTCCAATGGCCTTACGCCTCTCCTCGTTAAACCGGCGGAGAAACTGCTTCACCGGTTTGTACTTGGGATCAACATTAAGAGTGTGCTCAGTGAGCTCCCTCGGTACACCTGGCATGTCAGAAGGCTTCCATGCAAAAATGTCCCGGTTCTCACGGATGAACTCGATGAGCGCGCTTTCCTATTTTGGATCCAAGTTGGCACTGATGCTGAACTGCTTGGACGAATCGCCAGGCACGAAGTCAACAAGCTTAGTCTCAGCTGCCGATTTGAATTTCAGGGCCGGATTGTGCTCTGTAGTTGGCTTCTTCAATGGAGTCATGTCCGCCGGATCAACATTGTCCTTACAATACTTCAGCTCCTCGGTGGCACAAACTGACTCTACGTAAGCCACATCACCTTCCTCACACTCCAAAGCGATCTTGCGGCTCCCATGAACCGTTATTGTCCCCTTGTGACCCGGCATCTTGAGCTGCAAATAGATATAACAAGGTCGTGCCATGAACTTGGCATAAGCCGGCTGCCCAAACAGGGCGTGATATGCACTTTGAATTTTCACCACTTCAAACGTCAATGTTTCCGATCTGGAGTCAGATTCATCTCCAAAGGCCACCTCTAGAGCTATTTTACCAACCGGATACGCTGACTTGCCAGGTACCACACCATGGAACACTGTATTGGACGGTTTGAGATGTTTATCCGTTAACCCCATACGACGGAAGGTCTCATAGTACAGGATGTTGATGCTGCTCCCTCCATCCATAAGCACCTTGGTGAACTTATAACCTCCCACCTGAGGTGCCACCACCAGGGATAGCTGACCCGGATTGTCAACCCGGGAGGATGATCCTCTCTACTCCATACAATGGGCTGCTCGACCGGCGTAGGTAATGAGGCACGGCGGTTCAACAACGTTATCGCCCGCTCGAAGCTTCCGGTCTCGCTTGTCTAAGATGGTGGTGAAGACGTGGTACTGCCCACTATTCAACTGCTTTGGGTTGCTCTGATAACCCGACTGCTGCTGCTGCTGATTGTAACCACCTTGGTTATTCTGATTGTCCTGATTGTTATGTCCGCCCGGATTACCATTAAATCCTGAACCGGAATTTCCTCCACTGTAATCCGGCCCGAATCCTGAACCGCCGCCGGAACCTTGATCATACCGGAAAGCGTTAGAACTTTTGAACTCCTGCATAATGTAACAATCCTTCCAGAGGTGATTTGCTGGCGCATCCTTCGTCCCATGCTTCGGACAGGGTTGATTCAACAGATAGTTCAAGCGGTCCGGATTGGGATTAGGCGCTCCACCTCGATTTGTCTGTTTACCCTTGCGCCACTGGCCCTTGTCCTGCGTGTTGGTGTTGGCTACGAAGTCCATGCTGCAATTCGCTTTACGCTTGCCTCCACCATTACCTGCCGAGTGATGCTGCTGGCCTTTGGAGTTGTTGTTCTTCTTTCCCTTCCCTGTCTCGTCATCACCAAACTCGGGATCCTTGGTACTATCAGAATCAACATACTTCACTAAAGCGCCCATGAGAGTGCCCATGTCATTGCAAAACCGCTTCATGCGCCCAGCTTCAACTTTAAAGGTTTAAACCGGCAGTTGCCCTCCAGGGTCAAGATCGCAGAATCAACGTTGATTCGGTCTGACGAATGCAAGATTTCCGAAACGCGGCGCACCCAATGGGTTGTTGACTCCCCTTCACCCTGGACACAAGCCGCCAAGTCCACCACAGACATGGGCTGCTTACAGGTATCTTTGAAAGTCTGGATAAACCGGGTCCGCAACTAGGCCCATGAATTGATAGAATTGGGTGGCAAGCTCTTCAACCAAGTACGGGCCATGCCTTCAAGCATCATGGTGAAGTACTTTGCACACGCGGCCTCATCCACATCCAGCATCTCCATGGCCATCTCATAACTCTCTATCCACGCTTCTGGAGCCAAATCGGCGGTGTAATTTGGCACCTTGCGCGGACCCTTGAAATCCTTGGGCAAGCGCACATTGCGTAAAGCGGGGACGAGGCAAGGCACCCCCAAAGAGCTAGAGGTAACCCTAGGCTCGACTGAGATGGTCGGACGAACCAGCGTAAGCTGATAATCTTGATCTTTGCGGCGCTAACTTTCGGCCTCCTGCAGCGCTCGGGCCGGTCCACCACCTCTGGCGTTGTCGAAACCACCTGCCGGGTTGTTGCCACGGGGCGCACCACGCCGTGCATTACTTGATACGGCCGGTTCGTCCACATGCCTGCTATAGCTCCGGCTTGGGCGGGGGGTAGAGTGGATCCGGTCGCGGCTGTACGAATATGCTTCCTGTTGGACCAAAGCTGTCCTAAGGAGCTCCTTGACCCGGCGAGTCTCTACTGCCTGTGGTGAATCGCCTTCAATTGGAATTCCCTCCAGCCGTGCCGCAGCTGCAACAAGGTTATCCATCGGGTTGGAGTAGTGACCTGGAGGTGTTTGCACAGCCTGAAGCCGCATCGGCATTATGGCAAGGTAGATCTATTACAGGGCTGAACCGGCGGCGCTTTGTCCAGTACTTCCGCCCGGTTTACCGCGGTGATTCTTGGTTCCCGCTCACAGGGTGTTGAAGAGATCTCTTCCCTCGAAGACTGAAGGCAAACGGGATCTGTATTTCCTCTTCATGACTTCATGCGACGCGCTCTGATCCAGCATGAGCCTATAAGCCTGCGCATCCAAAGCGGCCCGCTCTGCTGCCATCCTGGCGTCTGCAGCTGCCAGATCTGCTTTAGCCTGAGTGATTTGCTCCTTCACCTTCGCAATCTCCGTGTTATGAGCGTCCTGGTCCGCCGGGTTAACCTCTGCCATGAGCACAACCAACGCATCGAATAGTTCTGATAAAACTTGAGCCGGCGGGCGCACAGGTCCTCCTGCCCCGGCAGCCGTCACCGCTGTTGAACCGGCAACCATTGTTGTAGCGGTCGAAGAGTGAAGCATTGCTTGTGTACCGGCCATGAATATTCCAACCCGGTTGGGCAGATCAGAGGGGTCCGGAATACTGTCACCGTCGGAACAGCCCCCAATCCGGCCATCTTGTAGCTGATATAGAGACTCAGTTTCTCCGGTCGACGAATCGTCATCAGAGCAGACGACGATTTCGCCACCAGATTCTGATCCACCCTCATAACTTCCTCCATGGATGACTCCCACAAAGGCACGCTTTACGACCGGTTTAGCCTGGGCAGGTCTCGCATGCTGAGCCATCTCGACGAGGTCGGTGCAGATGTCCGGCTCAGGCCCTGGCTCACCGATCTTGCCGATGAAAACGTGTATGCCGCCAAAGGGGACCCGGTGCCCGTACTCAATCGAGCCGGCCTCGGGGCCCCAGCCTGCATCATCGATGTAGAGCTTGCCGCGACGACTCTTGGTCATCCGGCCCACAACATAGCCTTCGAGTCCTTCGAACTTGCCCTCCAAGATCATAAAACCATCGTGCGATAGCCCCACGGTGGGCGCCAACTATCGTGGTTTTGTCACGTCAGATGTCCTCATGAAAGGACTTAGTCGTGGAGCCATCGCTACGGGTTAACTTGAAGGGGTTAAAGCTGACGCAAGACACAAGAGTTATACTAGTTCGGCCCCTTCGATGAAGGTAAAAGTCTACGTCTAGTTTGTGATGGGATTGATGTGGTCTCGATGACTAGGGAGCAAATAAGCTTCGCCTAGGCCTCGGGTTGTTGTTGTCTCCCCTTGAACCGCCCCGGGTCGTCCCCTTATATACACGGGTGACGTCCGTCGGTTCAGAGAGTCCCAATCTCCGGTTCATATTCGTATCCGGGGTGGTCTCTCTCTATTCCTAACTTACAATACAAGTTCAGATATCAAGCCGGTTTACGGCTACAGGTTCTAAACCGACTACAGGCCTTGTGCCCTTACTTTCATGCCTCTTGGGCTTTTGCACCGTTGAACTACTGATGAAGTTAACCCGGCCCAGATAGGCCAGTTTACGCCCAGTAATAATATCCCCAACAGTGTGCTTTAGTATTTTTTAAGAAATGCTCTCATGCTTCACTTAGATTTATCTGAGAGTTAGTAATTTTTTTAAGAAATTCTCTCTTTCTTCACTTAAATTAATTTGAGAGAAAGAAGTATTATGCTCATGATCTTCACTTATATTAGTTTGAGCTTATCAAAATAAACACATGAAAATTAGTTCCAAAGTGATAGATATCCAAGGAGGATATAATAAAAAAATTCATGAAGATCATTGGACAAAATAAACTTGATTCCTTGTAATAGTTTAGAGATATGATGATGTGATATGTGAGTCATGTTGATGAGTAATTATGCTCTAGTAAGAATATTGGTGTTAAGGTTTGTGATTCCCTATGCAAGCATGAAAGTCAATAGTTATGCAATGAAATTACATCCTACTTGTGGTGAATTATTTGGTGTTAATTATGCTTAATGCTCGCTTATGAGATTTTTTGATTCTTGGTTGGTCGCTTCTCAATCTTTTGCTAGCCTTCATTTTGCACTAAGTATGATCACTACTTGTGCATCCAAAATCCTTCAAACCAGTTTTGCCACATGAGTCCATCATACCTACCTATATGTGGTATTTCCATGCCATTCTAAACAAATTTGTATGTGCCATCTATAATTTTCAAAATAAATTTCTCTTCTGTGTGCTCGTACCGCTCATGAAACGGTAGGGGGTGGCTAATATATTTCCATGTTAGATATGTTATTCTCATGATGAGTGTTTTTTCACTTGTCATTGCACGAGAGTAAGGCAAAGGTATTAGGGATGCCCAGTCCCAAAATGTAAAATGAATTTACTTTATGTTGTCAAATAATAAATTCCTTGGAAAGTGTTGGTATGGAAGGCCCAGTGGATACGGTTAGCCATGGAAAGTGAAAGTATGGTTGAAAAATGAATAAACTTTAATTTCTGTTTGGGAATCGCCTATGATATATCTAGCATGGAAAGTATTGGAACTACTCGAACGTTCTCGTTGACAAGAAAAGCATGCCTCCCAAAATGTTTTTATCTCTATCTTTTTCGCTATGAGCTCTGGCATCTCTACAAATCCCTACTTCCCTCTACGAAGGGCCTTTCGTTTACTTTGTGCAATTTTTATTTTGAATTTGAGTCTCCTTCTTCTCTTATAAAGCGCCAACTAAGGGGCACTATGATCATACTTGAGTATTGGGTGTATCTAATATGCGAGTGTGTTTCATGAATGGATTAATGATTGAGCATAATGGGCTAGGGATAACTTATTTTAGCGTTGATATTTTGAAAGACATGGTTGCTCGTTGATATGCTTGAGTATTTAAGTCTCATGTCAAAACTAGACTATTGCTTTGAACCATATAAAATTCCAAATGTCCATGCTAAAAAAAGAATATGTGATGAACATGTTAGGCAGCATTCCACATAAAAAATATGTTTTTATCATTTACCTACTCGAGGACAAGAACGGATTAAGCTTGGGGATGCTGATACGTCTCCGACGTATCTATAATTGTTTTAGTGTTCCATGCTGTTATACTATCATTCTTGGATGTTTTATCATCATTTTATATCATTTTTTGGTACTAACCTATTGACATAGTGCCAAGTGCCAGTTGTTTTCTGCATGTTTTTTACATCGCAGGAAATCAATACCAAACGGAGTCCAAACGCAGCGAAACTTTTTGTGGATTTTTTTGGACCAGAAGACATCCAGTGGGCCAGAGAAGCACCTGGGGGTGCTCCGAGGGGAGCACAACCCACCAGGGCGCGCCTGGAGGCCCAGGCGTGCCCAAGTGGGTTGTGCCCACCTCAGGGGCCTCCTGCACCGCCTCTTTGCTCTATAAATACCCCAATATTCCAGAAACCGTAGGGGAGTCGACGAAAATCAATTCCCGCCGCCGCAAGTTCCAGAACCACCAGATCCAATTTGGACACCATCACGGAGGGGTTCATCATGTCCATTGGTGCCTCTCCGATGATGCGTGAGTAATTCTTTGTAGACCTACGGGTCCGTAGTTAGTAGCTAGATGGCTTCCTCTCTCTCTTTTGATTCTCAATACAATGGTCTCTTGGAGATCCATATTATGTAACTCTTTTTGTGATGTGTTTGTTGGGATCCGATGAACTTTGAGTTTATGATCGGATCTATCTTTTTATCCATGAAAGTTCTTTGAGTCTTCTTTGATCTCTTATATGCATGATTGCTTATAGCCTCATATTTCTTCTCCGATATTTGGGTTTTGTTTGGCCAACTTGATCTATTTATCTTGCAATGGGAAGAGGTGTTTTGGGATGGGTTCGATCTTACGGTGCTTGATCCCAGTGACCGAAGGGGAACCGGCACGTATGTATCGTTTCCATTAAGGACTAGTAACCATGCACGTGCAACACACGTGTTCACCAACAAATATAAACTTGACCATGTTGAAAGGACTGGAAATTTAAATTTATAGTGAACATACGAATTTTAACATTCCTTTCAAAAACAAGAAAATACATGTGGGAATGCCTACTTCATATATGGTTCATAGATAGCTTGTGGAGGTCTCAAAAGAAATTCAACATTACAGATTGTAGGCTCCTCGTAGAGAAAGATGACATATACTCAAGAGCCATCTAATGTGAAAATCAATGATGTTACATATGCTTTCAACGTACTATAGATGCAATCCACCAAATAGGACTATCCAATAGATTGCAAATAGGGCAGTCCTGTCTGGCAATGACCTCAGTATCTTTGTTATTGCTGTCGGTGGGCACAACACAATAGCTGGTGGAGTTTCTGTCTCCCGTGCGCCACACGATCTCCGGTGGTCCCACCCTAAGCTAAGCTCGCCCGAAAACACAATTTTGGTGGAGAACATTGTTGTATCATCACTACTATCTGAATTAGAATTTAGGATAACCGTCTTGCAAATAGAATAATCGGCTTCTCTGTTTCCATAAAAAAAAGTAAACACAATCCTTCATTATGTAACTGCAACTACCAACACAAGGCCATAATGGATCGGATTCCATCATGGTGACAGAGGCAATTTAACCAAACAAAAAAAATTACGTGGGGAGGAACTGGAAAGCATAAAAGTGCATGGCTAATAATCCATACTTCTGATCAAAATGCACGAGTCCGCACTGTTTCCCAACTACAATCTTCACAACTGGGAGAAGGTTTGCTTAAGATTATTTTCACTAACATTTGGGTCAAGCCAACTGATAAATACCTAATGACAATTAAACAACGATTATAAAAGAAAAGTTTTATTTAATGTACATTGCATAAGTTACAGTACTCATAGTTGTGTTTGTTCAAATCTCCATCTGATCGAGAGGATGAACCAGTAGACCCAAAAGTATGTAAGCCAACAATTTTCCAGTAAACATAAATAAATAGTCACATCTACGCAAACAACATTAAATGATTCCTGTAGAATTTTTTAGCCAAAAGAACATTGATAACAGCACATGACCAATCATTAATATTCTCAAAAATATGAAGCTATCTCATTTGTCACCAATACAAACCCATTTTCCAAAAAGGCAGTGCATAAAAGCAGCAAGGAATGAATGCAGAGCAAAAACAGTTTTGTACATAAATACTGCGAAGTGTGAACTATATTCTGAATGAATCTCCCTCCCAAACAAATTACGAAGGGAAACGAGTCCAGATGCGTGATAAAGCACAAATCCATAGCCCTTTGATCTACCAGTGTTAGCATCAATAACAACTTATGTATCTTTGATGAGGAGTACCCTCGGAGAAAGTCTCCAAGATGCAACATCATTGACATCAGAGGCAAGATCGCCTACAAATATGGAATTATCTGAAGCAATGTCAGACTCCGAACTCATCTCCCCCATGCTAAATGATGCCCAACTTATCCTAAAAAGTTGGTCAGTACTTGGCATTATATGCCCAGCAAAAACATCAACTACTTTTTCAGTTGCAGCATGACTGTAGAACTCTACAAATCCGTATCCTTCTGATTATCTTTGCTTATTACAAATAAACTTGATCGCATCAACCTACATCAATTCATACATATTAGTATAAGTTTGACCTTGGATAATATAAGAACTGTAAATTGCATAAGAAGACACATTGCAATGCAGTCATCACACATTTATATTCCTCCACTAACTGGACAGTTCAAATTTCCAATTTTCAAGAAAATTTCAGTTGCAACAACTACAGAATGCAACCGAGAATTTACAAGACATGCTAGGAAAATAATGATTATTAGCCAGTATGCATGCTAACTATATGGACTCATAATTGTAAAAAAAACATGCAGACTCATCTCATATGTGATGACGCTTCAGTGGTTCTCTAGAAAGAGAAAAAATAGTTTTAAACCTCAAACACAAAGAGAAACATATGGACTCATCTCATGTTTATTTATTTATTTGCTAATATGGGGGTGTAGCTCCATGCAGGTGTTTCTCAAGTTACAAAAAACTGTATACTATATAATGTCTGACAGCCTTCCATGTGTTGCTCTGCAGACTGGGATAGTAGAAATCGCTAGGACAATCAAAATATCAAAGGGTCCCTACAAGTACTAAAGTAAACCTCATGGTTGCACTTGCCTTGTTTCAGAAAGGGCTAGCAAATAAAAGCCTAACTATATAACTGAAAGGTCTAAGCCCACATGTCCTACGGCTGAATTTAAATCATTCCAAGTAAGAAGAAATTAAGCTGAAAATGGAAGGACAATGATAACAAATAGCTAGCAATACATAGATATCGTGGTTACCTTGGAAATGTGCACCCCAGGCTTGTATGAGCTCCAGAACACTTGATACAAATGAACACACCAAAACTTAATGATCTGCAAAGACCACATCACAACATCGAAGATTGTGAATAATGTGAAACACTCGATTATCGAGATACCGTGTTGGTCGGAAGTTTCATAAGATAATAAGAAATACACATAGTGCTCTAAATTAACTCAGAGTCATCGACCCAGCAGGGCCGAGAAAGTAGCTCCCACACCCCAGCGCCTTCCCCACCATCATGGAAGCGGCATCGACGGTGGCGGCAGAGGTGCGGTGAACATAACTTGTCATTATCAATTCAGAGAAGCAGATAAAAGATTGCAACCAAACAACTAAGCACAGTTGCAAACCAAACAACTAAGCACACATTGCTAGATGATATAACCAACTAAAAAGCAAAGAGAAGCTGAAGTTGAGGGTAGAACAAAGCATCTATATATACGTATCATCGATAAATAAAATCAAAATAAAGATGGTGCAGTAGTTTTTCAGACTTGATGATATGGACATGTTACTCACATTTTTGGACACCTTTTGTACAAGGTCACTGTATCTCGGATTTTCCAATCCATCTCAAAATAAAAAAATGCATCCCACAGGGTAAGGCAACAAGCTTATTGCACATTTGTAAACATCAACTGAACATCCCTTTATCCCATCAGACCCATTGTAGCTTGTATGAAGCTTCCCATGATACAAAACTCCCAACCATGGGTTTCTCAACAGTCTGACCAGTTCCAAATAACACCATGGATCTGTATATCAGTACTTGTAGAGTCCAGTTGTACTGAATGCAAGTTTTCTGGAGCAGCGACCGAGAGACCAGAAAAGTTTGAGCAATACCCAGTGGTTCTGAACCTGTGCCACGTATATTCAGGATGCCATAAGTTGGATTGATCAAACATAAATATAATTCTTGGCACTCAAAATATGTGGTGCTACACCTAAATCACTCACCATGATCTCTGGACTGAATTCAGAGTAGCGGAGCGCAATGTAGTTTAGCGACCAGGTGGATGTGCCACGTCGCTCCCATGCTATGCCTGAAGGCTCGTCAAATCAATGTTGTAAAAGATTGGATCTCGTCACCAAATCACCGCGGTCTCCAACGACAATGGTAGAAGAGAGATTGAAAAAACACAGTAACACGCATTGTCTTCCTTGCAGAAGTGTCATCAAATACCTAGCGTACAACCAGCCGTGCATACTCACCTGGTGGAGAGGAAGTAGGGCCTTGATGGGGATGTAGCGCGCCAGGCCTTCTTCCTCCTCCTCATGTGGAGGCATGGGGGCCGGCGCCGCCTCTGCCATCGCTCGGATCCAGGCCCAGTAGGCCGAGCACCCGGTCGGCAAGGCTGGGGCGAATCAGGGCCGAAGTGGGCGACACCGCGTGGGTGCCCGTATGAAGGGGCGACTACTCCTCATGCATCCGCGACGGCGGCTCACCAGCATGGCAGCGGTGGGAGCCTCGCGCGTCCCAGCCATGGCTTGTGTGTGGCTACTCTTCACGCGTCTGGCGTCGGGCGGTGGGCTCCGAGGCGATTTAGTGGAGGGAGAGTCCGCTGGCGGCCGAGGTGAGGTGTGAGTGGCAGGTAAGATGGGGGACGCGGTGGGTGGCGGCGGCGCTCCATGGGAGAGAGGAACAGGAGGCGGGGTTTCAGCCGATCGAGCGTGATGTACGGGGGTTATGGGTGGGCGAAGGGCACGAGCGTGGGGCGCACACAGATGGCAGAGTTTTTGTCCGCCCTCGTGAAGTTCTCTTGTTTGATACTAGTGTAGATAACAAGATGGGGTCTATTTCTACATAAATAGATCTTGTCTACATCATGTCATCGTTCTTATTGCATTACTTCGTTTCCCCATGAACTTAATACACTAGATGCATGCTGGATAGCGGTCGATGTGTGGAGTAATAGTAGTAGATGCAGGCAGGAGTCGGTCTACTAATCTTGGACATGATGCCTATATAATGATCATTGCCTGGATATCGTCATGATTATTTGAAGTTCTATCAATTGCCCAACAGTAATTTGTTCACCCACCGTTTGCTATTTTTCTCGAGAGAAGCCACTAGTGAAATCTACGGCCCCCGGGTCTCTTCTTTATTATATTTGCCTTCGTGATCTATTTTTATTTGATCTTATTTTCAGATCTATTAAACCAAAAATATGAAAATACCTTATTGCACTTTATTTTATTTGGCGTTCGATCTATCAATTTATTACAACTCTCTCACGTCCTTTTTCCAATTTTTGGCGCCGTTACCCGAAAGGGATACCCCTTTAATACGTCGGGTTGCGAGTATTTGTTATTTTGTGCAGGTGTCGTTCATGTAGTGTTGCGTGGTTTTCCTACTGGTTCTATGACCTTGGTCTCATCATTGAGGGAAATACCTACCGTTGCTATGTTGCATCATCCCTTCCTCTTTGGGGAAATACCGACGTAGTTCAAGCAAGCATCATAGAGCACCTAGACCCTCTGAATAAATTAAAGTTGAACATAATGTTTCTATGGTTAAAGATCTCTTGGTCGATAATATTGATGGGCATGTTATTTATTTCTGTGGTGAAGCTACTAGAATTGCTAAACCCAATGACAAAGATAAGAATAAACCTGTTGTTGGCATGTCTGTTGTCTCTGTTAAAATAGGAGATCATGGTTATCATGGCTTATGTGATTTGGATGCTAGTGTTAGTGCTATCCCGTTTACCCTATCTCAAGAAATAATGAATGATATTGCACCTGCTGAAATAGAGGATATTGAAGTTACTATTAAGCTTGCTAATAGAGATATTATTTCACTTCTTGGGATTGTTAGAGATGTTGAAGTCTTGTGTGAAAAAATAAAATACCCTGTTGATTTTCTTTTTCTTGGTTCTCCACAAGATGATTTTTGTCCCATAATATTTGGTAGACCTTTCTTGAACACTGTAGAAACTATCAGTGTTAACTTTGGTGATGTGTCTCATGAGTTTAATTTCTCTAAGTTTCGTAGACAACCTCGTGATAAATAATTGCCTAGTAAAGATGAAATAATTGGTCTTGCTTCTATTGCCGTACCTGCTACTGATCCTTTAGAACAATATTTGCTGGATCATGAAAATGACATGTTCTTGCATGAAATAGATAAGATGTTCCTTGATCAACCACCTATTCTTAAACACAATTTCCATGTTGAAACTCTAAGAGGTCCTTCACCTAGAGGTGATCCCGTGTTTGAATTGAAACAATTACCTGATACTATGAAATATGCTTATATTGATCAAAGGAAAAATATCCTATTATTATTAGTCCTAACCTTACAGAGAATGAAAAGAAGAAATTACTTCAAACTCTGAGGAAGCACCGTGCTGCTATTGGATATACTCTTTGATGATCTTAATGGCATTAGTCCCACTCTATGTCAGCACAAAATTAATATGGAGTCCGGTGCTAAACCAGTTGTCGATCACCAACGATGATTAAATCCTAAGATGATAGAAGTGGTAAGAACTGAAATATTAAAGCTTCTGGAAGCAGGTATTATTTATCCCATAGCTGATAGTAGATGGGTAAGTCATGTTCATTGTGTCCCTAAGAAAGGAGGCATCACTATTGTCCCTAATGATAAAAATGAGCTTATTCCACAAAGAATTGTAACTGGTTATAGGATGGTAATTGATTTTAGACAATTAAACAAAGCTACTAGAAAAGATCATTACCCTTTTATTGATCAAATGTTAGAAAGACTATCCAAGAACACACACTTTTGCTTCCTTGATGGATATTATGGTTTCTCTCAAATACCTGTATCCCAATCTGATCAAGAGAAAACCACGTTTACTTGCCCCTTTGGAACTTATGCTTATAGACATATGCCTTTTGGTTTATGCAATGCACCTGCTACCTTTCAAAGATGTATGACTGCTATATTCTCTAACTTCTGTGAAAAGATTGTTGGGGTTTTCATGGATGACTTTTTCCGTTTACGAGAATTCTTTTGATGATGGCTTAAGCAACCTTGATCAAGTTTTGCAGAGATATGAATAAACAAATCTTGTCTTGAATTGGGAGAAGTGCCACTTTATGGTGAATGAAGCTATTGTCTTGGGGAATAAAATTTCTGAACGAGGTATTGAAGTAGAGAAAGCTAAAGTTGATGTGATTGAGAAAATTCCATGCCCTAAAGATATCAAAGGTATAAGAAGTTTCCTTGGTCATGCTGGTTTCTATATGAGGTTTATTAAAGATTTCTCTAAAATTTCTATGCCTCTTACTAATCTCTTGCAAAAGGATGTTCCATTTGTTTTTTATCATGATTGTGTGGAAGCCTTTGAAACACTTAAGAAACCTTTGACCTCTGCACCTATTGGTCAACCATCTGATTGGAACTTGTCTTCTGAAATTATGTGTGATGCTAGTGATTATGCTGTTGGTGCTGTGCTAGGACAAAGAGTTGATAAGAAATTAAATGTTATCCATTATGCTAGCAAAACTCTACACAATGCGCAAAGAAATTATGCGACTACCAAGAAACAATTCTAGCAGTTGTGTTTGCTTATGATAAATTCAGATCTTACATAGTTGATTCTAAAGTAATTGTTCACACTGATCATGCTGCTATTAAATAACTTATGGAAAAGAAAGATGCTAAACCTAGACTAATTAGGTGGGTTCTTTTGCTACAAGAATTTGACTTGCATATTACTGATAGGAAGGGAGCTGAGAATCCCGTAGCTGATAACTTGTCTAGGTTAGAAAATATACTTGATGACCCACTACCTATTTATGATAGCTTCCCTGATGAGCAACTAGCTGTCGTAAATGCTTCTCGTAACACTCCTTGGTACGCAGACTATGCTAATTACATTGTTGCTAAATTTATACCACCTAGTTTCACATACCAACAAAATAAAAAGTCCTTCTTTGATTTAAGACATGACGTTTGGGATGACCCACATCTTTATAAAGGAGTAGATGGTATTATTAGGCATTGTATATCTGAGCATGAACAACAACAAATCCTACGGAAGTGTCACTCCGAGGTTTACACAGGACACCATGCGGGATACAGAACTGCACACAAGGTATTATAATCTGTTTTTATTGGCCTACTCTTTTCAAGGACGCTTGTAAGTTTGTATTATCTTGTGATGAATGTCAAAGAATTGGTAATATTTGTAGACGTTAAGAAATACCTATGAATTATTCACTTGTTATGGAACCGTTTGATGTTTGGGGATTCGATTATATGGGACATTTTCCTTCCTCTAATGGGTATACACATATTTTGGTTGTTGTTGATTATGTTACTAATGTTGGGGAACGTAGTAATAATTCAAAAAAATTCTTATGTGTCACCAAGATCAATCTAGGAGATGCTAGCAACGAGAGAGAGAGGGAGTGAATCTTCATACCCTTGAAGATCGCTAAGCGGAAGCGTTACAAGAACACGGTTGATGGAGTCGTACTCGCGGTGATTCAAATCGCAGAAGATCTGATCCAAGCGCCGAATGGACGGCACCTCCGTGTTCAACACATGTACAACCGGGGTACGTCTCCTCCTTCTTGATCCATCAAGGGGGGGGGGGAGAGAAGTTGAGGGAGAACTCCGACAGCATGACGGCGCGGTGGTGGTGGAGCTCATGGTTCTCCGGTAGGGCTTCGCCAAGCACTACGGAGGAGGAGGAGGAGTTGGAAGGGGGGGAGGGCTGCGCCAGGGGAAGGGTGCGGCTTCCCTCCCACCCCCCCACTATTTATATGGTGAAGGGGAAACGGGGCCGGCCCGCTCGATGCATCTAGAGGGGGGGGGGGGGGCGGCCAAGATGGAGACTTGCCCCCCAAGCAGGTGGGAGGCGCCCCTAGGCGCCTTGGGCCCTTGGGGGGGGGGCACCAGCCCACTAGGGGGCTGGTTCCCACCCATGTTCAGCCCATTTGGTCCCCTGTGGTAGGTGGCTTCACCCGGTGGACCCCCGGACACCTTTCGGTGGTCCCGGTACAATACCGATAAC
This sequence comes from Aegilops bicornis, assembly GCA_021605145.1. Lineage (NCBI taxonomy): Eukaryota > Viridiplantae > Streptophyta > Magnoliopsida > Poales > Poaceae > Aegilops > Aegilops bicornis. The sequence goes on from CM038674.1 coordinate 278,002,329, forward strand.
CCCCGAAACTTTCCGACGACAGAAACTGGACTTCCCTTATACAAATCTTCACCTGCGGACCATTCCAGAACTCCTCGTGACATCGGGGTTCTCATCCGGGACTCCGAAAAACCTAGCGTCACCGAACCTTAAGTGTGTAGACCCTACGGGTTCGGGAACCATGCAGACATGACCGAGACATCTCTCCAGCCAATAACCAATAGCAGGATCTGGATACCCATATTGGCTCCCACATGTTCCACGATGATCTCATCGGATGAACCACGATGTCGTTGATTCAGTCAATCCCGTATACAATTCCCTTTGTCCATCGATATGTTACTTGCCCGAGATTCGATCGTCGGTATCCCTATACCTTGTTCAATCTCGGTACCGACAAGTCTCTTTACTCATTCCGTAACACATGATCCCATGACTAACTCCTTAGTCACATTGAGCTCATTATGATGATCCATTACCGAGTGGGCCAGAGATACCTCTCCGTCATACGGAGTGACAAATCTCAGTCTCGATTCGTGCCAACCCAACAGACACTTTCGGAGATACCTGTAGTGCACCTTTATAGTCACCCAATTACGTTGTGACGTTTGATACACCCACAACATTCCTACGGTATCCGGGAGTTGCACAATCTCATGGTTTGAGGAAATTATACTTGACATTAGAAAAGCTCTAGCAAACGAACTACACGATCTTGTGCTATGCTTAGGATTGGGTCTTGTCCATCACATCATTCTCCTAATGATGTGATCCCGTTATCAACGACATCCAATGTCCATGGTCAAGAAACCACAACCATCTATTGATCAACGAGCTAGTCAACTAAAGGCTCACTAGGGACATGTTGTGGTCTATGTATTCACACATGTATTATGGTTTCCGGTTAATACAATTATAGCATGAACAATAGACAATTATCATGAACAAAGAATTATAATAATAACGATTTTATGATTGCCTCTAGGGCATATTTCCTACAGTTTCCAACTCGCACTAGAGTCAATAATCCAGTTACATTGTGATGAATTGAACACCCATAGAGTTCTGGTGCTGATCATGTTTTGCTCGTGGAAGAGGTTTAGTCAACGGATCAGCGACATTCAGATCTGTATGTACTTTACAAATATCTATGTCTCCATCTTGAATATATTCACGAATGGAGTTGAAACGGCGCTTGATGTGCCTGGTATTCTTGTGAAACATGGGCTCCTTGGCAAGGGCAATAGCTCTAGTGTTGCCACAGAAGAGAGTCATCGGGCCCGACACATTGGGAATCACTCCTAGGTCGGTGATAAACTCCTTCATCCAGACTCCTTCTTGTGCTGCTTCCGAAGCAGCTATGTACTCCGCTTCACATGTAGATCCCGCCACGACGCTTTGCTTGCAACTGCACCAGCTGACTGCCCCACCATTCAAAATATACACGTATCCGGTTTGTGACTTGGAGTCATCCGGATCTGTGTCAAAGCTAGCATCGACGTAACCCTTTACGACGAGCTCTTCGGCACCTCCATAAACGAGAAACATATCCTTAGTCCTTCTCAGGTACTTCAGGATATTCTTGACTGCTGTCCAGTGTTCCATTCCGGGATCACTTTGGTACCTCCCTACCAAACTTATGGCAAGGTTCACACCAGGTCTGGTACATAGCATGGCATACATAATAGAGCCTATGGCTGAGGCATAGGGGATGACACTCATCTTTTCTCTATCTTCTGCCGAGGTCGGGCATTGAGCTGCGCTCAATTTCACATCTTGCAATACAGGCAAGAACCCCGTATTGGACTGATCCATTTTGAACTTCTTCAATATCTTGTCAAGGTATGTGCTTTGTGAAAGACCAATGAGGCGTCTCGATCTATCGCTATAGATCTTGGTGCCTAATATGTAAGCAGCTTCTCCAAGGTCTTACGTTGAAAAACACTTATTCAAGTAGGCCTTTATGCTTTCCAAAAATTATATATCATTTCCCATCAATAGTATGTCATCCACATATAATATGAGAAATGCTACAGAGCTCCCACTCACTTTCTTGTAAATACAAGCTTCTCCATAAGTCTGTATAAACCCAAACGCTTTGATAACTTCATTAAAGCGAATGTTCCAACTCCGAGATACTTGCACCAGCCCATAGATGGAGCGCTAGAGCTTGCATACCTTGTCAGCATTCTTAGGATCGACAAAACCTTCCGGCTGCATCATATACAATTCTTCCTTAAGGAAACCGTTAAGGAATGCCGTTTTGACGTCCATATGCCAGATCTCATATTCATAGAATGCAGCAATTGCTAACATGATTCGGACGGACTTCAACATTGCTACGGGTGAGAAGGTCTCATCGTAGTCAACTCCTTGAAATTGTCGATAACCCTTAAAGACAAGCCGAGCCTTATAGATGGTCACATTACCATCCGCGTCAGTCTTCTTCTTAAAGATCCACTTATTCTATATGGCTTGCCGATCATCAGGCAAGTCCACCAAAGTCCATACTTTGTTCTCATACATGGATCCTATCTCGGATTTCATGGCTTCAAGCCATTTGTTGGAATACGGGCCCGCCATCGCTTCTTCATAGTTCGAAGGTTCATCGTTGTCTAACAACATGATTTCCAGGACAGGGTTGCCGTACCACTCTGGTGCGGAACGTGTCCTCGTGGACCTACGAGGTTCAGTAGCAACTTGACCCGAAGTTTCATGATCATCATCATTAACTTCCTCTCAAGTTGGTGCAGGTACCACAGAGACATCTTCCTGAGCTGCGCTACTCTCCGGTTCAAGAGGGGGTACCTCATCAAGTTCTACTTTCCTCCCACTTACTTCTTTTGAGAGAAATTATTTCTCCAGAAAGGATCTATTCTTGGCAACAAAGATCTTGCCTTCGGATCTGAGGTAGAAGGTATACCCAATAGTTTCCTTAGGGTATCCTATGAAGACACACTTTTTCGATTTGGGTTCGAGCTTTTCAGCTTGAAGTTTCTTGACATAAGCTTCGTATCCCCAAACTTTCAGAAACAACAGCTTAGGTTTCTTCCCAAACCATAACTCACACGGTGTCGTCTCAACGGGTTTAGATGGGGCCCTATTTAAAGTGAATGCGGTTGTCTCTAAAGCATAACCCCAAAATGATAGCGATAGATCGGTAAGAGACATCATAGATCGCACCATATCCAATAGAGTGTGATTACAACATTCAGACACACCATTACGCTGAGGTGTTCCAAGCGGTGTGAGTTGTGAAACCATTCCACATTTCCTTAAGTGCGTGCCAAACTCATGACTCAAATATTCTCCTCCACGATCAGATCGTAAGAACTTTATTTTCCTGTCACGTTGATTCTCTACCTCGCTCTGAAATTCCTTGAACTTTTCAAAGGTCTCAGACTTGTGTTTCATTAAGTAGATATACCCATATCTACTTAAGTCATCAGTGAGGGTGAGAACATAAAGATAGCCACCGTGAGCCTCAACGCTCATTGGCTCGTATACATCAGTATGTATTATTTCCACCAAGTTGGTTGCTCGCTCCACTGTTTCAGAGAACGGAGTCTTGGTCATCTTGCCCAGGAGGCATGGTTCGCATGTGTAAAATGATTCATAATCAAGAGACTCCAAAAGTCCATCTGTATGGAGTTTCTTCATGCGTATGACACAAATATGACCAAGGCGGCAGTGCCACAAGTATGTGGGACTATCATTATCAACCTTACATCATTTGGCATTCACACTATGAATATGTGTAACATCACGTTCGAGATTCAATAAAAATAAACCATTGACCAGCGGGGCATGACCATAAAACATATCTCTCATATAAATAGAACAACCATTATTCTCGGATTTAAATGAGTAGCCATCTCGCATCAAACGAGATCCAAATACAATGTTCATGCTCAAAGCTGGTACTAAATAACAATTATAGAGGTTTAAAACTAATCCCGAAGGTAGATGTAGAGGTAGCGTGCCGCCGGCGATCACATAGACCTTGGAACCATTCCTGACGCGCATCGTCACCTCGTCCTTCGCCAGTCTCCGCTTATTCCACAACTCCTGTTTTGAGTTACAAATGTGAGCAACCGCACCGGTATCAAATACCCAGGAGCTACTACGAGTGTTGGTAAGGTACACATCAATAACATGTATATCATATATACCTTTGACGTTGCCGGTCTTCTTATCCGCTAAGTACTTGGGGCAGTTCCGCTTCCAGTGACCATTTCCCTTACAATAAGAGCACTCAGTCTCAGGCTTGGGTCCATTCTTTGGCTTCTTCCCGGAAACTGACTTACCGGGCACGACAACTCCCTTGCCTTACGTCTTGAAGTTCTTCTTACCCTTGCCTTACTTGAAACTAGTGGTCTTATTCACCATCAACACTTGATGTTCCTTTTTGATCTCCACCTCCGCTGATTTTAGCATTGAATATAACTCAGGAATGGTCTTCTCCATCCCTTGCATATTGAAGTTCATCACAAAGCTCTTGTAGCTCGATGGAAGCGAATCGGAGGATTCATCAATGACCGAGTCATCTGGAAGATTAACTCCCAGCTGAGACAAGCGGTTGTGCAACCCAGACATTTTGAGTATATGCTCGCTGTCAGAACTGTTTTCCTCCATCTTACATGTCACGCTCAAGATGCGACCCTACCCTAAAGGAACTCGAAGGCCCCACTAAGGATAGAAGCGCATCTTGAAGACGCTTTTGCAAGGTGGATATCATTACATCAACATTACATAATAGTGGCGGATACATCCAAGACATACAATGACACATGAAAACAACAATACAACATACAAGATCAACACCCGACTACAGATGAATCATAAAAAGAATCTCAAACAATATCGACCCTGCTAGCCTAGGCTACGGACCTGTAACCTATCCCCTGAGCGAAGAAGAAGCAGAAGGAGAACTCCAAAACAAGCAAACATCGCTCTCGCGTCATGATCATCACAATAACTTCGCACGAATCGGTGTTGTAGTAATCTGTGAGCCACGAGGACTCAGCAATCCCATTACCATGGGTATCAAGACTAGCAAAGCTTAAAGGGAAAGGAAGGGGTAAAGTGGTGAGGTTGCAGCAGCGGCTAAGCAATGTATGGTGGCTAACTTACGCTAATAAGAGCGAGAAGACAAGCAAAGCAAGCGGTCATCAATTAGTAATGATCAAGAAGTGATCTTGAACTCCTACTTACGTCAAACATAACCTAGAAACCGTGTTCTTCTCTCGATCAACCCCGAAAAGAGACACTCACGGTTACGCACACGGTTGGCGTATTTTAGAAGAGTTTACTTCAAGTTTACTACAACAGGATATTAACAAATTCCCATCTGCCACATAACCGCGGGCACGGCTCTCGAAAGTTTAAACCCTGCAGGGGTGTCCCAACTTAGCCCATGATAAGCTCTCGCGATCAACGAAGGATATTCCTTCTCCCGGGAAGACCCGATCAGTCTCGGAATCCCGTTTACAAGACATTTCGGCAATGGTAAAACAAGACCAGCAAAGCCGCCCGATGCGCCGACAATCCCGATAGGAGCTACACATATCTCGTTCTCAGGGCAACACCGGATAAGCGAAGCGTCTGGTACCGACGTAACCCAAGTTGCCAAGGGATGGTCCCGCACGGTGCTCTAGTTTGGACCAACACTTAGACAAGCATTGGCCCGGGGGGGCTAAAATAAAGATGACCCTTGGGTTAATTACTCCCAAGGGAAAAGTAGGTGGTGGTGAGGCAAATGGTAATACCAAGGTTGGGCCTTGCTGGAGGAGTTTTATTCAAAACAAACTGTCAAGGGGGTCCCATAAATCACCCAACCGCATTAGGGACGCAAAATCCGGGAACATAATACCGATATGACGGAAACTAGGGCGACAAGAGTGGAACAAAACACCAGGCATAAGGTCGAGCCTTCCACCCTTTACCAAGTATATAGATGCATTAATAATATAAGAGATATTGTGATATCCCAACATAAACATAATCCAACATGGACCAATCTTCATCTTCACCTGCAACTAGCAACGCTATAAGAGGGGCTGAGCAAATGCGGTAACATAGCCAAACAACGGTTTGCTAGGAAGGGTGTCAAAGGTTAGAGGTTCATGGCAATTTAGGAGGCTTGATAAGCAAGTGGTAGGTAACACAGCATAGCGAAAGAACGAACCAACTAGCATAGAAATGATAGTAATCAGATCCAAGGTGACGGTCATCTTGCCTGAAATCCCGCTAGGAAGAAGAACGAGTCCATGAAGAAGACGAACTGAAGTGGTCGAACGATCCTCACAACTCCGTAGTGAAACTGAAGCTAACGAGAGAAGCAAACCGGAAAGAAGGAAACAACATGGTAAATGCACAAGCATAAACATGGCATGATGCACAAACAAGTATGATGCATGTCCGGTTTAATGAGGCATGGCATGGCAAAGTGCAACAGACAATACTACAAGTTAAGTGGAGCTCAATATGCAACAAGTTGCATATTTACAAAACACCACATTCGAGTTATTTAGTTCGCTCTCGTTTAGGTATTCAACAATATTAATTGTTGTTAAACATGGCAAGAGGTGGAACAAAAGTAAACTAGCTATTTAGGCAAGTTTAAATGAGGCCGGAAACAGCAACCAACAATTCCGGAAAATCCTCATATGCAATTTATGAATTTGCTACTGTTCTGCCCTAAACACAATTTTAATGTTGTTAAAAAGCAAAATAAAATGCACCATGTTAAACCAGGCATTTTCCACCCCATTTACATATAAAGTTTATTAAATTCCGAGTTACGGTTATTTAGTTATGAAATAAAGCATTTTAACATGGCATTTATGCAAATTTAATCAAACATCATTTTAAACATTTTTAACATAGATGAAAGTCGCATATTATGAAACTAGATGTAATTATAAGCATTTTACATATAGAAATTAGTTACAAAAGATGCACGGTTCGTGAGATATAAATGCATGAACATGAGGGTGTATTCTGTAAAACTGCAATTTTCTAGATAAATGCGAAAATCACAGCGCAGGGAAAAAAATACTACAGGCCGAGATAGATGGATCTGGGCTGCTCACATTGGGCTCCAGGGAGCTGGCAGATCTGGGCCCGATGCGGTGCGGGAGTGGCTGGAGCTGGGCCAGTGGCTGGATCTGGCACGGCCGGGCCTTGGCCAGCAGGCGAAGGGGAGGCAGCCCAGGTGTGTGTGGTTGGTCGTGGGACTTGACGCGGGCAACGCGAGTGAGGTGCTCGTCCACCTCGTTACTGAAGAACGGAGACAGCTGCAGCGGGTTTAGGGCGCAGAGGAGCGGCGGCGAGGGACTTGGCGATGGAGTCAGCGGGAACCGGCCGGAACGGGCGGAACGGAGCGCGGGGAGGCGCCGGGGTCCAAATCCGGCAAGGGGAGGCGCAGATCGGGGTGTCTTGTCCTCCTGCTCGAAGCAGAGGAGGACGAGGGACTTGGCGGGGCGACGGCTTGGCGTCGGACTCTGACGACGGCGGGCTCCGGTTGGAGGGACGACGAGGAAGGGGAGGCGGCTGCCGCCCAGGATTTAACGGGCGACGACGTGCACGACGAGGACGCGGCCATCGATGGGGTTCCTGGTTGAGAGAGAGAGAGATATGTGAGAGGAGGGAATAGAAAGCAGGGGAGGGGAAGGAAGGAGCGACGCGGGGCTCATCTGCTGGTTGTCGAGGTCACCGGAGCGGCGCGGTAGCGAGGCCATGGAGGTGCAAGCGACGACGAGGAGGCGCTCGAGGTCGGAGGTGCACGGTCGCGGGGATGGATCGAGGAGCTCGGCTCCTGGACGAAAGGAGGTTGGAGAGGAAGGGCACGAGGGACCCTGGTGCTCTTGCGGTCGATATGAAGCAGAGGCAGGGGCTCCTGCTCGTGGCCGGAAAACACGGGAGGTGGTCGGAGGCCGCGGGTTTAAGGGAGGAGGATCGGAGATGGATGGTGGTTGGCTCGGCGCTGAAACCAAGGGAGAGAGTGGCGGCGGCGTGGGGATTTTGTGGAGATTGGACAGGCTAGGGCTAGGGTTGGACTGTTTAAATAGCAAGAGGGTTTTGGTTAGGGGTAATCGGACCCTCCGATTTACATCGCGCGGTCGAGATAAAAAGGTTATGAGAGTCCAAATAATAAACGGAAGATATTATGGGGATGTTTGGAGATGATCCGAATCCAACGGTGATGATTGAGCGGGTCAGGTTCGGGGAAGTTTCGGACACGGGCGAGGGGTCGATGCACTGTACAGAGAGACTCCGGTTTAGGCAAGAGGGAACACGAAGAACAATGTTAGTATCGGAACGGTCAACGAAAGCAAGGAGGGACGCGGAAACTACGAGCGGATGCAAGATTTATGAAAAACATGCAGATGCAATGCGCATGATGCTATGAGATGAGATGCATGACATGAACAAAATGCAAAACAAAAGACAAAAACCCAACCACGGAGGAAATAATATATCGCATCTCCGGAAAAGGCAAGAGTTGGAGTTACGAATATGGAAAGTTGTATCCGGGGCGTTACAACACTCCACCACTACAAGAGGATCTCGTCCCGAGATCTAGGATGGCACCGGAGGGAAAAGAAAGAGGAAGAGAAGAGGTAAAACTAAGTTGCTTCTTCGACAAACGAGTGAAACCATGAACCTTGAGAGGTTGAGCAAAATGAAAGAAAGAAAACAACGAAGATGAGAAAAATTGAAAACACTCTGTTAGAAAAGAGGAACAAGGGATACGACGAGAACCAAGAGGTTAAGTGACAAGATAGATATTGAAACCACTCCGGTTAAAACTAGATGGAGAAGGAATAAGATTGATATAATTTGGGCAGCACTCCGACTAAAAGAAGAAGGAAAACTTGATAAGATGAAAAGAACTTGAAGAGATGACAGAACACTCCGGTTAAATGGATAAGCATGAAAAGAACATGATCCTCACAATTCGAGATGATGAGTGAAGAGAGCAACATCACCATGCCTCCGGAAGAAAGAATAGAAGATAGATCATTGAAATAAAAGAATGGAGAAGAAAATGCCAACTTCTGCCACAAATGAGCTTGGAAAGTACCCTTCCAAGAAGGTTATAACGGAGTTGTTGGAAAACCAACACCGAAAAGAATAACCTTGTAGTGGGCTTATGGAAACATCTCAAGACTATGAGGTGACAACCGGCCACTAATGGAAAACCATTGATTGATTGAGAGCACTAAAAAGATGAAAAAAAACTTCTTCACCGAGATGAGAAGGGGAAAATTGGATCATTGATAAGCACCACAAATAGCTACATTCCTTAGGGAAGGCTGTAGGTGAAATATAACCCAAGATAACTCCAATGAAGAGATTGATGGATTTTAAATACCTCATTCTTGACAACATGTGAAACGCGAAACCTGAATGGAAATTGCCAAGAATGATATAACACCACCTCAAAAGATAAGGTAGAAAGAATTGCACTTTGGAATGCAAGAATGATATAACACCACCATGTTTATTTTAGAGTATAGCTTGGCGGATCATAACTTCGAGAGAAATCTTGAAGAACAATTGAAGAATGAAAAGAATCCTTGAGGAACCACCATGTAGAGCCTCCATGAAGAACTCCGGTAATAGAAGGATGATGAAAAGAAAGAGAAATGGAAAACACAAGATGAAGCCTTGCAATGATTTAGATGGAGCTTCGCGACGATAATGCAGAAAACTTGGAACTCCGAAAAAGAAAAGATGAAGCACCTCGAACCGAGAAATGTGACATGATGACAATGATGGAAAGAAGAAACTAGATCACTTGGATGAAATAATAATAAGAATTATGTTATGCGTATCCTTCACCAATTTAATTGATGATAAGCAATGGATTTGGCACACTACTTATTCTTATGCAAGGATTGAAGAGAGATATAGCGCCAACTTGAAGAAGTCTTCGACGAATCACCGAGAGGATTGGAAAGGACGAACGAAATGATACGGTAATAAAGGAAGAGGAATCTTGAACGGACCACCGTAAAAAAATGAAAATGAAAGTAGCAAAGGCACAATTCACCGGGAAGAATTGGAAAACGAATGAAGATACTTGAGGGATTTAGATACAAGAGAATGAAGAGACCATGAACTGATTAGATAATACTTGAATGATGCACCGGTAAGATTTGGAGAACGGTAGCTACACGCTGAGAATGAAGAATTATGACGTGATGGCCTTCGGAGGAAAGAAATGGAAACAACTCATGAAATGCTCCGGATGGGTGAAAAGAATTCCCACAATCGAAAACAATTATGAGAGGATGGCATCAAACTTGAACTACAGTTTGCTAGGAAGGGTGTCAAAGGTTAGTGGTTCATGGCAATTTAGGAGGCTTGATAAGCAAGTGGTAGGTAACGCAGCATAGCGAAAGAACAAAGCAACTAGCATAGCAATGATAGTAATGAGATACAAGGTGACGGTCATCTTGCCTGAAATCCCGCTAGGAAGAAGAACGAGTCCATGAAGAAGACGAACGGAAGTGGTCGAACGAATCCTCACAACTCCGGAACGAAACCGAAGCTAACGAGAGAAGCAAACCGGAAAGAAGGAAACAACATGGTAAATGCACAAGCATAAACATGGCATGATGCACAAACAAGTATGATGCATGTCCGGTTTAATGAGGCATGGCATGGAAAAGTGCAACAGACAATACTACAAGTTACGAAACACCACATTCGAGTTATTTAGTTCGCTCTCGTTTAGGTACTCAACAATAGTAAATGTTGTTAAACATGGCAAGAGGTGAAACAAAAGTAAACTAGCTATTTAGGCAAGTTTAAATGAGGCCGGAAACAACAACCAACAATTCCGGAAAATCCTCATATGCAATTTATGAATTTGCTACTGTTCTGCCCTAAACAAAATTTTAATGTTGTTAAACAGCAAAACAAAATGCACCATGTTAAACCAGGCATTTTTCAACCCCATTTACATATAAAGTTTATTAAATTCCGAGTTACGGTTATTTAGTTATGAAATAAAGCATTTTAACATGGCATTTATGCAAATTTAATCAAACATCATTTTAAACATTTTTAACATAGATGAAAGTCGCATATTATGAAACTAGATGTAATTCTAAGCATTTTACATATAGAAATTAGTTACATAAGATGCACGGTTTGTGAGATATAAATGCATGAACATGAGGGTCTATTCTGTAAAACTGCAGTTTTCTGGATAAATGCGAAAATCACAGCGCAGGAAAAAAAAATACTACGGGCCGAGATAGATGGATCTGGGCTGCTCACATTGGGCTCCACGGAGCTGGCAGATCTGGGCCCGATGTGGTGCTGGAGTGGCTGGAGCTGGGCCAGTGGCTGGATCTGGCGCGGCTGGGCCTTGGCCAGCAGGCGAAGGGGAGGCAGCCCAGGTGAGGGAGTCTTGGACTAGGGGGTGTCCGGATAGCCGAACTATCGTCACGGCCGGACTCCAAGACTATGAGGATACAAGATTGAAGACTTCGTGCCGTGTCCGGATGGGACTTTCCTTGGCGTGGAAGGCAAGCTTGGCGATACGGATATGTAGATCTCCTACCATTGTAACCGACTCTGTGTAACCCTAACCTATCCGGTGTCTATATAAACCGGAGGGTTTTAGTCCGTGGGGACGGACAACAATCATATCATAGGCTAGCTTCTAGGGTTTAGCCTCCTTGATCTCGTGGTAGATCTACTCTTGTACTACCCATATCATCAATATTAATCAAGCGGTGAGTAGGGTATTACCTCCATCGAGAGGGCCCGAACACAGGTAAAACATCATGTCCCTTGTGTCCTGTTACCATCCGCCTAGACGCACGATTCGGGACCCCTACTTGAGATCCGCGGTTTTGACACGAAATTGGTGCTTTCATTGAGAGTTCCTGCGTGTCGTCGCCGATAGGCCCGATGGCTCCATCGATCATCAACAACGACGCGGTCCGGTGAGACTTTTCTCCACAGCGGATCTTCAGATTCGGCAGCTTTGCTTGCGGGCAATTAATTGGCCATCCGGAGCAGATCGAAAGCTATGCCCACAGCCATCAGTCGATTTGGAAGTTTGAACTATACGGCCGATATCCGCGGAGACTTGATCTTCGACGGATTCGAGCCACAGCCAAGCGTGCCGCACTGTCTCGATGGGCATGATCTAGCTCTGCAGCCAAACAATGCCCTGGAGGTCGCACTCGCTTCCGCTCCGACCCTTAATCCGGAGCCGGATTCCCCGATCGAGGACGAGTGGTTGAACACCGCCTCGGGGGCTACCATCTCTACGGCGATTGAGCCGAACTCCATCCCTGTCATTTGCGAAGACCTCGACTCCAGGGTGTCGGACTCCTCTCCGGACTTCGAACCCTCCGCGCCCCTGCCAATCGAATCCGATTGGGCGCCGGTCATGGAGTTCACTGCCGCGAACATCTTTCAGCACTCGCCCTTTGGCGACATCCTGAATTCACTAAAGTCTCTCTCTTTATCTGGAGAGCCCTGGCCGGACTATGGACAGGAAGGTTGGGATGCGGACGACGAAGAAATTCAACGCCCACCCACCACCCACGTTGTAGCCACTGTCGATGATTTAACCGACATGCTAGACTTCGACTACGAAGACATCGACGGTATGGACGACGATGCCGGAGACGACCAAGACCCAACGCCTACAGGGCACTGGAAGGCCACCTCGTCATACGACATATACATGGTAGATATCCCAAAAGATGGGAACGGTGATGGAACAACGGAGGATGACCCCTCCAAAAAGCAACGAGCGCCCGGCGTCGTGGCGCCGCTCTAAATCCCGCCACAAAGAAAACGGTGATTCCGATGCGGAGATAATAACACCCGGACAAGATCAAGACAACCCCTCGGCGGGACTCGGTAGCGAAGCAGGACTCCAGCAAGCATAGGGCACTAGTCTATATTACTTGTTAAGTTACTCCCACCATGATAGTGGGGAATAATTTAGACTAGTGCCTTGCATAGGACACTAGTCTATATTATTACCTTTGTAGTGTAAAGTAATATAAAAGTAGTATCATAGACGATTGCATTTATTAAATTGTAGACTCATTTTGCTTTAGGTTGCATTATGTCACAATAACACATTATGTTCTTTTAAACACCTCTCTCCTCATTAACTACATGCTACATAAGCACATTTGTGTAAGTTACTCCCACTATGACCAGCGTTATGTTACAGTAACATATTATGTTATCACAAATACCTCTCTCTTTATTAACTACTTGTCACATAAGCAAACTTGCCTTAGAGGTGTTTATTAGCTAAGTTACCCTGCTATGACCACCTTTAGGTCATCTTCAAGCCCGGTCTGGATTCGGTCAATATGGCAAGCGCCCATTTAACCATATCCCCTATATATTCATCTCTGTTTTTCAAGTCCGTGAAGATCTCAAAATAATAGTGTAAAAAATTCATCGGTGAAAATATGCAAACGTGACAGAAGTTCTAATTTAAATATTACAGTCTAACTAAGTTTTGAAATAAAATAGTTCAAACTTAAATTCAACTCGCATATCTGTTCTAGTTGTTCCCTTTGTCCGCCCACATATACTCAATTAAATCTTTCTCATGATACTTATGAGTTGCTCGATGCCGAATTTCTTGATGCATTTGGACAAATCATCAAACTGGCCAGATTATAATGTGAAAATTCGATAGGATCACCCATATCCTTAAATTTCAGAGTTCCAGCAACATCTTCGCGCTCATCCACCACAATTATATTGTACATGATCACACAACATGTCGTGACCTCACACAAAGTCTCTGGACCTCATTGTTTAGGAGTTCCATGAACAAATGCAAAGGAATGGAGCACTTCTAATGCCCTCTTCATATCCTTTCTACCTCTTTCTTGTCGTTTTGGCAAAGTTAGCTCTTTTCTGATCAACTGGCTCATAGATGATCTTTACTAAGGTATTCCATGGAAGATAGATACAACCAACCAGATAACAATCCATGTTGTGCTCATGCAATTGACAGTATAATTGCACGAGGGAGCTTGTCCTTTAGTCAATCTAGCAAACAATGAGATCTATGCTTTTCACAAGCACAAGATGTGCTTCTCGCACAAACATAAGTTGTGCTTCTTCCTTTTTTGTGAAGCACAAGTTGTGCTTTCATGCGGAATGGAAAACACAGATTATGCTTCTCGCAGAAATAGATGTTGTGTTTTTCCTTTTTAGGGGAAGTACAACTGTACTTCTCGTAGAAGCACATGTTGTGCTTCTTGCGAAAAAGCGTTACTTCCTACAAAAGGAAAATGAGAAAAAAATGTTGTTCACCAAAGCTTAGGAAAAACAATGTCCTTCACCAAAGCTTAGGAAAAACCAAGCAAAAGCTGAGAAACCCAAAAAACCTGAAATCTGCAAAAAAAAAAAGAACATGCTACTATGGAGTGTACCAAGCGTGCGACACATGACGGCTATTGGGCACATCAACTGGAACTCTCTTAGGAAGCAAAAGTGCCCGTTGGGTGTACCCGTTAGTTAGTTTTCTCAATATTGCCTCTTATGTTAAAAAAGAACTGAGTCAACCACATTCTTTTTCTTTCTAGAGGGAAAGAGCGAAAATTACTAATTGAGGAGTACTCCTTTCAAAGATCACATTCACCTGCCCTAATTACGACAAGTCGCGCGTTGTATGTGTGCCACTTGTCGCAACCTGTGAGCTTTCCCCTTTTTCGTAGATCTGTTTATGCAAAACTCTTTATCCCTTAAACCGTGCGTCAAAATCTTGAATCGTTTTCACCGTGGGATCCTTGCACCGAGATCTTCAAAACTAGAATCCATGTTAATAGATTTTGACAAACTGTTTTTCACGAAAAAATGCGGAAAAAACAGAAGAAAAAACCAATTCGAGAGCACATTTTTTTCCTTTCCGGCAACCGTTTCCGAGAGGTACGGCCGTGCCTCTTGCGAAAGCAAAGCCGTGCCTCTCTGACAAAAAAGAAATAACACGTTTTTTCTGTTTTCCGAGAGGCATGGCCGTGCCTCTCATGAAAGCAAAACCGTGCTTCTCGGGGAAGCAAAACCGTGCATCTTACAGAAAAAAAAAGAAAAAACACATTATTTTTTTCGTTTTTCGAGAGGCACAACCGTGCCTCTCGCATAAGCATAACCGTGCCCCTCGCTGTAGCAAAACCCCGCCTCTCACGAAAGGAAAAAAGAAAACACGTTTTTTCGTTTTCGAGAGGCACGACGCACGGAAGGAAAAAAAGTTTTTTCGTTTCTGAGAGGTACGGCCGTGCCTTTCGCAAATCCATGCCTCTCACGAAAGCAGAACCGTGCCTCTTGCGAAAGGAATAGGAAAATAAACACGATTTTTTCCAAAAAAATAAATTATTTTTGCCTTTTTTCGTCCAAAAGTACGAAAGACCGGTGAGAACCCAAAAGTCAAAAAAACCTTGGAAAAACCATCAAAAAGCCAAAAACTTGTGCGTAAAAATAAAATAAAAAATAAAATACGAAGGAAGCGCCCAGAGCGCGACACGTGACGGCGGCTAAGAGCGCGTCAAGTGGCGCGCTCGCAACCCATCCCAGATGACCCTTGAGAAGGCTGGAAATGAGCGCTCTTCAGTTACTTGCTCGCGGGAAAGAGAGCCAACAACTGGCCCGTATATGTTGAAACGACCCACACACCCACTCAAACCTAGCCGCCATCTTTGCCTATGTTTTTTAAGGGGAAAACTTCAACTTTACAGACAGATTATGTAGTAGAAGACTGTCGAAGTGATTCAGAAAACAACACTCTTCCGGCATTAGAGTCCCCAAACGCTAGGTTTGCTTCTCTTTTTGTGCCGCAAAAGATAATCATGGGTTTCTGATTGCTTTGTTGGAGTTGTGTCAAAAATTATGCACGGGATAAATTACAGTTGTACTTTTTTTTAGAATTACTGCCATTTTATTCAAGAAACAAAGCTCGGAATGTCATCCGATATTACATCTAAGATACAATCTGGAGGAACACCAAACCAGATATTACACAGCTCCTCCCCAACCCCAATCTTAGCTAATTTATGTGCAACAACATTTACAAATCTACTAACCCACGAAACTCTGAAACCTACACGAGTGGCAAGCATCTGTTTAATCTCCCTAATCCATGGACCCGCCACTGAAAGATCTTGTTGCAAATGATTGATCATCTGCACAACAGTCTTGCTATCCAGTTCTACATGTACCCATTCAATGTTCAAATCCATCGCCACCTGTAGAGCCTGTTTGCAAACTAAAATCTCTGTCGCCTCAGGATCAACGAAATGCGAGAAGTGGTGACAAAGTCCAGCAATGAACGCCCCATTATGATCCCGAAAAACAACGCCACCACCACCTTTTCCACCATGTTTAGATACAGCTCCATCCGAGTTAATTTTAACCCAGCCCTCATCAGGCACCTTCCACCTCTTGCTAGGTTGTACATTAGATTCCTGCACCTTTGGCTGGTGGATACCCCTCCATTCCTGCATATAATGGACAACATCCTCCATTATTTCATGTGGTGAAGCAATCATTTTTCCATCACGAGCTTCATTTCTAGCAAGCCAAAGACCACACACCGCGTGAATCATAATCTCATGCTCATCATCCTTAGCTCCAGTGAGCCATTCCAACAGCCATTGAGCCAGATCTCTTTGCGAATCCATCGATAGAGGCGTATTTGCCACCCCTATCCCTTTTTCAGATTGCAACAATTTCCAGAAGAGAGTAGAGTGAGGGCAAGACCAAAACCTGTGCAAGATAGTTTCCTCTCTTCCACACGCAACACAGAACACTCTCGGCTTGATCTGCCGCCGATGTAGCTCAGATCCAACTGCAAGGCCATTACGAAGTAATCTCGAGAAATGAATTTTAGCTTTACCAGGAGCATTAGTATCCCATAGCGCCAAGTATGCTTTGTGTATATCAATAAAAGATGAAGATTCAGGCAATCACGACTTCATCCTTTTCATAGCCATCGGTAAATAGTAAGCGGAGCGAACTGAGAAAATTCTGTTTTTAGTAAAATTCCAAGCTAGGAAATCCTCTAAATTGGGACCACCAACAACAATTTGCTTTATATCTGACACGTCCGACTCCGAGAACACCTCATCAACCTTCTCAAAATCCCATGCAGTATCCTCAGAATTCAGTAGATCAGCAACCTTTGTAACACCTTGGATATATTGCTGACCCAGTGGTCGCAAGAATCCATTCCTCGGGATCCAATTATCATGATGGATATTAACACGGGAACCATCACCAATCCTCCAAACTAAACCTTCTCTCAGAAGATCTCTTCCATAAATGTACTCCGGAATGTGTACGACGCATTTGACTGACATGTTGTTGTCAATATAGAGTTATCCCTGAAATACCTTGCTTTTAGCACCCTAGCAACCAGGGAGGAAGGTGACGACAAGATCCTCCACGCCTGGTTGGCCAAAAGAGCCTGATTAAAAGCTTTTGAATCCATGAAACCCATTCCACCATCCCTCTTCGGTGCACACATCTTATCCCACGAGACCCAATGAACTTTCCTTTCACCATTCATCGCACCCCACCAGAATTTTGAAGAGATCAAGTCAGGTTCCTGCACGTCTTCTTTGGAAATGAAAACAACTCATGGTGAACGTAGGTGTAGCTTGTAGTCCCGATTTGATAAGCACCTCCCTAGCTTGTTTGGAGAGTCCTTGACCCTTCCAACCCGTCACTTTCCCTTTCGAACATTCAGTCACATATTTAAAAGTCCCATCATTTGATCTCCCAATCGTAATGTTTGTACAGAAATACGCAGGCACTCACCTGCCAAGTCCTGACGCCTGCGCATTTTGCCTTGCGATTCACGCAATAGTTTATTCCCGCACAAGGGCATAGTAGAAAAGAAAATCATTGGAAAAAAATTAGGTTCAATGATGAAACTTGTTTTTGCATCTAAAATCGACAGGTTTCAACCAGTTTCAGAGATATAATTTCAAGCAATTTTTTCTGTCAGTCGTAGACACAAAATAATTGTTTTTATCGGTCGCTTCTACTAAGTTTCAACATTGAAACTATAGTATTTTTCTAAGAATTGTCAAAATATATTGAAAATGGATCTTACTAGAGGCTACCGCGCGCTTTGCTGCTTCATTTTTCACCCCCAGGATTAACATTTTTCTTCTTCTTTAGCACGTTATTACGGCCGATGTTTTATTCTAGTTTATCTGCGTTGGTTTGGGTTTTAATTATGTTCTGGCGTTGTTTTCTCATCTAGATATCGTATTGGGCTGCTGGCCTTTTCTGTCTTATTTTGTTGGCCTGCTGTTGAAGATGGGTTTTGTTTTGAGAGGAGAGCTTTTTTGTTCGGTGCGTGCTTCGGTGTCCTTACATGTTTTGAACTCGGTTCAGACAGTGTTGGTTCTTTGAGCATTTTGGGAGCTACTACTCCACAGTAAAACGATGAAATCGTTGATATAACGCTCACTTATGGGCCAGGTCATCAAGCACTCGCTCGCTTGCTCAGTTTCTTTTTGGGAAAAGTCCAAAATAAACCTTAAATTTATAGAAAAAACCTAAATCAAACCCTCGATTTTGAATCCCTGAAATAAGCACACCGAACTCTTTAATCCCAGTCTATTTTAAACCTTAAGCACGCTTTCAACGGGATTGTCGACGTGGCAGGCTAGGGCCGGATGCGACTGGGCCGGCCCATCAGGCGTGAAGCGTCTTTTCCTTTATTGTATCGCGCGACCTAAATATACCGAAGGAAAACAAAAAGTCCAGGATTCGAACTTGGGACATCGTGCTTCTAACCTCACCCAGCGGGCCACTAAAAGACTTTACGTGGCAAATGTGAAGCACAAACAGATTTAATAACATAGAACAACGTCGAGATTTGAAACATTTTTGCAAACTTTAGAAGTAGGAGTATTTTCTTGAAAATTGTCAACAATTCTGAGCGACACACCCCATACAAGTGGGCCTTATAGAGACCCCACGGCGCAGGACGGACCAGGAGGCTCTAAATCGTTGAGCTTAGTATTTGAATAAAAATGTTCAGTGTGTGTTTACAAAATGTTCACAGTGTATTTTAAAAATATTCAATGTACATTTATCAAATTGTAAATATATATTTTAAAAAAATGTTTAATGTGTATCTGAAAATGTAGAACTTTTATAAAAAAATGTTTAATGTATATTTAAATAAAGTGGACATGTATTTATAAAAAATATGAATAGAAAATCTCCAAAAAATCAGTAGAGAAAACACACAGAAAAAAAATCAAAGAACCGATAAAGAAAAACACAATGAAGGAAAAAAAATACGGAATCGATGTGTGGCTATTATTAGCGACGCACTGCCACACCCGATCGCAGGCTCACAACCTGGGCCATCAGCCGCCACTAAGAAGGAGAGCGCCAAGAGAGCAGACACACACTTACGTGTACAAGGAAAAAATGTCGCATAAATCGCTACAACTCAGCACTGAGTAGGCCCGTATACATGTAACGGCCGAAACACAGCCCAATGTATTGGCCCAGAACCGACCCCAAAAATCACGAGGCACCAGGAGCGTGCAAATCCTGAGAGCTCAATAACTGTATAGATTTGAAAGCGTTGATCACGGAAAATACGAATATGAAAACATAACTTAATTAAAATTATCATAAAGATATAAAACTTTGAAAACCGAAAGCCAAAATAAAAAGCGGGCACTAGGGATATGCGTGCCCCCGCACTTGCGTGCCACAATCCTCTCCCAGTGTTTGTAGACCGAGTATATGCACCCTAGGTGGAAAATGCACAGGAGCTCCTGGGTGCTCCACGCCCCTATATGAATATCAAATTCAAAAAATATTAGGAAAATTAAAAATAAACTGAAATCTTGGGATATCAAACATGGGTGCCCAATCTACTCTTATGTGAAGTTTCGTGAAAACAATACCAAACAACCTATCCGTGACAAAGAAAATACAGTCCAACCTACGATCCACCCAAAAGTTTTTTTATACATAGGATTTTTTTTGTATTTTTATTGAGCGTACCACGAATGTCATTTTCTCACGGAACTTCGCATAGGAGTAGATTGGGAACCCAAGTTTGATACCCTAAAATCCCAGACTTTTTTTTGAATTTTCCTGGTATTATTTTTCAAATTTAATCTTCATATAGGGTGGTGAAGAACCCATGAGCCAAAAATCCGCATCCCACCCTAGGCCTCTTATATAATATATGAGCTCGACACGGCGTAATTTATCCAATCTATATCTATACTCTATATCTATATCTATACCTACTATTAAAGGGAATATGTATTCTTGGTTTGGTCCCTGATTTTAGTCCGTTTTAATCCATTATTATGTTGACTTTGTTCTTTTTTTATACAATCGTACGTCTCATACTAGGCCGTGTTGGGCCTGGTTTTCACGTTGCGCAACTGGTTTATGCTTTGTATTCGTAGCCTCCCAAATCCCAATCTGTTCGACCATGAGTGTCCATGTAGAATCCGATTCCTGCTGAGAAACGGAAGTCGTATACATATCTGGAACCAGTTACATGAGTACCAGAAGCTACAAATAAAGGAAAATAGTCGGCTAATCCCCTCGGGGTCCCATTGATTTCCTGCACGCTCAGTGGTTGTTCCTATACCCCGGTCCTAGGCGGCCCTGCAACGATGCGTACCGGCTAGGAGACGGGATCACGCTCTCCTCCAGCGCATCCTAGCGGCTGGGTGACGAGAGCTCACTCTCCGCTCATCCCAACAGCTTCTTCGGCGACACCGACGAGAGGCAAGCGAGAGCCTTACTGGGCTACTCCGTGCATGAGTTGGAGACCTCTGCAACTGGTCGGTCAGGAAATCGGGCCGCACAACGGGCGGAACGGAGGGGGGAGTGGTGCAGGGTGAGGCGGCGGGGTGGCGTGGGCTCGACCTTATCTTGCAAGCGACAGCTAGAATCAGCAGTGTGGTCGGTGACTGGCTGGGTGGGCGGGCGCTGCTAGCCTGTCCATCGAGCCGTCTCCTAAGCTGTCACCTAACCTATGTGCTGCTCCTCTCCATGGCTTCGGCGTCCACCCTGACGGCGGCGTCAACTACTTAGCGTTGTCTCCCCAAATATTACCTTCGTAGATACATGGGGCTGCCTCCAAACAGCAGTCCCCATCCCGTCTAGCTTGCTGCAGAATCCACACAGTGGCGAATAACTGAATACTGAATCAAAGTTGCATATGTGATCTGCCTTATGCGTTACTGGTGGATTATCTTACTGGTGTTGGTTTGTGTGAAGCGTGCTGAATTGGAGAAGCAGAGATGCATATGTATTGCATGTGTTTTGCTTGTACATGCCTGATGTCTGTGCTGAATTCTGTTTGTTGTTTTTTGTCCAGGTAAGTTGAGGCATAAAACAAGGACTAAGGTTGGAAAAAATAGTTGTTGTGATGGTAAAGAAAATATTGTGTTTTTTGTTAATAAATGATTACAAAGTTTAAAAGATTTTCTTTAAGATTTTGATGAGACGCTTGACAAGGCAGGAACAATTAATTAGATGTGTATCATTTGTACCACATTAAAAATGTTTTAGTGATGTTTCCATGTATCTTGGTTAAGATCAAAGTTTGCATGAACTGAACGTGTTTTGCGGATACAATCATCAGAAAATTTGAACGTGTTTTGCGGATACAATCATCAGAAAATTTGAATACAGTTCTGTTATTTTTCCCATTGCAACGCACGGGCATATGTCCTAGTATAATAGAACATATGTATAGGGCGTGTGATGACATGTGTCGGCACCGAAATGACGAGTGTGCCATATTGTAGCGGCATCAATGGGGAGGAGCGACCGTAGTCATTCCTCGGGATTAGCTGATTATCGGTAAATCTCATTAATGAATATCTGTGCTCTGCCTCGTGTGATTGTTTGATCACCGGTAGATCAACATGCACATCAAATAATTCTAACAAATGATATCATGAATAAAAGTTTTAAGAAAGTCATAGAAATACAAAAAATAATGTGTGATCAATCGTGTTTGCATGAGCAGTCAGTGAGGCGCCACATGTGGACGAGTGGTCGATTGGGATACATCCAAACTCCGGAAACAATCAGAAGCGTTGCCATAGGCGCATGAAGCAGTAGACGTGCGCACAAGAAGAATGTGAGCAGCGGGGCATTGGTGCATGTCTTCGTCTACAGATTTGATCAGTTCGATCGAAAGCGGCTGCAGCAGTGACGAATCGCACGACAACAACATAACAAACTTTTCATTTCGAAAAAAAGGAAAACAGCACAACAGACAGAGTGCTACGCTGTGTGGTGCACCGAGAGCCAAGGCGTACTTGGCCAGCTGGTGGACTAGAGTGGCCCATATTTTTTTTTGAGGGAAAGCCATCATGACGGTTTATATTTCATGTGAAAATAAGGATACATCGTTTGATAGGACGTCCACTAGAAAACTCGGAGGCTCCGACTTCCAAACAATAGTTCGAGAGGTCTCCGAATTCCTAGCCAACACATCGGCCGCCATATTGGCTTCTCTAGGACAATGATTAAAAACAATAAAACTAAAATTACGAGCTAAGAAAGTACATTCTTCATAGATTGCCGCCGCATGTCCGAGGAAGTTCCCGCCGTTCTGCATAACATCAATCATCTCCATGCAGTCCGCTTCGACATAAAGTTTGTTGCAACCCATATCATTAGCAAGTAACAACCCATTTCTCAGAGCCCTTGCTTCTGCCGTCGCCAAGATCCTCCACAAAGGGAATGTCCACGCACGAAGCAGCTATAAAATTTCCCATGTCATCTCGCAGGATAGCTCCTGTACTCCCAGAGCCGCTGTCCATCTCAAAACCCGCGCCGACGTTCAATTTTATAATTCCCTCAGGTGGCCTCTCCCAGTCGTGCCTCCTGATCTTTGTGTTCTTATTTCTAGCTCTCATGAAATTTTTAGCTATAGCCGCAATAGCCTGCCCGATCTGGACGGGTCCTGTAGAAACTCCTCGTGGGTGTAGCGGCGACGCTCCCCCACACATACCATACAGTGGTTGCCACCAGTGCATTGCGTTGGACTCCGCTTCTGATTGCCTGTAGGCTGCTCTTGGACATAAACATGTCAGCTAGTACTGATCCTCCCTCACGTTGTGCAGTACATATCTCAGCCACCAATTGTCCTAGACCCAGGATGCGCCACACATCTTGTACTCGTGGGCATAAGAATAGGGCATGTTTAATACTCTCACAATCGATACTGCACATAGGACATTGCGAACTCGTGATCATATGTCTATTTGCTAGAACCCCCAGACAAGGGATGGCTCCAAGTAAGGCTCTCCACACATGAATCTTTATCTTGGCTGGTACACTTAATTTCCAAATGGTACTCCAAATAGGACTAGTACTTGAGGATTGAACTGAGTTTGTCATTCTCAACTTTCGTCCATGTTGGTGTTCCCACTCTTCATGATAAGCTGATCGTACAGAAAAAATACCGTTCTTATTGCAGTGCCAAGAGACAAAATCATTCATCATACCTATAGCCAGAGGTATATTCAGAATATGATGTACATCGACTGGCCAAAATAATTCATTAAGCAACTTCTCATCCCAAGCTCTATTCTCTTCATCTATCAACTCAGAGACACGTGTGATAACAATATTACCCCTCGGTGTCATTACTCCCCGTGTAGGGCTGGTTGGGATCCATGGATCCTCCCATATGTTTATTTGAGAGCCATCCCCTACTCTCCATATATGCCCTCTCTTGAAAGTTTGTATCCCAGTCCATAGGCTCTGCCATGTATAAGAACTACCCTTCTTAAGACTACAATTGAGAAGGTCGCCCTCAGGAAAATATTTAGCCTTCAACACTCACGCACAAAGTGATTCTGGTTCAGACAACAACCTCCAACACTGCTTAGCCAAAAGTGCCAAATTAAAACAGTGCAAGTCTCTGAATCCCATGCCTCCTCTCTCTTTTGGAACACACATCCTCCACCATGCAAACCAATGCATATGTTTTTTTATATCATCATCGCCCCACCAATACTTAGACATGGCCGTTGTAATGCTATTGCACACCTGTTTGGGCAATTTAAAAACTGACATAGCATCTGACGGATAGCTCAGTATCCGCCTTTCAAAGAAGACCTCCCTACCTCCCATAGATAACAGTTTTTCTTTCCATCCCCTTATTCTGCACAGAACTCTGTCAATAAGACGTTGAAAACAATCTGACCTGTCAATTCCCACAATTGGGGGTAGTCCCAAATATTTGTCCGTGATCGCCTCCGCCATAATATTTAGAGTTGTGCACACCTCCACTCGAGTTTCAACAGGGGTACATGGGCTAAAGAGAATACTCGATTTAGCTTCACTCACCAGTTGTCCCGAGGCAGCACAGTAATTATCAAGTGCTCTCCAAAGACTATTAGCATTTGCTGCATCGGCCCTCATAAGGATAAGAGAGTCGTCGGCAAACAGTAGATGTGAAACCGGTGGGGCGTCCCGGCAAACCCGAACTCCAAGCAAATTACCCGCCTCCTCTTCCTGCGTAATCAAGCTAGAAAGGCCTTCAAAGACAAAGCAAGAATAAGTATGGCGAGAGGATCCCCCTGTCTAAGACCCCTGGATGGAACAAAATAGTCAGATAAATCATTATTAACTCGGACTTGGTACCTTACAGATTTTACACACTCCATAATCAATGCCACCCAGCTGGGCCTAAACCCCAGTCTTAGTAAAACCTTCTCCAGAAAACACCACTCGACCTGGTCGTAAGCCTTGTGCATATCAAGTTTCACCGCACAAGTACCATATTTACCAACCGTTTTCCTCTTAATTGCATGATATGATTCAAAAGCCACAAGAAAATTATCCGTGATGAGCCGCCCCGGAACAAAGGCGCTTTGGTTTGGTGAAATAATATCTGTCAATAGAAACTTAAGCCGACTCGCTAAAAGTTTAGAAATCACCTTGTATACCACGTTACATAGACTGATAGGACGGAATTGTGTAATCACATTCGGATTTTCAACCTTCGGGATTAGAACAATGGTGGTGTTATTCCACCCCTCAGGGATCTTCCGTGTGTTAATGGCCAGCAACACCTCATCAATCAAGTCCTCGCCAATTATATGCCAGAACTATTTATAAAAAACAGCATGTAACATGTCCGGGCCAGGCGCTTTTAAGTCGCTGATATTGTACATCGTGATAGATTGAGATATTGGAGAAGTAATTGTTGTATTGATTGGGGCCTCAAGGGCTGTTTATATAGATTACAAAGCTTGGGCTCCAAGGCTAGACTAATAGAGATAGATTACAATACGAATAGACTTTATACTCTAAGATCCCCCGCAGCCTCAACGTCAGGTGAAACAATGTTGAGACTGGAGCGTATGTCGGTGAACGATGCAGTCGGGAGTCCTTTGATAAAAATGTCAGCAAATTGGGCACTTGTAGGAACATGAAGAACGCGAACCTTGCCAAGAGCCACCTTTTCACGAACAAAGTGAATGTCAATCTCAATATGCTTTGTGCGACGATGTTGAATTGGATTGGAAGCCATGTATACTGCAGACATGTTATCACAGTAAACAATGGTAGAATGTGGGAGCGGACGATGAAGTTCAACGAGAAGCTGCCGTAGCCACACCGCCTCGGCCATAGCGTGAGCAACCGCCCTATACTCAGCCTCAAAGAAGACACGGAAACTGTTATCGCCTTTTAGAACACCAAGAAACAAGATTATCACCCAAATAAACGCAAAAATCCGGATGTAGATCGTCGAGTATCCGGACAACCCGCCCACCGCATCGTAATAAATTGTCAAGCTTGTAGGTGAAGAAGAATTAATAAGGAGACCGTGATCAAGAGTGCCTTTTAAATAGCGGAGAATGCGTCGACATGAGCGGATGAGGAGCACGAGGATCATGCATAAAGAGACAAAGCTTGCTTTGAACTGAATAGGAGATTTCGGGACGAGTAAGAGTGGCATATTGAAGAGCGCCATGATGCTACGATATAAAGTAGGATCAGAAGAGGATCACCATCACCGACAGCTTTAGCACCAACGCCGGCCGGAGTACGAGAGGGTTGACAATCGGACATACGAGCGAGAAAGCAAGTCCAAAATGTATGACCGTTGAGAAAGAAAGAGGGAAGATTTTGTGCGAGAAACATGAATACCTAGAAAATGATGAAGAGGACCAAGATCAGTCATGGAAAACTCCCGACTGAGAGAAGAGACGGCATGTTGAAGAAAAGAATCAGAACTAGCCGTGAGAATGATATCATCAACATAAAGCAAGAGGTAGGCAGTATGAGTAGAAGACTGATAAACAAAGAGAGAAGAATCGGATTTGGAGGGAATAAAGCCTATGGTTTGAGTAAAAGTAGCAAAGCATTGAAACCATGCACGAGGAGCTTGTTTAAGGCCATAAAGAGATTTGTTGAGGAGACAAACAAAATTTGGAGATGAGGGATTCTCAAAACCAGAGGGTTCTTGACAATAAATAGTTTCATTGAGAGTGCCATGAAGAAAAGCATTTTAACATCAAGTTGATGAATAGGCCAAGAAGAGGAAACAACAAGACTAAGAACAACACGAATAGTGCTTGGTTTAACAACAGGAGAAAAAGTCTCATCAAAGTCAATACCAGGCTCTTTGGGAGAAACCACGACACACCCAACGAGCTTTGTAACGAGCGAGAGTGCCATCGGAATGAAATTTATGACGAAAAACCCATTTGCCAGAAACAATGTTAACACCAGGAGGTTTGGGAACAAGAGTCCATGTATTATTTTGTCAAGAGCTTCAAATTCATCGCGCATAGCGTAAAGCCGAGAGAGGGTCAAGAAGAGCTCACTTATAACTGGTTGGAATAGGAGAGATGGTTGGGGTGGCGGTAAGATTGAGACGCGTTTGGTGGGGAGAAGAAATCCTCGTTTTCCACGGGTGCACATGACATGATCATTGGTGAGCGGTGGTATAAGAATGGCATTGGGTGGCAGTGGGTTTTCGGTTGAAGAGGACGGTGAGGAAGAAGAATCAGAGGTGGTGGGTGTCGAGGGAGTTGCCGCGGTAGGATGTGGTGAGGGAAAGACGGCTGGGGTAGAGGATGCGATTCTTGGGAGAGGTGGGGGGGCAGGCGGGAGGGTGGCTAACGTTGGGCGATTCCGGTGAGAAACGGAACAAGATTCCATGGCAGCAGAGATGACCGAAGGCCGAACTAGGGAAGGGGTTTTGGTGGTGGCGGATTGTGGTGGAATCGGTGTTGTGGTTGTAGTGATGAAAAAGGAAAAGTATTTTCATCGAATGTGACATGACGAGAGAGAATGATACGACCGGAAGATGGTTCAAACAACGATATCCTTTGTGATCATCAGAAAGACCAAGGTGAATGCAAGGTAGTGAGCGTGGTTCTAGTTTGTTGAAGGCGGTAGAGGCGATGTTGGGAAAGCATAGACAGCCAAAAACACGCAGAAAAGAATAGTCAGGGTGGGAGAGAAAAAGAGATTGGAAAGGCGAATAAAGAGGGTAAGTTTTAGTTGGTCGAATATTAAGGAGTGTGGCGGTGCGAAGGGCTTCAACCCAAAAACGGGAAGGAAGAGAGGCTTGTAAAAGCAATGTGCGAAGAACATCATTAATAGAGCGAAGACAGCGTTCAGCTTTACCATTTTGAGAAGATGTATAAGGGCATGAAAAGCGAAGAAGAATGCCTTGGGAGAGAAAGAAGGTGCGGTTTTGGGTGTTATCAAATTCACGACCGTTATCACATTGAATAAATCGAATTGGCAAGCCAAAGTGTGTGATTACATATTGTCGAAAGTTCAGAAAGATTGCAGGTACTTCAGATTTAGCGCGGAGAGGAAAGGTCCAAGTATAGTGAGAATAATCATCCAAGATCACAAGATAATATTTATAACCAGAAACACTAGGGACTAGGGAGGTCCATAAATCACAGTGAAGTAACTCAAAAGGAAAAATACTAATGGTAGTAGAGGTTTCAAAAGGTAATCTAACATGTTTGCCGCATTGACATGCATTACAGAGAGAGGGATTATGGGGACTGCTAGAACTAGTGATATAAAATTCTTGGAGTAAAGACGTCAAAGTGTTTTTGCTGGGATGACCGAGGCGACGATGCCATAGATCAACGGATGCGAGTATGGCACGAGGGGTGGATGTGGGCGTGCCATGAAGAGGATAAAGATCGCCCGTGCTATTGTACCGAGCGAGGACCGCCTCGTTGTCGATTCTTCACAGACAAACCAAAAGGGTCAAAGGCCAGGATAACTTTGTTGTCAATGCAAAATTGTCTAACAGAAATAAGATTTTTGATGATGGAAGGAACCACAAAAATATTGCGGAGAAGAAAATTGGCATGAGAGGAAGGGATGTAAGAGTGACCGGTGCATGAAACAGGGATGGTGGAGCCATCGCCAATGGTGATAGTGGAAAAAGCAGAAGGAAAACAAGCTGACAATAAATTCATATTTGAAGACATATGCATTGATGCACCAGAATCGAAAATCCAATTCGTACCTGCGTCGTTGAGGACAAAATTGTTCATGGCATTGATAAAGGCGGCTTGGTCCCAAGCCGGCTGTTGGGGAGGAACAGAGGGGCCAGGAGCTTGCATGTTGACGTAGGGGATAGCAGATGGGTAGTATGTGATTGGGGCCTGCATGTTGCCGTAGAAGACCGGCATGGTGTTGGAGGCTGACGGCGGTCTGGCGCGTCCGGTAGGCGGAGTGGGAGTGGCGGTGTAGACGCGGCCGCGGCTGGGTCCAAGGAGTCCCGGAGAGCCGGTGGCTGGGCGAAGACCGGGGCTCCACGTGCCCGTGTCGCAGGAGGGGCACCATACGGTGAGGGGGCCGACCAAGGCACCGACCAAGCTCGACGAGGCCAGTCAAGGATCATCTTGAGGAGGCCATGACAACGGAGCTGGTGGCGCGGGAGCGGTGGATGACGGGTTTGGGAGGGAGGTGTTTGGGTAGTTGTAGAGGAAGAAGTAGGGGATGGGGCGTCGGCGGCGCGGAACTCGGCCATGGAGAAGAGGGGCCGGATCGGCCGGGCAAAGAAGCGGGCGGCGGAGCCATACCAAAAGTGGAAAACCTAGGCGTCAGATACCATGATAGATTGAGATATTGAAGAAGTAATTGTTGTATTGATTGCGGCCTCAAGGGCTGTTTATATAGATTACAAAGCTTAAACTTTAAAACTAGACTAACAAAAATAAATTACGATACGAACAGACTTTATACTCTAAGACATCGCTTTCTTCACTTCCTCGCGTAAATAGGCCCTGTTTAGTTCAGCATTCATCGCCTCAGTAACACGTGGTTTGATTTTCTCTATGACATGAGCATTCGGTTCCAGAAGACCAGATGTGTTCTTACCCATACTTTGGAGGCTTGGTGGTGTTTTTACCCGGGAAAAAGAAGGTGGGGCTGCAGCGGCAGTCTAATAAGGGCGCGACTATGTGTTGCTCACTGCGACGCTTACGAACAACTCGCTGCAAGGAGCGGAAACTGGGCCCGCCCAGAAACCAGCTGCATTCACGTGGTTTTTTCGTCACATTTTTTTATTCCAAATATTTTATGCATATAATTAAAAGACACTTTACATAAAAATTTAAATATGTTAATCATGTATTAAAATGTTAAACACGTAAAGAAAAAAATGTTAATCATGTGTACGAAAAATGTTTGTTACATTAAAAATGTCACATCAGTAAAAATATGTAGCAAACTGAGCGTAAGGGCAATGCACAATGGTTGATAAGATAGTCTTATCCTAAGTCTTGCATGTAATTTAAAGATAACAAAAAAAATGTCTACAATGGGTCATCTCTTAGATTTATCTTCAATAACTAGCTATTCCTAAAAACGCGGTGAGATATATTATGCTAAGAGATCATCTCTTGCCTTGTCTTAAATAAGAGAAGACACACATTTTCTTATGAGTTATCTCTCCTCCATCTCATCATTTATCCTACTTGGCACTCTTAAAATAACACCATTGTACACGCCCTAACTCACATGGTTAGGTTCCTTGTGCTGGAACCAACCAACAGGGATCAAGTCCTAGACTTGGCACTGATGGGTTGCGGCGATGTGCATTCAATGACACGAGACATTCCCATAGACTACGGAGGCATCTATGACGATTTTATCAATCTCAAGATGATGTGTCAACTTAGTCTCTTAGAGATGCTCATAGGGGTAGGTATGCGTGCGTACGTTCATAGGGATGAGTGTATGAGCATCTGTGTGTGTACTATGTTAAAAAATCTATGTGCCATTTTAAAAATGTTTGTAAAAAATATAAAAATGTCCACATAATTCAGAAAATATGTTTGACACATTCAAAAAGATGTATGTTACATTTTAAAAAAGGTTTGAGAAGTTTACAAATGTTTTTCTGACATTGTCAAAAATAGTATACAATGTAAAAAGTGTTTTCTATAGTATTAACATGTTTTGTACCATTAAAGAAAGTACATGACATTTTAAAGACAAATTCTGGCGATTCAAAGGAATGTTTGTAAAATTTAAACAAAAGTTTATACAACATAAAAAATGTTTCTGTAGATTAAAAAACTATATATTTTCAATAAAAAGTATACAGCTTGTATTTAGAATCTGTATCAAAAAAAGTGTTAAAAACAAGTATTTGAAAAAACGTACAACATGCATTTGAAAAATGACCAAACAATATCATAAGAATGTTTCACATGTGCTCTAAAACTGTACATTGTGAACTAAACTAAAAGACATGCGTGAAAAACAAAACGACAAAGAAAGGAAAAAGAAAAAAAAGCAAGGAAAATGAAGGAGAAAAAAGCAAAGTATAACAAGAAATAAAGAAAAAAGCAAAATAAATAATGCGAAAGTAAAGAAAACCCAATAAAATGAAAAAAAGGAAACCCGACGAAAACAGGTGACAAAAAAATAAACTAAGGAAAATTAGAAAACGAAAAAGAAAAGGAAAACCGTGAAAAATCAGACCTACAGGAGCCTACAACGAAGAAAAACCAGAGTGAACTTTAAAAATAAAGGAAAACCATAGAAAACCAGTGAAAATAAATAAAACCAAAGGGAAAAAACACAAGAAAAACAGTACCTACAGAATACTATAGTGCACAATGAAAGAACCTTGTTACTGGTCAGTCCGCTAGACTTCACCCATAGGCGATTCTTATTAGGAATCGGTTGGGGCGACATATAGCCCTGGCGGTATACTGATGCACATGGCGCGAAGGCGCGGCTGGAAGCAAGGCTCTGGCCTGGGGTGGATCCTGTTCCCTGCGTGGGTTAGGGGATAGCAACCAAACGTGCATTCGTGTCCACGCATGACGGGCTGACACGTTTGTCTCTTTTTTGCGTTTTGTTTTCGCTTTGTTTCTCTTATAGTTTTTCTTCTTCTGTTTTTTTGTAGGTTTTATTTTTATTTTTCTTGTTTCTTTCGAAACACTTCAACTATTTTTGAAGTTTGGAACATTCTTCTAAGTTCACAAACCATTTTTGATATCCAGGAACAATTTGAAATCCGGGAACATTTCTTAGAATAGTGAGTTTTTAATTCAGATGAAAATTTCAAATTCATGAATAATATTTAAATTTTGGGAACATTTTTTGTAAATAAAATTACATCAAGGTGTGTAGACCACCTAGCGACGACTATAAGCATTGAAGCGAACCGAAGGCATGCCACCGTCATCGCCCCTTTTTGTTGAAGTTACACAAAGCGTGTTGTGGCAGAAAGTCAGGAAATCGTTGTGCTAAGGCTCCATAAGACTTGCACACCAGAACAACAACTGTCTTCGATGAAGATAAGCATAGATTGAAAGGCATATCGGCCCTCCAAAAGCTAGCGCGAGGAGAAGGGAGGCTGCACATTGCGTGGAGGTGGTACAGACAAGGTGTTGTATGTTTAGGTGGAGCGCCAACCAAAACAGGGGGAAATATCCGGTGCTCCGGGAGCACATAAGCTTAGGTGCTCCCGTGCGAGCTTGGTCGTTGGATCTCAGATCCAAGAGCTCCCGTAAGATAATGAATATTTTTACAAAAAATCCCTCGAGGAGTCCGAAGCGCGCAAGTATAGCAGCTCCTTAGATCAGATCCAACGGCTCGAGAGCTCGTATCATGGGAGCACCTAAGCCTCCGTATCACAGGATACTCTCCCCCAAAACAGGCCCCTAAGTGAAGATTTGTTTGGAACAAAAACTTGGAGCAAGTCCCAAGAAACAAATTAGCAAGGAGACAAAAGCACACAAATGTGCCCTTCTAACCCCAAGTTCAAATGCTCCTCTATGAACAATAAAATAAAAAATGTTTGTTTTACAACAAACATTGTTAATTTTCTTCCTGATTGCAATTTGTTTGTGATAAATCACATTCATGGAGATCTTGATAAATCACATTTAAGTGCATTATCTTTTTTTCTTCATGAAAATTCATACAAATGTAGAACATTCAACAATGTTTGTTGCCAGAAGAACATATATCTTTACTATTTTATCCAATTTACTGTTAAGATGGGTGCATTTCAGTTCGGCAGCATAAACTCCACGTCCAAAAGCACATGGCTTTACAAAGTTTGCGTGGAAAGAAGCCATTCACGGGCGTGGCATGCAATTTACTTAAAAGGTTTATTAATTGACACACATACAAAAGACTACGCACATGAAGACGTGCATGTGGTCAAAATTGCATATTCGTTAGGTACGATTACAAACATAAGTAACCGTGGCGCTGGCAAGGTGTTTGGGACAAGTCTCAAAGTGCCAATGTTTGTATGAGTCTCAATGCACGGTGATTTTGTGGGCTGATACAATGCAAAGTGGAGCGTGATTACAGTCAGACAAGTTTGACTAGCTTTAGACGTATAAAGGGGGTCAATCTGGACAATTTGGTGGATCGAATAGGAGGTCGGCTGAAATAAAAAGCATCAATGATTTCAGTAATGATGGCATAATGGCATGATGCTGATGGCGGTCGACTTCTGAACATGGCAACACGTGACACAAGCCCAAGGGTTTGTGTGTTGAGACAAGACTGCGACACATGGTTGACTTAAGATGGTGTACACATGGGATCTTGAAGTCAGCGGGCGCGAGGGTGGACTGTCATTCACCATGGAGACATGTCGAAGGTGGAGCTGGTCTCTGACGGAATACTTCACTTGGCTGATGGAGGGGCTATAACGAAAGGGCTCGTAGAGTCAAAGCCTCTTTTAGTGGATAAAGCGATAAACACGTGGTTCGAGCTAGAGCTCAGTGGACCGACAGAGATGTGAAACTCAACATCGATTGGTGACGCTCCGTGGTTCTCTTTCGTGGGGGTTGAGGTAGTACGGGTTCACGACCAAGGATAGTTGACCGGGACAGCAGAGGCTCGACATGGTGTAGCGGTGAGGCGTATTGTCACGCATATGGTTAGACAAAGTGTGCCAAGGGTGCCGAAGCAATGTTTGTGAGTACCAGACTAATGTTGGACATGCACAACTTATGATATACTATGAGATCCCGTCATCCCTTTGTTATCGATGTTATTATATCATTTGTTAACACATACTCACGTCCTTATATCATGATAATATTCTACACCTACATACCAAACGATTACTTTAGGGTTGTCAAACGCTATCCACAAATGGTTGATCATAATGACAACGTTCAGGTATAACAGAAAAGTATGTCAGGGGACTCGATAGTTCAAAACAAGAGTTTGCTCCTCCGACGATGAAGAGATACTCTCCAGGCCCACTCGTATTACGGTGTCGTGGTTTTCCTAATAATACAGTAGGGCATCCGTATGGACAAGCATCATGGCTACCGAAAGGTGTAGATGGGAGTGCACACCAATATTTCTCGAGGCTCGGGCCCTCATTTGAGGAGGTGATACCCTACTCCTATGGTGATGTTTTTGACTTTGTACGCAGATTACAAGAGAGTGAGCAACCCTCAGCTCGGTGCCCTCCTCCCGACTTATATAGAGACCCCGATGGACTCGAGGGCTACTGACAAGGAAATGCCCATAGGGTTGGCCCACAACCACGTCTAGCCTAGTTAAAGGCCCAGACCCATGAAGATTATAGCCCAAGAGGCAAGAAAGAAAGGGCACTTCATCAGCTGATTTTGTTTCTACGGTCGGATTCTATTCTCCGGTCGGGCGAAGGTCTTCGGTCGGTCATCAATTTGGCCATTATTAGTTGGTACCTTACAATCGGCCATGATGCGCTAGGAGGGGTGTCATAGCGGGCCGGTATAAATGCAGTTAGTATTGGCCATGCATGACCGACTGCTTCATGACCATGACTAAATAGTCACAACCGTACACTACTAGGGAAAAGCCTAGCAGTAGCGCGGGTATTAGGTGTATTAGTAGCGCGGGCTACCACACTACTGATACGGTGATACAACTAACTTGTAGTAGTACCACGTGTTGATCTGCGCTACTGCTATCTATGGGTAGCAGTAGCAAACTTTATAGGAACGCGATACTGCTAATAGCTGCAGCGCTTTGAATTAAGCCGCGCTACTGGTAAGATTACGCTGCTGCTAACTTTATTCTCCTCGCTACTGCTAGTTTTCTTAGTTTCTGATTTTTTTGTATATTTGTTTTGTATTTGAACATGCTTTATACAATAATCTCTAGCATATCATACACATACAAATGTAATCCTGGCATACACATACAAACAGTCTCATCAAATCATGTCATCATCATAATCATCATCCAACAGAAAGTGGTCTCTCGTCATCATCTCGAAAATAGCGATGCAGGTCTCGAATACTTGCAACTACATCGTCATCCATCTAAACAATGGCGAGAGCTATCACTATGAGTGAGAACGGAATTATGCAGTACATGAGGCGGCAGTTATGAGTCCTCTCTCGCGCTAGCGTGAACCTCAAGTAACTAGCTTCTGCTTCTTGTCTGCTTTTGAAGCCTTTGTGGCTGGCGCTTGAGACCCCCTCCACTTGCGCCTGACACTCATACCACTCGTCGTACACTCCCGGAACCTTCCCTTTGTACACAACATAGCACTCCTTCGCCATCAAGAATTTAGGTACCTGTTAGAGATGCATCTTCATCAAGAGAATGTACGATCATATGCAACAAAAAAATACTAGAGCAACACGAAAAAGAAAGGGTTAGCAATTAGATGCAACATATAGTACGCAAACTAATTAACTAGAGGTTCGCTTGTCATTGTACCCAAACTAATAAAGTAGCGTTACGCAAGTTCGGCAGGGACCGTGGACATCGCAAAGTTTAATCGCTACAGAAAGTATACAAGTTCAACCGACACATATCATCATCATCGGCATTGTAAATCACTAGAAGTTCCATCCTTCCATATCATCAAGGATGGACCCTAGGTTCTTGAACGGTGTGAGGTCATGACGTTGCATGCCTATGCGAGTTCGGACGTTAGCTCACGATATAGGGCCGTGGTGGAACATCCCCTTCTCTTCGACGACTTCTTTCATGATGATCGTCACAATATCCCTCTGGATGCGAAAGAAGTCATCTCTAAGTTTATAATCCGGTTCTCCATGAGATTATACCCACTTGCGGATATGATCACCGTTTCTGCTTGTCATGCGAAGCTTTTGGTGATCCCTTCTGAACTCCATCATGAGATGGAGGAGGTAGAATCCATCGTTCTTGCTTGGTTTTGGGACATGGATGCAACATAAGTTAGTTTTATGCGAGAAACCTGTATTCTTGTTCCTTTGTTTCCCGATCTGCAGGTGGCCACCCCTCATGCTGAAGCCTTGGAGAGCATCATCTAGAATATTCATTACGCGGGTGTAGTCCTTCTTCTCATAGTTTCTGGTAGGGTCATAATACACGGCGTGGAAGACTCACGGGTAAAGAACGATAAGGATGGCGCACCCGTTGCTGCCGGGGAAAAACACCTCAAATTATTCTCCAGATGAGTGAGAAGGAATGGTTTAAATGTACGAAAGGGTTGTCCGGCACTGACTTACTTTGGATGATAAGGCAGGAGGACAATTTCCTGGTCCTTATTCTGTACCATGAAGTTTTCGAGGTACTCTCTAGAAGTTTTATGCTGAAAGTCGCCGAGACTCAAGAAGGACTCGTGCATGTAGTATGATCCGCCACACAGATTTGCGAGACTTCTTCTCTCTTCATGACGGAGCTCATATGTAGCGCAAAAAGGCGGATGGTTGTAAAATCAAGCCGCCTTGTCAGAAACATCTCGTAGATATGCTCAAACCGTAGGAAGAACACCTCCGTGGGCCATGTGTCGACGTAGCACTTCCCCTCAGGCACACGAGCCGCGTATGTCGGATATCCTGGATCCTTCAAGGCTAGTAGGCTTTTCTCAGTAGACAACACATGGTTGGGCAGTCTCCTGAGATCCCCCAATATTGCCTCCAGCGGTTTCGGCGGTAGCATCGGCTCGCCCGTGACATGGAACATGGCGGCACCTTTGACGGGCACACCCTCTTCAAAATCCGCCATCTGGCTGCTATGTGCTTTGGCTTGTTTGTAGGCAGTAGAGCCTTTCTTCGTTGGTCTCATCTCCTTTTTCTTGGGCTGACCTTCCAGACCCTTCCTTAACCCCTGCCACAGTGTTGTCGGGCTAAGCACTGTACGACCCTCAACTAGTTGAGCCTGTGTTGAGGCAGCATCTTCAAGCTTGTCCTGTGAGGATTGCATGAAGAGAGACTTCTTGCAATCAACCCTACTAGGACGTTCCTGCCCGGGCAGATCATCCATCTCCTCATCAGCATGCTGATAGCCCGAGTTGTCATATGGCTGACTCATCATATCAAAGTTGTTGTCATAGGCGCCTGTATTGAGGAACCGAAGAGGGTCACTACAAAAAAAAGACACATCCGTGACATTTTGGGCCGAACGAATTTTTTTCCTGTCATGCTTATGACACTTCTATGACGATAATTGTGACAAAACCCGGTATCATCATAGATGTGGTGGGCTCCTACTTCTATGAAAAAAATGGGCTTTTCGTCTTGGGCGGGCCGGAGACGCAGCTGTATGAAATTCTTTGGGCCGTCCATGACAGGAAAAACCGTGGTAGAGGCGAGGGCGAGAAAAATATCTGGGAGTTCCCGGTTACGGTTGGTGGTCGGGGCCGAGTGATGCACGTTTCTCTTGTACACGTACGCGCGTGTGCGAGGCGTTGCACTCTAACTGAACTCGAGAGAGGCGTTGGGCTCTAACTGAACCCGAGCGATTACACTGCAGGCTACGCGTTACTGAACCCGAGCGATCGATCGATGGCTGTTAACTGAAGCCGATCGAGCGATTCCTTCGCTAGTGCTGCTAACTGAAGCCGATCGAACCTGCTGCCTCTTGATGAACATTGAGTGTTGTTGGGGGGTTGGATGAACAGATCGTCTGCAGTCCCTCCTCGCGATGCCGCCGCGTTGCCAAGCACGCGAGAAGCTGGTGGAGCCGCGTCTATGCACGCAGCGTACGAAGAGGAGGACGAGCGCGTGCTCCAGCACGCCGACGAGGAGGAACTATCGTGTCATTGTCATCTCTGCCCACGCGGAGGAGGCGCACATAGTGGCTGTTGCGGCGGAAGCGGTCGGCGCCCGCTACCGAGCCCGCAAACCGGAGTGACGGAATCTACCTTCGAGACCTTGAATGCCACGTGGATCCTGCAATCTGAAGGAGCAATTTGGGTCAGTCGACTCTTGTGAGCCGTTGGATGCAACATGGATGGCCAGAAGGGCTTCTTCAACGTACGAAATGGATGCACTATTCATCTTCTCTCTCAGGCATCGAGCCGCCAGCCCGCCACACACCTAACCGCCTGCCGCCGTCGCGCCGCCCACCCCTGAATCGCCTGCCACCGCCATGCTCCCCCCACCCCCTCCATCCGTTTAACCCCGGGCACGATCCATTTTTTCCGGCGAACTTTACTCCACACCCAACACTCATAAGATAGATCATGGACACCATGCCACCCTAATATAGATACTGGGGTAGCTTCTCTGCCATCTTCTTCCTTCACTCTGTTGAACTTCTTTCACAAATCGACTGACCCAAATTATACTACTAGTACGAACGTATTAAGTACAGTAGGAACACGAAGATACGAGCAGTAGTACCAACTGCAAGAAGAGCGATAGTAAGACATAGTACTAGTACTATCATGCATACTAAAGAGTTCAAATAATGAGAAAGAACATAAATTTCAAATAACGAGAAAGAACATGAACATAGTTACATTAGTGGCTCAGCACAACACACCCCTGAAATAAAACTAAGCAACTAGTCTGCTTGACACTACAGTAGAACCAACATGAGCGACCGCACTGCCACCTTACTCGGAGTCTGAGTCCACGTCCTTGACTTTGTCCTCATCCCTCTTCCTCTTCCTCTTCACCGACGCTTCTTTGCTTGAACCGCACACTGGGCTCTGCTTCTTCATCCAACCCTTGTAGATATTTAAACAAAGGTAGGCATCCATTCATGCGTACAGGATGTGATCTTCATCTATTGTCTTCGACTCCCATGCATGATGAAACTCGTGGTGAGGTTTCTTCAGTTTAGCGTACGAAGGATCAATCATGGCTGCTGCTAGGGTCAGCATTGAAGCCTGAGAGGAGGACACCAGGCTTGCCTATACGGAGATCGAAGGGCTGGCCTACAACGAGGCCTATCCGACCAGGACATCCCTATCATTCCTAAAGTCTCTGATGTGAATATCAACTTTTCGTCCTTGAGGAAGTTCTTAAAATCCCGGCACTCAACGTCGGCATGGCATATGTGGTAGACCAAGCACACATTATGTACGCAAACCTGGATCACGGCGGGCTTCTTCTTCTCTGCCTCCTTTAGAATCTTCTCGCTTTCCAGGACTGTGGTGTACTCAACATCTAGCCCAGCGACCCACTCATCCTTTGAACTTTTGAACATGCATAGGAAGCGAGCAAGGCATGCTTCCACCATCGAGGATCTACGGGTGTAGATGACGATGAACTCATCGCCGGTGATGGCTCTAACCTTGTACTCACCGCTGATCATGGAGATTTGGGAGGCCATGGATTTTGGAGGCGGGTTAGGAGAAGTTGAACTGGTGTAATGTAAACGAGACCAACCCGGGCTAAACTAGCCTGTTGGCATTTTTTTATAGAAGAAAAATCCATGAGCACCAAACGCTCAAGCCAAGACTTGAACCCTGGTGGGCTGGCTGCGAACTGGTGTAATGTGAAAGGACAGGACGGCTGGGAGCGAACTGTTGTAAGGTAGAAGACGGGGACAACCAGACGAGTAGGGCGTGCGAACGGCGTGGGGTTGTTGGCTTGCCCGGTTGATAAATGGCTGCATGCCCCCAAAGAGTTCTCGAGTACTATGCGGGACTCACTAGATGTCATGTCTACTAGACCCATATCGTAGGCCTGACGGTATAGCTTCTGCGCGTTCGCACGCCATGTCGGCGCGTGGATGTAACTTCACTTAATTCCATCAACCGTCGCACCTCCCACGACCTTCGCCTCCCTAGCGTGGTCACGCCATTTGAGACTTCGGACAGCTATAAATGAGCTTCTTTTTTGCCTATTCCGCATGCATGATACTCCCTCTAGTCCTTTTTATTCCACGTAAGATTTGTGTCAAGTCAAAGTTTGCAAAGTTTTTGACCAAATTTCTACTAAAAATATCAATATCTACAATACCAAATATATATTTTATGAAACTACGTTTTATAATGAGTAAAAAAATATTGATTTGACATTGTGAATGTTGATACATTTTTTTATAAGTTTGGTCAAAGTAGAGGTACATTGACTTCAGACAAAACTTATATGCACAATGCAGACTAGTTCCTCCGTCCAGGTGCGTGCCATGTCCTATCTAGTCATCACAACAAGCTTAGATATTAGAGTACTACTACCTCCCTTCTAGTTTAAAGGGCTTGATTCAAAATTTTCACCTAGTCTTACCAAGACAAGATAGAGGCGGTGGAATAGTTTTTGTAGTGGTTTCTAGAGTCTGACTCCATCTTCAGGAACCTTTGCCGCCACCGGCAAGAATGCAAGGAGATGAACCAGAAAGGAAATGAGGCTGGAATGAGTAGTTCCGTATTTTATACAGTGGCAGAGGTGGGTAAATATCTGGTATACCTCCGGTGGCAAGGCCATGTCTCTATGCACACACATCACAGCCGATGGTTCCAAGTAGATCGAATGGCTCACGTTGTCCAGAGGCAGACACACCATCACCACCAACTGAGATTTTTATAGGAGTAAATAAATATATAGAGTAGAAATAGAGTAGAGATTAGTTAATATTCTCTTTAGGCTACTCATAGTAGAAAGTATCATATACTAGTATCATGTGCATGATACTAGTGTATGATACATGACTACCTTTATAGTGGCATGTATGACACAGAGTATCATAGTATTTAACATGATACGCTATCTACCTATGTTACTCTAGTAGCTAGGGATACTAGGAGTAGTAGCTAGGGATCGAGTGTGTGAGCTGAACCGGAGAAAGTAAATGCAGAGAGATAAAATGCAAAAAAGACGGAGGGATGTGATGGTTGCTTGTCAGTTTATTTTACCAGGCCACTTATTACTGGGAGTGGTTGGGTTTTTTTGATATGACGATCTTCGCCAAGGCCAATGAGCGGGTGAGACTCCGTCTTGACACCGCCCTCTACACTAGCACTACATCGGCCGTGGTTTATTAGTTCCCCATTGAATTTGACTGAAGATTTAACTGACAAAATGTTAGTGCATGTCAACAAAAACTATATAGTTGGATTCGTATTTGAACATAGTTTTCAATGATATAATTTTAGGTGACATGCATGAACATTTTGTTAATTCAATCTAAGGTCAAAAGTTGACACGAAATACAATGGGGACCAATAAACCAGGACGGAGGTAGTACCAGCTAGTAGTAAGATACCACATTACCACCACTATGGCCAGCCTTAATCATCGCATGCAATAATTTAGTGCACCTTGATATCTGAATGCCTGCTTGACTTTCCTTCTCCCTTCGGCAGTCCCACCACTCCACCCCGTGTGGAAAAAATCTGCATGCATGACTCTCCTCCCCCGCGCTCGTCCAATCTGTTGTGACTAGCAATATTTCCACCCCTTCCCTCCCCCGTAATTTACTCCAACAAATATTCCCACGTAGTTATTACGTTAATCACGCAACATATCTTATGGGACGCTGCTTCAATTACTTAACTGCAGGTGCATTGGGTCACTGACATGTGGGCCCAACAGGCGTCTAGCCCACATGTCAGTGACGCAACTGGACCTGCAGTTAAGTCAGTGCAGCTCAGTCCATATCTTACGTAGGTGTGCCATTGCTCGCTATAAATACTGCGCCTCCCACGGCATTCGGAAGAACGCTCATGTTCATCACTGTCTCCTCCTCCCTCTCACGTCGACCACAATGGCATTACCCCTCCCAAGCCCTAGGCGCCCCTCGCTACACCGCGCGTCGCCGTTCCGTTCCTCGCCGCCACTAGTCGAGGAGGACGCACCGGTG
Organism: Aegilops bicornis; assembly: GCA_021605145.1. Lineage (NCBI taxonomy): Eukaryota > Viridiplantae > Streptophyta > Magnoliopsida > Poales > Poaceae > Aegilops > Aegilops bicornis. The sequence goes on from CM038674.1 coordinate 278,043,846, forward strand.
TTGCGCTCCTTGCCGCACGGTCGAGGTGGACGCGTCGGTGTTCCCAATCTCGCCAGCACACGCATCGGAGGACGCGTCGGCTCCCCGCTACGAGGAGAACACCGCGCCGCCCGCCGAGCCCCCCCAACCTTGAGGAGCTTTGGAAAGAAATGGATGTCGCCTTGTGGGAGGCTTTGCCTCCGGCAAAGCATGCCAAAATAGAGGCGGAGAAGAAGGCCGAGGAAGAGAAGCGCGCTGTGGGGCAAGCTGCCTGGCAGGCCTATGTCGCGTCCGAGAGAGTTAGGCAATTGGCTCTTTGGCAGAAGGCTCGTGCGAGGGCCGTGAGGGTGGCGTAGGACGCCCGCGCCAAAGCCCTGAGTGCAGTCAGGCCCAAGTGCCTCAACTACGCTTGGCGGTACATGGACCAGGTGCACGCTTCCAGCGAGGAGGAGTACCTGTTGGCGCCGGATCACCACACCGGTGAGATCGCGCTCGCTCGCCTGCAAGCCGCCAATCAGCAGCTCGCGAGTTGCGAGGCTGAGCAAGAGGCGTTGTGTCGGCGCACTGGGAAACGACCACTCACCAGGGCACTCGTGGCGCACCGCAAGCGCCGTGGCTTTTAGTAGGAGTATAATTTAGTTTCGTAAGGCGATCTCATTAGTTTTGGGACGCAAATGATAAGTCCCGAACGTTCGGGAATTTTTAGCGTCCTTAATTAAGTATGTAAAAGGGAAAGTTTGGAAACCTTGTGTATCCGTACGCATTCTGTAAGTACGTGCATATAGCACAAACTTTACGATATACTATCGCACTACACGTCTCTCTCTATATATGCTTGTAGACTGTGCTCTCCCTCCGTCCAGGTGAATAAGTCATCTTTGGTTGTGCACCGTGACCAAGAAGGAGGGAAGACTTATACACCTAGACGGAGGGAGTACTACTATTACTTATGTACGTGCAAATGCATGTTTTAACCTTACGATGTGGTTTTTGTAAAAGTAGAAAAATAGCACTACTCAAGCTTGTGAAACGACTCAATGCAAAACAAATGCAGAAATGCTCGTTTGATTGTTTACTTTTAGCTTCCTTCTCTGTGGTTATTTCTCTATCGTACTTTGTACGGAGTATCTCACTGGTCCGGAAGGCATGCAAATTCCCAAACCGCTTCCTACACCCTGTATCAAATTTTTTGCCTAACAAGTTGTGCCGTGCAATTCGAATTCCAACTTGAGTACTACTACTAGTAGGAGTACCAGGGGCCAGATATTTTAGGCTTCTAGATTAGTAATCCCATAACTACTACCTCTGTCCTGGTTTATTGGTCCCCATTGTAATCTATGTCAAATTTTGATCATAAATTTAACTAATGAAATGTTTGTGCATGTCAGAGGCACTAATATTTTATCAGTTAAATCTTTGGTCAAAATTTAGCAAAAATTACAATGGTGACGAATAAACCAGGATGGAGGTACTAGTAGTTTAGAAACCCAAATAAATGAGTGAGGCGCCTTAATGTTACTCTCCACTGTGACTAGTCTTATGGGAAAAGCTGGGGAAGAGACGGCTTATTTTTTAAGCTGCCAAAAGAACTGACCCTAGGAGTAGTAGCTAGGGATACTAGGAGTAGTAGCTTAGGGATCGATCTTGAGATGAACCGGAGAAAGTAAATCTGAGAGATGAAATGCAAAAAAGACGGAGGGATGTGATGGTTGCTTATGCATTTTATTTTATCGTGCCACTTATTACTTTGGGAGTGGTTGGGTTTTGTGATATGACAGCTTCTTTGCCGTGCCACGCAGCAGGTGAGACCTCCGTGCAGCGCCGCCCTCTACACTAGTACTACATCGCCGTGGTTTATTAGTCCCCCATTGAATTTGTTGAAGATTTAATCGACAAAATGTTAGTGCATGTCAACAAAAACTATATCGTTGGATTCGTATTTGAACATAGTTTTCAATGATATGATTTTAGGTGACATGCATCAGCATTTATCGTACTATATATAATGTTAGTTCAATTTTTGGTCGTACTAATCTATAGTAAGGTGCCCGTGCGTTGCACGGAACAGTGAAATGCATTGATCGGGGAGTTGTTTATTTTGACAAAGGATGTGGGGGTCATCTCATGTGTAACGAGTATCGATAGGTTTCTTCGGATATTATTCATCTCTAGAGATCACAAACATCCAGGTGAAATAGATAAAAAAGTATCTTTTGCAAACAAAGCGTTCAACTGTTCAACCTACATCCAAAACTTGTGAAGAAATAACACTTATTGTGCTTTGCAAGAAATGATCTTTAGGAATTAGTTTTTGAGTATCGATTGTTATACATGTTGGCTACAGATGACATGGCACTTTCTTATAGTCAAAAGTTGGCTATACTATTAAGTATTAACCATGCCATTATACACCTACATGGAGGGATTAAATCAGGATGACTTGGAAGAGGGCGGAGGAGATGTAAGAAATGGTTCATCATAAGTCTTTCACTAGTACTGTAGTAAAAATTCATACATGAAAGATTCTAGACTAAACCATAAATGGATACACTTTTATTCATGCTCGATACTCCAATAGAGCAAGATCATGCATGGAAGTCTCTACATGCTTAGACACCGGATTACATTGAGCGAAGACTAATGATCAACATTTAACTTGGTAATGCATATGTCCAGGTGAACCTCCTTGGAGTCCCCGTGCACCACATTGGGGGGGGGATCATACCATGCGTCTTCCATGTCCACATCGGCAGGAAGGTCCCAACTCGGCAGAGTCCTAGTCAGCTTCATGTAGCCAGTATCGCTGCCCACGTACCTCTGAGGGGTAGTAAAAGTGAGCACGCACCCGTACATCAGCCTCGTGTCAGTGTCAGCATCAGCGGTGTCGCCCCTGAAGCACACTACAGAGACGGGACGGCGGCCTGCGCGGGCCTCGCCGTTGCCCACGATCAAGAGGAAGACGCTGCCGTCCTCCTCCGAGACTAGCAGGCGGCCGTGATCCTCCAGCGACTCCGGCACGGTGAACGGGTAGCACGTCTCGTACTTGATGTTCTCCACCAAGGGCCAGTAGTGATAGCTGCACGCCTGTGTGAGGTGATGCACTATGTCCGCCGGCGAGCCCCAAAACAGCGTCGGGCACTCATAGCAGTAGACGAAGGGCTCTTTGGAGGCATCGACCAGGCCGTCCATCAAACGGGGGTGGCTATAGGGGACGTTGCGCTAGTTGAATATATGAGCAAGTTACTACGAGATTTAGTCCGAATAAGCACAAAATAAATCATGACGGCTATAATTAAGATTAAACTAATCATGTGGACTAGCATAGTAGATAAACAGATCGAATCTAGGACACAGACTAGAAACATGAATTCTACCACGATTTCAAAGAGGAAGGACAGAAACACATACGATGCAATGGGAGCAGCACCGTTGGTGTTGAGGTTGGCGCCCATGTCGTTGAGGAAGAGGTTGCCGAGGTCGGGGAAAAAGTCATCGTCGTCGGTGAAGTCGTCGCTGCCAGCAGCCGTGAGAGTGCGCTCCCCAATATTCAACAGCACCCGCCGATTGGAGCGCAGGAGGGAGTGGCTGTAGGGGACGGTGCGGCCGCCGAATGGAGCGCATGAGTAGCACACGAAGCAGTAGATGGTGCTCCTCCCTAGTCTCTATCTCTGCTCTTATCTCTATCTCTACTACTCTTCTTTGTTTTTTATAATATACTAGTAGTAGCTGTCAAATTGAATAGTACTGCGTCGTCCGCTGCACGCCCGGCTGAACACGCCTCCTCGCCTCCATCAAACCCCTCTGTTAAACCTGCATGCAAACCGAGAAACCTACTCCGGCCCGTGCGAGGAAATTTGCTGGTTGCCGTTGGAGAATAATAGAGTCACGTCCAATCCATTTGAGTTAATTGCGTGTATGATTCTCCCTCTGTAAAAAGTTAATTGCATCCTTAATCTTGTATTCTAAGTACTCTGTGGGTTCCACTTTGTCGGTCTGATGTACATGACTTGTAGGCTGGCTATAGATTAAATGCAGAAAGTTAAAAAGAAACAAATCCATCCTTAATCTTGTATTCTAAGTACTCTGTGGGTTCCACCGCCAAGATCTGATGTGAAGAAGTATATATTAAAAAATATAAAAAGCTAAAGTTTAGGACAGAATTGAACTTCAGGTCATCAGCTGCAGTACCTCGGCCGGACCGATTACACGGTGTTCGTTGCGGACGATGCAAGAGATAAACCACTACTAGGGAAAATCCTAGCAGCAGCGTGGGTTCTAGGTACAGCAGTAGTGCGGGTTCGCGCCATCGATCTGATGCTCTGACTAAGCTGTAGCGACAGCAGCGTCTCTGCCCGCCATCTTGCTATACAAAGGGTAGCGGCGAGCGAGCAAGCAAGCAAGCGCGCTACTGTAATAGCTCTAGCGCACTTTATTAGGCCGCGCTACTGCTAGTGGCACGCTCCTGCTAACTTTTGTCCACTCGCTACTGCTAATTTTATTAGTTTTTGTTTTTTCTGGATATTTGTTTTGTATTTGAACAGGCCTTATACAAGAATCTTTAGCACATACAAATGTCATCATAATACACATACAAATGGCCGCGAGATCACAAATGTAATCATAGCATATACATACAAATAGTCTCATCATAATCATCATCCAACACAAAGTGGTCTCTCGTCATCATCTCAAAAATAGCGATACATGCGAGTCTCCCACGCTCATATGGAGAATAATTTGAGGTGTCTTTTCCCCGCAGCAACGGGCGCGCCGTCCTTATCGTTCTTTACCCGCGAGTCTCCCACCCCATGTATTTCGACCCTACCAGAGACTACGAGAAGAAGGACTACACACCCATAATGAATATTCTAGATGATGCTCTCCAAGGCTTCAGCATTAGGGGTGGCCACCTACAGATCGCGAAACAAAGGAACAAGAAGTTGGGTTTCTCGCATAAAACTAACTTCTGCTGCATCCATGTCCCAAAACCAAGCAAGAAAGATGGATTCTACCTCGTCCATCTCCTGATTGAGTTCAACACGGATCACCAAAAGCTTCATATGACAACCAGAAACGATGATCATATCCGCAAGTGGGTAGAATGTCATGGAGAAGCGGATTATAAACTTAGAGATGACTTCTTTCGCATCCAAAGGGACATTGCGACGATCATCATGAAAGAAGTCGTCGATGAGAAGGGGATGTTCCACCACGGCCCCATATCATGAGCTGAAGACCGAACTCGCATATGCATGCAACGTCATGACCTCACGCCTTTCAAGAAGCTAGGGTCCATCCTTGATTATATGGAAGGATGGAACTTCTAGTGATTTACAATGTCGATGATGATGATATGTGTCGGTTGAACTTGTATACTTTCTGTAGCGATTAAACTTTGTGATGTCCATGGTCCCTGCCAAACTTGCGTAACGCTACTTTGTTAGTTTGGGTACGATGACATGCGAACCTCTAGTTAATTAGTTTGTGTACTATATGTTGCATCTAGTTGCTAACCCTTTCTTTTTCGTGTTGCTCTAGTATTTTTGTTGCACATGATCGTACATTCTCTTGATGAAGATGCATCTCTAACAGGTACCAAGATTCTTGATGGCAAAGGAGTGCTATGTCGTGTACGAAGGGAAGGTTCCGGGAGTGTACGACGAGTGGTATGAGTGTGAGGCACAAGTGGAGGGGGTCTCAGGCGCCAGCCATAAAGGCTTCAAAAGCAGACAAGAAGCACAAGCTAGTTACTTGAGGTTCAGACTAGTGCGCGAGAGGCCTCATAACCGCCGCCTCATGTACTGCATAGTTCCGCTATCACTCATAGTGACAGCACTTCTCGCGTATTTGGAGGGGGAAGGAAAAAGAGAAAGGAGATGCATTAATGGAGGTGGTGGAGTTAGCTAGGAGTAATAAAGAGAGAGAAAGGTAGGTAGAAGAGGGAGAGTAATGGAGGGAGAAGTATTGAGGAAGAAGCAAAGGGGGGGAGAGAGGAGGTGGGAGGTAGGGGAAAGTGAGGAAGAGAGATGAGGGAGGGGAGGAGGGGGAGGGGGAAAAGGTGGTATTATGCTGCGTCTTAGCAGTAGCGCGGATGTAAATTGCGCTACTGCGAAGGGAATAGCAGCAGCGAGCTTTATAAACACGCGGTACTGCTAAGCGGGGCCCGCCATGTGGCCAGTTTCAAAATTAGCACCAGCGACCAGAGAAAAAAGCCCGCTACTCTATTACATTAGCAGTAGCGCAGGTCGCGGCAGCACGCTGCTGCTAAACCGAGGTTGGTGGGTACTATCGGCTGATTTTACTAGCAGCACAGTTCCACTAGGCCGCGCTACTGCTAACGCGGTAGCAGTAGCGCCTGTTTTGAACCCGCGCTACTGAAAATTAGGAGTAGCGCCTCTTTTTGTACCGTGCTGCTGCTAAGATTATGTGTATAAGGTTTTTCCCTAGTAGTGAACCTTTATAACAATGAGCCCATCCGTTGCAACGGATCCAAAGTAGAATAATACATATTCACAAATTTTAAAGAAAACAATTTAGTTTTGATATACATATCACTGAAAATATCTTATGTTTCACTCCAAATATATTCTTTGGGCTGTTTTGATGTAGTAAGGGAGGAATGTGGTTGGTTTCAAGATACTAAGGGGTTTTGTGTAAACCTGGAGCAGTAGAAGTGGGAATTGTTGCAAAAGGCCACAACTTACATCACAGTAGTTAGATGCGAGATCTAATGGTCGAAATGGCGGATGGCAGACACACCATCATCACCAACTGAGTCTTCTATAGGAGTAGGAGTAGAGAAAAAACCGAGTTGGTGATGATGGTGTGCCTGCCATCTTATAATATAGACCGTCCGATCTATATCTAATGGATAGAAAGCAAATATGACAATTTTACAAAAGATACCCGCACCTCTCTCCACATTTACAGATAAGGCCTTGCCTCGTTCATCCTTATCTCCCACAACCTCATTGCTGAGCAATTAAAAAAGGAAGTCTCTGGAACAATCTGGAATGGTGGCCGCTGTCGGCGCCGTACATCCCCATGCTTTCGCCCAGTCCGACCACCAGTCACCACCAAGCCCCACTCCTCCTCACCTTATCTATCATCTTTCTTGAGATATCATTTTTTTTGATGAAATGGTCGAGCTACCATTTTTCCGATAAAATTCTCGAGATATCATTAGTTTTTACACATGGTATTACTCCTGCATGGGTCAATCACAACAGGTGTTTTGTAAAAAAAATGCATCTTGATGCTCCATGCAATGCACGAGCATCTTGCTAATTTTTTTTGCATATAATTCCAAACACCACGTAGACACGGTCTTTGACCATTTTACAACTATGTTAGTATCATTGTTAGTGGTCAGCCGGTGCAAGTTATAGCCCATGGTGTTTTAACCTTTTTTTAGTAATGATATCTGGTGATTGTTCGCCACGCCTGGCGAATCCCACATAACCGTCAAATTTCCATCCGACAGTGGCATGTTTTTAAGCCATAGTATTTGACAAAACCGCCACCCTTACACACGTACTGTAACTGCATCGCGGGCGTTTGCAACTTCCATGTCTCCCAGCGAACGTTTGCTGGGGATTGGAGTTAGCACCGATGGCGGTTCGTAGTCGTTCCACTCTCGGGCATTGAAGTTTGTAACTATTTTAGATTAGAATATACTACTCCTTCGGCGCTAGTAGTAGAACAGAGTCCTACTCCACTACTACTCTACTCAAGCAAGTTAGGGCATAGTAGTAGGTACTGTAGGGAGTACCATTACTGTGATCACTCAAGCAAGTTGTCTGGCATCGATATGACCCTACGCTGCTGGTATGTGTCTCGTAAGTCAAGCGGCGTGCTGTAGTCATCATCGCCTGTCCACTTTCCGCAGCACATATTCGCTTCTCCATCTTTGTCCGCACATAATCTCGTCAAATCTTCCATACTTGCTAAGGCGCCTCTTCCCTCCCCCCCTCGTCCGAAACCCAAGAACTAACAATGGCAGAATCGAGCAGCGTCCGCCAAAAGAGTGGCTGGAATTCGCTCCCCACAGAGGTAATCAAGCTCATTGTTTTGCGTGTGGACAATCTTAGTACCATGCCGCTCGCCTCATGCTCGTCGGGCTGTACCATTTACTCAAAGCCCTTAGGCCGGAGCTTTTTAAGCCAGCTCCTTGCTTGCTGATGCCGCCTGATCTTCAGAAACGGCATGTCACACAGCATAACGATCATAGGGTGGCGAGCATCAACCCCCTTGACTGCGATCCGATCCCCCTCACCCTCAACTACATTAACGGTATGTACTGGGTCGGCCTGAACACGTCTTGGATGGTGCTCGTCGACGGTTGCGACAGCTGGATGCTCGTGGAGGTCTACACCCGGTGATCGATCCCCCTTCCTTCGATTAACACTACACTGCTTTGGCACCGCGGCCCAGAATACTCGAAATCTTACAGTAGCCAACATGATACCAAGTTTGATTTGCTCAAGGTTGTAAGCTGCCAAGTGCCCACAAGATCTGTGAATTATAAAGACTTCAGGCTAATTGTGTTCTTCAACCGTGGTCTCGCCTATCCGACAGGTCATTGCGGTAAGTGGATAAATTTGCACGTCCATCGCAGGATCATACATCCTCCATGGTTCTCTGATGCCATTGAACACAAGGGCTTCATTTACGCTATCGACTCCTTCTATGGTTGGACGTATTGCTGGCCTACTCCAGTCATCGCTACAAACGGGCATTATAAAGAAGTATGTTACTTTCCTATGATATCATGATGGCTTGCTTATATTACTGTCGACATTTACTGAAAACATATTCATGCTCATAACATGTTGTTCTTAAGATTGACTACATTAAGAGCCCTTTTTCATTTGACTCCAACTTGATATGATGTTGTAGGCCGCCTAGTGTCCCTACCCTTCCTAATCCCATAACCATTCAAAGAAAAGCGGCATGGCAGTTGCAGTTGGTTCCTGGCTCGATCAGACGATGACGAACGATTGATGACCGTACGCACGTACCGACGTGTTGTTTCATGGAATACAATCATAATCACTACAAGGTCTTTGAGCAGGATCCCAGCTTCTCTGGGCCTTCAGAAATTTTTGACTGGAGGCTGGTAAGTAGCCTTGGTACATGCTCTCTGTTTCTTGGACTGAATTATCTGATTAACCAGGAGATAACCGACGACAAGGATCATGATGGCAACACGGTTCCGTTCATCAGGCAAAATTGTGTGTACACAGCGTACCATGCGTCTCTGCATGCACCATACCCTGATATGTGCTGCCACGCTCTGCAGCCCAAAGTAGGAGAGAGGTTCGCAAGTATCAGACTTCGACCTGCTGGCTAGAGTTTCCCCCGTCAGGCACCCATCTGGTTCAAGCCGTCAACCAATCTCCACAGCTTAATAAATAGTAACGTCTAACTGAGCCAGTTAGTTAGATGCGTACACTTGGTGTAGTAGGATCTTTATTTAGTTTGATGCATACACTTGTTCTTTTTTGGTATCCCTATTGTAATGATGGCTGATGTTTGGTTTGGAAGAGAGAGCTGCGTCTTTACTCTTCTGGCCTGCTTACTGCTTCTGTTGCACCCCCAGCCCTGGTTGCTGCTGTTGTTTTCAATGTATAATCAATAGTATATTTCGTCTTTTGGTTGAATAAATGTGTTGTTAGAACGACGAACACAATGTTTTGGAAGTCGTTGCACGGTCCGATCCTTTAGTTTTTTAGGGAAATGGTCCGATCCTTTAGTGCCCCGTACCGTACGTAGCGCATACTATTTTTTGTATGGAACACATTTTCCACTTATTGATAACATGCTGCCCACTGATGAAGGCCCAATAGAGGAGCCCATAATTAACTGGAAGGGAGGCTCTCACATGAATCCGTCCTAGGTACATGCTCATGGTCCCCTAAAAATAAATAAGTAAATAAATAAATAAAGCTAAATGTTGATGCACCAGTTCTTTAAATTCACGATTTAACAGGAGGATATTATTTCCTATGATAGTGTCGTTACATTCAGTCGATATTATTCTTAGGCAAAGATAGCGACGAGTCTTCTTTCTCCCACCATATTCTTCCTGCAACCAGCGGACCCATGTAAATCATAGTCAACGCCGTAAATAGTTCCGGTCCATTTTTATTTTTCAATAAGAATGTCCAACCCAGCCCAGCACATTGGCGACAAAACTTTATCCTTCGCCTTGGTGCGCTCGCTGCGGCGCCGCCGTCCGGCCCTGTCAACATAGTGAATCGGGAGAGGACTGTAGTTGTGAGTATGACAGTATGGACCCACCAGGTCCACTCCCGAACACAAGCAAGCGCCTCTTTCACTACTCAGATGTACCCCTCATTTTTTTACTCTAATCCACCCTGCTGATATCTGGGACCCACATCATTTTCAACGTATAGTCAATTAACGACAGAATTGCACAACTTTTTTTTCGTAGTAATTCAGAGGAGTAGGCTATAAACTAGGTTGTGCGGTCTTTGTGGCCCGTCTAACAACATGACCAGCCCGGTAGTTTTTTCTATGGGAAAATAGGTAGCCCAATATTTCTTTTTGAAGAATACCCAAGCTAGGCCTATTTGTTTTCTCTGACTTACTGGGCTGCAAATCTTTCAAGACGAGGAGTGATGCATTCCGGCCTGGCCAAAGAGTATGGTCAGTGTCTATTAAAAGTAATATCAAAGGGGTTGAAAATTCCAAAAAAACTATAGCAAATGGGAAATTAGTTTCTTTTTTTGTTTTTGTTCTTCATAGATATTTTATATTTCATTGGATTTTAACAAGACATAATACTAATTTATTTTTAAATTTGTTTTAGTATGGCTACTAATTTTTGGATTAAGAATATTTTGTTCCCAACAAAATTTGTGAATTTTCAAAATTTCGCACATATTTAGTTCAATTTTTTTAACCCTGGTACTGACCAAAAAATGGGCAGCAATTCTAAAAATGGAAAATGGACTACAATAAATTCCATATGAATTAGAAAATGAATAAAAATTATAAAAATAATAGCAAATGGGCTATACACGCCACAGATTTCGAGGCTGACTTGTTTACGCAATGCTTTGTGAGTCAACACACGATTCTAGCAGTGGATCGTTGGATGTCCATCCAACGACCGACGTCTTCTTCAATCTTCTGATCTTCTGCTCCGCCGCTTAAACTAGTGCCGGCGGACTGTCTGCTCCCTCCTCTTGTGGCTGCCCGTGATGCTGCAGGTGCTTCACCACCCACCCTACTCCCTCCATTGGTCCGGCCGCACGCAATCAACTGCCTCCTTATTACGCGAAAAAAATGATTCCTCCCACTGACATCTGGGGCGCACCGGTTGGGAGGCTGACCTGTGGGCCTACTAAGTTGACGCGTACACAGGGTTTGTCAACTTAGTCAACAAACAATTCTAGCAATAGTGACCATTGGATTTGAATCGAACGGTCATGCTGCTTCTTCAATCACTGCCCTTCTTGCACCAGCCGCCCAAACCAGCGCCGGCGAGACCACCCGCTCCTGCCTCCAGTGGCCGGTTGTGCTGCCGTTGAGACCTCACCGCCCCCTACTACTCCCACCGCTGGCCAGGCCATGCGGCGACAGCAGCCTCACATCGCAGCCGAACTAGTGAACCCTCGTACTCCTCTCCGCGTGGGCATCCACTGCCGCCTCTTCCCCGACTCCGCGTCGTCCACTTCCTAGGCCTCGCCGTCGTCCACCGCCCTGGTGCTCTCAGCGCGGCGTGGTCAACGTGGTCAAGGTATGACTTCCATCGGAAGAGTACTGTACGTGGAGAGGCTGACAGCTGGGTCCACGGCCACGACAAGGAAGTGCCTCCTTATTACGCGGAAAATAATGGTTCTTCCACCTTACAACAGGGACCCACCGGACGGGCCACTGTATTTCATGAAAAAAAAGTTTCCCCCTGACTGCTGGGACCCACCAGCTACATGTTCGCACGCAAGAAAGTGCCTCCATATTACGGGCAAAAAAATGATTCGCCCCCATAACTGCTGGGACTCACCAGCTACATCTTCGCACGCAAGGAAATGCCTGACAGTCGGGACCCACCTGGTCGAAGCGTACGTTGCATTGTCATTCTGGTCGCGAACGTGTACGTACGTACGATTTGTCTGTCTGCAGGCTACAGCGATGAACCGTGGCCGTGTAAGGAAGGGCACGTGTCGTAGTAGAGGCGTGCACATGTCGTAGTAGAGGCGCGCACGTAGCATGTACACATACGCATTAGCGGCCAGGTGCAAGAAAGTAAATCTGACCCGCGTCACATACATACGGGCGGGTCTCGAACGCCTACTCGCGCATACGTACGACCAGGTCTCGTGTACATGGCTGGGTCAGAACAGAGAAACTGCGTCGTCGTTGTGTTCATGGGGAGGTAACGGAATGCGTCGTGTTCATCAGGAGGCAACGTAACGCGTGATGTTCATCGGGAGCCAACCGGCTTGGACGGAATAACCGATGGAAACGAGGCCTGGCGCACCGCAGAATGGAGGAAACGGCCTCGTGTTCGACCGGCCACGGTCGAAACAGGATCCTGTTCATCAGGGGCGTCTGGCGTACCGCAAAATGGAGGAAACGGACTTCTCTTGGACCTCCTACGGTCGAAACGGGGTCCTGTTGATCTGGAGGGGTGTGGCGTACCGCAAAGCGGAGGAAGCGGACTTGTGTTGGAGCGCTACGGTCAAAACAGGGTCCTGTTCATCGGGAGGGGTGTGGCGTACCACAAAACGGGACTCCATGGGATATTGTTCATCTCCACCGTCGACCTCCTCCAGCCTCCACGGGCTACTGTTCATCCACCGTCAACCTCCTCCAGCCTCCACCTGCGACCGTTCATCCACGGGCTCCTGTCATCCATCCTCCACCGCGTGCTCCTTCACCGGCTACTGTTCAACCAGCCCTCTCCATGGGGTCCTGTTCAACCACCACTCCATGGGCTACTGTTCATCCAGCCCTCCATCGGCTACTATTCAACCAGCCCCCACGGGGTCCTATTCATCCACCCCCCAACCGGCTTGATCGATCGGGGTCCTGTTCATCCAGCGGCAACGGCCTCTACTACCACAGGGTCCTGTTCATCCAACCCCCTCCCCCACCGGGACACATAAACATTAGACTGAGGCAGCGCTTATATTAGTTACCATAGCCACGATACGGAATCCTATGCAAGCGCATGAACCGCGGCCGCGCGGTCGATCGAACGGTGCGTCACCGTGTCGCGCTCGAAGGACATCCACCGAACCTTTTTGTGTGTGTGAAAACAATCCCCGAATATTACCCAACTTTTTTTTCCTGGAAAACTTCTTGACGCTACAATATTTCCATATATTTGAATTCAGCTCCAGTTCGTGTTTATTTGGATTTGGACGTTTTAGGTGCGCCCTAGTTTTTTAATACTGGTTTTGTGTGTGTGAATGAGAGAGAACGTTTGTCTGCGTCCATATGTGTGTTGTGGCGGAAGGGCAATGTGGAGACGGTGTGCGTGTGATAGAGACATAGAGAGGTGTGAATGTGCAAATGATCATGCATGAGTGAGACATAGACAGATGTCGATAAGTTGTGTATACATGAGAGAACGTCTTCTATTTGTACTTGTGTGTGTGTATGTGAGAGAGAGAGAGAGAGAGAGAGAGAGAGGAGCATCTGTAACACAACAACCATCTCTCTCGATTCGTCGGTCCCTCGCACGATCGCATGTAACACATGCATCAATGCACACATTTTGACACCCTCACCCGGCCCCTTCCCACCTCAAGGCCCGCACATTGCTCTCTATCTCGCACGCACAATCTGTTCATGAAAACCCTATTTAGCATGTAGCTTCCCGTCACATACACACACATTTCTCTCCATAGGTTTGATTTCTCTCAATATCTGACACACACACACACACACACACACACACACACACACACACACACACACACACACACCGCACACACACACCTCCTCCCCCGAGCACACAATTCATCCCCATCCAAGGTTATATGGCGACCACTCTCGCTTGTACTTCTCTGCACCCCAGCATGCACAACACCTCAATCTTCAAAGAGGGCATCGAGGAGATCGAAGACGGCGACCACACTACACTAGAGAGTGCGGGGCCATTTGGAAGCAGGATGATGTGACGACGGCTGACTGACTCCTCCCCCCTCTCTCTCCCGCACAAAGTTACCAATCCCTCTCTCATGCACAAAATTATCAGTCCCTCAACCCACGAGATCCTTCCCCTCTCGTCCATGTTTTTCCAGCTCTCTCATCAAACATGTTGTCTCTTTTCCTTCCACGTGTACAGAATCCGGATGCACACGCATCTCACGTATATTACATGTCTCCATATTTCTCACAGACCTAACTTCTTCCTCTCTCTTTCTATCTATATATCTATCTATCTGTCTATCTCTCTCTCTCTCTCTCTCTCTCTCTCTCTCTCGTTAGGTTTGTCTCCTACTCTCTCGTCCACATACATACAATCTTTCCCGCCCTGTCTGCTCCATCTTCGCAAGCTCTCTCTACACGTTTCATTCACACATTGGGAAGTGTTCAAAATGTTGCTTTTATAATGGATGATGTCGAGTTATGGTTGGTTTTGTTGCATCCTACAAAGTGATAACTATGAAATGCATTTAGATTCTCATTTGACTGGGATTATGTGAGTCTGAGCATATTGTGAAGTACTATAGACCTCATATACATCTTGGAATTCAACAATGACTGTAACTATTGAATTGTATAGACCATTACATTCGAAGTCGGTAGCCTAATATATTTATTTCACGATTACAACAAACGATTAATTCACTACAAACTAAGAAAACAAATGTGTACTCCCTCTGTTTTTATTTAAGTCCGCGTATTAGCATTGGTCAAAGTAAAGTTTTGTAAACTCTCAGAAAGTAGATAACAAAAAATATTAACATATACAATAACAAATAAATACCATTAGATTCATTATTGAATGTACTTTCACATCATACATATTTGTTATGGTAAATGTTTATATTTTTCTATAAACTTGGTCAAACTTTAGGAAGTTTGACTCCGGTCAAACCTAATATGCAGAGTTAAAAAAATGGAGTACTAGTAGTTACTAGTACTACTAAATAGTACTAGTACTACTCGATAGTTGCTTAGCCCAATCACCCAACACGCCACACGGGGAGTTCAGTGTCACCAAATTTTGAGGTCGGCGGGAAAATCTCCATGACCACGATTCAGAAAAGGCGAAGTTACCATCATAGCCTTCGGAACAGGCCTATGGATGAAGCTTCGTAGGGGGTTGTTTTCGTAACTTTAGGTTCACCCTACCCAGCCAACCCCACCCCAGCACCCAGAGGAGTGCACCTGAATACTCCCCATTGTCTATCCCACCGCAAAATAGACTTCTCCACGGCACCGCAGCCTTCGTGCTCCTCCCCTTCTACATCAGCGCACTCGTCCACCGCAGCGCATCTGCCTCATTGACGACCTCGTACGCTGCACTGGAGCTGGTCCACAGTTGTCGTTGTACACGGAGCCTCTTCCCCGGCACCGTCTTCCACGGTCTCGGATCTGCTTCCCGGAAGCCGACGCCAAGCGCAGAAGCACCACCGTTGTGGACAGTATACTGACTCCCATTGCCGACCATGATGCACAGAGGCCGCCGCGGCCATCGTTCTCCTCCTCGATCGGTATAGTGTGTATTGAATCACTTAGCAGTACACGTGTAGTTCCAATTTTATTCATACCTACCCTTCAGATTTCCTGGTTACTATTGTTCCCGTAAAAGTAATTGGTTATAGCCGCCATTGTTCTACAAAATATCAGCTTGTAATTGTGCGTCGCTCCTGTATCGCGCTGTGCTTGGGTAGGTTCTTCATCTGCAACCAGTAGTGTGGCAAATGATGGAAAGTTTTTTAGAACTAGCAAGATGCCCATGCGTTGCACGGAACATCAAGATGCATTTGTATGAGTTGTTTATCTTGTAGGAGAAAAGGATGAACGAGGGAAGTCCTTATTTGCAAATCTGGAGAGGGGTGTGGGTATCTTTCTGCAAAATTGCCATAGTTTCCTTCCTATCCGTCGGATATAAATCAGACGGCCTATATTGCAGGACGGCAGGAACACCATCATCACCAACTCTGTTTTTTTAAGAGTAGAGAAGTAGAGATAAATATTAAATATAAAATAAATTTAACAGTAGAGAAGAGAGTAGAGATAGCAGGGACGTCGGGAAAGGATCGCGCGCGCGGGAAAAAGCGACCGGGCGCGCGCTAGTTTTCGCGCGCGGCGTCCGGCGCGCTTTATAAAATCCAATGCCCTCCCACCGCTCAGTGCCTTGCCACCGCTCTCTCTCCCTGCTCTATGCCTCGCTACCGCTCTCTCCCCGCTATGCACCTCGCCACTGCTCTCTCCCTGCTCTTTCTCGCCTCGCCGCCGCCGCGCCACCATGCCGTTGTGTTGCCGGGAAACTTGGGGATACCACGGCGTCCGCGCGTGCCCCTCCGGTGGCTTCTCCGCCGAGATTCGGTTCAGCGGGATACGCCTCAGCCTCGGCAATTTTGACACCGCCAACGAGGCCGCCCACGCGTACGATTCGGCGGCGTGGTGCCTCCGGTGGCCTCATAGAACATTGAACTTCCCCAACGTGCCGACGCGGGAGCGGGCGCAGGAGCTCGCGCCTCTGCCATGACTTATCACCGACGAGGATCGTCGTGACAACCGGAGGCGGGAGCACCGTCTCGGCATCACCGAGATGGACGAGGAAGCCATGGCTTTGTGGCGCCAACGCTTCCCACATGACATCATCAACAAGCGCGAGTTCTATGCGCAAAGAAGGGCGGAGCGAGCCGCCTATCGCGAGGACAAGCGTACGCGAAAAGCGGACGCTCAATTCAACATGAGGCTAGGAGCAGCATCGCCCTGGGAATCTGATGACGATCGGTATCTTCATGCCTACGTTGAGACGTCGGAGGAGGACATCACCGAGGAGGAGTCGGACGATGAGGAGTAGTTGAACTATCTTTTTTATCTATCTATGTTCAGAACTAGTATCTATGTCTCTACTCTCTAGTCTCTAGTCTTTATCTCTACTTCTCGATCTTAGCACTCCGGGCCCGTAAAAACAGGCTATTTCGGCACTATAACCGCTTTTTTAAAGCGCCATGCGTTGCGCTTCTGTTGGAGATGCTCTAACATGGCAGACGAGTGCTTTAATGTTGCCCACAAGATGCGTGAGTATTACTAGTAGTATGTTTTTCTTGCCATGTTGAGATTTTAAAACCACGAGCGCGAACATGCAGAGGAGCAATGAAGACCAAACACGGGATATTGAGGACATCTTCAAGGAGCGTGGCAAGTTAAAGAGGAGCTGCACCGAACCTGTAAAACGAGCTTTGGTAAGTAACACCCTTTCAATTACTTTCGTTTAGCCTCGTGTTCTTCGATGTGTATATGTTGTAGTTTCTGTTTCTCTTAGCCTCGTGTTCTTCGATGTGTAATAAGAAGAGTCTTAATCATCCTAATGCTTTCATTGTTAGCTTGATGTAGGAAGTGGGAGTTCTCACCTTGTAGTCTGTTTTTATATTTTTCCTTTTGAATTCACTTCTCCGAGTCCTGTTTATCTGGCTTCTACTAAATGGATCTGGGTTGCTCTGAATATTGATCAAAAAAAGAAGTAACTTTATGTCAGGATGCAGTTCGTGCGAGGAGGGAAGTATGGTCAACCTCGAGATCATGTTTCCAGAATGAGGTTGGATTACACACAAGGTGCCAGTTCCCTAATGGTGCTGGATTAGACACAAGGTGCCAATTCCCGAGATGATCTTTGGATTACACACAAGCCGGTGGAGTCGTCAACTGTTCGTGTCCTCGTGGCTCTAGTAAAGGCTAAAAGAAAGTGTGCAGCAGCCCTTGAGAATGTAGCTGAGTTCCTGAAGAAGCGAAAAGAGCAATCAGATGCTCTCTTCACCCAAGCCAAAGAAGAGATGGAAGAAGCCAGAAAGAAGCTAGCAGAGGCAGAGCAGGCTAAGCGTCTCCTGCTATCTAAAACTGTTGTCAATACAAATTTCATTCATAATAGCTAGGTTCAAATGTTTATCCAGTCAGCATGCCTGTTGTGATGTCCGTTCATCTACTGATGTGGCACGAAATATTTTTTTTAGGTCATGTAATAACAGCAATTACTTTCCAAACAATAACAGACGAAGCGTTGGACATGGTATAGTTCACACGCGAGCCCAACATTCCAAGTTCAACTTCCACATAAAACTCATGTTCACAGATATCTGCACATTCATAGATGATGTCCACAACCATGATTCACTTCAAACCCAAGAAAAATATGAGGAGAGTTATAAATAAAGAAAAACCTCTAGTTGCTGCTACCAGTGCGAGCACAAGTCAAGACCATGCGTGATTAATTATATTTTGGTCGTTTTTTGTGTTCTAAAATGCCACCCATTTCATGGAAGGGCGTGTAGCCGCACACGCTGGATTCAATGGAGGCGGTAGGCGATGCAAGCGGTTGCATGTGGTGAGGAGGCGTGTTCAGTCGGGCCTGCAACGAGTGGGGCCCTCTTGGCCGGCGCATCGGTTCAATGCCTGCGCTATTAGAGGTCGCGTCCGTGTCAGAGCAATCACTCCCTCTAGTCCTTTTTTGTTTGGGTATAACAAAATCTCGTTTTCCATTCACATTTTACAAGTAAAATTCGTGGACAAACTTTGACCCAAAATACGGTGGGGACTAGTAAACCAAGACGGAGGTAGTAGTTTTTTTATCAAAGAAGGGTTTCCCCCATCCGATTTTAATTACTGAAAACCAACATCTAAACCATAGTATTTGCCCTAGAACTACCAGGTTCAACATCTCGCAACATAAACCCATACAACATACGCCAAGGAGGTAGTAGTTATGAATTCCATTTTCGCTCCATACCAATCGTTCTAAAAACTACATAGTACTTATAACACGCCATTGAAAATCAGAACTCTTACCCCGCTAAAAAATGATATTTTAAACGTGGCTACTCGATCTGTGGCAACTGGCGAGCCACCGCCTCCAGGTCGTTCACCTGTGGTCCCGACCATCAACTCCTACAGATCAAATTATCACGTGAGCTGACTATTCCTACAAAGGTATGTTCCACCATGTACCCGGTACCCGCGCATGCAGCAATCGTGCACCTAGGGTTTTAGGGTTTATTTGTTAACGGTGCCTTTACGTAACTCTCATGTGTGCGACAGTGCGAGACAGCAAGAGACCGACTACGTGCGTGCGCCTCTTCTCTTCTAATATGTACTCCACCGTTTGTCTGGTGTCCAAAAAATTATACAGTAGTAATAACTACTAGCAATGTGCCAATGCATTGCCACACGATCAAACTAGATTAATACGTATTCACTGATTTGATAGAGAAAAGAGTCTAGTTTTGAAATACGTATATCACTTAAAATATGTTATGTTTCACTCAAAATATATTCCTTTGGCGGTTTTGATGTGATAAGGGAGGAATGTTGTTGGTTTCAAGATTCGAGAAGTGGTATATCTCTAATTTCTACTCTTACTAGCAAGATGCCCGTGCGTTGCACGGAACATCAAGTTCTTGTGGGAGAAAAGGATGAACGAGGGAAGGCCTTATCTACAAATGTGGAGAGGAGTGCGGGTAAATTTCCATAGTTTCCTTCCTATCTATTAGATATAGATCGGACAGCCTATATTGCAGGATGGCAGGCACACCATCATCACCGACTATGCTTTTTATAAGAGTAGAGATAAAAATAGAGTTGGTGATGATGGTGTGCCTACCATCCTGCAATATAGGCCATCCGATTTATATCTGACAGATAGGAAGGAAACTATGGCAATTTTGCAAAAAGATACCCACTTCCCTCTCCAGGTTTGCAAATAAGGCCTTCCCTCATTCATCCTTTTCTCCCACAAGATAAACTACTCATACAAATGCATCTTGATGTTCCATGCAACGCATGGGCATCTTGCTAGTTGTTGCAAAAATCCCATGTGTGTGTGTGTTGTGTGTGTGAGAGAGAGGGAGAGAGGAGGACGGAGTGCATGTGTGACAAAGACACAAAGAGTGTGTGCGAGAGGTATCAGCTTAAAATGAGGCGATAGTGTGTGTGTGCACGATCGAGAGGGTGTGTCTCAAGAAGGGACGAAAAATCTACATAGATACAAGGAGCGCGAGAGAGACATGTACGCGATAGTGGAAGCATGAGTGTGCGGGTGTATAAACCTATTTGGAGGCTAGTCGATCAATGTTTGTGAGAGAAATACGAGTCAGGGGTGCGAAAGCGAGAGTTTTGTGTGTGTGAGAGAGAGACAGTAGTCGGGAAGGGGAGTGGAGGCAGGAGTTGTGTGTGCGTGAGAGAGAGCGGGGAGTTTCTTTGATCGGTAAACAAATGAATAATATCTGTTTTATAACTGGGATGGAGATGGAAAGGAGACCGCAACAAATGTTGTGTCTGTGGGAGAGAGTAATTTTATTGGTATGAGTTATATCTAGAGACAGAGTGTGTGAGAGAACACCACAGAGAGAAATACAAAGTGAAAGACGAGTGAGACTGTGTGTGTGGCGGTGAAAAAGAAAGCTTAGGTACCTAGTGATACCAGGGAACGGTGGAGACGTGAGAGATAGTGAAAACCGTGTAATGTATAATGATAGGGAGAGTGTGACACTTCTCAAGGTAGACGTCGAGAGACCATGTTTGCGAAGATAGGAGAAACATGAAGTGAGCGTGCGGGTGAGCTGGAGAAAAGAGTGTGGGCGAGAGAGATGGGCGTGAAAGGAGTCAACATAAAAGGGATTCAAATATTTGAATTCGAGATGATGATACATGTAATTCATACTCGAACCAAAATTGATCTATCAAACATGCATACTCATATGAATTCACGTGCATCTATGTTATTTAATATGTAGATATTCTTGATCCATACATTTTAGTAGAACATAATTTGGTTTAAATTTCTTGAATTCAACCTTATGATTTTGAGATCATTGTATTTGTAAATCATATTATACATATAAAGGAGCAGAATTCTTTGTTGTGCTTTTGAAAGTATATATAAAAAATGATGTATATAGAATTTTATTCCAATCAAAAATGGATCCTGACCGAACAAAAATAGAATACAAACTGGATTCGAATTGAGTTGGCACGGTAAACGTGCACTCTTGCTCTGCAAAAATTTGAATGAAGCGGGGAAAGTCGCAGTAACTGCCCGAAACCAAAACCTGCAAGATGGAAATTACTGCCTATCCCTGACACGCAAAGCCTATCGGCTCAATTTCTATAGGTTTCGATAGGGGTAGGTTTGTAATTTCACTCAAACACTCGTCCAGCGCGCCCCGCCGTCACCGTCTACCCTCCTAGATCTGGTTCCACGCCACCAACAGCCATCGCTACCGCAGCACCGTCAAATTCTCAGCAGATGCATACACGCGCCGCACCAAAGGTGGTACTCTTTCGTATCTGCTCAACTTACTTATCACAGCAAGAAAATAGATCGCCGCTACTTTACTCTAATTTCTTGTCCATCACTTACTTGTTAGTTGAAAGCAAACACTGGTTGTGAAGTAGCCTTTGTCCAGTTTGCACCTTCAGATCTGCCATGGCATGCTCAACACTATACTCACAATGCTTATGGTTTTCCCCTTTTATATTCCACACTAGTTAAATGATAGTAGACTAAATTTCAAAATTGGGTCAGTCGATTTTTGAGATCTCGTGGAGTTCGTCGGTGCGAAGGAAGGGGCTCAGGTGGGACGATGGTTGTGGGGGGGTGGTGGGGCCTTGCGAACGAAGAAAACTTCGACGCTGGTGGGGGCGGGGTGGGGGTGGGTGTGGCGGAGGAACACAGGCAGTGGGAACAGTTCAGGGGAGGGCGGGGGGAGGGGTCGGGGCCGGTGGTTCGGCCGGCGGCCTGATACGTCTCTGTCGTATCTATAATTTTTCATTGTTGCATGCCAATATTCTACAACTTTTACATACTTTTGGTAACTTTTTATACTATTTTTGGGACTAACATATTGGTCCAAAGTGCCCAAAGGCCACCTCGCTTTGTTGCAAGTTTTTTGTTTCGCAGAAAATCCATATCAAACGGAGTCCAAACGGGATAAAAACTAACGGAGATTTTTTTGGAATATATGTGATTTTTGGGAAGAAGAATCAACACGAGCGATGCCCGAGGGGGCCACGAGGCAGGGGGCACGGCCTGGGCCCTCGTGTCCACCCCGTAAGGTGGTTGGTGCCCTTCTTTCGCTGCAAGAAAGCCAATATCCAGATAAAATTCGTGTCCAAATTCAGCCCAATCGGAGTTATGGATCTCCGGGAATTTAAGAAACGGTGAAAGGGCAGAAACAGGAGGGCAGAAACAGAGAGAGGCGGAGAGACAGATCCAATCTCGGAGGGGCTCTCGCCCCTCCCATGCCATGGAAGCCAAGTACAAGAGGGGAAACCCTTCCCCCATCTAGGGAGAAGGACAAGGAAGAAGAAGTAGAAGGGGGCTCTCTCCCCCTCTCTTCCGGTAGCGCCGGAACACCGCTGGGGCCATCATCGTCACCGCAATCTACACCAACACCTCTGTCATCTTCACCAAGATCTTCATCACCTTCCCCCATCTATCTACAACGGTCCACTCTCCCGCAACCTGTTGTACCCTCTACTTGAACATGGTGTTTTATGCTTCATATTATTATCCAATGATGTGTTGCCATCCTGTGATGTCTGAGTAGATTTTCGTTGTCCTGTCGGTAATTGGTGAATTGCTATGATTGGTTTAATTTGCTTGTGGTTATGGTGCTGTCCTTTGGTGCCCATCATATGAGCGCGCGTGTGGATCACACCATAGGGTTAGTTGTATGTTGATATGACTATGTATTGGAGGGCAAGAGTGACAGAAGCTTCAACCTAGCATAGAAATTGATGCATATGGGATTGAAGGGGGACCAATATATCTTAATGCTATGGTTGGGTTTTACCTTAATGAACGTTAGTAGTAAGTGCATAGAATTCCAAGTCAGGGATGACATGCTAGCAGTGGCCTCTCCCACATAAAACTTCCTATCGGTCTAGTAACGTAGTCAATTGCTAAGGGACAATTTCGCAACTCCTACCACCACTTCTCCACACTCGCTATACTAACTTTATTGCTTCTCTACCTAAAACAGCCCCTACTTTTTATTTATGAGCTCTTTATTATCTTGCAAACCTATCCAAAAACACCTACAAAGTACTTCTAGTTTCATACTTGTTCTAGGTAAAGTGAACGTTAAGCGTGCGTAGAGTTGTATCGGTGGTCGATAGAACTTGAGGGAATATTTGTTCTACCTTTAGCTCCTCGTTGGGTTCGACACTCTTACTTATTGAAAGAGGCTACAATTGATCCCCTATACTTGTGGGTTATCAAGACCTTTTTCTGGCACCGTTGCCGGGGAGCAATAGCGTGGGGTGAATATTCTCCTGTGTGCTTGTTTGCTTTATCACTAAGTAATTTTTATTTGCTGTTCTAAGTTGTTCTCTATCTTTAGTTATGGATATGGAACACGAAATACCAAAAAAATTAGGTTTACTTGCTACTCATGGAGATGGGGAACCTCCTAAAACCCTTGATGCTTATTATGTGATAGATATTATGCACTACTTTAATAATGCTGAGAAAAACCCATTCAATTATATAATGGGAGACATGTTGGATCAACGTGAATACTTTAGGGATTATCGCTTGACTCAAAAAGGGAAACTATTATGTGATCAAATTCATATGTTGCATTGGTATGCTCGGGAACTATGCTTGAGATATGATTAGACTTGTTGCTCTAGGATGAAGGCTCCACACCTTCCATTTTCATGCAAATTTAATGATGATAAAACCTTGGCTTCTTATGCTAATGGTATATATGATTACTATGATGTGGAACAAATAGAAGAATT
The DNA here is from genome assembly GCA_021605145.1 of Aegilops bicornis. NCBI lineage: Eukaryota > Viridiplantae > Streptophyta > Magnoliopsida > Poales > Poaceae > Aegilops > Aegilops bicornis. The sequence goes on from CM038674.1 coordinate 278,067,783, forward strand.
CGTTGCTTTTATGGGTGCTTATGAAATTGAATATTTGTTTAAAGAGTGTGAAAATCTTGATGATGCTGTTTCTGAGACACGAAAATTTTGCTATACTTAAATATTGCTATCAGAATTATGAATTCAATTCCGATATTAATGATTTTATTGAGAGAGTCTCCGTTGTCCAAGAAGAGACTAATATTTTGCAGGAGTCTATGGAAGAAGGAATTGATGAAACTGTGAGCTCATTGGATGAAAAAGATGATGAGGAGAGTGAAGAACAAAAGGAGGAAGATCGGATTAGCTACCCGTGCCCACCTTCTAATGAGATTAACTCTTCAACTCATACATTGTCTAATGTCCCTTCGTTCTTACCGAAGGATGAATGCTATGATGGTTGTTATGATCCCATTGATTCTTTTGAAATATCCCTTTTTGATGATGCTTGCTATGCTTGTGGCCAAGATGCCAATATGAATTATGCTTATGTAGATGAGCTTGCTATAGTTCCTTATGTTAAACATGAAATTGTTGCTATTGCACCCACGCATGATAGTCCTATTATCTTTTTGGATTCTCCAAACTACACTATATCGGAGAAGTTTGTGCTTATTAAGGATTATATTGATGGGTTGCGTTTTACTACTACACATGATGATTTTGATAGATATAATATGCATGTGCTTGCTGCTCCTACTTGCAATTATTATGAGAGAGGAACTATATCTCCACCTCTCTATGTTTCCAACATGATAAAATTGCAAGAAACTGCTTATGCTATATATTGGCCTTTACTATGTGTGCTTGAGTTGTTCTTTTATGACATGCCGATGCATAGGAAGAGAGTTAGACTTTGTTGTTGCATGATATATGTTAGTTTGTGCTCACTACTAAATCACAAATCATTTTTAATTAAAATTGGCTTTGATATACCTTGGGATATGGGTGGATCCATTACTTGAGCACTATATGCCTAGCTTAATGGCTTTAAAGAAGCGCTTCCAGGGAGACAACCCGGAAGTTTTAGAGAGTCGTTTATTTCTGTTGTGTGCTTTTATAAAGTTTAAAAATAAAAATAATGTGCCAAGGTTTGCCTTTAGGATGTTTAGATTGCTTGTTGGTTTGTGCGGTGCAAAACAGAAACTTTGGCTGTAGTGCGCAATTTTAATTTTTTTACTGGAACATCAAACGGTTCTGAAACTTGTTGCACTGTCTTTCTATACAAATTGTTTATTTTTCCTAATTTTGGAAGATTTTTTTGAGTACCAGAAGTAAGGTGAATGTTCAGATTACTACAGACTGTCCTGTTTAAGACATATTCTGTTTTTGATGCATAGTTTGCTTGTTTTGATGAAAATATCAATTTCTATCAGTGGATTAAGCCATAGAAAAGTTATATTACAGTATATAAAATGCAAAAACAAAATATGAGTTGGTTTGCAACAGTACTTAGATTAGTGATTTGCTTTATTATACTAACGGATCTTACCGAACTTTCTGATAAGTTTTGTGTGGATGAAGTGTTCGAAGATCGAGGATGTCTAGATATGAGGATAAGGAGGAGAGGAAAGAGCTCAAGCTTGGGGATTCCCAAGGCACCCCAAGTAAATATTCAAGGAGACTCAAGCGTCTAAGCTTGGGGATGCTCCAGAAGGCATCCCATCTTTCTTCAACAAGTATTGGTATGTTTTCGGATTCATTTCGTTCATGTGATATGTGCAAATCTTGGAGCATCTTTTGCATTTAGTTTTCACTTTTATTTTATGCACCATGCTGGTATCAGATAGTACATGGTTGATTTATAGAATGCTCATTGCACTTCACTTATATCTTTTGAGTATGGCTTTATAGAATGCTTCATGTGCTTCACTTATATCATTTGAAGTTTGGATTGCTTGTTTCTCTTCACATAGAAAACCGCCATTTGTAGAATGCTCTTTTGCTTCACTTATATTTATTAGAGCGCGGGCATATCTTTTGTAGAAAGAATTAAACTCTCTTGCTTCACTTATATATATTTAGAGAGTTGACAGGAACAGTTCATTCACATGGTTAGTCATAAAATACTACATAAAACTTGTAGATCACTGAATATGATATGTTTGATTCCTTGCAATAGTTTTGCGATATAAAGATGGTGATCTTAGAGTCATGCTAGTGGGTAATTGTGGATTGTAGAAATACTTGTGTTGAAGTCTGTGATTCCCGTAGCATGCACGTATGGTGAATCGTTATGTAACGAAGTCGGAGCATGATTTATTTATTGATTGTCTTCCTTATGAGTGGCGGTCGGGGACAAGCGATGGTATTTTCCTACCAATCTATCCCCCTAGGAGCATGCGTCTAATGCTTTGTTTTGATAGCTTCTAGACTTCTGCAATAAGTATATGAGTTATTTATGACTAATGTGAGTCCATGAATTATACGCACTCTTACCTTTCCGCAATTTGCTAGCCTCTACGGTATCGTGCATTGCCCTTTATCACCTCGAGAGTTGGTGCAAACTTCGCCAGTGCATCCAAACCTCGTGATACGATACGCTCTGTCACACATATCCTTATATCTTCCTCAAAACAGCCACCATACCTACCTATCATGGCACTTCCATAGCCATTCCGAGATATATTGCCATGCAACTTCAATCATCATCATATACATGACTTGAGCATTCATTGTCATATTGCTTTGCATGATCGTAAGATAGCTAGCATGATGTTTTCATGGCTTGTCTGTTTTTTGATGTCATTGCTATGCTAGATCATTGCACATCCCGGTACACCGCCGGAGGCATTCATATAGAGTCGTATTTTTGTTCTAGTATCGAATTTTAATATTAAGTTGTAAGTAAATAAAAGTGTGATGATCATCATTATTAGAGCATTGTCCCATGCGGGGACAGGATGATGGAGACTATGTTTCCCCCACAAGTCGAGATGAGAATCCGGACTTTAAAAATAAAAATAAAAGAGGCCAAAGAAGCCCAAACAAAAAAAAAGAGGCCAAATAAGCCCACCAGAAAAACAAAAATTGAGAGAAAAAGAGAGAAGGGGCAATGCTACTATCCTTTTACCACACTTGTGCTTCAGAGTAGCACCATGTTCTTCATATAGAGAGTCTCTTGAGTTATCACTTTCATATACTAGTGGGAATTTTCATTATAGAACTTGGCTTGTATATTCCAATGATGGGCTTCCTCAAATGCCCTAGGTCTTCATGAGCAAGCAAGTTGGATGCACACCCACTTAGTTTTAGTTGGAGCTTTCATACACTTATAGATCTTAGTGCATCCATTGCATGGCAATCCCTACTCCTCACATTGACATCAATTGATGGGCATCTCCATAGCCCATTGATTAGCCGCGTCGATGTGAGACTTTCTCCTTTTTTGTCTTCTCCACACAACCTCCACCATCATATTCTATTCCACCCATAGTGCTATGTCCATGGCTCACGCTCTTGTATTGCATGAAAGTTGTAAAGGTTTGAGAACGTCAAAAGCATGAAACAATTGCTTAGATTGTCATCGGGGTTGTGCATGATTTGAATATTTTGTGTGGTGAAGATGGAGCATAGCCAGACCATATGATTTTGTAGGGATAACTTTCTTTGGCCATGTTATTTTGAAAATACATGATTGCTTTATTGGTATGCTTGAAGTATTATTGTCTTAATGTCAAATGATAGACTATTGCTTTGAATCATCGTGTCTTAATATTCATGCCATGATTAGATTACATGATCAAGATTATGCTAGGTAGCATTCCACATCAAAAATTATCTTTTTTATCATTTACCTACTCGAGGACGAGCAGGAATCAAGCTTGGCGATGTTGATACGTCTCCGTCGTATCTATAATTTTTTATTGTTCCATGCCAATATTCTACAACTTTTACATACTTTTGGCAACTTTTTATCCTATTTTTGGGACTAACATATTGATCTAGTGCCCAGTGTCAGTTCCTGTTTGTTGCATGTTTTTTGTTTCGCAGAAAATCCATATCAAACGGAGTCCAAACGGGATAAAAACTGACGGAGATTTGTTTTGGAATATATGTGATTTTTGGGAAGAAGAATCAACGCGAGACGATGCCCGAGTGGGCCACGAGGCAGGGGGTGTGCCCCAGGGGTCAGGCGCGCCCAGGGCCCTCGTGGGCACCCCGTAAGGCAGTTGGTGCCCTTCTTTCACCGCAAGAAAGCCAATATCCGGATAAAAATCGTGTCCAAAATTCAGCCCAATCGGAGTTACGGATATCCGGGAATTTAAGAAACGGCGAAAGGGAAGAATCAGGAGCGCAGAAACAAAGAGAGGCAGAGAGACATATCCAATCTCGGAGGGGCTCTCGCCCCTCCCATGCCATGGAAGCCAAGGACCAGAGGGGAAACCCTTCTCCCATCTAGGGAGAAGGTCAAGGAAGAAGAAGAAGAAGGGGGGCTCGCTCCCCCTCTCTTTCGATGGCGCTGGAGCGCCGCCGGGGCCATCATCGTCACCACAATCCACACCAACACCTCCGTCATCTTCACCAACATCTTCATCACCTTCCCCCATCTATCTACAACGGTCCTCTCTCCCGCAACCCGTTGTACCCTCTACTTGAACATGATGCTTTATGCTTCATGTTATTATCCAATGATGTGTTTCCATCCTGTGATGTCTGAGTAGATTTTCGTTGTCCTATCGGTAATTGGTGAATTGCTATGATTGGTTTAATTTGGTTGTGGTTATGTTGCTGTCCTTTGGTGCCCATCATATGAGCGCGCGCGTGGATCACACCATAGGGTTAGTTGTATGTTGATAGGACTATGTATTGGAGGGCAAGAGTGATAGAAGCTTCAACCTAGCATAGAAATTGATGCATATGGGATTGAAGGAGGACCAATAAATCTTAATGCTATGGTTGGGTTTTACCTTAATGAACGTTAGTAGTTGCGGATGCTTGCTAATAGTTCCAATCATAAGTGCATAGAATTCCAAGTCAGGGAGGACATGCTTGAAGTGGCCTCTCCCACATATAACTTGCTATCGGTCTAGTAACGTAGTCAATTGCTTAGGGACAATTTCACAACTCCTACCACCACTTCTCCACACTCGCTATACTAACTTTATTGCTTCTTTACCTAAAACAGCCCCTACTTTTTATTTACGAGCTCTTTATTATCATGCAAACCTATCCAAAAACACCTACAAAGTATTTCTAGTTTCATACTTGTTCTAGGTAAAGAGAACGTTAAGCGTGCGTAGAGTTGTATCGGTGGTCGATAGAACTTGAGGGAATATTTGTTCTACCTTTAGCTCCTCATTGGGTTTGACACCTTACTTATTGAAAGAGGCTACAATTGATCCCCTATACTTGTGGGTTATCACGGCCCATGCAGTGTTCTGTATGGGAAGAATCAGAGACGAGGAAGAAGAAGGGTTAGGAGACGTAGGATCTTCATCCAACCGCCTGAAATGGTCGACTGACCCAAATGACAAAAGTCACGCGACTTGCATGCAGACATACCTTTATATTTAGTACCATCATCGTACCTTCTTAGCACTGCTCCTGAATCCATCAAGCTAAACAACGTGCCACTCATAATTCCAAACTTGTTGCTCAAATACGAATCTGATATGATGCTGATATTACTAAAACAAATAACGTTTAATTGGTTAGCTAATGTTCCTACTTTACTTTCGAAAAGCACGTGCACCACATATACAGAGACAGCAGGGAGTTCCATTCTTAGTGCGCTCTGGTTCATCATGTGTGGGCACTGCACAACGAACATTTTATTATCCAAAATCTGCTTGCTCTTCTTTACCATGTTCCTCTTCCGTTCTTATTAATAAGTACTCTCTCCGTTCCTAAATAAAAGTCTTTGTATAGATTCCACCATGGACTACATATGGAGCAAAATGAGTGAAACTACACTCTAAAATGTATCTGTATACATATGTATGTGATCCATAGTGGAAATCTCTACAAAGGCTTATATTTTGGAACGGAGGGGGTATGATAGTAGTACAATATGTTCCTTGTAGTGAAGATGAGCAGGGACATTTGCAGCGTAGAGGTCTATACGGTCGGTTGTGATGGGCACTTTGAACTCTTCGGGCCTCTTTGATTCGTAGGATTTTGTAAACATAGGAATAGGAATTTGTAGCGACCAGACCTCAAACAATCTGATCTCTGTGCATCAGTGTCATCCCTGGATCGGTAATGCTGACACGCATAGTATTTGAAGGATTTATAATAGAGTAGCAATCACACACTTATTACATCGAATGTCTCCAAAGAGAACTTATTGGCTTAAGGCCATCTAATACGATAACAGCGGAAGGCTTGGAAGATAAAGTGAGTCCATCAACTCCAACGGCATCACTGAGTGAAAGATCACGACCTAAGGCACTTTACTCATCGTCTGAAAAGTCTGCAACATGAACGTTGCAGCCCAAAAACAGGTCAGCACATGGAATATGCTGGCAATGTAACACAAGAGAGTAATGAACAGAATAAAGCTATCACTATATGCATATATGGCTGGTGGAGGCTGTATGGTTAATATGTTTTGCGGAAAGCCAATTTTTTCCTACAACAAAGGAATAAATTTTATTTAACTACAAAGTTGGTTGAAAACATTGAGAATGGTAAACCCCATCTCAATCCCAATGAAAAGGTAATTAATAACCCAACAAAATTATTTTATAGAGTGATGAGATCCACATGATAATCCAAGAACCAGATACTCAAGATGTCCATAACCGGGGACACGACTAACCATGATTAGTTTGTACACTCTGCAGAGGTTTGTGCACTTTTCCCCACAAGACTCAATCTCCTCCGTTGGATTTCTCGCACTACATAATGTTTGAGAAACGGATGACCGAGACACATTCTTTCCGAAGAGGTCCCCTTAACCGATAGATAGGCTTGTACACCTACAATCCCCTACATCTGCTAGCCCATCATGGAAAGGTTTCCCACAACTTACTCATATATGCCAGAGCCCATAATGGCATGTGGCTGCACATGGAAGTTTCTAGCATGAAAAATCTTATGATCCCTTTGAGCCTGGGTGGCAGTCCATGAAAGAATCACACGACATCCCAAGATTTCCAAAAAAACACAGGCAACACTGGGTTCCCCAGGTGCCTCAATCCACCCAGATGTGTATTAAAATTGCCACCTTAAGTTATCCTTTAAATATCAATACTCACATCTGTCATGGATACAGTCACCCAATCCACGTCTACAAGTATAGCATAGCAATATAAGCAACGTAGAAGTAACTCCCAAAGGTTTGATAATAAACAGGTGAAGAGCTACTACCTCATCTACTTCCCAAACCCATAATTTAAATCAGATCCTAACCATGCAATAGTTGGAGGATTGATGTAATGCAATAAAACTGGGTAGTAAAGAGGTATGATCAAAGTGTTACTTGCCTTGCTGATGATCCGCGAAACCTAGAGACTCGTAGTAGCACGCTTCGCACTGCGGGTACTCTATCACAAACAAACAAGCATACAATAAGAAATCAAGCAACATGCACGGGTAAAACTCAAATAAGACGATCTAACCAGAAAGTTCAACTTAAGAACTCCGGATTGCAAAAAGAATCAAATCAAACGAAGCTACAAAACTCAAACTGCGAAAGAAACAAGCTTCGTTTACTAATCTGGACTAAAGTCAAATTTACAGTAGCAAAATCTTGTTTAAGTTGATTAAACAGAAAGAGGTCTTCGAGACGAAACTCTAGGCGCTTGAATCGCCTGATTCCGATAAACGAGCGAAAAGTTATACTAGAACGAAAATTGGATCGGAAATCGTGATCGAACATAATTGTGAAAAATCCAAGAAAAAGAAAAATTGACGAACAGACTAACGAACGAACGTTCGCTATCTGCGGCTAAACGGGCGAAAACCGTTCGTTAAAACGAACGTATGGACGAACGTCCGCTATATAACTAAACCAAAAAAAACGATCTAAAAAACGCATCTAGGTTTTTACCCAAAAACCGAACCGGTCAAAGAAAACCGGCGGCGGCGGCGGGTGGCGAGGCGGCGGCGCTGCCCGGCTGGTCATGGGCGCGACGCAAGCGGGCGGCGGGCGGGCAAGTATGGCGGCGGCTAGGTTTTCGGCGGGCGGTGGTGGTCTGGGTCGCGACCTCGGGCTTATAAAGCTCCCTCCTCCCCAAGTGAGTCCCGAGCGGGTACGGCCCAAAGTCGGTCTTTTTTAATTAAATTATTCCGCGCAGAAAAACGAATAAAAGAAATACTAAACGGACTCCAAAAATCCTGAAATAAATTTTGCCCGTCCTCTAAAAATATGCCGGACAAGGTGAACATTTATTTGGGACTATAATGCAATTTTGAAAAGCGCATATTTTTCCTAATTCAAATAAAATAGCGATAAAATCTGAATAAAACTCTTATTTGATTTTAACATTAAATCTCCAATATTTCTTTATTTTGAGGAAGTCATTTTATCCTCTCTCTTTTATTTTTATAAAATAAATATTCGAAGAGAAAATCATTAAAATCAGACGATCCTCTTTTCAAAATTCGAGAAAAACTCAAATATGAAAATAACGAAATCCCCAACTCTCTCCGTGGGTCCTTGAGTTGCGTTGAATCTCTAGGATCACACCAGAATGCAATAAAATATGATATGCAATGATGATCTAATGTATAACATTCCAAATTGAAAATTTGGGATGTTACAAACCTACCCCCTTAAGATGAATCTCGCCCTCGAGATTCGGGTTGGCAAGAAAATAGGTGAGGGTGATCCTTCCGTAGGTCTTCCTGGCGTTCCCAGGTGGCTTCATCTTCGGTATGGTGGCTCCAATGAACCTTGCAAAACTTGATAACCTTGTTGCATGTAACTCGGCTGGAAAATTCGAGAATCTTGACTGGCTTTTCCTCGTAGGTCAAATCGCTATCCAATCAGATCACTTCGGTGTACTTTGTATCTCTCAGAGGAATATCAGCCATCTCTGCATGGCACTTCTTCAACTGAGAAACATGGAACACATCGTGAACTCCTGACAATCCTTCGGGCAATTCCAACTTGTAAGCAATTTCTCCCATACGTTCCAAAACTTTGTATGGTCCCACAAAACGTGGTGCTAACTTTCCCTTAACTACAAAACGCTTCACTCCTTGAAGTGGGGATACATGAAGACACACTCTGTCTCCAACTTCGTAAATTGTCTCCTTGCGTTTAGAATCTGCATAGCTCTTCTGCCTGGATTGGGCTACCTTGAGTCTATCACGAATCAGCTTAACCTTTTCTTCAGACTCTTTAATCAAATCTGGTCCAAACAACTCTCGGTCTCCAACTTCATCCCACAACAACGGTGTTCTGCACCTCCTTCCATACAATGCTTCGAAAGAGAACTTTGCGTAAGTCAAATTATCATCCCAACTAGATCCATAATCTAGTGCACAAGCTCTCAACATGTCCTCCAGAATCTGATTGACTCTCTCAGTTTGTCCATCTGTCTGCGAGTGAAAAGTTGTACTGAACTCTAGCCTGGTTCCCAAAGTTTCATGCAACTGATTCCAAAACTTTGAGGTAAACTGGGTTCCTCTATCTCGATACAATGGTCCTCGGAACTCCATGCAAACATACGATCCTGGTCATGTATATCTTTGCCAACTTAGCACCTTGGTGTAAGTTGTCTTCACCGGGATGAAATGAGCTACTTTCGTCAAACGATCGACTACAACCCATATCGAGTCATAGCCTGAACGAGTCCTGGGTAATCCCGTGATAAAATCCATGCCTAGCTTGTCCCACTTCCATTCGGGTATCGGCAATGGTTGTAGCAATCTAGCTGGCTTATGATGTTCTGCCTTCACTCTCTGACATACATCACAAACTGCTACATACTCCGCAATATCCTTCTTCATTCCGGTCCACCAGAATCTATCCTTCAAATCTAGATACATCTTGGTATTTCATGGGTGAATCAAATATGGCGGATCGTGGGCCTCCTACAAAATCAGCTTCCTGATCTCTTGATCATTTGGCACATATACGCGGTCCTCAAACCATAAAGTATCGTGCTCGTCCTCACGAAATCCTTTAGCCTTTCCTTTGCTCATCCTTTCCTTTATCTCGGCAATCTCCATGTCCGTCTTCTAAGCTTCTCTGATCTTATCCAACAAAATAGATTGAATCTCCAAAGCTGCTACATAGCCTCTCGGAACTATTTCCAAACACAGCTCGCGAAGATCCTCTACTAACTCCTTAGGTAACTCTCCGGTCATGAGTGTATTGACATGACTCTTGCGGCTCAACGCATCGGCTACTACGTTAGCCTTTCCGGGATGATAATGCAACTTCATACCATAATCCTTAATGAGTTCCAACCATCTCCTCTCGCACGAGATTCAACTCCTTCTGCGTGAAGATATACTTCAAACTCGTGTGATCCGTGTATACCTCACAATGGTTTTCGATGAGAAAATGTCTCCAAGTCTTCAATGCATGCACTACGGCTGCTAACTCCAAATCATGGGTAGCATAATTCAACTCATGTGGTTTAAGCTGTCGTGAGGCATATGAAACAACTCTTCCCTCCTGCATAAGTACAGCTCCAAGTCCTCGACGAGAAGCGTCGCAATACACTTCATAATCCTTGCGTTGATCTGGCAGAATCAACACTGGTGATGTAACCAAGCGTTTCTTCAACTCCTGAAAACTGGCCTCACATTCCTCAGTCCATTTGGACTTGGTGTCCTTCTTCAACAACTCCGTCATAGGCTTTGCAATCTTTGAGAAATTTTCAATGAACCTCCGGTAGTATCCTGCGAGTCCAAGAAAACTCCGAATCTCTCCAACTGACGTGGGTGCCTCCCAATTTGTCACAGTGACAACTTTGGTGGGGTCTACCTCTATTCCTTCTCCGGATATAACATGTCCAAGGAATCCAACTTCCTTCAACCAAAACTCACACTTGCTGAACTTGGCGTATAGCTGATGTTCTCTGAGCTTCCCAAGTACTAAACGCAAATGCTCTTTATGTTCCTCTTCATTGTTCGAGTAGACCAGAATATCATCAATGAACACCACGACGAACTTATCTAAAAACTCCATAGACACCTTGTTCATCATGTTCATAAAATAGGCAGGTGCGTCAGTCAGGCCAAATGACATAACGGTATACTCATATAGCCCGTACCTTGTGGTAAAAGTTGTCTTAGGTATATCCTGCTCTCGAATCTTTAGCTGGTGGTACCCTGATCGCAGATCGATCTTGGAAAACACCTTAGCTCCTTGCAGCTGGTCAAACAAATCATTGATCATCGCCAGTGAGTACTTGTTCTTGATCGTCACCTCATTCAATCCTCGATAATCAACAACCATCCTTAACGATCCATCCTTCTTCTCCACTGGAAGCATTGGTGATCCCCAAGGTGACGAACTTGGGCGAATATAACCTTTATCCAGTAACTCCTTAATCTGCTTCTTAATTTTCTCCAAATCCTTTGCGAGCATTCTGTACGGTCTCTTAGATATTGGCCCTGTGCCTGGCAAAAGCTCATTCAAAAACTCAATGTCTCTATCTGGTGGCATGCCTGGCAACTCTTCTGGAAATACATCCGGGAAATCCTTCACCACTGGTACTTCCTCCTGTACAACTCCTGATAAGGAATTTACTTGAGTCCTATTCAGCACATGCCGGGATACATACTTGATCCTTCTTCCTTCTGGGGTGATGAGCCAAATCGACTTACTGGCGCAATCGATGTTCCCTCCATACATCGATAGCCAATCCATACCCAGAATCACATGCAAAGCTTGCGACTCCAAAATTATCAGATTTGAGGGGAAAACATGCCTACCTATGGTCAATGGCATCTGAAAACATCCTTGGCTTGCCATATACTCTTCTCCTGGCGAGCTCACTAACATAGGTGTACTAAGAACTTTGGTGGGAAGTTTATACTTATCCACAAATCCCCTTGATATGTATGAATGCGATGCACCAGTATCAAAAAGTACGACTGCAGTAAATGACTTAACCAAAAACTTTCCTATTACTGCATCTGGATGGGCTTGAACCTCCTCCACGTTAACGTGGTTCACTTGTCCCCTGTTGAAAGGGTTGGGCTTCTTCCCAGAGCTTCCATTGCCGTTTCCATTCTTAGCTTCAGGACATTCATTGGCGTAATGTCCAGTCTTCTGGCACTTGTAGCAAGTAACGTGGCTTAGATCTTTCTTGGCGGGCGTTGCCGGGTTGGAACGGTTATGTCCGTTGCTTCCTCCATTACCATTTCCGTTCTTTGAGCCACTATGGTTGTGCGAACTCCCTCCAGTGTGATTGTGACCTTCATGGTTATGCTGAAGGGGTCCTCCCGAGTTTGGGGTAAAACGGGGTCTCTGCTGAGCTCCAGAATTATACTTCCCTTGTCCATACTTCCTCTTGCGGTTATCAATCTGTTGTTGCTTCCCTTCAATCATGAGAGCTCTATCTACCAACTCCTGGTAGTTGTTGAAATTTGCCACCATCAACTGCATGCTCAGCTCATCATTCAGTCCTTCCAGAAACTTCTCCTGCTTAGTTGCATCCGTAGCGACGTCATCTAGGGCATAACGTGCTAGCTTACTAAAATCATCAACATACTGGCCAACTGTGCGTCCTCCTTGGCATAAGTTGCGAAACTCGCGCTTCTTCATGGCCATAGCTCCTGTTGATACATGGGCAGTACGAAAAGCCTGCTGGAACTGTTCCCATGTAACAGTGTCGATGGGGTCAAAGTGACTGTGAAATTCTCCCACCATGATGCTGCGGGTCCATCAAGCTGATGTGCGGAAAAACGCACTCTCTTCACATCTGTGCATCCTACAGTGGTCAACTCCCTTCCAATCTTGCGGAGCAAATCATCTGCAACTATCGGCTCGGTGCTACTGGAGAACACCGGCGGATTCAGCCTTAGAAAACGGGCTAAGTGATCAACAGGTGGTGGTGGTGGCGGGTTGTTGTTGTTGTTCCCCTGATTCTGATTACGGACTAATATACGCATCAATGCATTACGCTGCTTTGGATCAACCGAGTGAGCTCCGGTGGGAAAGCAAATCCATTGTCGCGTCTCGGAGGCATCTGTTGGGTTTAGAAAAGGTGAGAAAAGCAGTAGAATGAGGTCTAGGGAAAACACTACCCATATGCACATGAGACAAACACAAACATATCACTCAATTAATCAAGCAAGGGCATACAATCGGTCTAGAACTATCGTTACATAAGTGCTCGGACTATACTATATACATGGTGGAATACTACTACTGATATGGTGGTCGACTAGAAAAATTGATCGGTCGAAGACTCCATGATATCTGCTCCAGCTTCATCAACATAGTCATCATCGCTATCGTCGGGGTACAATTCGGTGTCGTCGATGATGATGTAGTTCTTCGGGCAAGTGGAATCGTCATCTTCTCCTCCTGGCGCGGGGTCTCCCATGAATACTCCCAGCTTCTTCGTCAGGTCGTCATTCTTCTCCACTAGTACGACGATTTCCTCCTCATAATCTTCACGAGTAACCTTGAGTTCTTCCTCTAGCTCCGTGATCCTTGTCATTGCCTTCTTCAAATCTGTCATGCCTATGCACATCTGGTTCTCCTGGCGTCGAATGTGCTGGTTTAACTCCTGGATGAAAGCTGCAATCGGTCTATCCTTCCTGGTGCTGATCATCTCCCATTTCTCATCTCGGCACCCACAAATCTGCTAGATAGTATCCTTGAGATCATTGTGGTAAACTTCTCCAATGCGTTCCATGGTAATGTGGGCTGCCGTAATCTCTCCTAGACTCTAGGTTGGTGCATCAAAGGAAAACTCTATGGGCTCAGTGACTGGCGTAAATGTCCTTCCTAGAACTTGAACTTGAATCATCCAGCGCTCCTCTTTTGGTAAAGTGGCGTTGTAAGTCCCAGTGAAGCTTGGTATTCCGATGTTCAGATACCTAGTGACTTCCTTCAAGTGGCGTCCAAAAGGGGTGTCTTCATCCGGTTGCGTGAACTTGATCCTTGCATCCGCCATCGTAAAGAGTAGAAAATGGAGAGGAGTCAAAAATGAGAAGAGAGTAGTGATCTAGGGCTTTAGCTTAGTGGTCGTGTCCTACAGTCGGCGTGTGCTCTGATACCATCTTGTAGCAACCAGACCTCAAACAGTCTGATCTCTATGCATCAGTGTCATCCCTGGATCGGTAATGTCGACACGCATGACTTGAAGGATTTATAACAGAGTAGCAATCACACACTTATTACATCGAATGTCTCAAAAGAGAACTTATTACAATAAATATGGCTTAAGGCCATCTAATACGATAACAGCGGAAGGCTTGGAAGATCAAGTGAGTCCATCAACTCCAACGGCATCACTGAGTGAAAGATCATGACCTAAGGCACTTTACTCGTCGTCTGAAAAGTCTGCAACATGAACGTTGCAGCCCGAAAACGGGTCAGCACATGGAATATGCTGGCAATGTAACACAAGAGAGTAATGAATAGAATAAAGCTATCACTATATGCGTATATGGCTGGTGGAGGCTGTATGGTTAATATGTTTTGCGGAAAACCAATTTTTCCCTACAACAAAGGAATAAATTTTATTTAACTACAAAGTTGGTTGAAAACATTGAGAATGGTAAACCCCATCTCAATTCCAATTAAAAGGTAATTAATAACCCAACAAAATTAATTTATAGAGTGATGAGATCCACATGATAATCCAAGAACCAGATACTCAAGATGTCCATAACCGGGGACACGGCTAACCATGATTAGTTTGTACACTCTGCAGAGGTTTGTGCACTTTTCCCCACAAGACTCGATCTCCTCCGTTGGATTTCTCGCACTACATAATGTTTGAGAAACGAATGATCGAGACACAATCTTTCCGAAGAGGTCCCCTTAGCCGATAGATAGGCCTGTACACCTACAATCCCCTACATCTGCTAGCCCATCATGGAAAGGTTTCCCACAACTTACTCAACTATGCCAGAGCCCATAATGGCATGTGGCTGCACACGGAATTTTCTAGCATGAAAAATCTTATGATCCCTTTGAGCCTGGGTGGCAGTCCATAGGAGAATCACACGGTACCCTGGGATTTCCAAAAAAATACAGGCAACACTGGATTCCCCAGGTGCCTCAGTCCACCCAGATGTGTATTAAAGTTGTCACCTTAAGTTAACCTTTAAATATCAATACTCACATCTGTCATGGATACACTCACCCAATCCACGTCTACAAGTATAGCATAGCAATATAAGCAACGTAGAAGTAACTCCCAAAGGATTGATAATAAACATGTGAATAGGTACTACCTCATCTACTTCCTAAACCCACAATTTAGATCAGATCCTAACCATGCAATAGTTTGAGGATTGATGTAATGCAATAAAACTGGGTAGTAAAGAGGTATGATCAAAGTGTTACTTGCCTTGCTGATGATCCGCGAAACCTAGAGACTCGTAGTAGCACGCTTCGCACTCCGGGTACTCTATCGCAAACAAACAAGCATACAATAAGAAATCAAGCAAGATGCACGGGTAAAATTCAAATAAGAAGATCTAACCAGAAAGTTCAACTTAAGAACTCCGGTTTGCAAAAAGAATCAAATCAAACGAAGCAACGAAACTCAAACTACGAAAGAAACAAGCTTTGTTTACTAATCTGGACTAAAGTCAAATTTTACAGTAGCAAAAACTTGTCTAAGTTGATTAAACAGAAAGAGGGCTACGAGACGAAACTCTAGGCGCTTGAATCGCCTGATTCCGATAAATGAGCGAAAAGTTATACTAGAACAAAAATCAGATCGGAAATCGCGATTGAAAATAATCGCGAAAAATCCGAGCAAAATAAAAACTGACGAACAGATTAACGAACGAACGATCGCTATCTCGCTGACTAAGCAGCGAAAACCGTTCGTTAAAAGCGAGCGTCTGGACGTAACGTCTCGCTATATAACTAAACCGAAAAACCGATCTAAAAACGCATCTAGGTTTTTTACCGAAAACCGAATCGGTCAAAGAAAACCGCAATGGGTGGCGAGGCGGCGGCCATGGGAGCGGCGGGCGGATGCGGCGGCACGTGGCGCTGACTAGGGTTTCGGCAGGGCGGGCTGGTGGGCTGCGGGGCTGCGGCCTCGGTGGCTTAGAAAGCCCCACCCCCCCTCCCCGGGCGGAGTCCCGGGCGGGTACGGCCCAAAGTCGGTTTTTTTAATTAAATTATTCCGCACAGAAAAATGAATAAAAGAAATATTAAACGGACTCCAAAAATCCTGAAATAAATTTTCCCCGTCCTCTAAAAATATGTTGGACATGGTGAACATTTATTTGTGCCTGTAATGCAAATTTGGAAAACGCATATTTTTCCTAATTCAAATAAAGTAGCGATAAAAATCCGAATAAAACTCTTATTTCATTTTAACATTAAAAAATCTCCAATATTTCTTTATTTTGAGGAAGTCGTTTTATCCTCTCTCTTTTATTTTTATAAAAGAAATATTTGAAGAGAAAATAATTAAAATCAAACGATCCTCTTTTCAAAATTCGAGAAAAACTCAAATATGAAAATAACAAAATTCCCAACTCTCTCCGTGGGTCCTTGAGTTGCGTAGAATCTCTAGGATCACACCAAAATGCAATAAAATATGATATGCAATGATGATCTGATGTATAACATTCCAAATTGAAAATTTGGGATGTTACAGAATTGTAGTGGCCTTTGAGAGTTACACTGATATTAACAGTACCGCACCTTCAGTTAAGAGAGTTGGTATCCAAAGCCTTTCTAGCCGTACCGGTAATACTAGCACATATATTCCAGCAAGTTCCACTTTGCTAATTTTACTCCTGATGCTTACGGTTTTCCCGTTATATCTACACTATGATCTGTGTAGCTCCTTTGTGTCGCACTAGCAGCAGTCCACTCTTGAAGCTAAACAACACACCAATCATAAGTCCAAAGCTTACTTCTTCAAATATGAATTGTGATATGATACTGAGATTAGTTAATGTACACACGCAGTTAATTGGTCAGTAATGCTCCCACTTGATTTTCCAAATGCATGTGGCCACATATAGAGAGACAAAGATGGAATTGCATTTCTTTGGGCGTTGTGATTCATCATGAGTGGGCAACCAACATTGTATGCAATGAAGCGGAACCTCAAGAATATGCTTCCTCTTCTGTTCTTTAACATGTTCCTCTTTTGTTATTTTGTATTTAGCATGTATAGTATGTTCCTTGTCAGGAAGGGGAGCGGGGACATATGTAGTCAACAGCTGATAGAGCTGGCATGTACGTGATCGATAGGATTTCAATTAGTAGAGGCAATACCGTATTTTCCAACCAGTTCCACTTTTCTGATTTATATATCGTGGTTATGGTGTACCCCTTTTATGTACACTACGATCTGCCTAGTTGCTGTGTGCTCTTGTTACCATGGTTTGGCAATAAACTCTCTTTACAGTATATTATGAACCTATCATCTGCCAACTATCCTTACTTCTGGAACCTATTTTTTGTGTACTTGTGCTAGATTATATTAATGCACGCACCATATTACAGCACACATGAGCTCTCTCTTCAGAATCCAGTGATAGCACACAAGGGTTTACAGGGGCGCCCCTATATTAGAATATCATCTGCATTACAAAGATAATCTCACTACTATTTATGTTTTCATGGTTCTTAGATATTATTCGTGATTATAGTGAATATCACAATCCGCGCATCAGAAGAATATTGTGGAACACGGCAACGACTTACAAAATTGGCACCAAGGCATTGAGTGCCATTCTGGATGCAATGAAACTCATACGCTCCACACCTATAGATTCCTGTTCGGAATATGATCCTAATGACTATTTTGACTTCGAGGAGTCAAAGGCAGATGGCATGTCATGTTCACCCATCAAGGTGCCTATTCTAATTTGGCTAGGTTTTATTGATTGTGCGTATCTTGCATATGTTTTCATGCATTTCTTCTACTTTGTTGCACCGCCATCTGCTTAGTTTACTCATCATATATGTCAAGATGCTATGCCCATCCATTATCAAGACATATTCCATCTGTCATCATACCATGTTTTTTCACTCAAATGTTGTTCTTGTGCATCGACATCAAAAAGGAAGAGGGTGATTGCGAACACGAAGGAGCACCAAAGAAAGACCTTGAAAAACATGGTGGTGCTAGAGAAATTAGACAGCACCCCACTTATATTGGTTGTACAACCAGTGACACAAAACGTAGGACCGACTCCAGCAGACTATACCCATACTTCACTGGCCACACCACTAGCCCCACCACACAGGACCTGCACTCCAGCAAAAGGTATGCCGATTTCAGTTGCCATAGCACCAGCCGTACCACAGAAAAATACCACTCTAGCAAAAAGTACAACAAGTCCACCGGCTGAAGACCTATCCCAACTGCAGAGACGGCCAATTCCTGCAGATTGGAACCCCATTCCAGTTATTCCCAGTTTAAAAGACAATGCTTTCAATGTTGTTAGGGACTATGTGCATATATTCCCATCATGGTGATTATTTTCCTGTTTAAAAAAAAAGTGAAGACAAACACCATTTTCACATCTTCCTGTCCCACTTACGTGTAAGTGCTATTATTCATGGTGATTATTTTCCTGTTTTCTGCTGATTGAACACATCAATGATTTACATTACATTGTTGTAAGTAGGCGAGAGTCAATCTGGATAGTCATGACGAGCAAAGCTTGCTTGCGCTTTTCAAGGAAGCATTGCAAAGAAGATCGGTGTTACCTGAGGAAATCACACTTTGATGGCAAGTCTATAAACGAATGTCCGGTGAAGTATCCTGTGCTAAATTTAGAAGACATTGAATGGAAAAACCTTGTTATGCATTGTTCTCATTCCCAGGATGAGGTAATGTCTATGATATCACATGACAATTTGAACTTCTACTTTTTCGCATGTGCCTTATGGATCTTTTTTGCAGTAAATCTGCTCGAAGATTAATTCTGGTTTGAGAAGAACGACAGGATATCGCAAATATGTTGCCCTCTACTTTGCTCTTGTTAGTACCTGTTGTCCTGTATCACTGTACTTGCATTCATACCTGGTTCATTTTGTGACAACAGTATGCATGATAGCTTGCTTATCAATTGTTCGTACAAATTATCTAATCTGTATGAATTGTTACATTAGTGTAGAATATATCCAATGCCAATGAAATTTTTTAGCTCTGCATTGTTCTTGTAAGTACCTATTGTCCTTTATCAGTGTATGTATATTGACAGGTAGTTGCTCATGTACCATCACTCTGCAGCTTATTTTCCTTTGCCCTCCATTTTCTACACATCAGATCTGTATTTACTCTTACCATAGGTTGGATAACACCAATGGTACTGAAGAAGTTTAGCTCTGCATTGCTCTTGGCTGTACCTTTTGCCTGTATCGCTGTACTCACATTTATAGCTACTTGGTTATGTAGCATCTCTTATCTTAAATATTCTCCATTTTTTGTTATATTGTCACATCTATATTTACTCTTAACAAAATGTAGAATAAAGGCAATGCTTATGAAGAAGATTCTGTGGTAAAATTCTTGAATTGCCCCCCCCCCCCATCAGCATGGGCAAGGGCTTTATAGATCCTGTCTTCACCAATAATGTAAGTTTGTCCTTCTCAAGCCTTCAAACTTTCCTGTGTATATTTGGTTAGGCATGACTGCAACAGCTGTTTATTTTGGTGTTTGCATCAAATTGCATGTTTAAAGTTTATTATGTAGTTCATAAACAAAAGTTTGTCCTTCTCAATTTAAGTTTTCAGTTGTACAACCAAGTTCCTTCTTCATACCATGTAAATTAAACTATACAGAGCAAGTGATGTTCTTTTGCATTGCATGTATGCTTCGCTTCTTGATCCGTAATCTAGTGGTGTGGTGAACCTACCCACTATAGCACAATGTCATATTCTGCAATGTATTAACTATGAACAATGTCATATCATTCTACTATTATTTAAACCGTCTCTTTATTTGCCAATCTGAAATGGGATAAATTAACAGCACACTAACCATTGATACTTATGAGTTCTTGATCTGTAATCCAGTGGTGTCATGAAGCTGCCAACTCCTTCACTATGTCATTTCCTGCCATGTCTTAACCTGAACAATACCATATTGTGTTAATCCTATTTTAAACGGTGTCACTTTATTTGTCAGTAAGAAATGTGATGAATTGTCAGCACTGATCCTTATATGTGCAAAACCTGTCATCTGTCTGCTTGTTTATCTTTCAGAGTGAGGAGGATATAAGTGTCAAACAAGCGTTAGCCTCATCAGCTTGCTCATTGCTTGTGTTGTAGCTCGAGCAGGGATAACCTTTCTTGAACTCTATTGAAGTGTCGGTTTTGTATATTATTTTGTCGTGTGTTTATTTGCCTTGGTGGCGATCTTTGATGTCGATGTATGTAATCTCATCGCTTGTGCTTTATTATCATACTGGCAAACTTTGATGCCCAGTGGATGTAATATGTCATAATTTCTTTATTGTATAGTCTAGGTTTTTTCTTATTCATGATGCATCAGTTATTTTATTGTATATATATATATATATATATATATATATCTTGTCTTCGCAGTAAACCGGCCAAACCGTAAAATTACGGTACATAATCGGGCCGTCATGCAAATCACTATGTATGATCCGCATCATGGGCCCAGTCATCTTGGTCCGTTAACAGGCCTAAATGTAAACTGGCCCACTAGTAGATTCGGGCCTTTAATAGGTCGAGTAAACCGCCA
This sequence comes from Aegilops bicornis, assembly GCA_021605145.1. NCBI lineage: Eukaryota > Viridiplantae > Streptophyta > Magnoliopsida > Poales > Poaceae > Aegilops > Aegilops bicornis. Next base: position 278,088,551 of record CM038674.1, read on the forward strand.
GCCCTATTTTCGCAGGAAAACTCAATGGGCTTTTAGGAGGCTAAAAAGTAGGTTGGGCTTGAAACGTGTCGAACAGCTCACGGGTCGGCGGCAGGACGAAATAGACCCCGGCCCATGATTGTGCCATTCACATCATGGGCCATTAACAGGCCAAAATTGTCTCGGTCTTTGTTTGGCCTAATCAGATTGTCGGCTGTGAGCAGGCCGGATGCAAACCGGACCGTAGTTAGGCCCAACTATATAACGGGCTTTTAGGAGGCTAAAAAGTAGGTTGGGCTTGAAACGTGTCGAACAGCTCACGGGTCGGCGGCAGGACGAAATAGACCCCAGCCCATGATTGTGACAATCACATCATGGGCCATTAACAGGCCAAAATTGTCTCGGTCTTTGTTTGGCCTAATCAGATTGTCGGTTGTGAGCAGGCCGGATGCAAACCGGACCGTAGTTAGGCCCAACTATATGACGGGCTTTTAAAAGGCCGAAATAAATATAGGCCCGAAATGTTAAACGGGCCTTTAACAAGCTGAAACTAATATCAGACCGAATTACTAAATGGGCCTTTAGCAAGTGGGCTCAAAAGCATAGCATCCAGTTGACGAGCCGAATCTGATATAGGCCATAATTTAGCCCAAAGCCTCTTAAAGGGTCGGATGTGATCTGGGCCGTAATTTGGCCCAGAACGTGGTAGGCTTTTAACGGGATGGATCTCATATGGGCCTTTTTTAGGCCCGGAATGTGGCAGGCTGTTAATGGACCGGATCAAATATGGGCCGGCATTTGGCCCAAAACATGGCAGCCCGTTAACGGGCCGGCCCACTAGTGTCCTCAAAATCTTGTGGGCCTTTAGCTGGGCCGGCCCACTCATGTCTGGGCTGGCCCCTTATGGTCGACGAAATCTTGTGGGCCTTTAGCTGGGCCGGCCCGTTATGGTCCGCAAAATCTTGTGGGCGTTTAGTTGGGCCGGCCCATTTAACCTATATGGGCCTCTGTTGAGCCGTGCCACATGTCAACGTATCATAGGCGCCTCCTGTCCAATGAATGGAAGACATCTGTCCCAACGGTGAGCTAACACGTGTTTCCTCCGGCCAATGAGAATTTTACACATGGAAAATCCTCATTGGTTCGGGCTGTTAGCGGGTTATCGGATCCAAAACCAGACTAGCTTAAAGGCGACCCGTTATGGTGGATGCCACATGTCGGTCACCCTTGACGAAAGCACTTCCATGAAGCGCCATTCATCGTCATGGAAGTGGACACTTCCGTGATGATAATTTTGGTAATGTCATGGAACACTTCTATTACAACACAGGTATGACTATCTTGATTCTGTCATAAAATCGTCATGGATGTACATGCATGACAGAAAACGTGACCTACTGTGACAAACACGTATCATCACGGAAGTGTATTTTTTTGTAGTGGGTCATCCTCGTCCATCTCATCATCCATTCTTTGTTTTACGGGGGTGATTACATAGCCACTATTGGACCCCCTTCCTCGCGTCGTCCTCCGCTCTCACCCGACCCTAGAGGTGTTGGTAATTGCGTAGGCAGGGTGGTGGTGTTCATACATGCTTGCTGATGTGTGGTTATTGGTGTGCTCTTGGCCGGCTCCAGACGAAGAAGATTCTTCGGCCATAGCAGCACCCAACCCTTGCAGTTTCCAAGCCGTGGTGGGGTCTCGTCGTCCTCTCCCCCTAGCCATACCGGAGGAGGCAAATCCTCGTGCCCTGATTTCACACTCGACAAGGTAACCCTGAAGTGCCCACCGGGCATCGGCTGGCCGTGGAACGTGAGTTCCAAGGTCTTCGTTATCACCGCCTTTCCCACGTCCACCTTCTGGCCTTTGATCAAGTAGAGTATGGTGCACGGGGTTTCATCGGCATGCAAACACATGTCTGCGGCATAAAACATCCAAAAGGCAACGAAAACAGAATATTCTAGATATATGTTGGTGCGACATGTAATTACCGTGAGGGCATCAAGCTCATCCAAAGATGAAGGCCCGCCTAGCGCGCCAGAGACTGAGGACGGGCTGCTATGAGCGGGTGCGGGAGCAGCCGAGTTGCGTGAGCAGGTGATGGTGCGGTTGTGTTGTTCACCAAGTTGCTCCCGACGAAGCTGGGCATGGGGAAATCATCTACCGTCTTGTCCGGATTTTCCTTCGTCCACTTGATGATAGCCGGGATCAAGTTAGTAGAGAAATCATTTCTGCAGGCATCTACAGCTGCAGCAACTGCCTGCTATAGCAACTCATTTTTCTCCTCAGCTGCTTTTTCCGTCCTCAACTGCTTTTTTCTCGAACGCAAGCTTCACCTTCTCGTTGATGTCTGCCTGACTAAACCTCCTTTTCTGCTTCTTGGCCTCCCGGCCCTCGTTGTAAAAGACCTTCCATGTGGCACCGTCTCCGGCGTCGTGCACATGTCCATATAGCGGTCGCTGGTCCAAAGGGGGTCCCTTAAGTTCGTTCAAGGCCCGGTTGAGAGGGGTGTCCCACTTGGGCCTCATCGACAAAGACTGGCTTTCGGCTGCAAGCTCGTGTTACTTGTCCTACAGAAGTAACGTAAACTGTTTAGGAATGTGTAGTCGACTTGATTAGAAGCTAAATGTAAGGTGGTAAAAGAATAATTACCGATTCTAATCAATCTCGTGATCGGGTCCGTGTAAAAAACCTCCTTTTCCTTGTCCCACTTGTAGCAGGCCCTGATGAAGTCACGCTCCAAGGGGTTGGTGAACTTTGCGAAGGGGTCTAGGAGACCCGCGGCTTCACGTTCCGCGTCCTCCTTATCCCATATGGGCCTTTTGCCAAGGTAGCCATGAAGGAAATATGCCCTAGAGGCTAGAGTCAATAATAAAGTTGTTATTTATATTTCCTTATATCATGATAAATGTTTATTATTCATGCTAGAATTGTATTAACTGGAAACTTAGTACATGTGTGAATACATAGACAAACAGAGCGTCACTAGTATGCCTCTACTTGACTAGCTCGTTGGATCAAAGATGGTTAAGTTTCCTAGCCATAGACATGAGTTGTCATTTGATTAACGGGATCACATCATTAGAGAATTATGTGATTGACTTGACCCATCCGTTAGCTTAGCACGATGATCGTTTAGTTTGTTGCTATTGCTTTCTTCATGACTTATGACTATGAGATTATGCAACTCCCGAATACCGGAGGAACACTTAGTGTGCTATCAAACGTCATAACGTAACTGGGTGATTATAAAGATGCTCTACAGGTGTCTCCGATGGTGTTTGTTGAGTTGGCATAGATCGAGATTAGGATTTGTCACTCCGATTGTTGGAGAGGTATCTCTGCGCCCTCTCGGTAATGCACGTCACTATAAGCCTTGCAAGCAATGTGACTAATGAGTTAGTTGCGGGATGATGCATTACGGAACGAGTAAAGAGACTTGCTAGTAACGAGATTGAACTAGGTATTGAGATACCGACGATCGAATCGGGCAAGTAACATACCGATGACAAAGGGAACAACGTATGTTGTTATGCGGTTTGACCAATAAAAATCTTCATCGAATATGTAGGAACCAATATGAGCATCCAGGTTCCGCTACTGGTTATTGACCGGAGATGAGTCTCGGTCATGTCTACATAGTTCTCGAACCCGTAGGGTCCGCACGCTTAACGTTCGATGGCGATCGGTATTATGAGTTTATGTGTTTTGATGTACCGAAGGTAGTTTAGAGTCCCGGATGTGATCATGGACATGACGAGGAGTCTCGAAATGATCGAGACATAAAGATTGATATATTGGACGGCTATGTTCGGACACCTGAAGTGTTCCGGGAGGTTTCAGACAAAATCGGAGTGCCGGAGGGTTATCGGAACCCTCCACCCCCCTGGGAAGTTATTGGGCCCTTAGTGGGCTTTAGGGGAGAGAGAGGGCAGCAGCCAGGAGGTGGCGCCCCTCCCCCCCCCAAGGGAGTCCGAATTGGACTAGGGGAGGGGGCGCGGCCCCTCTTTCCCTCCCCCTCTCCTTCCTTCCCCCTCCTAGTAGGACTAGGAAAGGAGGAATCCTACTCCTACTAGGAGGAGGATTCCTCCCCCCTTGGCGCGCCCTCTAGGGCCGGCCGGCCTCCTCCTCCCCTCCTTTATATACGGGGGAGGGGGCACACCATAGACACACAAGTTGATTGTTTAGCCGTGTGCGGTGCCCCCCTCCACAGATATCCACCTCGGTCATATCGTTGTAGTGCTTAGGCGAAGCCCTGCGTTGGTAACTTCATCATCACCGTCATCACGCCGTCGTGCTGACGAAGCTCTCCCTTGACACTCAGCTGGATCTAGAGTTCGTGGGACGTCACCGAGCTGAACGTGTGCAGATCGTGGAGGTGCCGTACTTTCGGTACTAGGATCGGTCGGATCGTGAAGACGTACGACTACATCAACTGCGTTGTCATAATGCTTCTGCTTTCGGTCTACGAGGGTACGTGGACAACACTCTCCCCTCTCGTTGCTATGCATCACCTAGATGGATCTTGCGTGTGCATAGGAATTTTTTTGAAATTACTGCGTTCCCCAACAAGCCATGGCTTCCGAGGATTTGGTTCCCCGTGTTCTTTGCTGAAGGCTCTTGAATTCCATAGCCTTAGTGTTGGCTACCTTGGTAGCGCAAGTGTCCTTGAACTTTTGGAACTCCTCTTTCGTAAGTGTCGGATTTTCCTCCAGAATCTAGGACAGGGGTTCCTCAGCCTCAATAGCTTGTTTCACCCTCCCTTTCCAGGAGGCCAAATCATTGCTCAACATGTCCATGGTGTGATTGTTAATCTTTTTCATCTTCGGATCATCCCACGGGTGTTCTATGCCGTCATCCCGGTCGGGGAACTTGAATCCCTTATGCAACTTCGTCAGGAGCAACTACCTCAAATGTTGTTTACCCCTTAAGTCATCATCGTTGATGCCCGCACATTCACGTAGGATGCATCCAACTTGGTTCCCATAGCACTTGCGAGGTTCTTCCGGCTCTAATGGATCAAACTTGCTAGGGGCCATCTTTGTGATCACCAGTCGTCCGGTGCCGAGTTTGTTAGGTTTTCATATCCTCTTCTTCTTCTTTTGGCGGGGATTCGGTATTTGGTACCTTCCCTTGGTATCTTCCCCGCCGATACCTACCCCGCCGGTCTTGGCGCCGCCATCAATGACGGTGCTGTCGGTGTCGATGTCGGCGTCAGTACCATCAGCGAGGTCGTCCTGCAAACCTTGGTTGTGCTTAGTAGACAAAAAGTCGAGGTACTGTTGTTCACCTTCATAATCCATCTAAATGCGCATCGTGGTCAAGAGGCCGGTTTCTTCGTTGTTCGACATGTTTCCTACGATTAAGTCTCCTCGTTTAATTCTAAAACTATAATAAAATGAGAAATTACATAAAAAGGTCTATGGTTTGCTGGAATGCCGTTTCATTCCCGTCGCAACAAATCCCGGCACTCGATATGCCTAGTTTCTAGCACAAGTCATGCCAAAATTCACGGGAAATTTCGGCATGACCTTTGCTAAAGATTGGACATATCGAGTGCCTGAAATTCACTGGAACGGAAATGAATCAACATTCCGGCAAATCATAGGCCACTCGGATCATTTACCCTACACATAACCATCATTTTCCAAACATCACATGTCCACTTCAAATATAAGCTAGCTAGTGGGGGGTTGTTCCACCATGGCCCTGTTTGAATCACATGTCCACATACCATACAGGGTTCATATAGCAACAATAGCTTTAACTAAAAAATCAAATAGCAACAATTCTGTTTTTTCTTTAAATACCAATAAAAATTCCTTGAATAAAATTTATGTCCTAGTTTGATACCTAGCTAAATACCAATAAAAATTCCTTGAATAAAATTTTTGTCCTAGTTTGATACCTAGCTAAATTCATAACTAGGGTTCATACCTAGCTAAATTCATAAAAGAAATTGATACCTAGCTAGGGTTCATAACTAAATTCATCACCACTAAAAATAACTACCTACTGCCCTAACTAAATAGATAACAAACCTACTACCCTAGCTAAAACCTAAGTAAATTAACCTAAGATCCCTAGCTAGAACTCTAATGGAAGAGAGAGAGGAGCGGTGGGGGCTTCTGAGGGTGCAAAGTGAGGAGGCAGGCCCGACGACGGCCGAGGTTGGGAGGGGAGGAAGAAGAGGAGAGAGGCGTGTCACGTCGGGGTCGGGCGACGTCGACGGAGGCAATAATAAAGTTGTTATTTATATTTCCTTATATCATGATAAATGTTTATTATTCATGCTAGAATTGTATTAACTGGAAACTTAGTACATGTGTGAATACATAGACAAACAGAGTGTCGCTAGTATGCCTCTACTTGACTAGCTCGTTGAATCAAAGATGGTTAAGTTTCCTAGCCATAGACATGTCTTGTCATTTGATTAACGGGATCACATCATTAGAGAAGGATGTGATTGACTTGACCCATCCGTTAGCTTAGCACGACGATCCTTTAGTTTGTTGCTATTGCTTTCTTCATGACTTATACATGTTCCTATAACTATGAGATTATGCAACTCCCGAATACTGGAGGAACACTTAGTGTGCTATCAAACGTCATAACGAATCGGGTGATTATAAAGATGCTCTCTGTGTGTCTCCGATGGTGTTTGTTGAGTTGGCATAGATTGAGATTAGGATTTGTCACTCCGATTGTTGGAGAGGTATCTCTGCGCCCTCTCGGTAATGCACATCACTATAAGCCTTGCAAGCAATGTGACTAATGAGTTAGTTGTGGGATGATGCATTACGGAACGAGTAAAGAGACTTGCTGGTAACGAGATTGAACTAGGTATTGAGATACCGACGATCGAATCGGGCAAGTAACATACCGATGACAAAAGGAACAACGTATGTTGTTATGCGGTTTGACCGATAAAGATCTTCGTAGAATATGTAGGAACCAATATGAGCATCCAGGTTCCGCTATTGGTTATTGACCGGAGACGAGTCTCGGTCATGTCTACATAGTTCTCGAACCCGTAGGGTCCGCCCGCTTAACGTTCGATGGTATTATGAGTTTATGTGTTTTGATGTACCGAAGGTAGTTCGGAGTCCCGGATGTGATCACGGACATGACGAGGAGTCTCGAAATGATCGAGACATAAAGATTGATATATTGGATGGCTATGTTCGGACACCAGAAGTGTTCCGGGAGGTTTCGGATAAAACCGGAGTGCCGGAGGATTAGCGGAACCCCCCCCCCCCCGGGAAGTTATTGGGCCCTTAGTGGGCTTTAGGGGCGAGAGAGGGCAGCCGGAGGTGGTGCCCTCCCCCCAAGGGAGTCCGATTTGGACTAGGGAGGCGGCGGCCCTCTTTCCCTCCCCTCCTTCCTTCCTCCTCCTAGTAGGACTAGGAAAGGAGGAATCCTACTCCTACTAGGAGGAGGATTCCTCCCCCCTTGGCGTGCCCTCTAGGGCCGGCCGGCCTCCTCCTCCCTTACTTTATATACGGGGAGGGGGCACACCATAGACACACAAGTCGATTGTTTAGCCGTGTGCGGTGCCCCCCTCCACAGATATCCACCTCGGTCATATCGTTGTAGTGCTTAGGCGAAGCCCTGCGTTGGTAACTTCATCATCACCGTCATCACGCCATCGTGCTGACGAAGCTCTCCCTCGAAACTCAGTTGGATCTAGAGTTCGTGGGACGTCATCGAGCTGAACGTGTGCAGATCGTGGAGGTGCCGTACTTTCGGTACTAGGATCGATCGGATCGTGAAGACGTACGACTACATCAATTGTGTTGTCATAATGCTTCCGCTTTCGGTCTACGAGGGTACGTGGACAACACTCTCCCCTCTCGTTGCTATGCATCACCTAGATGGATCTTGCGTGTGCATAGGAATTTTTTCTGAAATTACTGCGTTCCCCAACAAGCCATGGCTTCCGAGGCTTTGGTTCCCCGTGTTCTTTGCTGAAGGCTCTTGAATTCCATAAGCTTAGCGTTGGCTACCTTGGTAGCGCAAGTGTCCTTGAACTTTTGGAACTCCTCTTCTGTAAGTGTCGGATTTTCCTCCAGAATCTAGGACAGGGGTTCCTCAGCCTCAATAGCTTGTTTCACCCTCCCTTTCCAGGAGGCCAAATCATTGCTCAACATGCCCATGGTGTGATTGTTAATCTTTTCATCTTGGATCATCCCACGGGTGTTCTATGCCGTCATCCCGGTCGGGAACTTGAATCCCTTATGCAACTTCGTCAGGAGCAACTACCTCAAATGTTGTTTACCCCTTAAGTCATCATCGTTGATGCCCGCGCATTCACGTAGGATGCATCCAACTTGGTTCCCATAGCACTTGCGAGGTTCTTCCGGCTCTAATGGATCAAACTTGCTAGGGGCCATCTTTGTGATCACCAGTCGTCCGGTGCCGAGTTTGTTAGGTTTTCATATCCTCTTCTTCTTCTTTTTGGCAGGGGATTCGGCGCTGGTACCTTCCCCGCCGGTATCTTCCCCGCCGATACCTACCCCGCCGGTCTTGGCGCCGCCATCAATGACGGTGCTGTCGGTGTCGATGTCGGCGTCAGTACCATCAGCGAGGTCGTCCTGCAAACCTTGGTTGTGCTTAGTAGACAAAAAGTCGAGGTACTGTTGTTCACCTTCATAATCCATCTCGTCTGCATCGTGGTCAGCAGGCCCGGTTTCTTCGTTGTTCGACATGTTTCCTACGATTAAGTCTCCTCGTTTAATTCTAAAACTATAATAAAATGAGAAATTACATAAAAAGGTCTATGGTTTGCTGGAATGCCGTTTCATTCCCGTCGCAACAAATCCCGGCACTCGATATGCCTAGTTTCTAGCACAAGTCATGCCAAAATTCACGGGAAATTTCGGCATGACCTTTGCTAAAGAGTGGACATATCGAGTGCCTGAAATTCACTGGAACGGAAATGAATCAACATTCCGGCAAATCATAGGCCACTCGGATCATTTACCCTACACATAACCATCATTTTCCAAACATCACATGTCCACTTCAAATATAAGCTAGCTAGTGGGGGGTTGTTCCACCATGGCCCTGTTTGAATCACATGTCCACATACCATACAGGTTCATATAGCAACAATAGCTTTAACTAAAAAATCAAATAGCAACAATTCTGTTTTTTCTTTAAATACCAATAAAAATTCCTTGAATAAAATTTATGTCCTAGTTTGATACCTAGCTAAATACCAATAAAAATTCCTTGAATAAAATTTTTGTCCTAGTTTGATACCTAGCTAAATTCATAACTAGGGTTCATACCTAGCTAAATTCATAAAAGAAATTGATACCTAGCTAGGGTTCATAACTAAATTCATCACCACTAAAAAATAACTACCTACTGCCCTAACTAAATAGATAACAAACCTACTACCCTAGCTAAAACCTAAGTAAATTAACCTAAGATCCCTAGCTAGAACTCTAATGGAAGAGAGAGAGGAGCGGTGGGGGGCTTACAGAGGGTGCAGGCGAGGAGGCAGGCCCGACGACGGCCGAGGTTGGGAGGGGAGGAAGAAGAGGAGAGAGGCGTGTCACGTCGGGGTCGGGCGACGTCGACGGAGGCAATAATAAAGTTGTTATTTATATTTCCTTATATCATGATAAATGTTTATTATTCATGCTAGAATTGTATTAACTGGAAACTTAGTACATGTGTGAATACATAGACAAACAGAGTGTCGCTAGTATGCCTCTACTTGACTAGCTCGTTGAATCAAAGATGGTTAAGTTTCCTAGCCATAGACATGTCTTGTCATTTGATTAACGGGATCACATCATTAGAGAATGATGTGATTGACTTGACCCATCCGTTAGCTTAGCACGATGATCGTTTAGTTTGTTGCTATTGCTTTCTTCATGACTTATACATGTTCCTATGACTATGAGATTATGCAACTCCCGAATACTGAAGGAACACTTAGTGTGCTATCAAACGCGTCATAACGTAACTGGGTGATTATAAAGATGCTCTACATGTGTCTCCGATGGTGTTTGTTGAGTTGGCATAGATTGAGATTAGGATTTGTCACTCCGATTGTTGGAGAGGTATCTGCGCCCTCTCGGTAATGCACATCACTATAAGCCTTGCAAGCAATGTGACTAATGAGTTAGTTGTGGGATGATGCATTACGGAACGAGTAAAGAGACTTGCTGGTAACGAGATTGAACTAGGTATTGAGATACCGACGATCGAATCGGGCAAGTAACATACCGATGACAAAAGGAACAACGTATGTTGTTATGCGGTTTGACCGATAAAGATCTTCAGAGTAGAATATGTAGGAACCAATATGAGCATCCAGGTTCCGCTATTGGTTATTGACCGGAGACGAGTCTCGGTCATGTCTACATAGTTCTCGAACCCGTAGGGTCCGCCCGCTTAACGTTCGATGGTATTATGAGTTTATGTGTTTTGATGTACCGAAGGTAGTTCGAGTCCGGATGTGATCACGGACATGACGAGGAGTCTCGAAATGATCGAGACATAAAGATTGATATATTGGATGGCTATGTTCGGACACCAGAAGTGTTCCGGGAGGTTTCAGATAAAACCGGAGTGCCGGAGGATTATCAGAACCCCCCCCCCCACCCTGGGAAGTTATTGGGCCCTTAGTGGGCTTTAGGGGAGAGAGAGGGCAGCAGCCAGGAGGTGGTGCCCCTCCCCCCCCCCCCAAGGGAGTCCGATTTGGACTAGGGGAGGGGGCGCGGCCCCTCTTTCCCTCCCCCTCTCCTTCCTTCCTCCTCCTAGTAGGACTAGGAAAGGAGGAATCCTACTCCTACTAGGAGGAGGATTCCTCCCCCCTTGGCGTGCCCTCTAGGGCCGGCCGGCCTCCTCCTCCCTTACTTTATATACGGGGAGGGGGCACACCATAGACACACAAGTCGATTGTTTAGCCGCAGTGCGGTGCCCCCCTCCACAGATATCCACCTCGGTCATATCGTTGTAGTGCTTAGGCGAAGCCCTGCGTTGGTAACTTCATCATCACCGTCATCACGCCATCGTGCTGACGAAGCTCTCCCTCGAAACTCAGTTGGATCTAGAGTTCGTGGGACGTCATCGAGCTGAACGTGTGCAGATCGTGGAGGTGCCGTACTTTCGGTACTAGGATCGATCGGATCGTGAAGACGTACGACTACATCAATTGTGTTGTCATAATGCTTCCGCTTTCGGTCTACGAGGGTACGTGGACAACACTCTCCCCTCTCGTTGCTATGCATCACCTAGATGGATCTTGCGTGTGCATAGGAATTTTTTTGAAATTACTATGTTCCCCAACAAGCCATGGCTTCCGAGGCTTTGGTTCCCGTGTTCTTTGCTGAAGGCTCTTGAATTCCATAAGCTTAGCGTTGGCTACCTTGGTAGCGCAAGTGTCCTTGAACTTTTGGAACTCCTCTTCTGTAAGTGTCGGATTTTCCTCCAGAATCTAGGACAGGGGTTCCTCAGCCTCAATAGCTTGTTTCACCCTCCCTTTCCAGGAGGCCAAATCATTGCTCAACATGCCCATGGTGTGATTGTTAATCTTTTTCATCTTCGGATCATCCCACGGGTGTTCTATGTCGTCATCCCGGTCGGGGAACTTGAATCCCTTGTGCAACTTCGTCAGGAGCAACTACCTCAAATGTTGTTTACCCCTTAAGTCATTGTCGTTGATGCTCGCGCATTCCCGTAGGATGCATCCAACTTGGTTCCCATAGCACTTGCGAGGTTCTTCCGGCTCTAATGGCTCAAACTTGCCAGGGGCCATCTTTGTGATCACCAGTTGTCCGGTGCCGAGTTTGTTAGGTTTTCATATCCTCTTCTTCTTCTTTTTGGCAGGGGCTTCGGCGCTGGTACCTTCCCCGCCGGTATCTTCCCCGCCGATACCTACCCCGCCGGTCTTGGCGCCGCCATCAGTGACGGCACTGTCAGTGTCGATGTCGGTGTCAGTACCATCATCGAGGCTGCCCTGCAAACCTTGAATGTGCTTAGCAGACAAAAAGTCGAGGTACCGTTGTTCACCCTCATAATCCATCTCGTCTGCATCGTGGTCAGAAGGCCCGGTTTCTTCGTTGTTCGACATGTTTCCTATGATTAAGTCTCCTCATTTAATTCTAAAACTATAATAAAATGAGAAATGACATAAAAAAGGTCTATGGTTTGCCGGAATGCCGTTTCATTCCCGTCGCAGCAAATCCCGGCACTCGATATGCCTAGTTTCTAGCACAAGTCATGCCAAAATTCATGGGAAATTTTGGCATGACCTTTGCTAAAAAGTGGACATATCGAGTGCCTGAAATTCACTGGAACGGAAATGAATCAACATTCCGGCGAATCATAGGCCACTCAGATCATTTACCCTGCACATAACCATCATTTTCCAAATATCACATGCCCACTTCAAATATAAGCTAGCTAGTGGGGGGTTGTTCCACCATGGCCCTATTTGAATCACATGTCCACATACCATATAGGGTTCATATAGCAACAATAGCTTTAACTAAAAAAAATCAAATAACAACAATTCTATTTTTTTCTTTAAATACCAATAAAAATTCCTTGAATAAAATTTCTGTCCTAGTTTGATACCTAGCTAAATACCAATAAAAATTCCTTGAATAAAATTCCTGTCCTAGTTTGATACCTAGCTAAATTCATAACTAGGGTTCATACCTAGCTAAATTCATAAAAGAAATTGATACCTAGCTAGGGTTCATAACTAAATTCATCACCACTAAAAAATAACTACCTACTGCCCTAACTAAATAGATAACCAACCTACTACCCTAACTAAAACCTAAGTAAATTAACCTAAGAACCCTAGCTAGAACTCTAATGGCAGAGAGAGAGGAGCTGTGGGGGGCTTCCAGAGGGTGCAGGCGAGGAGGCAGGCCCGACGACGGCCGAGGTTGGGAGGGGAGGAAGAAGAGGAGAGAGGCGTGTCACGTCGGGGTCGGGGCCGGGGCCGGGCGACGGCGACGGAGGAGTGCGGCGTCGGGGTCGGGGCTGGGCGACGGCGAGGGAGGCGTGCGACGTCAGAGTCAGCGTCAGCGCTCGGGCTTCCACGAGGGCTAGCGCAGGGGCGACGAGTGGGAGAAGAGAGTGGGGGAATTGGGGGAGGAAGCAGAGGAGGGAAGCCCGCGCGGGTGGTTATGTGAAAATAGCGAAAACGCGCTATAGCTAAGGTAGCTATAGCACGTTTCCGCCAACAGCGCTACTGCTATATGAAGTAGCTATAGAGGGCTTCTGGGACAGCGCTACTGCTATTGTTTTCATTTCTTCTTTTCCTTTTCTTTTTTGCTTACTTTTCTCCTTTTCTTTTCCATTTTGTTTCTTCCGTTTTCTTTTTTCTTTTTCGCTTTCTTTTCTTTTCCTTTTCTTTTTTGCTTTCTTTCTTTTCTTTCATTTTTTGCTTTCTTACTTTTCTTTTCTTTTCCTTTTTTTCCAAGAGCTGGAACAAAGGGAAGGTGGTACAATGTATATAACTAAGTCGATATATATTGCATCGTTTGACCCATAACGGTTAAGTGTGCATACAAAATAGGAACATATATATTACATCATTTGACCCACAACGGTTAAGTGTGTACACAAAATAGGAACATATATATTACATCATTCGACTGATAACGGTTTCTCAGCGTCGACGTTTTCGTTCTTGAGTGAGCTTCTTTCCATTCTTTTTTGTTGACGAATAATTGAGCCCCTCATTGTGACTTTTGCTTTTCCATGGAGTACGATCTTTCTTACGTAATGTAGTTGATTCTTCTTTTGACGTATACTTCATCGTCATCGTCATCTTCCCTCATCGGGTTGTCGTACTGGTCGTAGTCTTCCTCGTTGGCGACTCCATCCATTCCAATGATGTTCCTTTTTCCTCTCCTCACAACAACACGACTGGGATTGCTCGGGTCGATTATGAAGAAGCATTGTGTCAAGTGCTTAGCATGTACCCATGGGTCGTTTTTTGCGATGGCATTCACGGTAGCGCTCTTGGCGTCGGGTATAGTCATGGTAGTGAAATACCGGTTTTCTCTTTCGACATTCTTAGCCCATATGACACGGAACATCGTCGTGTTGTGCAGTCCAGAGTAGTCAAGCTCCCAGATCTCCTCGACCCTTTCATAAAATCACTCAGTTGCGCCGTTGTCGCTGCCGGTCATGCATTCCATCGTCACCCCTGAGTTCTGAAAATCACTGTCCATATCTTTGGCCTCCGTGTAGAACGTGTATCCGTTGATATCGTATGCCTGATAGGTCACGAGGTTGGGCGAGGGCCATGTGCTAAGGCGTATATGAGCAATCCGTCCATAGAGCCCTCTTCCGGGGGATTAGCAAGAATATGTTGTTTGAACCAATGTAGGAAAGTGGAGTTGTGCTCTCTAGTACTTTGGCGTCCGTCCTGCATACCCCCCCCCCCCCCGATCATGATACTTCTTTGTGATGGTTTCTTTGTGCAGTGTCACGAAAGGATCTACCTACTCTAGGTGTTGTAGCACTACTAAGTTTGCTCTGTCAAAGTCGTTGTGTCGATCTAAGTAGGCCACATGCAGTTCCCTGCGACCATTGGAGGGACCTTCTCCTCCGAGCCTCCCAACATGCTTCTTAACGGGCAAACCAACACCAGGCGGCCGATCTCCCCCATATAGAAAATTCTCACAGAAAGCGATGCACTCTTGTATCAGATAGCCCTGGACGATGCTTCCATCCGGGCGGGACATGTTACAAACGAATCCTTTGATGATCCCATTCATCCTCTCGAACGACATCATGTTGTGCAGGAATGACGGCCCCAGGTCTATTATGTCGTCCACAATATGGACACATGGATGCACCATGACGTCAAAGAACGCGGGCGGGAACTACATCTCAAGCTCATTTAGTATCACAACAATCTCTTCCTGTAGCCTTTGGAGTTGCTTCACACTGATCGACTTTCGAGAGATGACGTCGAAAAAGTTGCAGAGACCAATAAGCGTGTCACGGACATGCTTGTCCATTATCCCTCTAAGGGCAACAGGTAGTATCTGCGTCATCATCATATGTAAGTCATGGGACTTCATCCCGTTGAACCTTTTCTTCTTCGCGTCTAGAAATCTGCTTATCTTCCCACAGTAACCGGAACTAACTTTGATTCCGGTAAGGCACTTGAAGAATTGATCGATCTCAGCTGGACTTAAGGCGAAGCAAGAAGGGGGGGGGCAATAATCCTCTTCCTTTAATTTTTTGCCCTTCTGCTCCCACGTCTCTGTCTCCGTCTCTATCTCCTCTCACTTTTTACGGGGCGGCATGTGCGGTTCTGCCCTAACATTCAAATCTTGCAAGTCTTTTCTTGCCTTCGGCCCATCCTTGGGCTTATCCGGCATGTTCATCAGTGTCGCAAGCAAGCTCTCAAGGACATTGCTACCTCTTGAGCATGCGTTGGTTTTCCATTAAAGATGAAAGGGTGATGCAGCAAAGTAGCGTAAGGTATCAATCCAGTAGGAGATAACACACGAGTCACCTAGTACCTACACAAACAATCAAGAACCTTGTTGTGAATCCCTTCACGGTCACTCGCAAAAGTGAGATCTAATAAAGATAGTAAGATAAATATTTTTGGTATTTTTGTTGTATAGACTGGAAAGTAAAGATTGCAAAATAAAAAAAATAGGTAACTAGAATTGTAGATCGGAAACTTATATGATGTAAAATAGACCCGGGGGCCATAGGTTTCACTAGTGGCTTCTCTCAAGATAGCATGTATTATGGTGGGTGAACAAATTACTGCCGAACAATTGATAGAAAAGCACATAATTATGAGAATATCTAGGCAATGATCATGAATATAGGCATCACGTCCGTGTCAAGTAGACCGAAATGATTCTGCATCTACTATTATTACTCCACACATCAACCGCTATCCAGCATGCATCTAGAGTATTAAGTTCATAAGAACAGAGTAACGCATTAGGCAAGATGACATGATGTAGAGGGATAAACTCAAACAATATGATATAAACCCCATCTTTTTATCCTCGATGACAAGAATACAATACGTGCCTTGTTGCCCCTCATCCTTTGGAAAGGACACCACAAGATTGAACCCAAAGCTAAGCACTTCTCCCATTGCAAGAAAGATCAATCTAGTAGGCCAAACTAAACCGATAATTCGAAGAGACTTGCAAAGATATCAAATCATGCATATAAGAATTCAAAGAAGAACCAAATATTATTCATAGATAAACTTGATCATAAATCCACAATTCATCGGATCTCGGCAAACACACCACAAAAGAGTATTACATCGAATAGATCTCCAAGAACATCGAGGAGAACTTTGTATTGAGAACCAAAGAGAGAGAAGAAGCCATCTAGCTAATAATTATGGACCCGGAGGTCTGTGGTAAACTACTCATGCTTCATCGGAGAGGCTATGGTGTTGATGTAGAATCCCTACGTGATCGATTCCCCCTCCGGCAGATCGCCGGAAAATGCCCCAAGATGGGATCTCACGGGTACAGAAGGCTGCGGCGGTGGCAAAGTGGTTTCGTGGCTCCCCCTGATGTATTTAGGGTATAAGAGTATATATAGGCGAAAGAAGTACGTCGGTGGAGCTCCATGGGGCCCATGAGGGTGGGGGCGCGCCTACCCCCTGGGCGCGCCCTCCTGCCTCGTGGCGCCTCATGAGTCCTGTGCTTCAACTCCAAGTCTTCTGGATTGCTTTCATTCCAAGAAAGATCATCGCAAAGGTTTCATTCCGTTTGGATTCCATTTGGTATTCCTTTTCTGCAAAACACTAAAATAGGCAAAAAAAAATAGAAACTGGCACTGGGCCTTCGGTTAATAGGTTAGTCCCAAAAATAATATAAAAGAGCATATTAAAGCCCATTAAACATCCAAAATAGATAATATAAGCCTGGAACAATAAAAAATTATAGATATGTTGGAGACGTATTAGACATTCTTACATATATGCATTTGATCAAGGCAATGAGGCGTGTCAAGTTTGTGCCAGTACTCCAAGTCCCAGAAAATAGACCTCGTCTTCCATACCTTCATCATTGGCTCCGGCGCCTTTTTAATCGTCTTTCCCGGCGCGGGACACTGTTTCCAGTTTTTCAACAGCTCATCGATTTTGGCGCCGCTCCGCTTATGTGGAGGTCCCCGATGCTCAGCCTCACCATTGAATAGATCTCCACGGTTTCTCCATTGGTCGTCCTTCTCGAGCCATCTTTGATGCCCCATGTACACGATTTTCCAGACCCGCCATCTTTCGTTGACGTTAGCTGCTGAAACATTGAATCATCCATGCATCGCGTGCATCCGCGATATCCATGGCACACCTGGCCTACGACATATCCGTAACCGAGATAGTCGTGCACCATCGTGATCAACGCGGCTCACATATAGAAATACTCGCCTTTGCTGGCGTCCCATGTCTTGGTCGGTGTTTTCCATAACGTGTCTAACTCCTCTTGAAGTAGCCCCAGATACAGATTAATATTATTTCCCGGTTGTTTCGGCCCTTGAATCCGCATGCTCATGTCTATGTACTTTGACTTCATGCACAACCAGGGAGGGATGTTGTACATCCATACAAACATGGGCCATGTGCTATGGTTGGTGTTCTGGTTGCAAAACGGATTCATGCCATCGGTACACGCGCCAAGCACAATGTTCCTTGCATCACATGCGAAATACCAATATTCGCGGGTGAACGCTCTCCACTGGCTTCCATCGCGAGGTGTCTCAGCTTCGGATCATCTCCGTTTTGTCCTCTCCGCGTGCCAACGCATGAGCTTTGCTTCCTTGGGATCTACAAAATAACGTTGCAGATGGGGAGTGATCGGTAAGTACCATACAACTTTCTGGGGAGATTTCTTCCCGGCCTTCTTGTATCGAGAAGCATTGCACACCGGACAACTGGTTTTTTCCATGTGCTCCTTCCGATAAATTATGCAATTGTTGATGCATGCATGGTATCTAACGTGCGGCAGATCAAGAGGGCACACGATCTTCTTAGCCTCATCCATACATAGATTCCCCGCGGGAGGAACATCTTTTAGGTACTTGAGAAGCTCATCGAGGCTAGTGTCGGTCCATTTGTTTTTAGCCTTTGTCTTTAGAAGTTCGAGCGTGAAACTCAAGCGGGTCACCTCGGGATCGCAACCATCATACAATGGAGTGTTCGAGTCTACCACCAGTTGCTGCAGCTTGGCCTCCTCTCTAGAAGCAGCTCTGTCAGTACTCGTCTCCTTGCGAAGTAGTTCTTGAACATGAGGGTCCCGCATGATTGAACTTAGTACCGACGAAGTCTGTGGCTTGGAGTCCACGTTTTCTCCGCCGCCGTGTCTGGCCCCTTCTCCGCCACCATGTCCGGCCTCTTCTCCGCCACCATGTCCGGCCTCTTCCCCGCCGCCATGTCCGGCACCTTCTCCGCCGCCATTATCGGTCATCTTTTCATCTTGCCCCGCGTCGTCATTGTCTGCCCCGTCGGCGTCCTCATCATCATCCTCATCTTCAATTATCCATCGAGTATAGTCATTCATGAAACCAGTCATGAGCAGGTGCGCCATCACACGACCATCCTCATAGGGGTCGAGCCAAACTCCTCCTTTGCACCTTCGACACGGACATAAAATATCTGTCCGGTTATTTTATTTCATGTCATGTACCGCCGACCACAACCACCTTTCCACCATCGTTCCACTGACCATCATGAACGCATGCACGGTAATAATAAACAAATTAATTATAAAAATGCATGCATGCATCAAAGTCATACAAAAATTCGGCATGACCTTCCCTAAAAATAGGACATATAGAGTTTGCCCGAAATTCACCTAAACGGAAATAAATCAACATTTCGGCAAAACATAGGCAACTCACAAGCACAATTCAGCGGCAACTCATGCCACACACACAGTTTCCATCATATCACCCGATTATGTCATATCGCACACATACACATATTTCCATTCTTGCAAAAGCACAAATTTTTAATCATCTATCTCGAGATCGAGCACGATGATGATGAAGTCGATTGGTGTCTCCACACACCTATGGAATGATCAAAAGTGGACAAAGTTTAATTACTTCATGACAAGGCTAGATCTAGTTAGAGAGGTACATATGTCACTTCACTAAATGCTAGATCTACCTAGCTAGTTTGGGAAGGAGATAAATTCAACTAGTGGAGAGGGGAGGAAAAAGAGAAAGAAGATGCATTAATGGAGGTGGTGTAGTTAGCTAGGAGCAATAAAGAGAGAGAAAGAGAGGTAGAAGAAGAAGAGTAATGGAGGAGAAGTAGTGGGGAAGAAGCAAAGTGATGGAGCGAGGAGGTGGGAGCTAGGGGAAAGTGAAGGAAGAGAGGAAGGGGAGGGGAAGGAAAAAAGTGGTGGCTGCGGTTTAGCAGTAGCGCTGGGTGTAAAACGCGCTGCTGCTAAGAAGATAGCAGAACGCGCCTCTGGGAGAGGCGTTGCTGCTAAGTAGGGCCCGCCATGTGGACAGGTTCAAAGTTAGCAGTAACGCCCTGCACAAAAAATGCGGTACTACTATTAAAGTGGCAGTAGCGTGGTTATATGAGACGCGCTACTGCTAAACCTAGTGTGGTAGGAACGTTGGGGCAATTTTAGTAGTAGCGTTATTTTATCGCGCCTCGCTACTGCTAAGTCTATAGCAGTAGTGCCTTGTTATAACACACGCTATGGTTAATTAGCAGTAGCGTCTCTTTTTATCTAGCGCTACTGTTAAGGTTCTGTGTATAAGGTTTTTTTTTAATAATGATATTTAAGAAGATATCCCATTGTTGGATAACGACAGTCTTTAATGCATCATGAAGACCTTGGGCGATGCCCTCATGACCGATTGTAAGGGACCAACTAATAATGGCCAAACTGATGATCAACCGAAGACATTCGCTCGATCGGAGAATAGAATCCGACTGTAGATACAAAATCAGCTGATAAAAGGCTTCTTCCTTTCTTGCCTCTTGAGCTATAATCTTCACGGGTCTCGGCCTTTAACTAGGCTAGACGTAGTTGTGGGTCAACCCTATGGACGTTTCCTTGTCAATAGCCTTCGAGTCCATCAGGGTCTCACTGCGAAAACCGACAGCATCCTAATTGATATGATTTGTAGCCCTCGAGTCCATTAGGGTCTCACTGCGGAAACCGACGGCATTCTGATTGATATGATTCCAGCTGATCGCCAAACTTGAAAAACTTGAAGCACCATTTGTTCGCCAAACTTGAAAAACTTAAAGCGCCATTTGTTTGCAACGGAGAGACCTTCGTATCCGTGTTTGCGAACTGGTCCTTAGTCCGTGAGGAGAAAATTGGGTTGCCGTTGAATATGCCCTTACATCCAATGGTCTTTTTTTTAGAAAAAAAAAATATTAATATATTAATATCGCGAATATACCAATTACACCTAGCATCTGCACCATCTTAAATGCACACAACCAAAAATAAAATAAAATAAAAAGAGATATAAAATCAAAACCCCGTCACATTCGCAAAATAAAAAGAGATATAAAATGAAAACCCTGTCACATTCGCAGTGATAAAACACTCGCAACAACAACACTCTAACCACCCTAAACACCATCAAAGACGACACTCAGACCGCACTAAACGCAAAAGAGGTTCTCCCATTAGGTCGAAATAAAGTCAGATACATCCTTTACAATAAAACAAGAAAAGAGCATACGTGCACACGTACACAATCCACACAGATAAGCAAAGACAAGTGTCCGCGCATGCACAGCACAGCAGTGCGCGCAGCTGATACACTATGCGGTGACCGACGGACGTTCTCACTGCACCTTCACCTCAGTGACGCTCCTCTGCTTCCCGGGCACGCGCGGCACCGTCACGTACAGCACCCCGTCCTTCACCTCCGCCGCGATCCCGTCCACCCGCGCGTCCTCCGGGAGCAGCAGGCTCGCGTGGTAGCACCCGTAGCTGCTCGCCGACCACCATTCGCCGTCGCCACCGTGCACATCCTCCACCCTCTTCTCGCCCCGGATGACCAGCGCGCCGTCCTCCACCGTGACCCCCACGTCGTCCTTCCCCAGCCCCGGCACCTCGAACCGCAGCCTGTACCGCTCCTCGTCCTCCCGCACCTTCCCGAACAGCGGCCGGCTCAGGGTCTCCGCGACGTGCGACAGCGCGCTCCCCAGCCCTGCATGTACACGTACGTCAACAACCGCCGGCGGGACGGCGTGCGCGACAGTCTGGAAAGAAGTACGGACAGAGTAGCCGCTATGTACCGTTGACGAGACGGAACGGGACAAAGTCCCGAAGGTCTCTCCAAGGCCAACGGCCGCCGCGAGCAGTGGCAGAGCTGGACCGGTCTGCCACGGCGACCTCCTGGCGGTCCGTCTCTCCTTCCAGGGGAGCCCTGGTCGCGGCGCTGTCAGCTGCCGCGGAGGAGAAGAGGGACCGGAGGTCCATTCCTCCGTGAGAACCTGCTGACGCTGGCCTCGCCATAGCTGCCGCGCGGCCGGCGAGGGCCTTCTTGAGGCACAGGCGAGCTAAAGCCATGTGTCCTCTAACAAACTCTGCTCGGTGAGTTGCAGCGTGCTCTTCGTCACTTTGCTCTTTTGGTCGCTCTGCTTGAACACACGGAGACAGGTTGCATTATAAAGCGGCAACGCACAAGAGAAGGGAAGCAAGGAGAGGCATCTGGAACTCTGGAAAGAACCGGACACTTCCGAAACCTTCTCGTCGCAACTAGAGCAGTTGCTCTAGCGAAGTCGCACTATGAATATGGAGCGTTATGATCTAAACGATGGGAAATGCATTGGAGCATCCGGGTAGCACGCACCCCTATATAAAAATAGTATTAAAATAAGAAAATTTTAAAAATCTGATTTTTTTTGGATATCAAAAATAAGTATTCGTTGTACACCTGTGTTCATTTTCGTGGGAAATGGATGCCTGTGGTATCCGCGGCGCAGGAATTATGGTTGGACATATAATACATCCAATTTTTTTTCTAAACATAAGAATTTTTTGTCTTTTTTATTGACATTACCATGAGCATCCATTCCTCACGAAACTGAACACGGATATACAATGGACTCCCAGGTTGAAATCCCAAAATTTCTAAAAAATTTTGAAATTTTCTGATATGTTTTTTAGTGCTATATTCATATAGGTGTGTGTGGCACATGAGAGCCACAAATTGTTGTAGGATGGAACCCTAAGTGGAGATCTTTCACGAATTGGAGGGGAAATCCCCAAGAACAAGATAAACACAAGAGAGAAAACACTTAAGAACAAGTCCAATCACACATCCACTAGACTCACAATCACACAAGATCCACAAAGGTACAAAAACAACAAAGGGAAAGATACAAGGTAAAGTTCATCCCAAATCCAAAGGAGATGAGGTCTTAATGATCCTATGATGGGGATCCTTCTCCAAGAGAAGGGCTTGATCTTCAAAAGGAGCTTCTCCAAGAGGAGGTCTTGTACTCCAATGGAGTCTTCTCTCTCAAGAGGAATCCCACAAGGGGAGGTACATGAGCTAAGCTCTATGATTTGTGTTTATTCTTAGTTCCCCTAGAAAGGAGGTGGAGGTGGTCTATTTATAGTCTAAGCCACGAAGGGGTAAGTGGGAGAGGGATACAAGGCCAAAGGCCTACGGCTGCACACACAGGCGGGGCGGTAGTACCGGACATCGGGTGGTAGTACCGCTTGTACGCGGTAGTACCGCTTGGTGTGGGCAGTAGTACCGCTCATCCCGGACTTGGCTGATCCGCTTCTTCCGTCTTCTCTTCCATGCTTCCCTCGCGGATGGTGTAGGTGTTCCTTGGCGCTTGCACTCCTACTCGACGTCCGTAGTGTTCCGACAATACCTATGCATGCACACGAGAGGGGTGTCAAGTAGTATACCATCCTCGAAGGGGTCAAGTGAACACGTGTAAAGGAGATGATTCGCCTTTATGTGTGTGAAGTAGATGTCGCACGTGTCACTTGCCAAATGGACTCTTGACATGGTGATGTCCGTAGGATGCTCCGCATCATCCCCTCCCCCTTGGGAAAGATCCGACCTCGGATCGAAAACCAAATCACCATGGGAAAGAGATGGCTTCGCCGTGTAGAAGTGGACGTTCACCAAGTAGTCATCATCTTCAAGCTTGAAGCGGGCACTCTCCAATGTCGCACCGTCTAGTGATTCCTTCAAAATGAGCAAGGACAACAAACACTTGGAAAAATAAATGTGGTTAGCGTTAGTGCAAAACTAAGCATTCAAGAGGTGATGCACCAAACAAGTGTCGTCATCAAGCATAGCATAAGGTGTGACAAGGGATTGTGTCATGGCATGTAAGGACATAAATTGAGCATAATCAAGGTCATCATGGAAACAAGCATGTAAATGTGAGGTAGTGATGCAAATATGTGTAACAAGAGAAGAAGCATCAACCTCAAGGTCATAGCAATCATGCATAAAGCGCTCGACAAATGGTCGATGGTAGGCATAGGAATCATTCACAACACCGAGTAAAATGAAGTGTCTAAACACATGGGACAAGTGCAAGACAATCCAAACATAATGTGCATAGGGTGTAGTGAAGATAGTATGGCACTCAACACAATAGGAAGAGCAATTGTTCATCATGTGTGAGGCAATCAAGTCAAGCATGTAGCAATCAATGGGACATGGCATGTGTGAAGTGATGCCATTGTTGCAACCAAACATGTGAGAGGAACAAGTAATCCAAGGATTGGATGCAACACACGAGGCATATATATCATGATGCATGGAACGGTGAAAATGACAAGTCGAAGCAAGATCTCTAACAAGTGTTCAATCAAGTGGTCCAAGATGAACAATAAGTCCCATGGTGCAAGCAACACAAGTAGTATGATCCGCAATGATCATACCCATGCTCATGGTTTGAAGGTTCTCAAAAGAGAATGTTATCACCTTGAAAGCATGTCTTTGTGCGTCCTTCACAATGCCGAAACACAAGCAAAAGCGGTGTAGAAGCGCGTCATCGTAGAATGTATAAGGCTCACTCTCAAGAGCTCGAATGGTCAACTCACGTGACGTGGAAGTCGACACAAAGTCCAAGTATCCTACACATGCACACAACAAAACAAAGAACGTATGCGCATGGTAGATGAACACATCATCCATCATGATGTGTATGTCCATGTGTGAATTAGCACAAGATAAGCATCGCTCAAAGAAATTTGATGCATGGTATAAGAACATGTCATCCATCATGAAAGAATAGTTATTATGTATGACACGATGGGGACACAAATTGAGTATACAA
Organism: Aegilops bicornis; assembly: GCA_021605145.1. NCBI lineage: Eukaryota > Viridiplantae > Streptophyta > Magnoliopsida > Poales > Poaceae > Aegilops > Aegilops bicornis. Next base: position 278,112,813 of record CM038674.1, read on the forward strand.
TTATATGGCACATCAATAGCATGTTTATTCATGGGAAGTATATTGTGCACACAAGTATTGGGATCATGCAATGAATGGGATGGATCAAAATCTCCTTAAATGTGTGAGGAAACTATGGGGGTCTCCTCATGAGCAATATTGGAAACATCATATGGAGAAAATGGACAACATCCAAAACAATGCATATCCGAAGCTAGGTGGTCATGGCATGGCATATGAGATAAATGATGCAAAGGAAACATATCAATATCATTACAAGAGAAACAAATGCCAATAACCATGGGCTTGTCATCTATGCCATAAGTGTAAATTGGGTTAATTTTAATGGCATATGCATAGTCACTACGATGAGATTGCAAGTAAGACATATGGTTAATCTCATTCATAGCATATGACAAGTCAAGCGGATTGTCAAACATGACGTGACCTAAAGAATCGTCACAAGAAATCCTATGTAACATGGCATCATAACTAATAGACTCCACATGGCAATCATCAAACTCATCATAAATGGGTAAATCATCGCATGGGGAAGTCGAACTAGCATGAAGCCTGACAATAGGTAGATCAACATCATGCAAGCAATCAATGTCAAGAACGTCCACTAGTGGGACAAGATCATCACCTTCACCTATGTTACCTTTGTCGTTCCACCCAAGTGGTGTAGGTGAGGTGGCAAAGACCAAATGGTGGTCATCATATTCATCTTGATGGAACCATGTGGGGGTGCATCATATTCCACCATGGCCATCGTCGTGTCCAAAGGAAGGACGAGGTCCTCACGGATCGGCGCATCATCATATATGGGACCTAGCACCAAATGAGAAGACACAATAGAGGGAGAGGTCAAGTTGTTAGAAATGCAAATGGTCTCACGTGCCCTATCAACTTCCTCACTCTCTCTATGTGGTGGTGGCTCACTCACTCCCTCAAGGTAGGTGCACTCAGTGTCACATATGGTGGAGTCACTCATCTCACTCAAGTGGTGGGGGTTGTGGCTCTCCTCACATGGGAATTGTGGCAACTCATCATATATGGGGCTAGTGGTGAAGTCACTCTCACTCTCCATATGGTGGCACAAGTCATTCAAGTCATCATACATCGCCATGGTCAAAGGGAAAATCCCATGCTCCACCATCTCGTCGTCGTCGCCGTGGATGAAGGACGAAGATGGCACATCATCACTCTCGTCGTGGATGAAGGCCGAAGATGGCACATCACCACTCTTGCCTCCAAAGATGGAAGCATCATCCTTGCTCGCCACCGTGTCGCTCGCCTCCAAAGCTTGGTCCTTGAGGGTCTCCGTAGTCGTACTTGTCGCTGCATCGTCTTGAAAAAGAGTTGAAGTAGACTCGACATCATCAATGCCACAAAGAGGGATGGCGGCGAAGTCGAACTTGGGAGCATCGTCTTGGAGCTCGTCGGGCTTGGACATCGTGGTGGTACTAGCCTCATGCTCGTCGTATGGGAGCTTGGTCTTCGAGAAGTGTGCTTGGGGTCGATAAGCCTTTGCCTTGATGAGTTCTCGTTCCGCCTTGAGAGCACCAATGTAGTTGTCGTCGAAGGACTTGTAGTTCTCGAGGACGATAGTCTTGGAGCTGTCGTTGTTCAATCCCATCATGAAGTGGAACTTCATCGAAATGGGGTCGTCCACGCCGGCTCGTCGCAAGGCATTCTTCATCTCCTTGAAGTACTTGTCGATGGACTTGGATCCTTGGATGGTGTTCTCCAATTGGCGTCGAAGTTGTTCCATGTAGGTTGGAGGCACGAACTCTCGCCGCAACGCTCTCTTCGTCTTGGGCCAACTCATGTCGTGGCTCGCCGAAGGTGTGTTAATCCACCATGTCGAAGCGTAGTCGTGGAAGTTTCTTGTGGCGCACTTCACTTGATCTTCGGGAGGAACTTGATGTAGCTTGAGGTAGTCGTCCATTAGGCGCTCCCACTTGAGATACTCCTCGGGTTCTTGAGTCCCATAGAAAGGAATCGCGTGGTCGATGTCGAGGTCGTAGTAGCTCGTGGAAGTCACGGACTTGAGCTTGGGGAGCTTCTCTTGCGCGTAGCTTTGAGGTTCTTGTTGGCGAAGATGTCGTATGTACATAGGCGAAGATGCCTTGAAGTCGCTTGGCGAAGATGCCAAGGGAGATGGTGAAGTCGTGGAGCGGTTGTTGGTGTCGAGCTCTTGACCTTCACGTTCTTGGTGGTGATGGTGTCGATGCCGATGTGATCTTGCCGGAGATGGTAGCTTGGAAGGGTGTGCACTAGAGCGTCTTCTCGAAGATGAGGAAGATCTCTTGTAGGACTTGATGAGGACCTTGAGATCCTTCATTTGATCATCCATCTTGGCGTGGTTGGAGTTGTTCGTGGCATCGAACTCATCGTTGTTGTTGTAGACCAAAGGTGAAATGCCTTGCCTATCCATCACAAGACTCGAGTAGAGGTGAGTAGGAAATGAGATAAACAATACCAAGTTACCTTTTCCCAAAGTTGAGGATGTATCCCGTTTCACTCAATGTGAGATGAAAGAATAGTGGAATTGGTACCGGACTTGTTCACTCACACCTATCAAGTAAAGCTTATGGTGGATCTCGGTGAGGATAGTGGCACAAAAATTTGATGCAAAATGTTAGCAAGAGTCAATAATGTTGAAAAAGATTCACAAATTCGCAAGTGAAACAAGTAGACCAATAGCAATAAGTGGCACGCGGAAACACACACACGGATAGATAAATGGGGTCGTGCAACCAAGGAATGAGCACAAAATGTGGAATCCATGGAAAACGCTCGTGTTGCACAACTCAAGAGAGACACTAGCACGATTGCTCAATAGGCAGATACAACACTTGTGCACAACCTATAAGATGCAAAATGTATCAAGTTCTATCCCAAGTATGATATATATGTATGGTTTCCAGCGTTTCTCTCAAGATGATCCAAGATGATCGGATATGACAATCTTATGTGCAATGAGGTATGCTGCTATGGCACTTGCTTACAAGCTTCTTTGCTCTTTCTCTCTTTTGCTTAAAAGCTTATTCTCTTTTTTTATGGCCACTATGCGACATGCACAAACCAAGATAGCAATTTTGTATATGCGGGAACAATCTTGTGACACAAGGGATAATATAGCAAGATGATACCAATATGATATGGTATGTATGCAATTGAAGGTGTAGATCACTAATGTGCACAAGTAACGTTGCCGACAATACTCAAATGGCTAGTCTCGATAGGCAAGCGACGCAAAATGGGCTAAGGGGTTAACAATGTAATGGCAAGAATGTACAATGAAGGGATACCACGATACCAAGATGATATAGAGGTTACCGTTCTTGCTTGCGGTTAGGTTGTCAAAAAGGTGAAGTGGTTGATGTCGAAGACGACCTCGTGGCGATGATGAGTGGCAGTGTTCTTGATGTAGATATCAATATGATGTAGACCCGTCCCTAAGTAGCCGAAACACCTTAGGAAACGGTAAAAACCGCAAACTCAAAATCTCCAAATGCAAATGTCAAATGGTGGTGGTGGAATGCGTTGGTGGTTCCGGAGTTAGCAATGCGGAAGTGGTGGTGGTGGGTGATGACGGTTGATCATTCCCTAAGTAGTCAAACGCCTTAGGAGACTCAAGTCACCACTCAAGCAACCACAAATGCTATAAGGAGCAAAAATTGGGTTAGGTTGCGGAAAGCTATGGTGGTTTGGCGGATGATATGGTGGATGGACTATGCAAAGATGCCAAAATGCCAAACTTCTGATGGAGTCCAATGGTGATGGAACCTATCTAGATGGATGGGGGGTGTCAATAGCTACTCAACGAGCTAAAGAACTGTAACGCCCCGGATTCGATGCGCCAGGTGTCCGTCAGTTATTCGCCGTGTTTGCCATGTCATGTGCTTGCGTGTCTCTCTTTGCCATGTCATCATCTGCATTTCATATCATGTCATCATGTGCATCGCATTTGCATACGTGTTCGTCTCATGCATCCGAGCATTTTCCCCGTTGTCCGTTTTGCAATCCGGCACTCCTATGTCTCCGGCGCTCCCTTTTACCTCTTTTAGGTAGCGGGTGTCAAACGTTCTCGGAATGCCCGAGGTTTGTCAAGCGGCCTTGGTATAGCACCGTAGACCGTCTGTCAAGTTTCGGATCATTTGGAGGTCGTTTGGTACTCCAGCAGTTAACCGGGCAGTAAAGCCTCTTTTGTGTTGCAGCCCAACACCCTTCCCAAGTGGCCCAAAACCCACCAAACTCCCCTCCATGCTCTCGGTCGTTCGATCATGATCGCGTGGCCGAAAACCGCTCCTCATTTGGACTCTCCTAGCTCCCTCTACCTATAAATATGTCTCCCCCTCCGAAATTCGCGGATGAATTCGCCCCTAACCCTAGATCCCACCTCCTCTGCGCGCCGGACATGTCCGCCGCCGTCCGGACAAATCCGCCGCCGCGCGCCCAGCCAACCCCACTCCGCCACGTGTCCCGCCGGTCTCTCTCTCTCTCATGCGCTGGGCCGCTGAAACCATCTGAGGCCTGCGAGCCGTCCCGTCGCCGTTCGGCCCGCTCGCGCCGGCTCTTCCTGACGCCGCCCGACCAGCTCCGCCGCGCCGCCCGGCGGGCTCGCCCGCCGCCGCCCATTGCGCCGCCCGCCGCCGCCGAGGCGCTTAGCCTCATGACCAAGACCCATCTTGTGCCGCCATCCCTTCACCGCCCGCCTCGGTCTCCCGTCGCCGCCCGTCCTCGCGCCGCCGCCTCCGGCCGTCGCCGGCGCCGCCCTCCGGCCGCCCATTGGTACTCACTTGCGGCCGTGGCCCGATGCTCCCGGTGCCCTCGTCGCCTCCCCTCGCCTCCTTCACGGGATCCGTGAGATCCGGCCCGGACCCGCCCGTCTCCGGCCAGCCCCCTCCTCTCCGGCGAGCTCTCCGGCGAGTTCCGGCCTGCTTTGAAAACCGTGCAGAGAAGGTTGACTTTCCCCTCCCTAAAATTCCACTGTCCCCGAAATTGTTGCATATTTTCTTGCATTTTCATCATGCCATATCTCTGTCATTGTAGCTCCGTTTTGCGCGTGTAATATGTCAAAATGTTCGCCTCAAAGAGTAGATCACTTCATATCATTGCATAATTTTCATTTGAGCTCATCTTGATGCCCTAAATGCTGTTAGAAGAGTGCTATGTGATGTTAGTTTCTGTTTCTTAACAGAACATGCACTTTTGTCATTTTTGCCATGATTGATGTGTGCATCCTATGTTCTTGAGTCCTACATGCGTTTTGTAATATGCCATGCCATCTTTACAGGGGTGTATGCCATGTATTTTTTTATGATCTATGTGGTGACTAGCACAAGCATGCAAACTAGACTTCTTGATGTTGCTGAATTCAGCCCTGTTCTGCTGATATTTTTATGCCATGTTAACTTGATGCTACCGAGAGATCCATGCATATTTTGAGATACTTCAGTAAGGATGTTTTGTTATACATGTCTTTCTCTATCCATCCATGCCCTTGTTTGCAATTATGGAGTACCATAGCTTGAGTCAATCGAGCTCTACTTTTGCTATAAAATGTTTCCTGGCAGATTGTTTACATGTTATTCAATTTTGCCAAGGTTGTTGTGGTTGATCCATTTATGCTATGTTATTGTTCTTGCCATGTATGTCTTCTATGACATGTCTTCTTGATTAATGTATGCTTAGTTTATCATTTAAGGCTCTGTAGTGAGTGCATTGAGCTTGTAAACATGCCTACTTATTATCAGTTTTTGACATGCCATGTTGCTGAATCTGTTAACGAAACTTTCAATATTGACATGGGTGTTACTATATTTTCGAGTCCTTCTTGGCTTATGGTCAGTAAGGGACTTTTGTTCTATGCTTTGAGTAGATTCATGCCATGCCTTGGTTTGCTATTTTAAGTTCCTGTAGCATGTAGTTTTGTTGCTCTGAACATTGCAACCTGATGCTGTTTTGCCATGTCCAGCCTGATATTTTGTGCACTTTTGCCATGCTTGTTTGAACCTGTTATGATGTGAATTAGCCGAAGCTCAGTGCTCATCTTTTGTCAAGCATCTTGTGTAGATCACTGCCTTGTACTTTGTTGATACGTTTGGGTGCAGTAGCTTAATTATTTGTTGCTTGCTAAGTGGCATCATGCTGTTAATGGCAGATTTGTGCCATTCTTGTTTTGCTTGTCATTTCCAAACCGTGCATCCGATTCCGGTGATCTTTATATCGATTTCAACCGAAATCATCTCATCTTTCCAGTGGCATACTTGGTTTGCCAAGTTGATGCCTGTTTCATCATTTCCCTTCCGGAGCGCATACGCATTGCATATCACATCCCGCATATCATGCCATGTTTTGCATCATGTTGATTGTGCATTGCACCGTGATTTATTGTGGTTCCTTTGTTTGTGTTGTTGCTTTGGGTAGAGCCGGGAGACGAGTACGTGAACGAGGAACCTGTTGAGAACGCTTTCGAGGATCAAGCTTTCGACAACTCGAGAACATTGCGTGCAAGATGACCATACCCTCGAAATCACTTCTATCTTTGCTATGCTAGATGCTCGCTCTTTTTGCTATGCCTATGCTGCCATGCCTACCACTTGCTATATCATGCCACCCATATTGCCATGTCAGCCCCTAACCATCCTTTCCTAGCAAACCGTTGATTGGCTATGTTACCGCTTTGCTCAGCCCCTCTTATAGCGTTGCTAGTTGCGGTGAAGTTGAAGTTTGTTCCTTGTTGGAACATGGAGATGTTGTTCCTTATCGGAACATGTTTACTTGTTGGGGATATCACAATATATATCTGCTATAATTAATACATCTATATACTTGGTAAAGGGTGGAAGGCTCGGCCTTATGCCCGGTGTTTTGTTCCACTCTTGCCACCCTAGTTTCCGTCATACCGGTGTTATGTTCCTTGATTTCGCGTTCCTTACACGGTTGGGTGATTTATGGGACCCCTTGACAGATTCGCTTTGAATAAGACTCGTCCCAAAGAAGGCCCAACTTTGGTTTTACCATTTGCCACCTAAGCCTTTTCCCCGGGTTTTCGCGAGCCCGAGGGTCATCTTATTTTAAACCCCGGCCAATGCTCCTCCGAGTGTTGGTCCAAACTAGAGCACCGTCTTGGGACCATTCTCGGGCAACTTGGATTACGTCGGTTCCTGTGACGCTTAGCTTATCCGGTGTGCTCGAGAACGAGATATGTGCAGCTCCTATCGGGATTTGTCGGCACAATCGGGCGGCTTCTTTGGTCTTGTTTTATTGCTGTCGAAATGTCTTGTAGTCCGGGATTCCGAGATTGATCGGGTCTTCGGTAGAAGGAATATCCTTCGTTGACCGTGAGAGCTTATAATGGGCTAAGTTGGGACACCCTGCAGGTAATATCTTTCAAAGCCGGGCCCGCGGGTATGAGGCAGATGGGAATTTGTTAATGTCCGGTTGTAGAAAACCCGAAGTTGACCTCAATTAAAATACACATCCACCGCGTGTGTAATCGTGATGGTCTCTTCTCGGCGGAGTCCGGGAAGTGAACACGGTGTTGGAGTTATGTCTGACGTAAGTAGTTCAGGATCACTTCTTGATCGCTACTAGCTTCATGTCCGTGCTTTGCTCCTCTTCTCGCCTTCTCTTTGCGAAGTAGCCACCATATATGCTAGTCGCTTGCTGCAGCTCCACTTTACTACTCAGTCCTTCCTATAAGCTTAAATAGTCTTGATCTCGCGGGTGTGAGATTGCTGAGTCCCCGTGACTCACAGATACTTCCAAAACAGTTGCAGGTTCCGACGATGCCAGTGCAGGCGACTCAACCGAGCTCAAGTGGGAGTTCGACGAGGAACGTGGTCGTTACTATGTGTCTTTTCCTGATGATCAGTAGTGGTGCCCAGTTGGGACGATCGGGGATCCGTGTTAGCATTTGGGGTATCTTCTTTTATTTTGGTTCCGTAGTCGTACCTTGAGTGTACTCAATGATGGATGTTTATTTATGTATTGTGTGAAGTGGCATCGTAAGCCAACTATGTATCTCTTTCCTTATGTATTACATGGGTTGTGTGAAGATTACCTCACTTGCGACATTGCTTTCAATGCGGTTATGCCTCTAAGTCGTGCCTCGACACGTGGGAGATATAGCCGCATCGAGGGCGTTACAAGAACGTCAAAATCGGACTCCGGGAGTGAAAGTTATGGCCGAAATGGTGAAACTCGGAACACTGAAACTGGGAGGGGCGGAAGTACCGCTTGGAAGGGCGGTAGTACCGCTTGTAAGCGGTGGTACCGCTTGGGATGGGCGGTAGTACCGCTCGTGTCGGGTTTTTTCGCAAAATCTAGCTCTGGGAGGGGCGGTAGTGCCGCTTGGAAGGGCGGTAGTACCGCTTGGAGGTGCTAAGCGGTAGTACCGCCAGGGGGGCGGTAGTACCGCTGGTGTCGGGAAAATTCGCAAATCTGGATCGGGGCGCGATTTTGGGGCGGAAAAGGATGATTTCGGGGGCAAAATTTGACGGATTTCATGGATGGAAATTGGGGAAACTTGGGGAGATGCTAGATCCACTCGAAACCAAGCAAATCCATGGATCAAAATCAACAAAACATCATCAAACCAACAAATCACAAAAAAAATTGGGGCTATTTTTGGTGGGGATTTTTGGATTTTAGGACGAAATCAAGCAAAACAAGGCTAGAAAACGATGGGGGAGACTCCAAATTCGTGATCAACCTGGCTCATGATACCAAGATGTTGTAGGGTGGAACCCTAAGTGGAGATCTCTCACGAATTGGAGGGGAAATCCCCAAGAACAAAATGAACACAAGAGAGAAAACACTCAAGAACAAGTCCAATCACACGTCCACTAGACTCACAATCACACAAGATCCACAAAGGTACAAGAACAACAAAGGGAAATATACAAGGTAAAGTTCATCCCAAATCCAAAGGAGATGAGGTCTTGATGATCCTATGATGGGGATCCTTCTCCAAGAGGAGGGCTTGATCTCCAAAAGGAGCTTCTCCAAGAGGAGGTCTTGTACTCCAATGGAGTCTTCTCTCTCAAGAGGAATCCCACAAGGGGAGGTACATGAGCTAAGCTCTTTGATTTGTGTCTATTCTTAGTTCCCCTAGAAAGGAGGTGGAGGTGGTCTATTTATAGTCTAAGCCACGAAGGGGTAAGTGGGAGAGGGATACAAGGCCAAAGGTCCGCGGCTGCGCACACAGGCGGGGCGGTAGTACCGGACATCGGGCGATAGTACCGCTTGTAGGCGGTAGTACCGCTTGGTGTGGGCGGTAGTACCGCTCATCCCGGACTTGGCTGATCCGCTTCTTCCGTCTTCTCTTCCATGCTTCCCTCATGGATGGTGTAGGTGTTCCTTGGCGCTTGCACTCCTCCTCGGCCAGAAGCGCTATGCGACAATACCTATGCATGCACACGAGAGGGGTGTCAAGTAGTATACCATCCTCGAAGGGGTCAAGTGAACACGTGTAAAGGAGATGATTTACCTTTATGTGTGTGAAGTAGATGTCGCACATGTCACTTGCCAAATGGACTCTTGACATGGTGATGTCCGTAGGATGCTCCGCATCACAAATCCTCTTCCATGTTCTTATATTTCTTTACGAAGGAAGTATTTCATATGACCGCATTGGCTATGCGCGTAAAGACATGTGTATTTTTTATTGCACATAAAAGACATGTATGTTTCACTTGTCATAAACAGACTTTAGTTCGATATCAATCTCCGCCTCATTGTTTCCATTCGAAATTAAATATTTATTTCAAGCAGGATTTTGACATAGTTTATAAAATAAATTTCAAGAAGGAGCAACCGTTTCTGCTAAACTACTCACTCTTCCTCCTCTTTGAAGTGACATCACATGCAAGGGAAGCTTTGGTTGCCTCCATTTCCATGGCCATGCGGCCGACGAACGCATGTGCACTTGAAGGCCGGTGTGAGCGTGGCGTCCAGCAAGATGTGCTCAAAGTACTTGAGAGAGGCATGGAAACGAGCACGGCCAACGGCTGATACAACCTTAAGGCACGCGTCTTCCTCGACCCACTCCGAGTACTTCCATTCCCTCTCCCAGAACTCTCTCTCGGCGTGGTCCTCTTATGTCTCGTCAGGAAAAAGGTCGCGGGAAGAGCACGGCCGCACTGACATGGTGCCGACAACGGGGATGGGGGAAGAAGGTGAATGTGGTGGTAGCCGGCGAAGGGGGCGATGGGGAGTGAGTGTGTCAGCAATGGGAATCGGGAAGAGGGTAAATGTGGTGACAACAGCAAACGAGGGCGATGGGGATTTATATACTCGCGAATGGGCGCGCTTTGGCAAGAAACGGGGTGAGATTTGTCATGTTCAGGTGTGAAACACGACAACCACATTAATTGGCACACTTCCTAGTGGATATGCGGCTAGAAGCTAGAACATTGGCGGGAACGAAAGCCATAGCATACAAACGACCGCACCATTGACCGGGCTGCGCACGGGAGGAAGGGGTCAGGCTGAAACTTTAATACACAAGCGGTCGCGGACTGCTATATAGTTGCTCTAATGGAGAAAAAAGAACACTTGCATCTACGTGTCGAGCAAGGCTCATGGATAGATACTTGTCGCATGGCTCGCAGGATAATTCGAGGCTGCAAAAGCACATAAACTAGGGAGGACCACAATGTTTTCTTTGGAGAAGATGCAATTATTCTAAAACATCATTTTAGGGTTATTACAATAAGATAGCACTAGCCGTGCCAAATCCAAAGGTAGTTAACCCAGATAGACTGCCCTCCTATCTGGGATAGCTTGACTAATGCATGAGCAAACTTGTTGCCATGTCTCTCTATCTTCAAAGAAAACGTTTGATCTATCTTGTAGAAGTTCCCTAATCACCATGCAATGCTCTCTCCATGTTGCTAAAGGGATCACATGAGCCATAAATGTTTGATATGAAAACAGCACAATCAGATTCAACTATGATCTCTTCATTTCGTCCGATCTCTCTTCAAAATTGCCCCATCAAAGTGGTCGCAAAAGTCCTCACCAACCGCTTTTCCCGCTACTCGTACACGGAAACTAGACTGGTTTCATTTTGGGACGCTGCATCGCTGAAAATTTCGTCTTCGCCGCAGACCTCATCGGAGCCTGCCATTTCCGAAAAGCCCCGTGCATGGTCATTAAACTAGACTTCTCCAAAGCCTTCGACTCACTCTCCTGGACATCACTTCTCACCATCCTACGCTGCCGTGGATTCCCGCCAAAATTTACAGCCTGGATCCAGGATCTCCTCTCATCTGGAAAAAGGGCCGTCATGCTAAACGGTATCCCAGGGAACTGGATAAACTGCAAGAACGGTCTTAGACAAGGAGACCCCATATCACCCTATCTATTCATCATTGTTGCTGGCCTCCTTCAACAGATGATCAATCAAGACCGTGACCTCCTACACCTCACACATCCCCTGTTCGCACATTTACCACCGACAGTCCTACAATATGCGGATGACACACTTATTATCGCAAAGGCGTCCAACGACGCGGCCCTACAGCTAAAAAACATTCTTCACAATTTTGCCATGGCCACAGGCCTCATGATAAATTTCACAAAAACCACGTTCGTGCCTATGCATGTATGCCCCACACTTGCGGACTCCATTGCCGCCACTCTACAATGCACAACATCAACCTTTCCACAAAATCTACCTAGGTCTACCCCTGGCTCCTACCCGTCTCCCGCCTAACACCTTTTTACCCATTATTGAACGATGCCGAAAATTTCTGACAGGATGGCGAGCCAAACTTCTCTCCAAGGGAGACAGGCTCATTTTGCTGTCTGCCGTTCTCGACTCCATCCTGGTATACTTTATGTCCGTCTTCCTCATTCCCAAAAGTGTTCTAAAAACCCTAGACTCTATCCGGAGAGCCTTCTTCTGGGCTGCGGAGGAAACATGCACCGGTGCTCAATGCTTAGTTGCCTGGAAAAATGTTTGTAAACCAAAACAGATCGGTGGCTTGGGCCTAAAAAATCTCCATGTTCAGAACAACTATCTACTAATGAAATTTGTTGTCAAAGCATTGCTTCCAGAACAAAACCCTTGGCTCGAATAGATCACCTTGCAACACCCAAATGCCCTCATAACTCCACAAAACAGCCACTCTTTCCTCTGCTGAATCATAAACCAGCAACTAGCAGCACTACATGCCATCTCCTTTATTATCACGAACTCGGGCACCAACACCTATTTTTGGTTAGACACCTGGCTCCACCAGCAATCTCTTGCTACTCTATTCCCCTGCCTATATTCGCATACCACCAAACCTCTCGCTCGTGTGGCTGCTGTTTTGAACATCGGTTTAGAATCAATCCTACGGAACCGCCTAACAACTAATGCCGCATCTGAGTTGTGTTCGTTGTTGTCTCTCTTGCAGGATTTCCAGGTATCGCTAGGACCGTGATGAGGACATCAATACCATTGTTACACCCACAACCCCTACTGTTACATATAATGGACCAATTACTAGAGCTCGCGCACGCCAATTAAATTACCAGGTACTTTCGTTTCTTGGTAATGATTCTAATGTTCATGAGAATATGATGCTGCCTAAATTGGATGCATTTGTTTTGCTTACAAATGAAGGACCTAGCTTGGAGAAGGATGAACATTGGAGCAAGAACAAGCATCGAGTTGATGGCATGCGCAAGGGGAACAAGAACGGAGTTACAAGTGATGATTTCAGGACTTTGAAGCCACCATAAGGAGTGAATGAAGCCTTGGACGAAATATACAAGATGCCACTTCATAAATTTCGTCCAGAGGCTATTCTAGGTGTTGCGTCACCTTATTATTGGGCCAGGCCCATGTAATTTCGAAATACATAAGTATAGGCTGTTTTTAGAGTCTGTATGTGTGGGGAAACAAGAGATAGGGTTGGTTTCGGACCCCTTCCCCAAGGGCCACAAAATTCCCCCCTCTTCCTCCATATATACAGCCCTTAGGGCACCGTTTATACTTTGGGTTTTGTTTAGATTAAAAGTTCGCCATAGCTGCAACTTCACAGCATTTCGCTTTGTGTTCAACGACTGCACAAAGGCGTCACAGAACCCCACCTTGATCAATAAAGCTTTCATCTTATATTCGCATTATCCAGATTGCAATCTCAGTTTCTTGCTTGTTCTTCGTTTGCTCGCAGGAAACAGACCCTCGTGGTCAGGTTGATCGTGCTCCGGCGTGGTCAATAACCTCTCGGAGTTGGTTTAGCGATTGCTAAGGCGCGACGTCCTCGCATGTTCGTAGTCGGATCGTCAAAGTCGATTTCCACCAAAGCGATATCCATTATCTCATCGAAAGACGGGACACCTTTGCCTCTATCAAGTGGTATCAGATTTTCAGGTTACTCGGTGAGATTTTACAGTTTTTCATAGTTTAGATCGAGTCTGTTTTTCATACCTACAGTCCACGAAAAAGCCAAAAAAATTAGGGTTAGTTCATCCTATCCGAACCAATCTGAGCCTTTGCATAATCTTTTCTGTATTTGCTTTGTTGAATTTGCGGTTGCATCGTCGTGTCAAGTTGCTGGTCTTAGCGTCTAGTCCTTTAGAGTTTCGAGTTACATTCACAGTTGTCACATCGCCACGCCATATATCACCACCGCATCATCATCGTCACCGCTGCCATATACCACCATCGTCATCACCGCTGCCATATACCACCATCACATCGCCGCTACCATATACCACATATCCACCGCCATCACGCTTAATCCGAGTCCACCTCCATCACAGATTCGCCACCATCCGTGTCCATCGCCCAAAGAAATATCTCGCCACCAGTCCGAAGTTTCCACCAGATTCATCTCCGCCACGAGTCCTAGTCCGAGTCCAAAGAATTGTTGCTTTGTTCTTGATTTCAGATCACGCGATACTCCGAGTCGTGACAGAGTAGGACTCCCCAACATCCGAGCCATCCGCAGAAGAAAAAAAGTTCCAGTTTTAAAAAAAACTAAGTCTGGAAAATACTGGCTAGGCAGTTTTTAGACCATTTGTAGACTTTTTTGAAAAAAATTTGTTGTAAAAAAAAGAGGAAAAAAAGTGCAAAAAAAGGAAAAAAAATAGAAAAAATATCAGAGTGTGCTCCTCCCTTGTTTACGTGCAGCGCCGTGATTTTGTTAGTGTTCTAGGCTCGCGTCTCTAGCACGGTCTAGCCTAGGACCAAAGACAAGACCGTCGTTGAGCGCTTATTCAACTTTGCATCTCTCGAATTGATTATTGCTGACCCTTTTGCTACCATATTAAAAGCCTTCCCAGCTCCACATACATCTACATCGTGTGTTTGACTCTCCCTGGTAATCGCTCTACCCAAGCTTTGAGAGTTTTGACTACAACGGTTGCCGATCACCGCCTGCTGCTGGGTAAGAACTGGTAAGAATTTGAGATTTGCTTGACGGATTTGTGACACCAGCCACCACCACCACTTGTTAGTAGTCTGTAGGATCATATTGTGTGTTTCTATTGCTGCTAACCATGCCAGGATCACAAGCCGACGAGACTGACTGGGAGAACTTGACGAACAAGGAGCTTCATGATAAGTTTCAGCAAATGATGAGTGGACATGTGCAAGATGTGCTAAACAGATTTGACGAGGCCATGGAGAAGATAGATGGCATGGAGAAGACGTTTGAAACAAAGCTCGATAACAAGTTTGCTGAATTGCTTTCGCGTTTTCCACCACCACCACCGGCTGCACCTGCCGCACCTCTGCAACAACAACAACAACACCGACTACCTCCACGTCGGGAAACAGCCCTCCGCCGAGCGAGCCGTGTCCCTCTTCAGCCTGGCCAAACTGCTGGTGCTGCTATTGATACTTCTGTGGCTCCTTCTGCTGATGTGGAGGAGGATGATTATGTGGGAGATTACAAGGATAAGGTTGATGACAATCAGAACTACGTGCAACCACCAGCACCACAACCACCAGGTCGTCCACATGCAAATAATGGCAATGTTCGGGCTCCCCCTCAGGTACGAGATCATGACCATCTCCCTAAACTGAAATTGAATATTCCACCATTTGAGGGTAGATATGTTCTGGTATATATCTTACTTGGGAGTTAGAAACTGAACAACGATTTACATGTTTACAATATCCCGAGGAGAGACGTGTTCCTCGCTGTTTGTGTTTTCACTAGCTTTGCATGTGTTTGGTGGTCTGAACATTGTCGATTATATCCTGTTCCAGCTACTTGGGCTACTTTGAAAACTGCTATGCGTACTCGTTGGGTTCCACCATATTATCAACGTGAATTACTTCAAAAATTGCAGCGCTTAAGACAAGGAAAAAAATAGGTGGAAGAATATTATCAGGAATTACAAACTGGCTTGATTAGATGTGGTATTGTTGAGGAGAATGAAGCTATGCTTGCACGTTTTCTGGGTGAATTAAATAGAGAGATTCAGACCATTCTAGACTACAAGGATTATAATAATATCACTCGATTATTCCATCTTGCTTGTAAAGCAGAACGTGAAGTGCAGGATCGATGTGCATTGGCGCGACTAACTTTTCTCGCAGTCGACCTTCATCATGGACACCACGTGCATCATCTACTTCCACACGCTCGCTACACGGCACCTCCGCCGGCTGCCACCTCCAACCGTGATACAATAAAGGTGCACAATCACCACTATCCGCCAAGAGCACACCTTCCGGGCTCGCAAAGAGCTCTTCTTCATCCATGGCATCAACAGGGCAAACACATGATATTATTTGTCGACGCGTTGCAAGGGTGGAGGTCATTATGCGAGAGAATGCCCATCTAAGCGCAGGATGATTATTACCGAGGATGGTGGGTATGAGTCCGCTAGTGACTATGATGAGGAGACTTTGGCTCTTATTACACATGAAGAACACGATGGAGATGATTCTGATCATGAGACGCAATACATGGCTGCTGAAGATGCTGACAGGTATGAATGTTTAGTTGCTCAACGTGTTTTGAGTGTGCAGGTTACACAAGCTGAGCAAAATCAGAGGCATAATTTGTTCCATACAAAGGGAGTTGTGAAGGAACGTTCTATTCACGTCATCATAGATGGAGGGAGCTGCAACAACTTGGCTAGCATGGAGATGGTGGAGAAGCTATCTCTCACCACAAGACCACATCCACATCCTTATTACATCCAATGGTTCAACAACATCGGCAAGGTTAAGGTAACACGTATTGTTCGTGTGCATTTTAGTATCTCTACATATGCTGATTATGTTGATTGTGATGTGGTACCTATGCAAGCATGTTCCTTATTACTTGGTAGACCATGGCAATTTGATAAAAATTCTGTACACCATGGTAGAAACAATCAGTATATTCTTGTTCATAAGGATAAAAATATTACTTTGTTTCCTATGACTCCTGATTCCATTTTGAAAGATGATATTAATAGAGTTAATAAAGCAAAACAGGAGAAAAATAAGAGCGAAAATCAGATTGTGGCAAAAGAATTTGAGCAACAAATGAAGCCTAATAATAAACCATCTAGTGTTGCTTCTGAAATTAAATTGAAAAGTGCATGTTTACTTGCCACTAAATCTGATATTGATGAGCTAGATTCTAGCAAATATGTTTGCTATGCTTTTGTGTGCAAAGAGGCATTATTTTCATTCGAGGACGTGCCTTCCTCTTTGCCCCCTGCTGTCACTAACATTTTGCAGGAGTTCACTGACGTCTTCCCACAAGACGTGCCACCGGATTACCACCTATTCGAGGGATTGAGCATCAAATTGACTTAATTCGATGCATCACTACCCAACCGTGCACCATACCGTACCAATCCGGAGGAGACGAAGGAGATTATGCGTCAAGCAGGAGCTGCTCGACAAAGGTTATATACGCGAATCTCTTAGTCCTTGTGTTGTTCCTATTATACTAGTGCCTAAAAAGGATGGTACGTCGGCGTATGTGTGTTGATTGTAGAGGCATTAATAATATTACTATTCGTTATCGTCATCCTATTCCTAGGCTAGATGATATGCTTGATGAATTGAGTGGCTCTAAATATTCTCCAAAGTTGATTTGCGTAGTGGATACCATCAAATTCGTATGAAATTGGGAGATGAATGGAAAACAGCATTTAAAACTAAGTTTGGTTTATATGAGTGGTTAGTCATGCCTTTTGGGTTAGCTAATGCACCTAGTACTTTCATGAGACTAATGAACGAAGTTTTACGTGCTTTCATTGGACGATTTGTGGTTGTCTATTTTGATGATATACTGATTTATAGCAAATCTTTGGAAGAACATTTGGAACATTTACGTGTTGTTTTTAATGCTCTACGTGATGCACGTTTGTTTGGTAACCTTGGGAAGTGCACCTTTTGCACCGACCGAGTATCTTTTCTTGGCTATGTTGTTACTTCACAGGGAATTGGAGTTGATAAAGCCAAGATTGAAGCTATTGAGAGTTGGCCGCAGCCCAAAACGGTCACACAAGTGAGGAGTTTTCTTGGACTTGCTGGTTTCTATAGGCGTTTTGTGAGAGATTTTAGCACCATTGCTGCACCTCTCAATGAGCTTACAAAGAAGGATGTGCCTTTTGTTTGGGGTACCGCACAGGAAGAAGCCTTCACGGTATTGAAAGATAAGTTGACACATGCTCCTTTACTCCAACTTCCTGACTTTAATAAGACTTTTGAGCTTGAATGTGATGCTAGTGGAATTGGATTAGGAGGTGTGTTATTACAAGATGGCAAACCTGTTGCATATTTTTCTGAAAAATTGAGTGGGCCTAGTCTGAACTTTTCTACTTATGATAAAGAATTATATGCTCTTGTTCGGACTTTAGAGACATGGCAACATTATTTATGCCCCAAAGAATTTGTTATACATTCTGATCATGAATCTTTGAAACATATTAAAAGTCAAGCTAAACTGAATCGTAGACATGCTAAATGGGTTGAATTCATTGAGACTTTCCTTTATGTCATTAAACACAAGAAGGGTAAAGAAAATGTTATTGCTGATGCTTTGTCTCGTCGCTATACTATGCTTTCACAACTTGATTTCAAAATATTTGGTTTGGAGACCATCAAAGATCAATATGTGCATGATGTTGATTTTAAAGATGTAATGCAGAATTGTAAAGAAGGAAGAACATGGAACAAGTTCGTTATTAATGATGGTTTTGTGTTCCGTACTAACAAGCTATGCATTCCTGCTAGCTATGTTCGTCTTTTGTTGTTGCAGGAGGCGCATGGAGGAGGATTAATGGGACACTTTGGCGTGAAGAAGACGGAGGACGTACTTGCTACACATTTCTTTTGGCCAAAGATGAGACGGGGTGTTGAGCGTTTTGTTGCTCGCTGCACTACATGTCAAAAAGCTAAGTCACGACTCAATCCTCATGGTTTATATATGCCTTTGCCTGTACCTAGTGTTCCTTGGGAAGATATATCTATCGACTTTGTTTTAGGTTTACCTTGAACAAAGAAGGGGAGGGATAGCATATTTGTTGTCGTGGATAGATTCTCGAAAATGGCACACTTTATACCATGTCATAAAAGCGATGATGCTGTTAATGTTGCTGATTTGTTCTTTCGTGAAATTATTCGCTTGCATGGTGTGCCAAATACTATTGTTTCAGATCGTGATACTAAATTTCTTAGCCACTTTTGGAGATGTTTATGGGCTAAGTTGCGGACTAAACTGCTTTTTAGTACTACTTGTCACCCCCAACTGATGGACAAACTGAAGTAGTCAATAGAACATTGTCTACTATGCTTAGGGCTTTTTGAAGAATAATAAGAAAATGTGGGAAGAATGCTTGCCTCATATTGAATTTGCTTATAATCGTTCATTGCATTCTACTACTAAGATGTGCCCTTTTGAAATTGTGTATGGTTTCCTACCTCATGCACCCATTGATTTGTTGCCTCTTCCTTCGGAGAAGGTTAATTTTGATGCTAAACAACGTGCTGAATTGATCTTAAAATGCATGAGTTAACTAAGGACAGCATTGAGCGTAGGAATGCTAAATATAAACTTGCTGGAGATAAGGGTAGAAAACATGTTGTCTTTGCACCTGGAGATCTTGTTTGGTTACATTTGCGTAAGGATAGGTTTCCTAATTTGGGCAAATCAAAGCTAATGCCACGTGCTGGTCCATTTAAGGTGTTAGAGAAAATAAATGATAATGCATATAAACTTGAGCTGCCTGCAGATTTTGGGGTTAGTCCCACTTTTAACATTGCAGATTTGAAGCCTTATTTGGGTGAGGAAGATGAGCTTCCGTCGAGGACGACTTCATTTCAAGAAGGGGAGGATGATGAGGACATCAATACTATTGTTATATCCACAACCCCCACTGTTACATATAATGGACCAATTACTAGAGCTCGCGTACGCCAATTAAATTACCAGGTACTTTCGTTTCTTGGTAATGATTCTAATGTTCATGAGAATATGATGCTGCCTAAATTGGATACATTTGTTTTGCTTACAAATGAAGGGCCTAGCTTGGAGAAGGATGAACATTGGAGCAAGAACAAGCATGGAGTTGATGTCATGCGCAAGGGAAACAAGAACGGAGTTACAAGTGATGATTTCAGGACATTGAAGCCACCATAAGGAGTGAATGAAGCCTTGGACGAAATATACAAGATGCCACTTCATAAATTTCGTCCAGAGGCTATTCTAGGTGCTGCGTCACCTTATTATTGAGCCAGGCCCATGTAATTTCGAAATACATAAGTATAGGCTGTTTTTAGAGTCCGTATGTGTGGGGAAACAAGAGATAGGGTTGGTTTGGACCCCTTCCCCAAGGGCCACGAAATTCCCTCTTCCTCCATATATACAGCCCTTAGGGCACCGTTTAGACTTTGGGTTTTGTTTAGATTAAAAGTTCGCCATAGCTGCAACTTCGCGTGCCGCTTGTGTTCAACGACTGCACAAAGGCGCCACGTAACCCCACCTTGATCAATAAAGCTTTCATCTTATATTCGCATTATCCAGATTGCAATCTCAGTTTCTTGCTTGTTCTTCGTTTGCTCGCAGGAAACAAACCCTCGTGGTAAGGTTGATCGTGCTCCGGCGTGGTCAATAATCTCTCGGAGTTGGTTTAGCGATTGCTAAGGCGCGACGTCCTCGCACGTTCATAGTCGGATCGTCAAAGTCGATTTCCACCAAAGCGATATCCATTATCTCATCGAAAGACGGGACACCTTTGCCTCTATCAGACCGGACCAGCGCTTCCTTAACGGTGGCCTCCGCTTCTCCACGCGGGCTGCCTACCAGCTGACCATGGGCGAAAATGAAGATGACATGCACGCTTTACCATCTGGCCTACATGCGTCCCAAACCGCGTGAAGATCTTTGCATGGCTCCTGTTTCGTAGACGTGTCAACTCCAAATGCAACCTCCTCGGCAAGCACATCGTCCCAGACTCTCTATGTCCACGATGTGGTTTTGACGGCGAGACCAGCTCTCACATCTTCATCGACTACCCACTCGCTCAGCGAATTTGGCAATGGATTGGACTCTCACCTCCGACCTCCATTCATGAACTGTGGGACTGCCGCCTCCCTTGCCAGGTTGATGCAAGAATCTGGCATTCCGTACTTCTCATTATCCTATGGAAGATATGGGACTCCAGAAATGTTATGACCTTCAAGCAACAGAACCACCACAGCATTTTCACCTTGAAGCGAATCCTTGATGACCTTATGCTCTGGACGCACCGGATGAGGAAGCCGGCGCATAAACAGGCCACCCACTCATGCGTTCCTACTTTTCACGACTACACGTGTTTATGTAGTTCACCTTTGTAATCAAGCAAACGTTGGGTTACAAAACTGAGAAATCTTCAGCCTCTTCAAGACTAGCACACACAAGCTTCAGCCTCTTCAAGACTAGCACAGACAGGCAGTTTTACACCCTCATCTCTGACAAATCTTTCCATGTTATCTCTTATAATATATCCATCACTAGCTTCACCCGTATTGGCCACAAACACAACATCCATCAGGTGGTTTAGTCCATCTAGATTTCCCACTTGACCTAGTCTGAATTTGTTCAGCACTGACATTTGGCACTTCAGGGGATCAGTAGCATGAACCGGCTTCTTTCCCTTATCATCAATAGTGAGGCACTCACCTGAAAAAGCCACAATGTAAGAATCCATGATGGAGCATTTTCCTTGGCCATGTACCACATCATTTCATAGGAACCAACCATGCCAGAAGACTAGACCAAGCCGTTTGATTTTGGAGAGTTTTCCTTGGTCCTGCACCACATCATTTCGTAGAAACCAACAGTACCAGAAGACTAAAGGACCAAGCCATGCTACTTCGGTTTGATTTTGGCGAGGAGGATCAGTGGCAGTCAGTCCTATGTATTTGAAAACCCTTTCCTCCGAAAGATCCCCACCCCTCGCACCTGATCTCGCAAGGCCCAGGCCTTTGTACATTTCGCCACAGCAAAAAACTATTCTCATCCGCCATACCACATATATTGCACCTACATCTCTTTCCAAATTCCTCTTCCATTTGTTCTGCTTTGTAGCGAGATTATCTGAGGCTAGGGATTTAACACTCCACACAAAAGTTCCACATACTCCTGTCGCCCTTCCGAGCAATACTACTTCCGGTCTGATTTTCATCGGACTGCTTCAAATTACTATGCCAGCTTGTACGCACTTTAGACAAAGAAGTGCCTGGATGATTCGTAGTGCCAAGCCGTCACATCCTCCTTCCGTTTGGGTAGTTTTATCTTCATAATCTCCTCCGCATCATTTGGCCAGAACACCTCCTGCACCAAAGTCCCATTCGATTCCTTACTCTCACGTAAGAAAAGATCACAAACTCTCCGAGTCCGAGACTGTTTCCTGCTACTAAATAAATGTAAATAAACACATAAAGTAGGCAGGGGGAGACCACAATGCTAAATGTAAAAAAAATAGTAGGATAAAAATATGTTACATTTACTTTAAAAGAAAAAGGGATGCCATCCTGTCACGAGGATCCACATTCATCACCCACACGCTTTGATAAAACCAAAGTTGAGTACATTCCAGCGATTAACAGCGAGACCCCAGACAATACCAACACGCTTTAATTAAGCAGCTAATCATATAGGCCCTCCTGCTCCCAGCCGTCCACGAGGAAATCTACCATTTCCTGCCATTGGAAAACCAAAAAGATGAGTAAAGACAATGCAAAGTGTAACATGCTATGAGGTTTGCAGGAGATCTTACACCAAGAGGGATCGGCTGTGCAAATGTCTTGGTGCTTCCTAGCAGGCTCTCATATGTAGCATTCCAACTACAGTCAACAGGCATATGCATGACAAAGGGGCCAGCGCCAATCTCAAACAGTTGTTGCAAAAAAGACACCACCAGGAACTAAAACTAATGTCTAATACTTCAAAGTTTACATGAGATTCCAGAAAAGGTGTTACACAGGATTCTGCACTCTTGGAAATCACTAGTCAAAACCGAACTGACAAAACCAACAGATTGATGATACATATAACATATCCTCGAATCAAAGTGAGCCACAAATTATGATAGCCGGTCAGGAGAATGCCAGAAATTGAGTACACAACTTCAAGCAGGTAAGGTATTTAAGACTAGTAGACTGTTTTGGTTATTGCAAAATCTTCCGAATATTCGAGATCTTTGAGACTCCATTAGAACAAATAAAATGCATGAAAGTTACCCTATTTTTGGCTCCCGGGTCTTTTGACGCTGAGAATTAAGCCTTCTGTTTCCAACCCACTGCTGTCTAGTCTGGTTCCAGAGTAGAAGACCTAAAATGTCACGGAATTGGAAAAAAAAATGTCGGTTAAACTAGTGTTTTGGCTGGCTGAGTAGCCACTGTCAGCAATTTCGAGATCATAAAGCACAGCTAACAACAGCAATTATTAGTCATAAATAGAGTAACATCACTACAAAGTCAGCACAAGTACTGCGTATTATAAGATTATCATTTGTGAACAGATCGTGACATAGTGTGTCTCATAGTCCTTGTTTGATGATCAAGATGAACAATACAAAGAAAGTGCTTTTGTTACTCCATATATGTATTGCTAGCTAAGAGATTTTTGCATACTCTGGGAACCTCTTTTCCTTCAATCATGTTGTGGTTGGATATTTCAGTTAATTCAGAGGAGCTGTTGATAATGCACATGTTACATATGTGAGGCTGTGTTTCTTGTTGTCCTTTTCGTTCTACCATCGCCTTCTCTCATGTTTTATATCTTTTGACGCTGATTTTGTATATTGATTTGTTCAGGCAGGGGATCAAGGTTTTCTCAATTCATATTATATTCATTTTGCCAATTCCCGTGTTTATGATGCAATAAAACCTTTAACACCTTAACATCACCAACACCTTCTCACGTGGTAAAATGTTGATGCCGGTCTTTACATGCTTGCCAGTAAGGTCCACATTCACGCACAGATCATGTATTTTTATGGCATTCTCTGATACTGACGGTTTTGTTACCATTAGATAATTGATTGTTTTAGAAAAACAACAGCATAGCATTAGGATCCCTGAATAAAGTATACTCGATCCAGCATTTAAGTGTACTAGAAGGGTTGGGCACGCTTCGCTGCACCATTGTTGTTGTTGGGATTTCATAAAGATAAAAGTTGGTTTGTCACGTGGGGAAAATGATGAAGTGTTTTCTTTTATAATGCAGTGTTTTAGTGGGCTTTCTTGGCGGTGTGATTGTATGTTATCTGATAATCAACCAATACTTATGTGGGAAAGTTTCTTGTGTTGGTGGCCGCTTGTACTATACACATGTATTATATTAGTGTTATAGTTCAGATGTTGGCGCTTCTTTTTTAGATGGTGAGAGGCTGCACAGGACTGATGTCTTTTACAGGCTGGTTGCTACCGATTAATTTGAGAAATAGTGGAGCCACTCAAAATCGTGAATCAAATCCAAAATTAAAATACCTGAATTGAATGAAAGAGCTCGTTGAGAAATAGTTGACCCGGTCAAATCGTGAACTAAATCCAAAACTGAACACCTCAATTTAATAGGAGGGCTCCAAAATTAGGGAGCATAGTGTACTAGATGATTCTCTTCTCATGGAAACAAACAAACAAAACAAATCTTTATAATTTTATTATAATAATCTAGCTTGCATAATTATTTATTACTTGCTATAAGCCATAACCTAACTGAAGGTATATGGAAGTAAGAGGGACATGAATTGTGGAAGGTTAGATGTTTTTACCTTGATTTACAAACTCGTTTGGGTTGCTGCTACTTCCAGATCCATGCTGTTCACTAGATTGTGCTGCTGTGCTGATGGAAGACATACTACGCTGTGACTGCAAGGCACTGTTCTCCATTTCACGTGGACTTGTACTCCAAAAATCTTCAGACAAACTACGATGTTTTATCGACGCCTTGAATCCTTAAACCTTTAGAAGGCTCATCAACAGCTGTTATAGGAGTAGACTTCGCACATCCAAAACAATTTCTGCTCTGTTGCAAACCAGGATTGACCAATAAATGATTAGAACCAAGTATTTGAGAGAAGTTGCAAAAAAAGAAACAAGAAAATGCTTGTGTAAAACCTATTGTGAGATCAACTTCCACTCCATGCTTATAATAAGGTTTTACAGTAGTTGCCTGGTTTTCCATTGTGATTACATGAAACATGTCCACAATTGAGGAAAGCTAGATTGCATTAAACAGAACATTAAAACAAAATCTAACTTGTGTGTCAACCATTTAAATAGTATCTACAGAATATGTGTTCATCTAAAACATTTGAAACTTCTCTCATTTGATATCGAATGGGTTATGATTCTATGCACATTTAAAACTGGATTAAGAATAAGTGTTCATTCAGACTTGATACTCGTGTGGTGAAAAAGATGCTACACTAGATCTGCACATACTTACTGACAATATCCAAAAATGACTTGTTTTTGGAGTTCAGTAATTAAAGAAGATTATCATATTGATATTTGAGCACATGGCAAACATCAGCAACTCCGGTGCATTCCCGTCAAATTTGGAAAGTTGTTAGCTACATATGTTGAAGTTGAATCTATGTTTTTTGCAAAGAAAAAAATATATACATGATAATACTCAGCAGTATACTCATATTCTTAAGCTTAAGTTTACTTGAAAATATCAGCCAATATAAGCAACTAGATACAGGATTAATAATTTGTCTTTTCTAGTTCCGCAAGCTTACAAAATTCAATATCACTGGACCAAGCAAAACATCGATTTATGTTTCCCTGTTCCGTGCAAGCAGATTTATGCTAAACCTCCCTAGAAAGCCACTGTCTGGGAGCTTCAGGGGCAGGAAAGAACAAGGAGCTACAAGGAACCTAACAGCAGACCAAAAGTATCAGTCTATAAACAGACTTGCTGGAAAACCACAGAACATTCTTTGGGCAGGTAATGACCACGAACAAGAAGACATGGTACCGTATCAAGCAATCATTCAGGTCGAGTTCAAACAGCTGACCCCTCCCGGTAACCGATTATTTCTGACCAACAGGAGCTGATCAGGTAAGTGAATACAGAGACCTTAAATGCATGCCTAAAACCTATCTAATAACAGAGATCATTGCAGATTGGCACCACTATCATGAACACATTTCATCATATGAACCGCAGCAACCGACCGCCTACACGCCAATAAAAAAAATCACCTTTGTCTCATCGCAGTAGGCTAACTCTGAGAAACTACCGAGAATCACAAAATCATCCGAACCAAACGGGAGCGCCGACCCACTTCCCGCGCGATACGATACAGGTCACCTCTAATAACCTGAGACGGAGCAATCGCGCGGCAGCAGAGCGCCCAGCGGGCATGAACAAGGCGAGCGAGAGATGGAGCGAGGTGGATAGGCAGGGAGTCGTACCCCACGCAGGCGACGAGGCGGCGCACCCACGAGGAGAGCGACCCGCAGCCTAGCAGCATAGCATCCGGCTCGCCGTCGAAGGAGGCACACGCACCGTCCCCAGCCCCGCCGCCGCCGCAAACCCTAACCCTAGAACCACCCGCCCGTCCGGGTGATCCGCTACCTCGCCTGGGTTCCCTCGCTCGCACGCACGCACCCTTGCTCTCAGTCGCTATTTTTTTCTCTCCTTGGAATTGGAATTTCGATCGATGGGAGGAGGTCGGGGATTAGGACATTATTAGGTGGCGGCTTTCTTCTCCCTTATCTGCTTTTGGGTTTGTGCGCGGAGTGGGGGAGAATCATTGCAGTTGGTTGGCGTTGCTGGGCTAGCTTTTTTCTTCTTTTTTCTTTGGAGCTACGTTGCGTTGCTAGGCTAGCTAGGCGCCCGGCAGGGAGAGATCCCGCGTGCACGTGCCCAGATTGCTCCGCGTGTGCAGGCGAAAGTGGTAGCGCCCGTGCGAGGGTGACAGGTGGGGCCTCCCGCGGGGATTCGTTGGAGCCCGGATCAGTTGAGAGCTAGTCGTCCTGGCTAGGCTAGGATTACTTTTTTCTAGGGACTAGGATTAGCTTGGCTTGGAAATTTTTGAAACCTGACGTGCAAGCCACCTACTGGTATTAGGCTGGTCACAGTGGGGAGAAACTTAGGAGTAACATCACACACTTTAATATAACTTTGCTTATGTGGCACGTATTTAGTGAAGAGAGATGTGTTTGTGGTAACTAGCTAAGTTACCGGAACATCACACACTCCAAGAAACAATGAGTCTATAATCTAATAAATACATCGTTGCATGACACTACATAGATGTTCCTACCCACTATGATGGTAGTAACATAGTCTAGGGAAGTGTGAAGTTACTAGCTTATGTTCTTGTCCACTGTGACCAGCCTTACGTGCTAGGGAGACTTGAACACCTTGAAATGTGATCACCGTATTATTTTTTACAAGAGTATCAACAATCTCTACGAATGAATCTTTTATTCACTTCACACATTTTACTTTTAACTAGTTTGGCTAAATGATGGACAACACAATTAACCTATCTAGGAGTATGCTAAAAATAATACGCGAGAAATCTCAAGCAAGGATATATATCATCTAAAATTATCGTCGATAGACCGAAAGAGAGACCTACATTCTTAGTTTTCTCTGTCACCTTGATGTCGTCGGAGTTCACGTCTATGCGTTTACACCCGATTGGAGTTGCCAAATTGAGACCAAATTTTAAGGCATGTTTCTCGGTCATAAGCGCATCTCTGCACCAATCGATTTTTCCGTTTTCAACCGCGATGAATCTGCCATTCGAGTCTCTGATGACAGCGTCATACGAGCCCTTGAGTAAGTCTGTGTAAGAAGCCCCATCGACGTTTAGCTCCTTGGTCTTTCTCAACCATGGCGCTTGATCGTCACCTTTGCATCACTTGCCATAGTATAGTTAGCAAAAACTCTAATTCCATTACTAGGAGCTTAGGTTCTTGAACCTTTTCATTATGCATTAATTTTCTTCCCTCCTACCATAAATACCACGAACCAATAGCAATTGCTTTCGTTGTATTTCCTAGACCGAGGACCACACATTCTTCAGCTGGTTGTAGCAATAAATATTCTAGCAAAGCTTCTCCCGGATGATCCACATCGCATGCTTTATCAATAGCAAAGTCCAAACCCAGTAACTGCAATACCTCTTTAGCTTTTGCACAAGTGAATAACATGTGTTTGGTATCCTTTGCTCATATACCTCTTTTAGCTTTTGTCCACTGACTTTTATATGTCAGTTAGCCAAAGTCACCCGACATGGTGGTGATCCTAACAAAGTTCGCCAAAGGGAAATTTTAACCTTGGCAGGACAACTTAAGCTCTAGATCGTTCCCATATTAGTGAATTCCGTGAGGGTCCAACTGCATTTTCTTCTAGTATTTTATGTCCATATTTGTCGTGCCACTCCGCAAAGTATGTCGATCTCACTAAGAATCTC
Organism: Aegilops bicornis; assembly: GCA_021605145.1. Lineage (NCBI taxonomy): Eukaryota > Viridiplantae > Streptophyta > Magnoliopsida > Poales > Poaceae > Aegilops > Aegilops bicornis. The sequence goes on from CM038674.1 coordinate 278,140,692, forward strand.
CCGTTATTGCATAAGTTCCATGCTACGAAGTCCAACATATCAAAATTCAGGCAACGGAATCGCAAGGATCCGCGCCACATCAAGTTGCCAGAATGTTTGAGAAACCAACTCTTCATCCCAATGACCCATAACAGGGCCAATGAAATCACTTAATTGTGATAGTAAATTGCCTCCACGAGATGTGATCACTTTTTTGGTAGGTGAGTTAAGGATCCATTCATCATCCCAAACGTTGACGACAACCATCACCGATCCTCCATATTTGACCTCTTTTTAATGTCTGCACCCCCAACATAATACTTTGCCATGTGAACTTATTACAATACTTCGCCTCTCTTGCTGGATCGAAAAGGCGAGAACGTCGTCGAGCTGAACGTGTGCTGAACGCGGAGGTGATGTACGTTCGGTACTTGTTCAGGACGGATCGTGAAGGTGTACGACTACATCAGCCGCGTTGATAAACGCTTCCGCTTAGCGGTCTGCAAGGGTATGTAGATGCTCTCCCCTCTCGTAGCTATGCATCTCCATGGATAGATATTGCGTGTGCACATAATTTTTTTTGTTTTCCATGCAACGTTCCCCAACAGTGGCATCATGAGCCAGGTCTATGCGTAGATGATATGCACGAGTAGAACATAAAGGAGTTGTGGGTGGTGATGTTCATATTGCTTACCACCAACGTCTTATTTTGATTCGGCGGCATTGTGGGATGAAGCGGCCCGGACCAACCTTACATGTCCACGCACATGAGACCGGTTCCACCGACTGACATGCAACTTGTTTTGCATAAAGGTGGCTTGCGGGTGTCTGTTTCTCCTACTTTAGTTGAATCGAACTTGACTGCGGACGGTCCTTGAAGAAGGTTAAAACAGCAAACTTAATAATTACCGTTGTGGTTTTTGCGTAGGTAAGAAGGTTCTTGCTAGTTGCTCGTAGCAGCCACGTAAAACTTGCAACAACAAAGTAGAAGACGTCTAACTTATTTTTGCATTGCATGTTGTGATGTGATATGGTCAAAATATGATGTGATATATGTTGATGTATGAGATGATCATGTTTTGTAATAAGTTCACGACTTGCATGTCGATGAGTACGACAATCGGCGGGAGCCTTAGGGTTGTCTTTAATTATTGTATGACCTGCGTGTCAATCACTAAGCGCCATGTAATTGCTTTACTTTATCACTATGCGTTAGCAATAGTTGGCGAGACGACCCCGACGCTACGATGGAGATCAAGGTGTCATGCCGGTGATGACGGAGATCCTGTCGATGCTTTGGAGATGGAGATCAAAAGCACAAGATAATGGCCATATCATGTCACATATTTTTGATTGCATGTGATGTTTATCCTTTATGCATCTTATTTTGCTTAGAACGACGGTAGGATTATAAGATGGTCCCTTTACTTAATTTCAAGATAAAACTGTTCTCCCTGGGTATGCACCGTTGCTAAAGTTCATCGTTTCGAAGCACCTTGTGATGTTCGGGTGTGATAGACTCTACTTCACATACAACATGTGTAAGCTAGTTCTGCACATGCAGAGTACTTGGGTTAACCTTGACGAGTCTAGCATGTACAGACATGGTCTCGGAACACTAGAGACCGAAAGAACGTGAGTCAGATAGTAGATATGATCGACATAAAGATGTTCACCATTGATGACTACCCCATCTCACGTGATGATCGGACATGGGTTAGTTGATTTGGATCATGTATCACTTAGAAAACTTGAGGGATGTTGATTTAAGTGGGAGTTCATTAGTAATTTGATTATTTAAACTAAAATTTATCATGAACTTAGTCTTAATAGTTTTTGCATATCTATGTTGTAGATCAATGGCTCGTGCTACCGTTCCCTTGAATTTTAATGCTTTCCTAGAGAAAGCTAAGTTGAAAGATGATGGTAGCAACTACACGGACTGGGTCTGTAACTTGAGGATTATCCTCATTGCTGCATAGAAGAATTATGTCATTGATGCACCGTTAGGTAACCAACCCATTCCCGCTAATCTAGACATTGTGAACGCCTGGCAAACGCGGACTGATGACTACTGGATGGTTCAGTGTGCCATGCTTTACGGCTTAGATCCAGGACTTCAAAGACGTTTTGAACGCCACGGAGCATATGAGATGTTCCAAGAACTGAAGTTGATATTTCAAGCTAATGCCCGGGTTGAGAGATATGAAGTCTCCAACAAGTTGTATAGCTGCAAGATGTAGGAGAACAGTTCTGTCAATGAACACATACTCAAAATGTTTGGGTATCATAACCACTTGACTCAGCTGGGAATTGATCTTCCAGTTGAGAGTGTTATTGACAGAGATCTTCAGTCACTGCCACCAAGCTACAAAGGCTTGGTGATGAACTATAATATGCAACGGATAATGAAAACGATTCCCGATCTCTTTGCGATGCTGAAATCGACAGAGGTAGAAATCAAGAAGGAGCATCAAGTGTTGATGGTTAACAAGACCACTAGTTTCAAGAAAAAGGGTAAGGGAAAGAAAGGGAACTTCAATAAGAATGGCAAGCAAATTGCCGCTCCCGTGAAGAAGCCCAAAGTTGGACCCAAGCCGGGAACTGAGTGCTTCTACTGCAAAGGAAATGGTCACTGGAAGCGGAACTGCCCCAAATACTTGGCGGATAAGAAGGATGGCAAAGTGAACAAAGGTATATTTGATATACATGTTATTGATGTGTTCCTTACCAATGCTCGTAGTAGCGCCTGGGCATTTTATACTGGTTTGGTTGCTCATATTTGTAACTCGAAACAGGAGCTGAGGAATAAACGAAGATTGGCTAAGGACGAGGAGACGATGTGCGTCGGTATTGGTTTCAAGGTCGATGTGATCGCCGTCGGCACGCTACCTCTACATCTATCTTCGGGATTAGTTTTAGACCTCAATAATTGTTATTTGGTGCCAGCGTTGAGCATGAACATTATATCTGGATATTGTTTATTGCGAGACGGTTATTCATTCTTTGCGCTTTGCTAGAACTATGTAAGGTTTATGCTCGTGACTTCACGAGATAGTGATTGTCAACATCCACACAACTCTCACTCTCACTCTGGCAAAAGGAAATGAATGTATCTACTCCTTCAAACAATAGGAAAGCAGACACACATCCTACCCGCATCAATGACTCTGCCCTCTTGTATCTACATATCATGATATGGATAAATCAGAGAATAATGGTTGTTCTATTTATATGAGTAATATCTTTTATGGTCATGTGCTACTTCTTGAGCTTGCGTTGGTTTTTCCTTGAAGAGGAAAGGGTGATGCAGCAAAATAGAGATAAGTATTTCCCTCAATTAGAGAACCAAGGTATCAATCCAGTAGGAGACAACGCACAAGTCACCAATACCTGCACAAACAATCAAACACTTGCACCCAACGCGATAAAGGGGTTGTCAATCCCTTCACGGTCACTTGCAAAAGTGAGATCTGATAGAGACAAAAAAACTAAACAAGATAAAATAAATATTTTTGGGTTTTTGGTTTATAGATCGAAAAGTAAAAGATTGGAAAATAGTAGACCGGAAACTTATATGATGGAAAATAGACACGGGGGCCATAGGTTTCACTAGAGGCTTCTCTCAAGATAGTAAATAATACAGTGGGTGAACAAATTACTGTCGAGCAATTGATAAAAAGGCACAAAGTTATGACGATATCTAAGGCAATGATTATGAAATATAGGCATCGTGTCCGTGTCAAGTAGACTGACTCCTGCCTGCATCTACTACTATTACTCCACACATCGACCGACTCCTGCCTGCATCTAGAGTATTAAGTTCATGAAGAACGGAGTAACGCTTTAAGTAAGATGACATGATGTAGAGGAATAAACTCAAGCAATATGATGTAAACCCCACCTCTTTATCCTCGATGGCAACAATACAATACGTGCCTCGCTGCCCCTACTGTCATTGGGAGAGGACACCGCAAGGTTGAACCCAAAGCTAAGCACTTCTCCCATTGAAGAAAAACCAATCTAGTTGGCCAAACCAAACCGATAGTTCGAAGAGAATTACAAAGGTATCAAATCATGCATAAAAGAATTCAGAGAAGATTCAAATAATATTCACAGATAAGTTGATCATAAATCCACAATTCATCGGATCTTGACAAACACACCACAAAAGAAGATTACATCAGATAGATCTCCAAGAACATCGAGGAGAACATGGTATTGAGAATCAAAGAGAGAGAAGAAGCCATCTAGCTACTAGCTATGGACCCATAGGTCTGTGGTAAACTACTCACGCTTCATCGGAAGGGCAATAGGGTTGATGTAGATGCCCTCCGTGATTGAATCCCCCTCCGGCGGGATGCCGAAAAAGGCCCCAAGGTGGGATCTCACGGGAACAGAAGGTTGCGGCGGTGGATAAGTGTTTTCGTGGATGCTTCTCATGGTTTGGGAATATATGTGAATATATAGGAGGAAGATCTAGGTCAGCGTGTCACCGAGGGGCCCACAAGGTAGGGGGCGTGCCCTCCACCCTTGTGGCCGCCTCGTGGCTCCCCTGACTTGCACTCCAAGTCTCCTGGGTGTCTTTTGGTCCAAGAAAAATCATCGCGAAGGTTTTATTCCGTTTGGACTCCCTTTGGTATTCCTTTTCTGCGAAGCTCAAAAACAAGGAAAAACTGAAACTAACATTGGGCTCTAGGTTAATAAGTTAGTCCCAAAAATAATATAAAATAACATATTAATGCATATAAAACATCCAAAACAGATAATATAATAGCATGGAATAATAAAAAATTATAGATACCTTGAGACGTATCATCATGCACCTTTGATGAATGGTCTATTCTAGTTGAATCTCGATCATAGTGATACACATATTCATAATATTGATGCCAAAATATGCAAAGTTGGTAATGATAGTGCAACATACTTGTGGCACTGCCGTTTAGGTCATATTGTTGTAAAGCGCATGAAGAAACTCCATGCGGATGGACTTTTGGAATCACTTGATTATGAATCATTTGATACTTGTGAACCATGCCTTATGGGTAAGATGACTAAAACTCCATTCCCCGAAACAATGGAGCGAGCTAATAACTTATTGGAAATAATACATACCGATGTATGCGGTTCGATGAGTGTTGAGCCATGCGGCGGGTATCGTTGTTTTCTGACCTTCACAGATGATTTGAGCAGGTATGGGTATAACTACTTGATGAAACACAAGTCTGAAAAGTTTGAAAAGTTCAAAGAATTTCAGAGTGAAGTGGAGAATTGTGGCACCCTGGCTTAGAGACACCGGAACGCCCCGTATTCCAGCCTAGAGATCAAGTCTTCTGGAATACGGCACTGCTTGGCATAGAAAAAATCAGCTCTTTAGTACAAATGATACGGATACAAGTGTTCCGATATCACAACGAATTACATCGGCACGGCGAGACTACGCCTCCTCAGGTTGCTCTATGCTAGTAGCATAACAAGTCATAGTAGCGGAATATCTTCTAGTAGCGGAACAACGATGACAGCGATGGACTCCACTCCGCAAGGACTCTGGCTGGAACGCTTATCCTAGCTCGCAAACTCGGGATCCTCGGCAAGCAAGCAAACACGGCATGACCTGCAAACTGGCATGACACGCCAGGTGAGTACTAGCTCACAACATCCAAAGCAATCAAGACAAAAAACTACATGGCATTTATAGGTTAGACCACTACTGCAGGATGCTGCTAACGCGACACTACAATCAGAGACCCTTCGAGAAACTGTATGTGATGCCATAATCGCAAACGGTGCTGTATGAAAACCCTCAGAAATGTATAAAACGTTTGCGATGACGGATGCATCAAACACGATTCAGGTTTTAGTTGCGTGTGTGATGAAGGGCATATGGTTCAGTTCAATTAACTGTTTGCGATGAGGAGGAACAAAAGAAACGGGCAGCCAAATGAAGGCGTGTGCGATACAAAGCATACGGTTCACTTGGATGAACTGTTTGTGATTAGGCAACACAAAAGAAACGGGTAGCCAGATGAAGGTGTGTGCGATATACAGCATACGGTTCACTCGGATGAACTGTTTGTGATTAGGCAACACAAAAGAAACGGTCAGCCAGATCAAGGCGTGTGGGATATACGGCATGCGGTTCACTCGGATGAACTGTTTGCGTTCACATAAGAGAACAGAAACGGTTCAACTTAACAAGACGTGTGTGTTGTGCGATGGGATTGCATGAGGTTCACTCGGCCCTTGTCGTCAGTGTGTGACCTCTGTGGCAATCGTTCGCTCCGCAAGCGCCTCTTCATGTACCGTGGCAACCGTCCACCGACTCTTCACCTTTCCCTCTCAATTTGGAACTGCTGTCGCATGCTAGCTCTTCCTCCCTCCTCCATTTGCCTTCACCCTTCCTTCTGCCATTGTTTGATCGTCTTCTCCATGGAGGGAACAAGCCGGAAACGACCCCATTATTCTTGCCCTGATCTGAATGATGACGCGCTGGAGGAACTCATTGATCGGTATGACGTCATCACCTCGTCTAGCATGGCAGATCTGTTCAAGACCATTCTCGACTCAACTAATAACATCATTACAAGGAACCCAAGGGTTCAGGAGCGGTTTGATCTCCCCTATCTTCTTCGTCGTGACCCTGCTGACTGGTGCGGGGACGAGGGAAGCCTCGCCTTGTGTAAGTTGATGCCGCTTGATAATGATACGTATGATGTTAAGATGCCATCGCTTGAGGGCAAGGCTTGGGCAGGTGCAAATGGAGATTGGGTTGTTTATATTGGGTACAACTGCGAGTGGGAACTTGTGAATGTGTACACTCGTCACCGGGTTCCACTTCGAAAAATCTCAGACGACTGCCCAGAGGTTGAGTACACTGGTATTCTACGTGAGTTCAAATACGATCATGCTGACTGTCGTCTATGGAAGATAGCAATTTGTCGAGTTCCCAACCGCTCTTGGGGGTTATAGGAATGCTTATGTTGTCTCTATCTTCGACAAGCTTGTTGCTATCCTTCATGGTTCGACTCGATGGATATTGCTCAAAAATCAGTTTCTATACACGGATGAGTACTGTGATGCAATTCAATACGAGGGTCTTATGTTTGCTGCCACCACTCGCCGCACTGTTTTTGCATGGAATCCTCATGATTTTGGTACGTTTGTCTTCCACCATAATTATAATTGTTTCATCCACATGCATGCGGGTTAGCTAGTTTCCCTTTACTAATTAACCTTCTTGTGTTTCCAAGGTCCTGTGAACATTCCACCACCTATACTTGAAAATGTTATTCACGAGCATGAGGACGAGCAGGACCCATATACTCAGTGGCGCCTGGCAACTTATTCTGATGGATCAGAAGCAGGTGTTGTCTCGTATGGTCGCACTCTTCGGACCTATTCCAACATCCGTTGTAGGGTATTCGGGATGGATACTGGTGTACTAGCGCCAACACCTTCTCCCTGGTTCAGTATTGAAAGTCTTGGAGGAAACTCGCTCTTCCTTGGACAAAACTATCCAATGATGGTGGAAGGCGATCCAGATGCTGTTGACACAATGTTACTACCATTTATGAGAAGCAACTGTATCTATACCTCGGATATTACTATGCTTCCCTACCGTCCCAATATGGGTATTGAAATAGGCCGCTTCGGCCTGGATGATCAGTCATGCGTTGGTCTCGAGATTGACAGCAGCTGGCCCTTCCCAGAGAATCACTTCTAGTTCAAAGCAAGCATTTCCAACGCCGACGAGTGGTTGAGCTAAAGTTCATTTCATCGCTTTGTTATTTGTTGTGTGAGAAAAACTTTACTAGAATGTTTTATTGGAAATGATCTATAATCCAACGTGTATCCTCGTTGTCGTTGTGGGTTGATGACTTGTTGTATGTAATCAATGGTACATTTGCATATGTGTCCATGAACTCACGCTTGCTAGTGGTGTCTATATGAACAGTGCTAGTGATTTTAGTTGCAAAAATTAGATAGTGCTAGTGATTTGTAGCTGCATATTTTGAAAAATCACAGTGTTACAAGGTTGACAAATGGCAATGTTGCTAGATAAACAAATGTCAATCTTTCCAGTTTGAGAAATGGAAACATACCGAAAATGATAGGTATGCAAATATTACCCAATTGTTTGTACGTGGTTGCACATGGGTCATGCAAAACAACCGTTTGCGTTGAAGTGATGCAGAAATCCTGCTCAGCACATTTTCCCTTGGCTTCCTGGGGAAGCTGTCGGTTTGCATACGGGTGTTCTAACTAAAACGTTTACTATGAGTGTTTTATATTTAAAAATCGTTGACATTTTTTTTTCAAAATAAAATCGTTTGATAACTCTGTACATTAAGAGAGAAAAACGCAAGTTCGTTCAAGCCATATCTTTCATTTAGTCACACTGCGAATTTATATTCATATGATCGAGAATTCGAATACAGTATTAAACCCCAAAAAAACTATTTCCGGCGGCGGAGGCAGCTGCGTCGCCATTGCCGTTGTCGTTGTCGTCCTCCGGGACGCCGTTGTTGAAGTCTTCAAGGCAGCACAAAACGTTCTTCACTTGTAAATCGCGCGATCGACGGGCGGGGCGCGGGAGGACGGAAAATGGCGCCGCTGAGAGGTAGCGGTCGACGGCAGCGTCCCATGCTTCTGAGGGGGGGGGCGCACGGGCGCGACGAGTGCAGCCAAACGCACGGGGACCGGCGCCGACAGGAGGTGGATGCGACGGGCGCGACAGTGCAGCCAAACGACGGGGGCCGGTGCCACGGTGGGTGGAGGGATGCGCGCACGCGGGCATGGCTGGCATACTGGCATGTACACGAGCTTCAGCAGGTCCGCGGAGACCTCACTGACGCCCGCGGCTTCCAGCTCTGCGATAGTGCTCGGCGACCAGCCCGTCAATGCTACGGGGATGGTTCCTGGCGCGGGTGCGGGGATGGGAGCTGGGACGGGAGTGGGGGCAGCAACCGCCACGGCCAGCTCGTTCTGGGCCATGTCCATGAGGCCCCATTCCTCCTTGTTTTCTATCTCCTCCGGCTCGGAGTCGACTTCACCAAACTTGAAGACTAGTGGAAGACGATCATTCTGCGCCATGGCGGTGGAGGTCTGCGCGGGGGGGGGGGGGGGGGGGGGGGGGAAGGGGGGGCGAATAGGAAGGCTGCCCAGATAAACAATGGCTCAGCGCCATTAATGGAGAGGAAGGCGGCGGCCATGGAAGTCAAAGGGCTCGCTTCCAAGTGAGCTCACAGCAGAAGCTCGCATGCTTCCCGGTGAGCCTGCGCATTGGAGGACAGCTTGCACGCCTCTCGGTCACCACCGGATCAAGGCTCAGACGCCTCCTGCTCGATCAAGGTCAAGCAGCTCTCCGCACGGCACCTCCTACAACCATTAAAACCAAGACACATGGCGTCACGTGAATGGTTAATAGAACGCACATGTTTTGAATTATACAAACGTTTGAGATATTAAAGTGGCAGCTATTTTTCAAAATGCCTTTGTTGGTTGTCATTATTCGAGTGCACCTTCTCTCAAAATGGAACCTAAAAATACCACATCATGTCAGGTGCCATTCCATGATAGCATGCTAAGTTTCATGAATTTCAGATGGGTTTTGGATTTACTAGAATTTAAAAACCAGGCATCTCAATGTTTTGTCGGCAATCAACTGTGCCCTAGTGTTTGAAATTCATTCCCATTTATTGCATGGGACCTAAGCATGCACCCAAGGACACAGATTTGATTTTTCGACCAATTTATATGCACTAGAGCATGTGCATGTAGTTCAAATTTGAATTATGCACATAAATGCATTGAAAACTCGGTTAATGCATAAAAATGTCCAAACGAACCCCAGAAAATCACAAAAATTGACACAACACTCTGTTGTTCTATGTTGACACGAGAAAAAATTTGGAACCAATAAGAGGCGGTGGATATCGCTTTCTTCCCCAAAGGTGGGACGTTCCTCATCAAACCATGATGCTTGTTGTGAGAAGCTCGGTTTGTGAGAAGCATATACCCAAACCTGCCTAAACGGGACAAAATTTTTACCACGACATGTTGATGCCGCTCCATGAAAGCATGCCAAGTTTCATGAATTTCATTTAGTTTTGGATTTACTAGAATTTAAAAATGAGGCATCTCAATGGTTTGCTTAAGCAATCAATGGTGCCCGGTGTTTGAAATTCATTCCCATTTCTTGCATGGGACCTAAGCATGCACCCAAGGACCTGATTTGATTTTTCAACCAATTTATATGCACTGGAGCATGTGCATGTAGTTCAAATTTGAATTATGCACATAAATGCATTGAAAACTCAGTTAATGTATAAAAATGTCCAAACAAACCCCGAAAAATCCCAAAAATTGACACAACACTCCTATTGTTCTATGTTGACATGAGAAATTTTTTGAAAGCAATAAGAGGCAATTGATATCGTTTCGTCCCCAAAGGTGGGACGTTCCTTACCGAAACCATCATGCTTGTTGTGAGAAGCTCTGGTTTGTGAGAAGCATATACCCGAACCTGCCCCAAATGGGACAAAATTTTCACCACGGCTTGTTGATGCCGCTCCAAGATAGCATGCCAAGTTGCATGAATTTCAGACAATTTTTGGATCTACTAGAATTTAAAAACCAGGCATCTCAACGTTTTGCTGGCAATCAACAGTGCCATGGTGTTTGAATTTCATTCCCATCTCTTGCATGGGACCTAGAAATTCACCCAAGGACACACATGTGATTTTTCAACCAACTTTGGTGCACTGGAGCATGTGCCTGTTGTTTAAATTTGAATTATGCACATAAAATGCCTAGAAAACCCAGTTAATGTATAAAAAGGCCAAACGAACCCCGAAAAATTCCAAGATTGAACACAACACTCCTGTTGTTCTATGTTGACACTAGAAATTTTTTGAAAGCAATAAGAGGCAACAGATATCGTCTCGTCCCCAAAGGTGGTACGTTCCCTATCGAAACCATCATGCTTGTTGTGAGAAGCTCTGGTTTGTGAGAAGCTTATACCCAAACCTGCCCCAAATGGGACAAAATTTTCACCACGACATGTTGATGCCGCTCCATGATAGCATGCCAAGTTTCATGAATTTTAGACGAGTTTTGGATTTACTAGAATTTAAAAACTAGGCATCTCAATGTTTTGCCGGCAATCAACAGTACCCTGGTGTTTGAAATTCATTCCCATCTCTTGCATGGGACATAGAAATTCACCCAAGGACACACATGTGATTTTTCAACCAACTTTGGTGCATTGGAGCATGTGCTTGTAGTTCAAATTTGAATTATGCACATAAAATGCCTAGAAAACCCAGTTAATGTATAAAAAAGGCCAAACGAACACCGAAAAATTCCAAGATTGAATACAACATTCCTGTTGTTCTATGTTGACACAAGAAAATGTTTGAAAGCAATAAGAGGCAACAAATATCGTCTCGTCCCCAAAGGTGGTATGTTCCCTATCGAAACAATCATGCTTGTTTTGAGAAGCTCTGGTTTGTGAGAAGCTTATACCCAAACTTGCCCCAATTGGGACAAAATTTTCACCATGGCATGTTCATGCCGCTCCATGATAGCATGCCAAGTTTCATGAATTTCAGATGAGTTTTGGATTTACTAGAATTTAAAAACCATGCACATCAACGTTTTGCCGGCAATCAACAGTGCCCTGGTGTTTGAAATTCATTCCCATCTCTTGCATGGAACCTAGAAATTCACCCAAGGACACACATGTGATTTTTCAACCTACTTTAGTGCATTGGAGCATGTGCTTGTAGTTCAAATTTGAATTATGCACATAAAATGCCTAGAAAACCCAGTTAATGTATAAAAAAGGCCAAACGAACCCCAAAAAATTCATTCCCATTTCTTCCATGGGACCTAAGCATGCACCCTGAAGGACACATATTTGATTTTTCAACCAATTTTTATGCACCGGAGCATGTGCATGTAGTTTAATTTTGAATTGTGCACCTGAAATGGCTAGAAAACCAGCTTAATGTATGAAATGTCCAAACGAACCCTGAATAATTCTAATTCTTTTACGACACACATACAGTTGCATGTTCACTGCAGATAAAAGGTCTAGCAATTCAAACACCGTCCATTGCCGCTGTGACCCCATTTTGTAATTCAAATCAAGTAGATCCCACACAGTTTATTCTCACCAATCGTGTGAGATGTAGTATAAAATATCTTGGAGCACCATCGGTGTATAGTACGCCTATGGCTTATGCGAGAAGGTGCGCCGGCTACAGTCCACAGCCGGCGTGTCAAGCAGACTAGCTCGCTCCCCCAAAACTCCCGCCTCTGCATCCCTCTCTGCTTCAGTCCCTTGATTCAAATTCTCAGTAGTTCTGGCATTTTACTCCCGCCTCTGCATCCCTCGCAATCTCAAAAATATCTGCTCGGCCTTGATCCAAATTTTCAGTAGCCCCGCCTTGTTACTCTCGCCTAGTAAAATTTTCAGTTGCTGTAGTATTTCCTCAAACACAACCTCTGCTCACAGAGACACACACAACCCTCGAAAACATTGGTAGGTCGCCGCCATCGCCGGCGCCTCCATCCTCAACCTGTGCCTGTGTGCCGGGGAGCTCGAGTAGCCAATGTCCAAAAAGAGGTTTATCGCGGCCTTTTCACCCCACGCCGGCAAGGTGGATGCCGAGTTGTCCCCGCCGTTCTTCGCGGGCCCGATCCGCCATCGCCGGTCCCCCGATCCGCCCGCCGCCGCGCCCCTATGCCGGTTCGAGGACTTCCCCGTCCTCCCCGGACCCGGCAGCCGATGAAGTCCTACCTCGGGGTCCGGCAGCGGCGGTGGGGGACGTGGGTCGCCGAGATTACAGATCGAGAGACCCACACCCGCCGGTGGCTCAGTAGCTTCCACACGGCCGAGCTCGCGGCCATGGAGTACGACCGCTGGCAGGTCCGCTACCACGGCGCAACGGCTAGGCTCAATTTCCCCTTCAGCTCACCTTCGGTCCACTTCATTTTGCCGGAGCCAGGGGTGGTGAGCTCGGCTATGGCGCGGGAGGACCGTGAGGCATGGGAGCGTCTCGAGGCCGAGGCCGCCGACGAGGCCTACATGCAAGAGCTCCGCCGGCAGCACCCGGAGCTCATGGGGGCAGAGCGGGCGATCTTTGCTGGTGCAGAGGGCGACGAGGTTATCACGCTCTCCTCCGATGACGAGGTCGAAGGCGGTGAGGATGGCAGCGCGGAGGGCGGTGAGGTTATCGCGCACTCCTCTGATGACGAGGTCGAAGACGGCGGCGGCAGCAGTGTGGAGGGCGAGGTGGGCCCCGACGACGAGGAGATCAACATCGACGAGTGGAGGAGTGCCTTCCCAATCTAACGACTCCCGACGCCAGATCGCCCGGACTGCTCAAGTGACACCGTCGCATATGACGAGGAAGGATTGGCTCGACCTCTACTTAGACCGAAAGTAGTTTACCTTAGTTTAAATTTATGTTTTATGTTCGGTTATGCAAAACTATCTATGTTTACATTTGAATGCATGCTACTTTCGGTTGAACCTGCTTTGAACTTGATCGAATTGAAGTTTACAACCTTAAGTTTAGGGGATCAACTAGAAAAGGCCAAAAATTGCTGGAGTATATATATATATATCCACTAAGGGTTTTAGTCCTTTAACTTTTTAAGGATCGCCTAGAGATGTCCTATTGACTTGTTTATTTCAGTTCTTCACAATGTGATGCTCTATATGTGCAACTATTTGCTGTGCATTTCAATTTCATCAATAACAGTTTCAACAATACCACTATGAATTATGATATTTGGTTGCTGTGAAGGATATTGCAGTTAACATGCCTTTTCATTTTTCAATTGTTGTTTAGCAACATGCATTGTACTGAATGACTAAATATGCAATCCTGTGCTACATAGCAACAAGGAAGAGTGTTACCTTAATGTTCTGATGATGTCTTGATATACATGTAACAAAATCTTATATAATGGGATGGATGGAGTGTTGTACTACATCATTTTTCAATTGTTGTTTAGCTTCTAATATTAACTCGGTGCTTTTAGGTACATATATCATTGCCAAAGATCCACACTTCGACCCTTTCTGCATATGGGGCAATGAGATATTCATGAACCAGCATCAAGTGAGGAAACTGGTAAAGATTGTTACTAAAATGGGTCAAAAGATGTCAATCGAACTATTTGTTCACACTTTATGCAAAACAACAGTGAACTGCAGGATGGTAAGTAAGAACCCTGTAGCCTTCTTTTTACTGCCCGTAATGAGTTGTGTTAGATGACAATATTTGAATCTTTTTTCTGTTGAAGTGGATCCTGAAGCAGTTTACTCAAGATTACCTCTCAAACTACATGGTTGGCGGCCGGCCATCACAAGGGGTTGGACTAGAGCCCTGCATTCCTTCTGCATCCAGGAGAGCACAATAGGTCCATTCGACTTCACCTTGTTCAGCAACTGGAATGTTTGTCGCCTCTTTCTTTACCATCTGTAATAGTACAAGTATAGAACCTTGGTACATCATTCTTTATTTGGTGCTTCTGTAATTCTTAAACATATGTACCTGTGAATCAAATAATGCATTGGTTGTTTGAACCTGATGGATATGAATAAAGCTATAGCCTACTTTCAAGTTTAAATTAGGTACAATTTTAAATAGCATCAATGAAATTAGGGTGAAATTACGTTGTGCAGGTCATTACAGCACACACGGTTGGTAAAACACAAACGTTTGCGATATACACCATAATCCGAGACGGTTCACAAAGAGGAAACGTGTGCAAGCATGCACACGTGTTTGTTCATAAGCGTGTGTGATGTCAGACACTATCACATACGATGCGGGAAAACTAAATGTGTGTGATTGTCTACCTATCGTACACGGTTTATAATCATGAACTGTTTGTGATGTGCCAGGCATCGTAAATCTCCCGTGCCTGGAATCAGCCTGGAAAGCTCCCGTGCCTAGAATCTGCCTGCGGTTAGGCAGAACCACAAAACTCCGACTGCGATGGCGATGCGAGCACAAACGAGTAGCAAGGATGAAGCGTTTGGGATATTCGAGATATCGGAAACGGTTATATAGGGACAACTATATGCATCAAGGCTCCCTATCCCCGACGGTTTCTGGGTCGTGTGGGAAGGACCCCCCTATCGCCCACACTCACTTGGCGAAGGTTCCAAATGCCATCGCGGAAAGGGGTTTTAAACCGTTTGTTTAGGACCGACGCGCACCAGTGAACAATGATGAATTAGATACCACTAGAGCAACATAGCATGTACAAGGTGAACAAGATACCGCTAGAACAACACCAGATGAGCATGGCATAAACATGTTACTCAAGACATGAACAATGATGATACTAACATGCAAGATGTTTGCAATATCATGCACTAACTTACTCTGCTTGGAAGTTACCTTGTAACCAAAACATGTATCACTTACCATCATGGTCATCACACGATCACCTCGGGATCAAATCAAGCTTGGTATTAACAATACCATAGTAATCATCACCAGATCACAAGGAGCTTGATCTTTACCCATGATTATCGCATAACACCACAAACGTCAACCACTTCGGTATCAACGATACCCTTGTGACCCTCTCCTGATCACATAAAGATCAACCAACTTCTTTCCTCATCGAACCGGGGTTGTTTGTTAGTTTGATTTTTATTACCGTTGACCCATAATGTGACCTACTACAAACTGGGCCCACATCCGTGGGCGCGGCTATCGATAGATTATACACTCTACAAAGGTCAGTACTATGTACCCACACCACGAAACCCAAGGCCTTGTGCTCCCATTCGGGTGGACCAACGGCGCTCCGACAAAACCGATCTATTGCATGACACTCTCACGGCCACTCCGACAAACTCCTCTTTGGGATAAGTCATGGGTGGCCCTGATTTCGCCTCCTGACATCCAACGGCCACCGTCATGGCAAAACAAAAACGGTCCCAAACGGAGATAATGGTATTGATGTCTACTACACAACCTTCTTCTTGTAGACGTTGTTGGGCCTCCAAGTGCAGAGGTTTGTAGGACAGTAGCAAATTTCCCTCAAGTGGATGACCTAAGGTTTATCAACCTGTGGGAGGCGTAGGTTGAAGATGGTCTCTCTCAAGCAACCTCGCAACCAAATAAAAAAGAGTCTCTTGTGTCCCCAACACACCCAATACAATGGTAAATTGTATATGTGCACTAGTTCGGCGAAGAGATGGTGATACAAGTGCAATATGGATGGTAGATATAGGTTTTTGTAATCTGAAAAATATAAAAACAGCAAGGTAACTATTGATAAAAGTGAGCACAAACGGTATTACAATGCGTTGAAACAAGGCCTATGGTTCATACTTTCACTAGTGCAAGTTCTCTCAACAATAATAACATAATTGGATCATATAAGTATCCCTCAACATGCAACAAAGAGTCACTCCAAAGTCAGTAATAGCGGAGAACAAAAGAAGAGATTATGGTAGGGTGCGAAACCACCTCAAAGTTATCCTTTCTGATCGATCTATTCAACAGTCCGTAGTAAAATAACACGAAGCTATTCTACCCGTTCAATCTATCCTAGAGTTCGTACTAGAATAACACCTTAAGATACAAATCAACCAAAAGCCTAATGTCACCTAGATACTCCAATGTCACCTAAAGTATACGTGGGTATGATTATATGATATGCATCACACAATCTCAGATTCATCTATTCAAACCAACAGAAAGTACTTCAAAGAAGGCCCCAAAGTTTCTACCGGAGAGTCAAGACGAAAACGTGTGCCATACCCTATGCATAAGTTCACAAGGTCACTGAACCCGCAAGTTGATCGCCAAAACATACATCAAGTGGATCACGTGATATCCCATTGTCACCACAGATAAGAACATGCAAGACATACATCAAGTGTTCTCAAATCCTTAAAGACTCAATCCAATAAGATAACTTCCAAGGGAAAAGTCAATCCATTACAAGATAGTAGAGGGGGAGAAACATCATAAGATCCAACTATAATAGCAAAGCTCATGATACATCAAGATCGTGCCAAATTAAGAACACGAGAGAGAGAGATCAAACACATAGCTACTGGTACATACCCTCAGCCCCGAGGGTGAACTACTCCCTCCTCGTCATGGAGAGCGCCGGGATGATGAAGATGGCCACCGGTGAGGGATCCCCCCTCCGGCAGGGTGCCGGAACAGGGTTCTGATTGGTTTTTGGTGGCTACATAGGCTTGCGGCGGCAGAACTCCTGATCTAGGTTATTTTCTGGAGGTTTATTTATTTATAGGAATTTTTGGCGTAGGTCTCACGTCAGGGGGGTCTCCGAATCGTCCACGAGATAGGGGCCCACACCCAGGGGGTAGGGCACGCCCCCCACCCTCGTGGACGGCTCGGGACTCTTCTGGCCCAACTCTTTTACTCCGGGGGCTTCTTTTGGTCCATCAAAAATCCACAAAAATTGGCAGGTCAATTGGACTCCATTTGGTATTCCTTTTCTGTAAAACTCAAAAACAAGGAAAAAACAGAAACTGGCACTGGACTCTAGGTTAATAGGTTAGTCCCAAAAAACATATAAAATAGCATATAAATGCATATAAAACATCCTAGATGGATAATATAATAGCACGGAACAATAAAAATTATAGATACGTTGGAGACATATCAAGCATCCCCAAGCTTAATTCCTGCTCGTCCTCGAGTAGGTAAATGATAAAAACAGAATTTCTGATGTGGAATGCTACCTAGCATATTTGTCAATGTAATTTTCTTTATTGTGGCATGAATGTTCAGATCCATAAGATTCAAGACAAAAGTTTAATATTGACATAAAAACAATAATAGTTCAAGCATACTAACCAAGCAATTATGTCTTCTCAAAATAACATAGCCAAAGAAAGCTCATCCCTACAAAATCATATAGTTTGGCCATGCTTCATTTTCGTCACACAAAATGCTCCCATCATGCACAACCCCGATGACAAGCCAAGCAATTTTTTCATACTTTAGTATTCTCAAACTTTTTCAACTTTCACGCAATACATGAGCGCGAGCCATGGACATAGCATAATGGGTGGAATAGAATATGATGATGGGGGTTGTGTGGAGAAGACAAAAAAGGAGAAAGTCTCACATTGACACGGCTAATAAACGAGCTATGGAGATGCCCATCAATTGATGTCAATGCAAGGAGTAGGGATTGCCATGCAACGGATGCACTAGAGCTATAAATGTATGAAAGCTCAACAAAAGAAACTAAGTGGGTGTGCATCCAACTTGCTTGCTCACGAAGACCTGGGGCATTTGAGGAAGCCCATTGTTGGAATATACAAGCCAAGTTCTATAATGAAAAATTCCCACTAGTATATGCAAGTGACAATAAAAGAGACTCTCTATCATGAAGATCATGGTGCTACTTTGAAGCACAAGTGTGGTCAAATGATAGTAGCATTGTCCCTTTTATTTTTGTTTGTTTGGCCTTTCCCTTTTTTTATTTGGCCTTTTTTTTCTTTTTTTCGGGACAATGCTCTATTAATGATGATCATCACACTTATATTTATTTACAACTCAAAGATTACAACTCGATACTAGAACAAAGTATGACTCTATATGAATGCCTCCGGCGGTGTACCGGGATGGGCAGTGAATCAAGAGTGACATGTATAAAATTATGCATGGTGGCTTTGCCACAAATACGATGTCAACTACATGATCATTCAAGGCAATATGACAATGATGAAGCGTGTCATAACAAACGAAACTGTGGAAAGTTGCATGGCAATATATCTCGGAATGGCTATGGAAATGCCATAATAGGTAGGTATGGTGGCTGTTTTGAGGAAGATATAAGGAGGTTTATGTGTGATAGAGCATATCATATCACGGGGTTTGGATGCACCGTGAAGTTTGCACCAACTCTCGAGGTGAGAAAGGGCAATGCACTGCATCAAGAGGCTAGCAATGATGGAAGGGTGAGAGTGCGTATAATCCATGGACTCAACATTAGTCATAAAGAACTCACATACTTATTGCAAAAATCTACAAGTCATCAAAACCAAGCACTACGCGCATGCTCCTAGGGGGATAGATTGGTAGGAAAAGACCATCCCTCGTCCCCGACCGCCACTCATAAGGAAGGCAATCAAATAACACCTCATGCTTCAAATTTGTTACACAACGGTTACCATACGTGCATGCTACGGGACTTGCAAACCTCAACACAAGTATTTCTAAATTTCACAATTACTCAACTAGCACGACTCTAATATCACCATCTTCATATCTCAAAACAATCATCAAATATCAAACTTCTCATAGTATTCAATGCACTTTATATGAAAGTTTTTATTATACCCATCTTGGATGCCTATCATATTAGGACTAATTTTATAACCAAAGAAAATTACCATGATGTTCTAAAAGACTCTCAAAATAATATAAGTGAAGCATGAGAGATCAATAATTTCTTCAAAATAAAACCACCACCGTGCTCTAGAAAGATATATGTGAAGCACTAGAGCAACCGACAAACTACTCCGAAAAATATAAGTGAAGATCAATGAGTAGTCGAATAATTATGTAACTATGTGAAGACTCTCTAACATTTAAGAATTTAAGATCTTGGTATTTTATTCAAATAGTAAGAAAAACAAAAGAAAATAAAATGACGCTCCAAGCAAAACACATATCATGTGGTGAATAAAAATATAGTTCCAAGTAAAGTTACCGATGAATGAAGACGAAAGAGGGGATGCCATACGGGGCATCCCCAAGCTTAGGCTCTTTGTTGTACTTGAATATTACCTTGGGGTGCCTTGGGCATCCCTAAGCTTAGGCTCTTGCCACTCCTTATTCCATAGTCCATCGAATCTTTACCCAAAACTTGAAAACTTCACAATGTAAAAAACTTCGTAAGCTCCGTTACTATAAGAAAATAAATCACCACTTAGGTACTGTTGTGAACTCATTCTAAATTAATATTGGTGTAATATCTACTGTATTCCAACTTCTCTATGGTTCATACCCTCCGATACTACTCATAGATTCATCAAAATAAGCAAACAACACAATGAAAACAGAATCTGTCAAAAACAGAACAATCTGTAGTAATCTGATTTGTTCGAATACTTCTGGAACTCAAAAAATTCTGGAAAACTAGGACAACCTGGATAATTTGTATATTGATCTTCTGTAGAACGAATCAGTATTTTATCACGTTCTGGTGAATTTTAACAATTATTTTCGTGAGCACAAAGTTTCTGTCTTTTTCAGCAAGATCAAACAACTATCACCCAAGAAGATCCTATTGGTTCTACTTGGCACAAACACTAATTAAAACATAAAACCACATCTAACCAGAGGCTAGATAGATTATTTATTACTAAATAGGAGCAAAAGGCAAATAACAAAAAGAAAATTGGTTGCCTCCCAACAAGCGCTAACGTTTAACGCCCCTAGCTAGGCATGATGATTTCAATGATGCTCACGTAAAAGATAAGAATTGAAACACAAAGAGAGCATCATGAAGAATATTACTATCACATTTAAGTCTAACCCACTTCCTATGCATAGGGATTTTGTGAGCAAACAACTTATGGGAACATGATACAACTAGCATAGGAAGGTAAAACAAGCAAATCATCAAGATTTTAAGCACATAGAGAGGAAACTTGATATTATTGCAATTCCTACAAGCATATATTCCTCCCTCATAATAATTTTCAGTAGCATCATGAATGAATTCAACAATATAACTATCACATAAAGCACTCTTTTCATGATGCATAAGCATAGAATTTTTGTTACTCTCCACATAAGCAAAATTTTCTCATAAATAGTAGTGGGAGCAAACTCAACAAAATAACTATCATGTGAAGCATAATCCAATTGAAAATTAAAATCATGATGACAAGTTTCATGGTTATCATTATTCTTTATAGCATACGTGTCATCACAATAATCATCATAAATAGCAACTTTATTCTCATAATCAATTGGAACCTCTTCCGAAATAGTGGATTCATCACTAAATAAAGTCACGACCTCTCCAAATCCACTTTCATAATTATCACAATAAGATTCAACACCCTCAAAAATAGTGGGATCATTACTTCCTAAAGTTGACACTCTTCCAAACCCACTTTCATCAATATAATCATCATAAATAAGAGGCATGCTTTCATCATAATAAATTTGCTTATCAAAACTTGGGGGACAAAACATATCATCTTCATCAAACATAGCATGCCCAAGCTTGTGGCTTTGCATATCATTAGCATCATGGGTATTCAAAGAATTCATACTAACAACATTGCAATCATGCTCATCATTCACATATTTTATGCCAAGCATTCTACGTAATTCTTCTTCTAGTACTTGAGCACAATTTTCCTTCCCATCATTTTCACGAAAGACATTAAAAAGATGAAGCATATGAGGCACCCTTAATTCCATTTTTAGTTTTCTTTTATAGACTAAACTAGTGATAAAACAAGAAACTAAAAGATTCGATTGCAAGATCTAAAGATATACCTTCAAGCACTCACCTCCCTGGCAACGGCGCCAGAAACTGCTTGATGTCTACTACACAACCTTCTTCTTGTAGACGTTGTTGCGCCTCCAACTGCAAAGGTTTGTAGGATAGTAGCAAATTTCCCTCAAGTGGATGACCTAAGGTTTATCAATCCGTGGGAGGCGTAGGTTGAAGATGGTCTCTCTCAAGCAACCCTGCAACCAAATAACAAAGAGTCTCTTGTGTTCCCAACACACCCAATACAATGGTAAATTGTATAGGTGCACTGCGAAGAGATGGTGATACAAGTGCAATATGGATGGTAGATATAGGTTTTTGTAATCTGAAAATATAAAAACAGCAAGGTAACTATTGATAAAAGTGAGCACAAACGGTATTGCAATGCGTTGAAACAAGGCCTAGGGTTCATACTTTCACTAGTGCAAGTTCTCTCAACAATAATAACATAATTGGATCATATAACTATCCCTCAACATGCAACAAAGAGTCACTCAAAAGTCACTAATAGCGGAGAACAAACGAAGAGATTATGGTAGGGTACGAAACCACCTCAAAGTTATCATTTCTGGTCGATCTATTCAAGAGTCCGTAGTAAAATAACACAAAGCTATTCTTTCCGTTCGATCTATCATAGAATTCGTACTAGAATAACACCTTAAGCTACAAATCAACCAAAACCCTAATGTCACCTAGATACTCCAATGTCACCTCAAGTATCCGTGGGTATGATTATACGATATGCATCACACAATCTCAGATTCATCTATTCAAACCAACACAAAGTACTTCAAAGAGTGCCCCAAAGTTTCTACCAGAGAGTCAAGATGAAAACGTGTGCCAACCCCTATGAATAAGTTCACAAGGTCACTGAACCCGCAAGTTGATCACCAAAACATACATCAAGTAGATCACGTGATATCCCATTGTCACCATAGATAAGCACATGCAAGACATACATCAAGTGTTCTCAAATCCTTAAAGACTCAATCCGATAAGACAACTTCCAAGCGAAAACTCAATCCATTACAAGATAGTAGAGGGGAAGAAACATCATAAGATCCAACTATAATAGCAAAGCTCGCGATACATTAAGATCGTGCCAAATCAAGGACACGAGAGAGAGAGAGATCAAACACATAGCTACTTGTACATACCCTCATCCCCGAGGGTGAACTACTCCCTCCTCGTTATGGAGAGTGTCGGGATGATGAAGATGGCCACTGGTGAGGGATCCCCCCTCCGGCAGGGTGCCGAAACAGGTTCCCGATTGGGTTTTGGTGGCTACAGAGGCTTGCGGCGGCGGAACTCCCGATCTAGGTTATTTTCTGGAGGTTTCCGTATTTATAGGCATTTTTGGCGTAAGTCTCACGTCAGGGGGGTCTCCGAGTCATCCACGAGATAGGGGCCCACGCCCAGGGGGTAGGGCGCGCCCCCCGCCCTCATGGACGGCTCGGGACTCTTCTGGCCCAACTCTTTTACTCCGGGAGCTTCTTTTGGCCATAAAATATCCACAAAAATTGGCAGGTCAATTGGACTCCATTTGGTATTCCTTTTCTGTAAAACTCAAAAACAAGGAAAAAACAGAAGTTGGCACTGGGCTCTAGGTTAATAGGTTAGTCCCAAAAATCATATAAAATAGCATATAAAACATCCCAGATGGATAATATAATAGCATGGAACAATCAAAAATTATAGATACATTGGAGACGTACCAGGTACCATATAACCTTCCCTAGTTGGAGGCACCGACGAGAGGCATGACAATAGATTGCATTATGGTCTTCCCATACAGGCAAGTGTGGTTGCACTGGTCAGCTCGACTCGATGGCACTATGATTCAGCCAACAGATGTTCAAGTTCAATTAATGTCCGGTTAAACTTGAAAAGTAGTGAGTTGAGTCATGACAATAAAATAGCATGATGAAATAACAATGCACATGAACATGATATCAACATGAGTATGAATGGTAAGAAGAACCATTAACATAAAGATCATAGCACCACCGACAATAAAGCATGTATTCTACTAGATGCAAATGAGCATAGCATAACAATGATAATGAATAACACGAGTATATAAGCATAGCATGACCACTAGCATCGGAAATAATTACCAGGATAGAGCATGAAAACCACACTAGCAAGTAATCATTTAACTAACAGATGCACAATGATCATGGCATAATAATGAGCGTGGATCCATAAGCATATAAAGCATTCATGCAAATATTAACTTGCAAAACTTATTTAAATATTCAAGTTGAAAACCATGGCTACTGCAAGGCTATCATGCAAGTGGTTGTTGTGGCTTGCCTGGGGATGAAGAAGTCATCGGGAAGAAGTGCAGATAGCTCGCAGAAAGTATCGCTGGAAAAGTTTGTCTCTCGGATGGGGCTAAATAAGGGCAAGAAAAAAATGATCATTTTCAGTATGTGACAACATAGTGAAAATGGTATAATAGAACGGGATCAACAAGACAAAGGCGTGGGCTTTGGAACCACCTGATTCGGAGTTATGGTAAGGAGATACGGGCGTGTGAAGACCAAGGACTAATCTGTAAAAAGAATATTCATAGACAGGCCCTTGGCTGGAAAGACAGAAACCCCCTTCTCAGAAAATACGTCTTCTGAAATGAAAGCACATTTTCAGCCGAAGAAGAATCAAAGTACGCCTTCTAAAGGTTAAAACTTACTTTACCAGATACGCCTCCACTTACCACGTCAGCTGACCGTGGTCAACTCCCCGTGTGACGGACTTGTGGGCTCCTCACGCAGGTGGGGCCCGCCTGGGTTGACCTTCTTCTTCCTCTGTCGATCCCGCGCTGGACAGAGGATAGGGCCGGCCCCGAAGGCGGTTGCCGGCGACTCCGGGCACCTCCGGCGACGCTCCAGTTATGGACGAGCTCAGCGTCGAAAGATGCATCCAACGGTGTATGCCACGGACGCCAAGGAGTATCGAGGGCGAAGGTGGCTACGGCGTCGGTGGAAAGAAGCTTCGGCCGAGATGGGGCTCGGTGCTACGATGGTGGAGAGAAGGGATCGAGGCTATGGGGAGGTCTGTCGGGCTCCGGGTGGTGCTATGGTGGTGGTGGAACGGAGGGAAGGGCTCGGCTGCGAGTGTATTTAGCCGGCGGTGGCTGAGGCGGCAATGGGAGGGCTAGGGGCTCCTGGAGCTCGGGGAAGAGGCCAGGAAGGGGTAGAGGGGAGTGGTGAGGCTGCAGGTGAGCTTGGGAGGGCTCGGGCATGGCTTATATAGTCGGGGCATCACGCCCGTGACCTGATGCCGTCGTGAGAATCCGACCGAAGCTCTCGCAAGGGTAGGGTTCACAGGAGGGTGTGGAGGTGATGGGAGAGGGCAGAGGATCACCAGAGGAGCAGAGGCGCAGAAGGGCGCAGTGCGAGAGAAGTCCGGTTGGGTATAGTGCCATGGCGCGCCAGGGAGGAAAGAGGAGGGGGAGAGGGCCCCAGGGCGTCGGCATGGATGCCATGAAGCACTGAGACATACCGGGGCACACGAGAACGACGAGCAGGGGAGGGGCCGGAGCAAAACGACGCTCGGAGCGCGTGCAAACGACGCAGAGCGCGCGTCTGGCATGCCAGAGTACGCAGTCACCGCGTGAACAGGTGCACGCGGTGCGCTCTGTCATGCCACAGGTTCTCTCCCATGTAGTCCATCCAAGATAGGTTATCTCTGAGGTGATGTCTCGATGAAATACACTATGGTTAGATTGGAAGGGTCCTACGAAGTTTGCTATAGCAAACTTGGGACAGATGTTGGGGAAAAAGACATGGCCATTAGAGATCAAAAGATGTCAGGGATGCTTAGGGTATGAAGGACTACTGTCATGTGAGTTTGGAGATGATTTGGACCCATATTTAATACAGTTGCTTCACAACTAACCAATTTGGTCCAGAAACTAGATCATGAAGTGGCACTCACATAGATCACTGGATTGAGTTGAAATTTGGTGGAGAGGAGTCATTTGGGCATATGAACATACTGCAAAAATTTCATCCCATTTTGATATACCAAAATGGTACTTCCTTCACAGTAGTCCTCTCTAGACAGAAAATAAGAAAAATTATAGAGAAATATTGGATGAATGAATGAGCCCAAATTATGAGGAAGAATGTTATATGAGTAGGAGCATGTCCTGGAATATTTTCATCAATAATGAAGGAACATAAACTTTGTGCAAAGAATCAGACTGAGGAATAAGCACAAAGTGGTCAAATCCGTACCCTAACTTGGTGATGGTTCGCTACGGCCGCAACAGTGGTGAGGAAATCCGTTGACGGTGGCGGAGACCAGCGGCGGAGGCGCACTGGCGGAGACGACAACGATCCGGAGACCAAGGGGCGGTTGTGCTGGGGTGCGAGCTTGTGCGGTTTGAAGAACTTATCAACCATACGGGTACGCGAGGTATATATACCCAGGTGCCGTCGGTGGCACCGAATGGATCTAATCGGTGGCACCAAGATAGAAAAATCTAAATGAGTCTATTACATTCGGTGACACCGAGTTGCAATGGTTGGTCAGGCCGAAATGCATTAGAAGGTTTTGGAAGTCAGCCCTTGACGGCTCGGTGGCTTGGCTCCGAGTGCTCCTCACCCGGAGGGTCCAAAAGTGACATATTCAAATTTTGTGATGTAGCATGAATAGAGTTTGAGACGAGAAAAAGCATAGATAGCTAGAGGGAGTACTTAGGCATTCTTGTCCATCCATTTGGCCAACAAAAACCAACAATCAAAACTACAAATGGATGTCCTCGAATGGAGAAAATTATGCATCCAACATGCTCACTCAATAAGATAGCAAATAAAACACGTGACAAAGCATGCACATACACTCTAGCATCTATCAAGAAATTGGCGATGACTAGGTCATCTATATATGCGTATTTTGACTTAGGAGTCAAATGAGAACATTTGATCATAGGTCATACTCATCGTTTAAGCACAAGTGGGGTTACCACTTTTACATAAAGCATTGTTGTGTTCACATCATTAGAGTTGCTTTAGCTCAATTTTTAGAGCAAAGCTCCCCCTAGATGTGATATCCCCCCTAAGAGGGATGAACTAACCTTGGGTTTTGTCAATGATGATTTGATGTAGATAGTGAAGACGTGGATGCTCAATGTTGATGTAGATCTTTTGGAGCAATCCATTGGAGTGTGTTGCACTTTCAATACCTACATGAGTTAGTCCCACAAGGAACATACAAGGATATCCATAGACATAGATTGAAACACACGTATGATGATGTCCATGAAAGCATTATGTTACCTTGTCCCTTGTCTTACCAACAAGAGGGTTTGTGACTCCATGAACTAGTGCAAGATATGGAAGTTGATTGCACATGTCCTTGCCAAAATGAATATGAGTGAAGTATGTTGGTGAGTCACCCTCAAGAACACTCTAGTTCTTCTTCTTTGGGATCCATGTCAACTTGATGGGAATCCTTGGAGTTGTAGTCATACTTGATGAAGTAGAACTTGACGTAATCTTGGGAACCCACTTGACCATGGCCTTAGGAGCTTCTTCAAATGAATCAATCTCTTCTTGAAGCTTGTCCTTGCCTTTTAGCTTGTGGTCTTGTGGTGGAAGATCATCTTGAGCTCGTGTTCCCTTAAAAGAAGTGGGGTCATACTTATCTTGTTGAGGAACAAACTTCGTCTTGGGGTATTGATCTTATTCCCACTCAACTCCATTGGCATTGAACTTTCGTTCAAAACCAACACCTTGATTCTTCCGGTGTCTTCCTTGCTTGTGTACAATTTCCTCAAATTGCTTACCGCAAGGCTCTTGTAAACACCTTTAATATATAATTCCTTCAATAAACTATTTTCTTGCTCAATGTAACTTGGCTAATAGAATCATTAGTGGAATCAAGAGAACTACTAGAAGCAACAATATTGGATTTAACATGGTTATTGTTAGTACTAGAGGAAGAATCTTTCTTGTCCTTATTGCTAGATTTTACTTGTGGCATATAGGTAGACAAGAGTAAATGCTTGGCAATGTAAGAAGAACTCTTCTTTCGAAGATCATCATTGACAGCTCTTATAAACCCATGCTCTTGCTCTAAATTTAGCTTCTCGAAGCATAGCTTCTCATGAGTTCTTAGGAGCTCTGTATGATCCTCTAGAGTTGTTTCATGAGCTAACTTAAGAATGTTTAGTTCTTTAGTTAAACGCTCAATCTCCTTATTATCATGCCATTCGTTTCGTCTTGATTAGCATGATTACTAGCAAATTCATCATAGTTTTCATCACTAGTGTTGTCAACAAGTAAATCATCATAACCTAGCAAATCATCTTCATCACTATTGAAATCAACATACTCGTGGTGTGATACCTTAGGGCCTTTATCCATGAAGCATCTTCCAATTCCTTCATTTGGTGAGTCAAATATGTCGTAGGAGTTCGATGACACAAGTGCAAGACCGACAATACCTTCATCTTGAGTATATTTGGAGCCGGAGTGATAGCTTCTCTCGGAGTAGTTGTCGAAGTCGGAACCGGATACCCATTCATCAATGATGTCTACTACACAACCTTCTTCTTGTAGACTCGTGTTGGGCCTCCAAGCGCAGAGTTTTGTAGGATAGTAGCAAATTTCCCTCAAGTGGATGACCTAAGGTTTATCAATCCGTGGGAGGCGTAGGATGAAGATGGTCTCTCTCAAACAAACCCGCAACCAAATAACAAAGAGTCTCTTGTGTCCCGAACACAACCAATACAATGGTAAATTGTATAGGTGCACTAGTTTGGCGAAGAGATGGTGATACAAGTGCAATATGGATAGTAGATATAGGTTTTTGTAATCTGAAAAATATAAAAACAGCAAGGTAACTAACGGTAAAAGTGAGCGAAAACGGTATTGCAATGCTAGGAAATAAGGCCTAGGGTTCATACTTTCACTAGTGCAAGTTCTCTCAACAATGATAACATAATTAGATCATATAACCATCCCTCAACGTGCAACAAAGAGTCACTCCAATGTCACTAATAGCGGAGAACAAATGAAGAGATTAATGTAGGGTACGAAACCACCTCAAAGTTATTCTTTCTGATCGATCTATTGGGATATTCCTATAAGTGTCACAAACAACCCTAGATTTCGTACTAAAATAACACCTTAAGACACACATCAACCAAAACCCTAATGTCACCTAGATACACCAATGTCACCACAAGTATCCGCGTGTTTGATTATACGATATGCATCACACAATCTCAGATTCATCTATTCAAACCAACACAAAGAATTTCAAAGAGTGCCCCAAAGTTTCTACCGGAGAGTCAAGACGAAAACGTGTGCCAACCCCTATGCATAAGTTCACAAGGTCACAAAACCCGCAAGTTGATCACCAAAACATACATCAAGTAGATCAAGTGAATATCCCATTGTCACCACAGATAAGCACATGCAAGACATACATCAAGTGTTCTCAAATCCTTAAAGACTCAATCCGATAAGATAACTTCAAAGGGAAAACTCAATCCATTACAAGAAGGTAGAGGGGGAGAAACATCATAAGATCCAACTATAATAGCAAAGCTCGTGGTACATCAAAATCGTGCCAAATCAAGAACACGAGAGACAGAGATCAAACACAACTGCTCCCTCCTCATCATGGAGAGCGCCATGATGATGAAGCTGACCACCGGTGATGATTTCCCCCTCCGGCAGGGTGCCGGAACAGGGTCCCGATTGGTTTTTGGTGGCTATAGAGGCTTGCGGCGGCAAAACTCCCGATCTTGGTTCTGTTCTAGAGGTTTGCGGATATATAAGAGGTGTTGGCGTCGAGAACAAGTCAAGGGAGTCCACGAGGGGCCCACAAGGTCGGAGGGCGTGCCCTAGGGGGGTGGGGGTGCCCTCCACCCATGTGGTGGCCTCGGGACTCTTCTGGTGCATCTCCGATGCTCCATGGGCTTCTTTTGGTCCAAAAACAATCGTCGTAAAGTTTCAGGTCAATTGGACTCCGTTTGATATTCCTTTTCCGTGAAGCTCAAAAACAAGGAAAAAACAGAAACTAGCACTGGGCTCTAGGTTAATAGGTTAGTCCCAAAAATCATATAAAATAGCATATAAATGCATATAAAACATCCAAGATAGATAATATAATAGCATGGAACAATCAAAAATTATAGATTCATTGGAGACGTATCAAGCATCCCCAAGCTTAATTCCCGGTCGTCCTCGAGTAGGTAAATGATAAAAATAGAATTTTTGATGTGGAATGCTACCTAACATATTTATCAATGTAATCTTCTCTATTGTGGCAAGAATATTCAGATCCATAAGATTCAAAACAAAAGTTTAATATTGACATAAAAACAATAATACTTCAAGTGTACTAACAAGGCAATTATGTCTTCTCAAAATAACATGGCCAAAGAAAGCTTATCCCTACAAAATCATATAGTCTGGCTATGCTCCATCTTCATCACACAAAATACTCAAATCATGCACAATCCCGATGACAAGCCAAGCAATTGTTTCATACTTTTGACGTTCTCAAACTTTTTCAACTTCCACGCGATACATGAGCGTGAGCCATGGACATAGCACTATAGGTGGAATAAAAGGTGGTCGTGGAGAAGACAAACAGAGGGAGATAGTCTCACATCGACTAGGCGTATCAACGGGCTATGGAGATGCCCATCAATAGATATCAATGTGAGTGAGTAGGGATTTCCATGTAACAGATGCACTAGAGCTATAAGTGTATGAAAGCTCAAAAAGAAACTAAGTGGGCTTGCATCCAACTTGCTTGCTGATGAAGACCTAGGGCATTTTGAGGAAGCCCATCGTTGGAATATACAAGCCAAGTTCTATAATGAAAAATTCCCACTAGTATATGAAAGTGACAACATAGGAGACTCTCTATCATGAAGATCATGGTGCTACTTTGAAGCACAAGTGTGGTAAAATGATAGTAGCATTGCCCCTTCTCTCTTTTTCTCTCATTTTTTGGGCCTTCTCTTTTTTGGCCTTTCCTCTTTTTTTTATTTCCTCACATGAGACAATGCTCTAATAATGAAGGTCATCACACTTTTATTTACTTTACAATTCAAGAATTACAACTCGATGCTTAGAACAAAATATGACTCTATATGAATGCCTCCGGCGGTGTACCGGGATGTGCAATGAATCAAGAGTGACATGTATGAAAGAATTATGAACGGTGGCTTTGCCACAAATACAATGTCAACTACATGATCATGCAAAGCAATATGACAATGACAATGCATGTCATAATAAAAAGGAACGATGAAAAGTTGCATGGCAATATATCTCGGAATGGCTATGGAAATGCCATAATTGGTAGATATGGTGGCTGTTTTGAGGAAGGTATATGGTGGGTTTATGGTACCAGCGAAAGTTGCGCGGTGCTAGAGAGGCTAGCAATGGTGGAAGGGTGAGAGTGCGTATAATCCATGGACTTAACATTAGTCAATAGAACTCACATACTTATTGCAAAAATCTATTAGTCATCAAAACAAAGTACTGCACGCATGCTCCTAGGGGGATAGATTGGTAGGAAAAGACCATCGTTCATCCCCGACCGCCACTCATAAGGAAGACAATCAAAAAATATCTCATGCTCCAACTTAATTACATAATAGTTTACCATACGTGCATGCTATGGGACTCACAAACCTCAACACAAGTATTTCTCAAATTCACAATTACTCACTAGCATGACTCTAATATCACCATCTTCATATCCCACAACAATCATAAGGAATCAAACTTCTCATAGTATTCAATGCACTTTATATGAAAGTTTTTATTATATCCCTCTTGGATGCCTATCATATTAGGACTACATTCATAAACTAAGCAAATTACCATGTTGTTTAAGACTCTCAAAATAATATATGTGAAGTATGAGGGTTCAACAATTTCTACAAAATAAAACTACTGTCGTGCTCTAAAAAGATATAAGTGAAGTACTAGAGCAACTGAAAACTACTCCAAAAGATATAAGTGAAGACCAATGAGTAGTCGAATAATTATGTGAAGACTCTCTAACATTTAATAATTTCATATCTTAAGTACTTTATTCAAATAAGAAGCAAAAAAAAATTACATTGCAAGGATAGAACATATCATGTGAAGAAGCAAAAACTTAGGCTCAACCAAATCTGACTGATAGTTGTTGAAGAAGAAAGGTGGGATGCCAACTGGGGCATCCCCAAGCTTAGATGCTTGAGACTTCTTTAAATATTGACTAGGGATGCCTTGGGCATCCCCAAGCTTGAGATTTTATGTCTCCTTAATTCCTTTCATATCATGGTTTCCCTAAATCTCAAAAACTTCATCCACACAAAACTCAACAAGAACTCGTGAGATAAGTTAGTATAAATCCATGCATAAACCTTATCATTCTCTACTGTAGCAAATAACTAAAATTATTATTTTACATTGCATACTAAATTCCTCTGCATATTTAATAGTCCTATCCTCAAATAGAATCATTAAACAAGCAAACATATGCAAATAATGCAAACATAACAGCAATCTGTCTAAAAAGAATAGTCTGTAAAGAATGCCAGAGGAATCATACTTACCTAACTCCAAAAATTCTGAAAACTTACGACACTGTAGATAATTTGTTGTACTCATTGTGTAAAAATTTCAAGATTTTATCATGTTCTGACTATTCACAAATATTCAAAACATAACATCAAACTTTCTGTTTTCAAACAACAACATATGGACTTGCACAATAAGCATAGTAAAGGCTATACTTGACCTTTTTATTGAACTAAAAGATGCAAAACATTACTATAAATAATAGCAAGAAAATCCTAATAAAATAAAATGACGCTCCAAGCAAAACACATATCATGTGGTGAATAGAAATATTGCTCCAAGTAAAGTTATCGATGAACAAGGACGAAAGAGGGGATGCCATCCGGGGCATCCCCAAGCTTAGGCTCTTAGTTGTCCTTGAATATTACCTTGGGGTGCCTTGGGCATCCCCAAGCTTAGGCTCTTGCCACTCCTTATTCCGTAGTCCATCAAAACTTTACCCAAAACTTGAAAACTTCACAACACAAAACTCAACAGAAAACTCGTAAGCTCCGTAATAAAACAAATCATTCACTTTGGTACTGTCAAGATAAGATTGATAATTTTTCTCACATGATGCCTACTGTACCCTATCATTTCTACAATTTATATTAAGCAATATAAGCCATAGAAACTAGAAAACAAGCAAACTATGCATTGAAAACAGAAACTATCAAAAATAGAACAGTCTGTAAAGATCTGAATTGAAATCATACTTCTGTAACTCCAAAACTTTTGAAAAAATAGGAAAATCTAGAATTTTTTTAATATAAATCTTGTGTAAAAAATTCAGATCAAAAGCACGTTCCAGTGAATTTTCAAAATTCCTAAACTGGGAACAAAAGTTTCTGTTTTTGCACAAAATCAAGTTAACTATCATCCATACTATCCCAAAGGCTTTACTTGGCACTTTATTGAAACAAAAGCTATAAAACATGATTACTACAGTAGGTTAATCATGTGAACACACAAAAATAGTAGGGGTAAATGTTGGGTTGTCTCCCAACAAGCGCTTTTCTTTAATGCCTTTATAGCTAGGCATGATGATGTCAATGATGGTCACATAAAAGATAAGAATTGAAACGTAATGGGAGCACCCCGAAGCATATAACAAGCACATTTAAGCCTAACCCACTTCCTACGCATAGGGATTTTGTGAGAAAACAACTTATGGGAACAAGAATCAACTAGCATAGGAAGGCAAAACAAGCATGACATCAAGATTTGCAACACATAGAGAGGAAACTCGATATTATTGCAACTCCTGTAAGCATATATTCCCCCCTCATGATAATTTTCAGTAGCATCATGAATGATTTCAACAATATATCCATCACATAAATCATTCTTTTCATGATCTACAAGCATAGAAATTCTATTACTCTCCACCTAAGCAAATTTATTCTCATTCGGAATGGTGGGAGTATCATAAGAAACTCGAATACTATAAATTGTTTCCATATTAAAAGAATAATGTTCAAAAAAAGGGTAATCATAAATATGAAAAGCTTTATAAATATAACCATCACTACTTTTTATAACATAAGTGACATCACAATAATCATCATAAGTAGCAACTTTGTTCTCATCATAATCGATTGAAACCTCTTCCAAGATAGTGGAATCATTACTAAATAAAGTCATAACCTCTCCAAATCCACTTTTATCATTATAATAAGATTCAACACCCTCCAAAATATTGGGGTAGTTATTATCTAAAGTTGCCACTCTTACGAACCCACTTTCATAAATATTGCAATCATCATAAATAGGAGGCATGCTATCATCATAATAAATTTGCTCATGATAACTTGGAGGACTAAAAATATCATCTTCCTTAAACATAGCATCCCCAAGCTTGGGACAAACATTAATTGTAGCAAATAAATTCTCAAACATGTCATTCTCATCAAACATAGCATACCCAAGCTTGGGCCTTTGCATATCATAAGCATAATCACTCTCGACATTAATACTATGAATAGCACCAATAGTATAGCAATTATTATCATCACAACTTTCTAAGTTGGTGCCAAAAAGATTCTCAAGATTATAACAAGTATCATTACTTTCCCAATCATAATCATCACAATGAGTAATAGGCATAACAATAATAGAAGCAACATC
This sequence comes from Aegilops bicornis, assembly GCA_021605145.1. NCBI lineage: Eukaryota > Viridiplantae > Streptophyta > Magnoliopsida > Poales > Poaceae > Aegilops > Aegilops bicornis. The sequence goes on from CM038674.1 coordinate 278,174,933, forward strand.
ATTTGGGAGTGATACCTTTTTACCTTTGCTTCTCCGTCTTTTCTTTTTCTTCTTCTCATCATGTGAGGGTTTTATCACCCTTTTGGAGCTCCTTATTGATGAGATTGATTGAATAAAAAGCTCCTCCTAGTTACTTGATTCATCATATAAGAGAAAATAGGAGGATATTGGGAAAGCTCTTCCCCTTCATTAGTATTCTCTTCATCTACTATTTGTTTTCTTGTCTTTAAGTAATTGGCAATATAAGGATTATCAATGCAATTCACCGCACAATACATATAAATTCCCTCTAGATCAAAATCAAGAACTCTCTCAAAATAATATTCTGGAATACCCTTAGTTATACTTTTCATTTCTTCATATCTCAAAAGCAAACTAAGTTCATTATGATGCGCAAGTGAAATAAAGTCATCACAATTTTTGGACACAACGCGGTCATGAAACAATTTGCATTAGAGATTTAAATCACCATGTTCATTGCAAAGTTCACAAGGATGGCGAAAAATATTAAACTTTTCAGCACAAACATCTAGCCTCTCTTGCAACCATTTAGTTTCTAAGTACTTATGCCTCTTACAAGATCTATCTTCCCTATTTGGTATGTAACAGCAAACTCTATGCACTCCACAGAAATTGACATCCTTGTAAGAAACATTTTTATCATGACTAGTACAATCATCATTAGTACTATGGATATTCCAAGAATTCATGCTAACAACATTGCAATCATGCTCATCATTCAAAGATTGTATATCAAATATTTTATTACATTCTTCCTCTAGCAATTGAGCACAATTTCCCTTCCCATCATTTTCACGGAAGACATTAAAAAGATGAAGCATATGAGGCAACCGCAATTCCATTTTTTTGTAATTTTCTTTTATAAACTAGTGATAAAACAAGAAACTAAAAGATTCGATTGCAAGATCTAAAGATATACCTTCAAGCACTCACCTCCCCGGTAACGGCGCCACAAATCAGCTTGATGTCTACTATGCAACCTTCTTCTTGTAGACTCGTCTCGGGCCTCCAAGCGCAGAGTTTTGTAGGACAGTAGAAAATTTCCCTCAAGTGGATGAACTAAGATTTATCAATCCATGGGAGGCGTAGGATGAAGATGGTCTCCCTCAAACAACCCTGCAACCAAATAACAAAGAGTCTCTTGTGTCCCCAACACACCCAATACAATGGTAAATTGTATAGGTGCACTACTTCGGCGAAGAGATGGCGATACAAGTGCAATATGGATCGTAGATATAAGTTTTTGTAATCAGAAAATATAAAAACAGCAAGGTAACAAACGGTAAAAGTGAGCAAAAACGGTATTGCAATGCTAGGAAATAAGGCCCAGGGTTCATACTTTCACTAGTGCAAGTTCTCTCAACAATGATAACATAATTAGATCATATAACAATCCCTCAACGTGCAACAAAGAGTCACTCCAAAGTTACTAATAGCGGAGAACAAACAAAGAGATTATTGTAGGGTACGAAACCACCTCAAAGTTATTCTTTCTGATCGATCTATTGGGCTATTCCTATAAGTGTCACAAACATCCCTAGAGTTCGTACTAAAATAACACCTTAAGACACCCATAAACCAAAACCCTAATGTCACCTAGATACTCCAATGTCACCACAAGTATCCGCATGTTTGATTATACGATGTGCATCACACAATCTCAGATTCATCTATTCAAACCAACACAAAGAACTTCAAATAGTGCCCCAAAGTTTCTACCGGAGAGTCAAGACGAAAACGTGTGCCAACCCCTGTGCATATGTTCACAAGGTCACAAAACCCGCAAGTTGATCACCAAAACATACATCAGGTAGATCACGTGAATATCCCATTGTCACCACAGATAAGCACATGCAAAACATACATCAAGTGTTCTCAAATCATTAAAGACTCAATCCGATAAGATAACTTCAAAGGGTAAACTCAATCCATTACAAGAAGGTAGAGGGGGAGAAACATCATAAGGTCCAACAATAATAGCAAAGCTCGTGGTACATCAAGATCGTGCCAAATCAAGAATAAGAGAGAGAGAGAGAGAGAGAGAGAGAGAGCAAGAGAGAGAGAGAGAGATCAAACACATAGCTACTGGTACATACCCTCAGCCCCGAGGGTGAACTACACTCCCTCCTCATCATGGAGAGCGCCGGGATGATGAAAAGGCCACCGGTGATGATTTCCCCCTCCGGCAGGGTGCCGGAACAGGGTCCCGATTGGTTTTTGGTGGCTACAGAGGGTTGCGGCGGCGGAACTCCCGATCTTGGTTCTGTTCTGGAGGTTTGGGGATATATAAGAGGTGTTGGCATAGAGAACAAGTCAGGAGAGTCTACGAGGGGCCCACAAGGTCGGAGGGCGCGCCCTACGGGGGTGGGGGCACCCTCCACCCTTGTGGTGGCCTCGGGACTCTTCTGGTGCATCTCCGGTACTCCATGGGCTTCTTTTGGTCCAAAAACAATCATCGTAAAGTTTCAGGTGTAAGTGCATCTACTGCCACCCCTAGTTGGTTTTGGAGTATTGACGACAAACTTGGTTGAGGGACTAATGTGTTTGTGAGAATTGCAGGATAACACATGTACTAGTCCCATATTGATTCGGTTTACCTACCAGAGATGACCTCTAAAAATGTGTGAAGACATTGAAGACAATGGTGGTCAGTGAAGATACTCACACTAAAGATTATGACATGAGAAGACATCGCGTGAAGACTATGGAGTGTGACGACATAGTTGTTTCGTAGTTTCCTTTTCTACTTTGTTGATTCATAGGAACCACCGTACTGTTAAGTGGGGTCCAAGTGAACAAAGTCATAGTGAATGATGTGATGCTCAACTAAATCCTATGTCTTCGAGCGAAGACAATGAGAGCAAATCTTATCCAGAGCTGGATGAGTCAGCTTTACTTGTAGCCCAAGTCAAGCTGCCGTGTGTGTTTGAAATCTGACCGTTGGACACGTGTCAGTTCCTTAGTGACCCAGGGTCATTTTGGATGAATCAGGTCGAGTTGCCTCCTGGCTATAAATAGCCCACCCCCTACACCATAAATTGGTGGCTGCTCAGAGTTAGTGCATGGCTTTTGTCGTTTGAGAGCAACCCACCTCCGAAGCATTTGAGAGAGAGATCCTTCCGAGGTCAAAGCCCAAAACACCCAGAGCCAAAGAGTGTTAGGCATCACTGAAGTCTTTCTGTCCGCGTGATCTGAAGACTTGTTACACTTGAGGACTATGAATCCTCTAGACGGTTAGGCGTCGCGTTCTAAGCATCCAAGAGCCATTGTGGATTGCCGGTGAACGAAGTATGTGAAGGTTTGTAAGTCTACCTTGAAGACTTACCAGAGTGATTGGGCGAGGACTGTGTGTTGTTAGCTCAAGGGGAATAAGGTGAAGAAGCGGTCTTCTGAGTTGAATCTCAGCCTCCCTAACTAGACGTACAGTTGTCACAGCAACTGGAACTGGTCTACCAAATTTGTGTCCTCTCCAAGCAACTGGTTCTATCCTTCCCATCTCTCTACTTTACAGTTTGTCTTCGTGAAGTCATTGCCTGATTGCTTGAACTGATTGGCTTCACTGTGTAAAGACTGTTTGCTGTTTAGCTTCATACTATCTTCCATCCTAATCCATACTACCTAGCTGCTGATAGTCTTCGTGCTTTCACTTCATTGCTTACTTGACTATGGCTTGTCTAGTGTAGTCTACCTTTCGCTGCGTAACAATAGGTTCATTTCTACTATTTGTCTTCAAAGCCCCCGTGTTTTGAAGACTTCCATAAAAATCACCTATGCACCCCCCTCTAGTCGATAACTAGCACTTTCAATTGGTATCAGAGCAAGGTGCTCCCTTGTTCTGTGTGATTTGGTTTAACCACCTGGAGTTTTAGCTATGTCCACTGCAGGGATAATCAAAGTCTCTGCTGCGTGCCCTATTTTCGATGGCACTGATTACCCCTACTGGAAGAATAAGATGCGTATGCATCTTGAAGCCATTGACATTGACCTCTGGTATGTCGTCAAGAACGGCGTTCCCAAGGTCGGTGAAGGTGTCACTGTTGCTGATGTCAAGAGGTTCATTTAACTGGACTCAACTGCCAAGAACATCATCTGTGGTCATGTGACCAAAGGACAGTATGGTCGTGTAAGTGCTCTGGAAACTACGAAGCTAGTCTGGGACTGGCTCTCCAAGGTCAACGAAGGCGTCTCAACCCAGAGAGACTTAAGGATCAGTGTTCTTCGCAACCTCTTCAACCGCTTCAAGAGAAATGATAATGAGAATGTCTAGCTCACATTTGATCGCCTCATTGATATCACAAATGAGCTTCACGCACTCGGCGCCACTGAAATCACCAAGCACGAAATCGTTAAGACGCTTCTGAGATTGCTTGACAGCTCATTCGACACCCTGGCCCTGATGATTCAAGAATGCCCTGACTTCAAGACTCCCGATCCGTCTGACATACTTGAGAGGCTCAACACACATGAGTTCCAGCTATCTGAGAAAAGAGATATCTATGGTCCCAACTATGGCCGAACCCGCGCTTTGAAGGCAAAGGTTATTTCCTCATCTGAAGAAGAATTTGACCGCAGTTCTGAGGATCCTAAAGACATTGGAAAGGAGCTTGCTATGCTTGTGAAGGAGTTCCAGAAGTTCACTAAGAAGAATGACTTCAGAAAGTCTTCAAGATCCAGCTCTATAAACGATGAAGCTTCCACTCGTGATCACAAGAAGAAAACATGCCACAAGTGCAAGAAACCTGGTCACTACATCTCTAAGTGTCCACAGTGGGACAATGAGACCAAGAAGAAGAAGAAGAGCAAGGAATATGATTCTGATGACAAGAAGAAGAAGAAATCCTCAAAGTCTTCCTCCAAGTCTTCGTCAAAGTCTTCATCAGACCAGAAGAGCTCATCAAGCAAGGCTCGTGTGTTTGTTGGAAAGGAGATGGATTCAGAGGAGGAGTCTGCATCTGAGGAGGCAGAGGTGGAGTCTGAAGAGGAATCTGATTCAGGCGTGGCAAGCCTGACCCTAGCTTCAGCGTATGTCGCCAAGTCCATCTTCAACACTGAATACAATGGCCTTGTCACCAACACTGATGCTAATGATGAGGATGACTCTGCTCCCACCTACTGATTCATGGCACGTGGTGCCAAGGTAAACTCACGCGATGCTTACTTTCAAACATCAAGTGAAGATGACTCTAAATGTGAATCTAAACCTAGCTACAAAACACTTGCTAAAATTGCAACTGAACAACAGAGTGCTATGGAACATATTCAAAAATTGCTAGACAAAAGCGATGACCTGTTGGACGCGGAAATGACCCGAACTCAGTCCTTAATTGAAGACATTAAAAATCTTCATGTTAAGTATGAGGAACTTGAAAGTCATCATGAAACACTCTCAACTACTCATGAAAATCTCTCCTATGATTATCTTCAAAGGAAGCAAGAGCTTGAGAACTTGAGATCGGCTCATGAAGATCTTCAAAAGGAGAACGAGTCACTCCATGCTCAATAGATCAGTTCCGCTCAGGAAGGAATTGAACCACCATGTCTAAAATGCCTTGAGCGTGATAATGCTGTCTCTGTTACTAAATGTTCTACTGCTGCTATTGTTGCTATATCTTCAACTGCTGATGTGGTAACTAACCCCTCTGCTGAGGATACCACTACTATTGCTGATGAGAATGCTAGGTTGAAGACATTGCTTGAGACAGGAATGTACAAAAGTCTCAAAGGGAAACAAACACTATGTGATGTCCTCAAGAAACAGATTCTGAACTAAAACCCTAGGAAAGAGGGTGTTGGGTTCGAGAGGAAAATGAATGTTGATGGTTCTTACTCGAAGTCTGAGCAGTATCCCAAAGCAACATGGGTTGCTGCAAAGGGACCTTCAGTGGACCCATCTACCTTATCTAGCTTCACTTGTGCTAACCTGATTATCATTGATGAATCCTTTGATGCAAACCATAAACTGTTTAAGAATCAGAATGGTGAAGTGTTTGCTAGGTATATTGGTACTAACTGCAGGAATGGACCTCCTTTGAAGAAGATCTGGGTTCCCAAATGTTGTCTTGAGAATCAACAGGTGAATGTCATCATGACACCATCTGGGAAGAAGACAAACGCCAGACCAAAGGCTTCATATGGTTCAAGGGCTTCATACAGACAGAGGACTCACCAGAGTCACCCTAACGCTAGTGTTTTGCAGGGAAACCATACTCAGACTTATGAATATGAGCGTGTTTCGTCAAACTGCTATGTTCATAAGACCAAGAACTTTTCTGCTTATTCTTATGAGTATTATTCACCTCCTGCAAGGCTATTTGCTAGGGTTCCAAAGCCGAAGTTCTCATATGCTGCACTTAGACTCATTGCTTCGAAGCCACCCCTGAAAATCTGGGTGGTTAAGAAAACTTAACTCGCTTTTGCAGGGAAAGGTCTCCAGCCGGAAATCAAAGGCGTCTGATGCTTATGCTGGGGACCTAAAACATCTTGTGGGACGCAAGATAAAATGTCCAAATGGTATTACTATGTATTTTGTCCCAGGATTTCTTAACAAACATCCTATTTACCCTAACCAGGATCTGAACTTTGATAATATGCTTGTTCGTCAAATGTTTATGCTTCACATTTCCCTTGGTGAAGCCTATCCCCCTAACTGCACTGTAGGGCACGACACCAAAGGCTTCTGAGTGGATTATGGACAGTGGATGCACTAACCACATGACTGGTGATCGAAGTCTTCTCATGGACTCAACCTTACGTCTATCTGACAAGATTCACATCACATTTGCTGATACTGGTAAAAGCAAGGTATTGGGTCTAGGTAGAGTTGCAATCTCAAAGGATCAGCACATGGATAAACTAATGCTTGTTGAATCCCTTGGTTTCAACTTAATGTCTGTCTCAATGCTTTGTGATCTGAACATGATCGTGATATTTGGAAAATATCGTTGCCTTGTGCGTATGGAATCTGACAAATCTCTAGTCTTTGAAGGATATCAAAAAGACGATTTGTACATGGTAGATTTCTCAGCAGGACCACAGTTGGCAGTATGTCTTCTAGCAAAAGCTTCAGAGTGCTGGCTCTGGCATCGGAGGCTAGGGCATGCTGGCATGAGGAACTTGTACACTCTCGCGAAGAAGAAGCATGTCGTAGGCATTGAGGGCGTCAATTTCAAGAAGGACCATCTATGTGGTGCTTGCGAAGCTGGAAAGATGACAAGGGCCAAGCATCCCTTGAATACAATTATGACGACATCACGTCCCTTCGAGCTGCTTCACATGGACTTATTCGGCCCTACTCACTACTCTACACTTACTACCATGGCTTGCCTCTATGGCTTCGTCATTGTTGATGATTACTCAAGATACACATGGGTACACATAATTCTCTATAAAAATGAAGTGCAGGATGTCTTTAGAAGATTCGCCAATCGTGCCATGACGAACTATGGCATCAAGATCAAGCACATCAGAAGTGACAATGGCATGGAATTCAAGATCACCGGCCTCGACACTTATCTTGATACATTGGGCATCACTCATGAGTTCTTAGCTCCATACACACCTCAGCAGAATGGTATCATGGAGCGCAAGAACAGAACCTCATTGAGATGGCACAGACGATGCTCGATGAGTACAAGACTCCAAGGAAATTCTGGCCTGAAGCTATTGACCCTTCATGTCACGTCATCAACCGTGTTTATCTTCACAAGCTTCTTAAGAAAACATCACATGAGCTACTAACTGGTAAGAAGCCAAACGTCAGTTACTTCAGAGTATTTGGTGCTAGGTGCTGGATCAAGGATCCACATCACACTTCAAAATTTGCACCGAAAGCACATGCAGGTTTTATGCTTGGCTACGGAAAGGATTCACACTCCTACATAGTCTTCAACCTATTTCACTATAAAGTGGTTGAAACTATGGATGTGCGGTTCGATGAGACTAACGACTCGCAAAGAGAGCACCTGTGAAATGTGCTAGATGAAGCCTCACCAAGTGAATCTATCAAGCTTATGGGTACTGGAGAAATCATACCTTCAGAGGCTCAAAGCTAAAGAAGAAATCATCATTTACGCACCTAATGAACCCAAGACAATGCTCAGCTGAAGTCAATCTTTGAATTTGAAGACAATGATCTGCAAGGGCAAAATCTTCGTCCAGTTCATCCTCGTGTTGCAATGAAGTACAAATTGAGAAGATAATCGATAGCATCAATGCACCTGGTCCGCTCAGTCGTTCAAGAGCAACACAACTAGCAAATTTCTGTGGGCACTTTGCATTTGTCTCTATATCTGAACCCAAGAAAGTTGCTGAAGCCTTCATGGAACCTGAATGGATTCAAGCGATGCAAGAAGAGCTTCAACGATTCGAAAGTGAACAATGTGTGGGAATTGGTTAAGCGTCCTGATCCTTGGAAGCATAACATCATTGGCACCAAATGGATCTATCGCAACAAACAAGATGAGCATGGTCAAGTGGTCAGAAACAAGGCTCGTCTCGTTGCTCAAGGATACACTCAAGTAGAAGGGATTGACTTTAATGAAACTTTTTCTCCTGTGGCTAGGTTTGAAGCTATTCGCATCCTGCTAGCTTATGCCAACCATCACAACATTCTTCTGTACCAAATGGATGTGAAGAATGCCTTTCTCAATGGCAAGATTGAAGAAGAAGTGTATGTTGCACAACCACCTGGCTTTGAAGATCCAAAACATCCTGATATGGTATACAATCTCAACAAGGCACTGTATGGCCTCAAACAAGCTCCTCGCGCTTGGTATGACACACTCAAAGACTTCTTGAAGAGCAAAGGCTTCAGACCTGGTTCTCTAGATCCTACACTCTTCACGAAGACATATGATGGAGAACTTTTTGTGTGCCAAATCTATGTGGATGACATTATCTTCGGCTGCACTGACAAGAGATAAAGTGATGAATTTGGACATATGATGCAAGAGCAATATCAGATGTCCATGATGGGTGCGCTGAAGTTCTTCCTCGGTCTTCAAATTTGTCATAGAGCAACGGCATCTTCATATCACAAGAGAAATACCACAAAGATTGCCTGAAGAAGTTCAGAATGCAAGACTGCAAAGGATACACGATGCCAATGCCAACCAAAGGTCAATTGGGTCCCGACGACAATGGTTAAGAGTTCGATCAAAAGGTATACCGCTACATGATTGGTTCTTTACTCTATTTATGTGCATCTAGGCCAGATATAATGCTTAGCGTTTGCATGTGTGCCCGATCCCAAGCGGCACCAAAGGAGTCGCATCACTTAGCTGTGAAGCGAATTCTTTGATATTTGGCTTACACCCCAACGCTAGGATTATGGTATCCAAAGGGCTCAGAGTTTGATCTAGTTGGATTCTCAGATGCTGATTATGCTGGTGACAAGGTTGATCACAAGTGCACATCATACACATGTCACTTTCTTGGATGATCTCTTGTCTGTTGGTCTTCAAAGAAGCAAAACTGTGTATCCCTCTCCACTGCTGAATCTGAATACATTCTTCTTTGGATCTTCTGCGCTCGACTTCTATGGATGAAGCAAACTCTCAAGGACTATGGCATCCACTGAAGCATGTGCCACTCTCTGCGACAATGAAAGCGCCATCAAGATTGCCAACAACCCGATTCGGCACTTTCGAAGACAAAGCACATTCAGATCCGTCATCACTTTCTTAGAGATCATGTCATGAAGGAAGATATTGATATCATTCATGTCAACACTGAAGAGCAATTGGCAGATATCTTCACAAAGCCCTTGGATGGGAAAAGGTTTTGCAAGTTGCAGTGTGAGCTAAATATCTTAGAATCCTAAAATGTCCTGTAATTGGACACACATCCTAACGCTTATGCATGTTGATGACTTAGATGTGCAACACACAAACTAACGTATGTCTTCAATCAATGAAGACATACACTCTAAGTGTGAATACATTAACGTGGAATTTGACTTCGGAGCGCCACGATAATTGTGCATCGTGTCTGGGTCTAATACTTCCTATACGACGGGTAACACCACCACCAAATTCTTATTGGAGTGTTTCTTTTGGCATCATGGTTGCATAGTATTCGCATTTGGTTTGTCTTCAACATCGATTTGATTTCGAGGTTTATCTTCGCAATGTTGAGTTGGTATGATATATATATATATATATATATATATATATATATATATATATATATATATATATACACTAGCACATATGCCCGCGTTGTAACGAGAGTGAATATTAGCGTGTTCACGGTGTGGCATGATAGCATCCGAAGGTATCACACAACAGGAGACACACATCAAGCTCTAAAAAGTGCATATCGATCGAGACATTAATCACGCAACAACCCTTAACACATGTGCTAAGGATCAATTAGTTCTCCTTATAATCCTAACATCTACACTTAGTTAGCTTTACACCTTTGCATATCCAATTTGTAGCACCTTGATTGACCTCGCTTCTGACGCGGGTCCGACTTGTAGCAATGGCGGTCATCCTTGTTGTGTCCATATGGCCGGCTTTGCTACGTTGTCCATATGACTTGTTGTCTTGGCATCGCTTATGTAATTGGTTTTACAGCACGGCGGTCCAACTTCCCAATAGAAAACTAATAGCGGCGTCTGGTGTTACATTGGCGTGCTTCCGGATGTAGCCAACAATTGGCCTTCCAACATTGTGTTCTGCTTGGAGCAACAGGGCCTAAAACTGTTGTCTGTGCCGTTTGAAGTAACAATGCTCGATTGAAAGTTGCATGTAGATTAACCAGGTATTTTTTCCAAGAAAGTAAAACTTGATAGCGGCAAAAACACCGAGAAATAAAATCATTTCCTTGCACATTGAAAAGGTTAACATTCCGCCCCAAAATCAAAGCTGCCGGCAGGTCGTTTGCTTCTTTTTTCATTTTTGAGTAGTTTGCGAGCGAGACCTGATTGATCCCATGGAAAGAAGGCAGCAACATCTCTCGTGTTGCACACATGTCGGGGGTTGTTTTGTTAGTGCGCATTAAGATTCAGCCATCACTCACCAGCTATATATACCACTCCAACCAGGTATCTTATGTCTTTTGTTAGTTAGATTCAGCCATGCCATACACTCCATCGAACATGCAAGCACATCCTGAGCCTACAATCCAGCCATACTTCTCACATTTCCGTTTAGAGCCAACATTTAATTCTTCCGTCAGGCTCTATTCCAACAATTTCATTTAATTAGAGACAACCTTAATTCCTTCACTCCCGCACCATATCCTTCGTTTGGGCTTGATGATCTCGACAACTATCCGGCGTATACAAACTGATGGATTTTTGTGGATTAAAGTGAGTTGGGATAAATATTCAAGCGAGCCCTCTCTATCTAAAAAAATGTTCACACTTTTAAAAATTTCAAAAAATGGTCGTGTTTTCGTATTTGTAAATAAATAAAAAATTGGATTTTCAAAAAATGTTGGTGTTTTGAAAGTTTGTTCGGAATGGTTTTGTTCTATTTTTTCACAACTTTTAACAAATGTTCAGAATTTCAGAAAAGGTTCCCGTTTTCAGAGATTGTTGACAAACCTAAATTTTTTCATGTTTTCATTTTCAGGAGTTTCAAATAATGTTTCCATTTACAAAATTGTTTGAAAAAGTGTTAAAATACGTGTTTTGAAATTTTGTTTGGGTTTTTCAAAAATTGTTTGGAATGTTTTTGTTCAAAATTTTCACAACTTTTCAGAATTTCTATTGGAATTTCAAAAAAATGTCCGCGTATCCACAAATTGTTCATTTTTTTAAAAAATATGTTCATCTTTCAATTTCTTTTTCGGAATTTTTTTATGTGTTCCCAATTTTGTTCCGAGTTTCAAAAAATGTTTGTGTTTCCACATTTTGTTTTGGAATTTAAAAAATGTTCCTGTTTGAAAAAATTGTTCATGATTTTCAGAAAATATTCGTGTTTTTAAAAAATATTTCATTTTATTAAAATATGTTTACAAATTTGTAAAGTTTTTGCGCTTCACAAAACATTCTGGTATTTTTTTCGACAACAGTTGCGATAAAAAATTTAAAAATATTCGTATCTGCGTTGGAAATTGGTTCTTAAGATTCTGCACTGTTTTATAACCAGCAAAGTTCGGCTGGTCAACTGGTTGGTGTGTGATGTTTCTAATATGACATCCTGTGTTTGATCCCCACACAGGCATCATTTTTGGAGACTACAGTATGTCATCGCAGCCTCTTACTATTTTCATGGGCCGGCCGAGATGTTTTGGGAAAACAACATACGATCGTAACAATTAACCCCAGTGCCTCATGACGGACGAAAATTAGGTGGTCCAAAAAATACCATAGGACAAGAAATATTATGACCAAACCAAGAATACCTATTCCCTTTAATAATAGGTATATATTTGTGTTCTGTCCTCTACATCATAATTGAATCTTTATTGATCTAAGTGGATGTGATCGGACCCTAACCTCTTCTTTGCTTCTTCCTCAAACTCAATCTGTCCAAATCATATGCATTCTATTGAAACCTGTCGATTGTCTTCTCTGAGTCCTTGTCAACAGAAGACAAAGAGACAAACATTTAAATCTGTTTTTAATGCCATATCCTTTTTGCCTGAATACCGAAGAAGCCGGAACGACCACCCGACAATCCAGGAGTGCGTGGGAACATTGAACAACTTCCAATAAGTTGCATGCAAGCCACGTGTCATTCAGATGTGAACCACCAGGGGCACCTGCGTAATTGCGTTGTGCTACCCCTCTCCTTATAAATACACACTCATCACGGTCAAATCTTTTCTTCCACCTCGCCACCTCGCACAAACCCTAGCGCCTCCGCTAGCTCGAGTCGACGCCGGAGATGAAGCGCTTAGTTGCCGCGACTTCTTCGACGCCATCCTCACGCCGTCCGCGGACCTCATCCTCTCCGCCGCCGCCGTAGGTGTCTTCCGCCGCCAAGTTAGGGCGCAGAAGATTGAACTGCTCGGCCTCTAACTCCGTCTCGTCTAGCAGTTCATCAGCGGTAATTAAATCTCACTTTTTACTGCCTTTTTGATCCGTCAAATCAGTCCACTTCAATCAAAAGTGGTTTCTACACTTCCAAGTATGGATCTGTCCCTATCTGCATCTCATATCTTGCTAAGAATATTCACTTATGCTTGATAACTAGTTAGATTCCTCACTTCTACTTATTCTTGGATTCGTACAAATCTGGAACCAACTCTCTCCAAATAAGTGAATGTCTGCTCTATGAGGTCAATGTCTTCAAACTGATTTATCTTCAAAATCTTCTGAGAATGCATATGACCTCTTCCCCTTCCCTCGCATCTCTAATGCTATCACATGTACATGTCCGTGGGAGAATCCCTTGGTTCTCATAGTCTGCATTCATTTGCAGAGTTCTTACAGCGTCATATACACTCTCCTGAAGCCAGCTCCTGTCTGACCAGTAGAAGGAAGCCATTCACTGTTCTGAAGCCATTCAGTATGAATATAATGGCAACTGAGAAATCAGCTAGAAAAGGTGGCAGGCAGCGCCGTGGAGATACAGCGAAGGATTTACCTCCAGATCTGTTTGAGCTGTACAAGTCGGATCCTGAGGAAAGCTACAACCAGCGCAAGACCCGAATCCAATGGATTCGAAGATATTGGGCAAAGCAATGGTTCAAGTACAACTTCGTCACTGCCAAATATGCAGAGAAGAATGCTGTCAAGCGCCCATGGGGAGATATTCTGTACCAAAATCTTCAGCCCAAGTCCAAGCCTGAAGCCATTGCCCAAGGCTTCTACCCATGCATGGTCCGTGGATCGAAGCCAGAAAATGCCGACCCATCATCTATGCTATGGTGTCGTGAAGACAATTTATTCAAGCGCAACTATCAATTTGCCAAGGAGTTAGCTGTCAAGAACAAGAAGGAGTTTGGCCTGAACTTCGACCCTGGCCCATCTATTCCACGGGCTGATGGCACACGCAATGCCAATCCAAATGTCATCGGCCCCTTCAAAAACTTTGATGGGCTCCTCTCCCACATTGCTGCATAGCGGGCCACTGTGGATCAATCCGCAAATGACGCTGACTCTGAAGAAGCGCCAACTCCACCAAAGCCATAGAAGAAGAAGAAGACCAAAGCTTCGAAGCCCTCTGCCTCACCAAAAGCTTCGCATGTGAAGCCATTGGCCACTGCACCTCCTGAACCCAGTGTGCAGTCTGAAGATTTATCTTGTGTCTCCAAGAAGACCGAGAAGACAAAGAAAACCAAGAAGCCCAAGAAGATTTCTGGGCATGAACTGACTCCTGCTACCGTTCTGCGCAATGAGGATGAAACCATTGATCTGTCCAGCGATGAAGATCTTGGTGATGATGCCCTTGAGCTGATGGTCAAGAGCAAGCAAGAGGCGGAGATCTTCAATGGTCTGCCCCTCTTTGATGTTGATATCCTGAACAACTTCATTGGAGTGGTTCAACGACCCGAGCATCAGCATTGATGATCTTCAGCTTCCTGTGGACATCAGCGTCACCTTCCATGGAGCCATCGCCAATGAAGTGGCTCTGGCTCAGAAAATTGTTGAAATCAAGAACAAAATTGATTATGAGAAGTCTCACTTCAAGAAGAACATGGCCAAGCACAGCGTGGCAGATGTTCAGACCTTCAAGAAGATGTTGCATGATCTCAAGGAACAGATTCACAAGAAGCGTGAAGAAGCCAAAGGTTCAAGATAGTGCATGAAGTACTTCACGCAGAAATGTGTTCAAGCACATAATGAAGCTGAAAAGTGAAAGGCTCTTGGGCGTCTTGGCATCGACACCAAGATGGCTGCCAAGCAAAAGAAGTCTGCTGTGGCCCAAACTGAAGCACCAAGGTAGGAAGCACCTCGCATTATCTTCCCTGCCAGCATGACAGGCTCGAAGCCCAAGGTCCCCTTAGCAGCTTCAGAACTGAAAAACACAAGGGTAGCTGAAGCCGAATCCAAGAAACGCAAGCACATGAATGCTTCTGATGATGCACCATCGAAGAAGAAATTAAAGACAAAGTCTTCAAAGAAAGAGCGTGCTATGGCCTCTGAGCCCCTTGTTGTTGATCCCATTTCTGTTGCCCGTCCAGCCTCCACCAACCAAGAGCGTCGCCTTATAATCCATGAGCCTGCTTCCACAGAGGCTCCTGAAGATGAAGAAGTTCCAGCTGTTGACCCCATCACAGCTGAAGACATTGGTCGTGAAGACAATGTTGAAGATGATGAAGTCCTTCCTGAACTTGAGCACCAGTCGGTATCATCGCCTATTCTTACGAACAGTGAACTCATCAGCATTGGTCGTCTATTGACGCCAATTGCTCAGGATGAATCATGGGCCGATCGCCCTCAACAAGACACCCCCATTCATGATGAGACACCCAGAACTCCACCACCTCAAGTCACCACTCCGGTGCTTGACGATGATAACTACATGGTACAGACCACTCCATCACCATAGGCGTCGCCCTCTTTCCGCAGGCTTCGCAAAGGCCCCAGGCCATAGGTCACCTTGTCGAGCATTCCAGAAGGGGAAGTGCAATAAAGCTCAGTAGCACGTCAAGTGTTTCCTGAAGCCAGCCCAACTGCGAATGTATCTAAGTCTGAAGCCAAAGCTGCTGAAGACATTCCGGCTGCATCAGCCGATCAAAATCTAGGAGAAAGAGAAGAAGAAAGAGTTGCCACACCCCCAGCAACAGATGAAGTCATTCTCGAGGAGAATGTAACTGTGCCCGACCCTCCTATTATTGAACAAACGGAGGTTGAAACCATTGAGGATGCCACAATCACTGCTACTGCAGTCAATGACATTGTCATGGCCGAAGACAATGTGGAGCCTGAAGCAAATGTAGTGCCTGAAGCTCATGTGCAGCCTGAAGCCAATATAAATGCTGAAGCCACTGTTCCACCTCCTAGGCCTCACACCATTGAACATGCCTTTGATCGTGGGCAGCTGGTCACTGTGAAATGACCTATCTTGGTTCCTCCCACTGCTCCAGGACCATAGTATGACTACCATGTGGAGCAGAGGCCTTAGGTTCAGAAGCCCAAGCCAAGGCTGCCAAGGCTGCCAAGGCTTCGAGGTGCTACAACATCACCAGGATCTTTCAGCGTAAACAGCTTCAGGGCACACAACACCTTCTTCGACAGCGCCAAGAATCCTTACTCGAAGCCAAAGATCTCTTCTAATTGATTCTGGAGCTATCAGCATCGCAACTACTACTCCTGCATCCTATACAATCAAGAGTGAATCTTTCCACACATCCGTCTTGATTGTGAAGCTATTGCTGGGCGGCCTTGTCTGGAAGAAGCTCTTGATTGCTTCAGGGAGGCTGGCTTCTCCAATTTGTTACTGACAAGGAGCATTGGAATGAAGAGCTTCTACTGCAGTTCTATGCCACTCTTCACATTCGTGGCTACAATAGGGATCCTAAGACATGGATCCTTGAGTGGATGTCAGGAGATGTACATCATGAAGCCAGAGCTCAAGACATCATCGAGCTTACTTCCCTGCCCACTCCAGGTGAGCTGTATGAACCTGGTTGTCAGCTTCACAGGAATGAACTGCAGAGTATTTTTTAGAGGCCTGAACCCAATATGAGCGAGATGCTCAGCATGGTGAAGCCACTGCCCCAAGATGCTGAATACCCCAAAGAATTCTTTGTTAAAGACCTCGAGTACTTGCCCCGCACAGTTTACCATATTCCAAGGCATACTCTATGGCCCATCAAGGGACACTGAGCTGAAGCCAAACTTGAAGGAGCCATGAAGACTTTGGTATTCTATATCGTCAATGGCATCAGATTCAACACCCAGGATTTCTTCATCAGACAACTTGCTGCATCTGGGATTGATCTGTTTGGCCTGAAGTTCTATGCTCCATGGGTGATGCGCCTGATCAAGCTCCATTCTTCTGTTGACTATCAGCCCTCAGCGCGCAACCATCTTGTCTTTCTGCCTGAGGTTGATCTGTCCGTTGAAGCCATCTACCCCGAGCCCGCCAAGGAGCCGCTATATCTTCATAATGCTGATCATCAAAGCTTCACACAACCAATGGAGGGAATTCTTGTTCCTAATGCTGCAACTCCTGCTTATCCTTTGGCTGGCAACATGCGTGTGCCCCATCGTGCAAACACCAAAGCCAGTGACAGTACAATTGCTCAAAGACCTCGGAAGCGTTCTCGTGTACTCAATGACCGAGAGCTTCTTGTGGCCTTACATCAGAAGCAGGATAAGCATCATGATTGGCTCAAGCGTCAGATGCAGAGTATCTTGGTGGATGTCAATCGCATTCGGAACTTGGCCACCAAGAACTCGCACTACAAAAAAAAAGACACATCCGTGACATTTTGGGCCGAAAGAAATTTTTTCTGTCATACATATGACACTTCTATGACGATAATTGTGAGAAAACCCGGTATCATCATAGATGTGGTGGGCTCCTACTTCTATGACAAAAATCATGATGAAAATGGGCTTTTCGTCTGGCGGGCGGAGACGCAACTGCATGACATTCTTTGGGCCGTCCATGATGGAAAAAACCGTGGTAGAAGCGAGGGCGAGGAAAATTCTGGCGAGTTCCCGGTTACGGTGGGAGGTCGGGGGCCGAGCGATGCGCGTTTCTCTCATACACGACGCTGCGTGTGCGGCGTTGGCCGTGAATCGAACCCGGCGAGGCGTTGGGCTCTAATCGAACCCGGCGATTGCACTACAAAGGCTACGTGTTACTGAACTCGAGCGATCGATCGATGGCTGTTAACTGAACCCGATCGAGCGATTCCTTTGCTACTGCTGCTAACTGAAGCCGATCGATGCTGCCTCTGGATGAACAGTGAGCATTGCTGGGGGGTTTGGATGAACAGTTCCCGGTGGGGGTGGATGAACAGGACCCCGTGGTGTTGCCTCTGGATGAACAAGACCCCAATCAATCGAGCTGGTTGGGGCTGGATGAACAGGACCCCGTGCAAGGCTGTATGAACAGGACCACCCCGTGGAGGGCAGGATGAACAGTAGATGGTGGAGGGTTGGATGAACAGTAGCCCATGGAGGGGTGGTTGAACAGGAGCCCGTGGAGAGGCCTGGTTGAACAGTAGCCGGTGGAGTAGCGCGCGGTGGAGGCTGGATGAACAGGAGCCCATGGATGAACAATCGCGGTGGAGGCCGGAGGAGGTCGACGGTGGATGAGCAAGAGCTCGTGGAGGCTGGAGGGGTCGACGGTAGAGATGAACAGTATCCCGTGGAGTCCGTTTTGCGACGCCACACCCTCCCCGATGAACAGGACCCCGTTTGGACCATAGGAGGTCCGTTTCGTCCGTTTTGCGCACGCCACACCTCCCCATCAACAGGACCCGCTTTTCGACCGTAGGAGGTATGTTTCGTCCGTTTTGCGGTACGCCACACCCCTCCCGATCAATAGGACCCCCGTTTCGACCGTAGGAGGTATGTTTCGTCCGTTTTGCGGTACGCCACACCCCTCCCGATCAACATGACCCCCGTTTTGGACCGTAGGAGGTCCGTTTCCTCCGTTCTGTGGTACGCCAGGCCTCGTTTCCATCGCCTGTTCCATCCAAGCCCTCCCGATGAACACGACCACACATTCTGTTCCGACCCAGCTGGTTTGCTCCCACGCGTTCTGTTGCCTCCCGATGAACACGACGCATTCCGTTGCCTCCCCATGAACATGACGCATTCCATTGCCTCCCCATGAGCACGACACATTTCGTTGCCCCCCCATGAACACGACGACGACACTGTTTCTCCCTTTCGACCCAGCCATGTCAAAGAGCCCTCGCTGTACGTATGCGCGAGTAGGCGTTCGAGACCCCGCCCGTATGTACACATACGTGGCCGTATTTTCTTTCTTGCACACTGGCCGCCTCTACTACGACACGTGCGCGCCTCTACATCCACCAGTATATATGTACGCATATCGCCATACCAGAATGACAACGCTACGTACGCTTCGACCAGGTGGGTCCCGACTGTCAGGCACTTCCTTGCGTGCGAAGATGTAGCTGGTGGGTCCCAGCAGTCAAGGGGGGCGAATCATTTTGTTTTTTTTTGCCCGGACGCACTTCCTTGCATGCGAAGGTGTAGCTGGTGGGTCCCAGTAGTCAGGGGGAAATGTTTTTTTCGTGAAATACGGTGGCCCGTCCGGTGGGTCCCCGCTGTTAGGTGGAGAAATAATTATTTTGCACGCAATAAGGAGACACTTCCTTGCTGCGGCCGTGGACCAAGCTGTCAGCCTCTCCACGTACAGTCCACGTCCGATGGAAGTCGTTCCTTGACCACGTTGACCACGCCGCGCCGAGAGCACCAGGGCGGTGGACGACGGCGAGGCCTAGGAAGGGGACGACGGGAGCCGGGGAAGACGTGGCAGTGGAAGCCCGCGGAGGAGAGGAGTACGAGGGTTCACCGGTTCGGCTGCGGTGTGAGGCTGCCGTTCTTGGGAGGGCCTGGCGGCGGTGGGAATAGTAGGGCGGTGAGGCCTCCATGGCAGCAGCCCGCCACGGGAGGCAGGAGCATGTGGCACGACCGGTGCTGCTTTGGGCGGCCGGGAGCAAGAAGACCAGAGGTTGAAGAAGCACTACGGCCGTTGGATGGACATCGCACGATCACATGGAGCTAGAATCGTTCATATTGACTAAAGTTGACAAAGGCCCCGTCCCGATCAACTTAGTAGGCCCATTAAGTCAGCCTCCCACCATGGTGGGTCCCAGCTAGCAGGGGAGTATTCATTTTTTGTGCGTAATAAGGAGGCACTTCCGGTGGGTCCGAAATGACAGCTGGGGAACGTTTTTTCGTGAAATACACTGGCCCGTCCGATGGGTCCCAGCAGTCAGGGGGGAAACGTTTTTTTCACGAAATAAGGTGGCCCGTCTGGTGGGTCCCTGCTGTCAAGTGGAGGAATAATTATTTTGCGCGTAATAAGGAGGCACTTCCTTGCGGCCACCTGGACCCGGTATCGGCCTCTCCACGTACAGTACTCTTCCGATGGAAGTCGGTCGTTGACCACGTTGACCACGCCGCGCCGAGAGCACCAGGGCGGTGGTCTGGACGACGACGAGGCCTAGGAAGGGGACGACGCGGAGCCGGGGAAGACGCAGCAGTGGAAGCCCGTGCGGAGAGGAGTACGAGGGTTCACTGGTTCGGCTGCGGTGTGAGGCTGCCGTCGCCGCAGAATAGCAAGGGGTGTGGGTGAGTGGAGGGATGGCCTGGCCAGCGATGGGAGTAGTATGGGGGTGGTGAGGCCTCCGCGGCAAAGACCTGACCGACCACGGGAGGCGGGGAAGCGGTGGCACGACCGGCGCTGCTTTGGGCGGCTGGACCAAGAAGACCAGAGGTTGAAGAAGCACTCTGACCGTTGGATGGACATCGACGGTCCTTGAAGCTAGAATCGATTATATTGACTAAGTTGACAAAGCCCTTGGTACGCTCCAACTTAGTAGGCCTGAGTTAGCCTCCGAAGCGGTGCGCCCGGATGTCGTGGGAGGAATCATTTTTGGGCGTGAAGCTAAGATTGTCCGAGATTGAAGAAGAAGCACGACATCCGTTGGATAGACATCCAACGGCCACTGCTGCTAGAACCGTGTGTTGACTATAATAAGTTGGCAAAGCCTTGCATACGCGTCAACTTATTTTTTTAGGGGACGCGTCACTTAGTAGGCCCACAAGTGTGTGGCAGAGAACTTATAGCCCATTTGCGTTTTGTAAGAATGTACAACCCATTTTTGAATTCTAATGGAATTTACAACAACCCATTTACAGTTTATTAAAAGTACAACCCATTTTCTAGCTAGGACAATGATTAATAATTTCAACCAACCGTTGAAGACAGAATTCAATAAAATTTCCCACATTTTGATGGGCTCCGAAATATTTTTATCCCAAAATTTCTAGTCAGATTAAATATAAATTTGTATTACGTAAAAATCCAACGAAACATTACTTGTGGCCAACAATGAAAATTTAAGATTTTCAAAATCCATAAATAATATTTTATAAACTAATTTACGTGTTTGGTGCATTTTTTTATAGTTCTTGCCCAGTTTTTATAATTACATCCCATTTATTATTTTTTAAAGCCCATTTTCCTGTTAAGCCTAATGCATCCCTCCTAGGAAAGATTTGTAGCCCAGCGGGGCGGAGAATAACAAGTTAACCTTGCCTGGGTATACCTCAAAAAGACGTATAGCTAGGCTAGCCATTTTCATCTTGAAAAAATTAGTATCTAGGCTGGATATCTGGCTTGCTAGACGGGCCACAGCCCGCCCAGTTAATACCCTGCTCTCCTCTGAACAACAACGAAATCATCGCCAAGAAAAACTCTGCAGTGCTCACGCCTCAAAAACACAAAAACTGCTCGAGCTGCTTGGTCCCAGCTGTCGGCCGCAACTTGTGCAATTCTCTCGTTTATATTGACTAAATAGGTTGACAATGGTGTGGGACCGTGATGTCAGGAAACCAGGAGAAAGCAAAAAAAAAATAGTTGTACATAATAAGGAGGAACTTGCGACGTGCGGCTATGGCCCTAGTGGGTCCCTAGTGTCATCCAACAAAATAAAGTCATCTCCGAATCCTCATGTTCGTTGGCGATTTTAACAATGCTCAGCGCCACGGCGGCGCGCAACAACTCGAAGGACAACGGAGAGGGCCTCGCGGGCCCCTACGGATGGTCTGATACAGCGCCCGCTGCTCATTCAGGAAGCCAGGATCATTGGACACCTATGAGCACCTTCGAGAAACTAAGACGACATGAAACGGTAAGGCCGCGCTTGGGAGCTCTGGTTTATTTCAAACCTGTATTAACATACAAGTGTAATTTACTCATCATCGGAAACAACGCGTAAAATACAGGCGTAATGAAACCGATGGCCCGAGGTCTGTAAGTAAAACTGGCGGGTTACGCGTGTAATTTGAGAGACCAGTGTATATTTTATGAGCATTGCTATATGGACGACATTACCAGACGATGCATGCACGATGTGCGTATCATGCCATCCATGGGCAAGGCTGAAACAATAACTAACGGCTGGATTAGCAATCGTCCGAGTGTCGTTCAACGTTTTTATCGTGTGTCAAGTACTTCCGATATTTTACTAGTCGAAATCGACCAACCAAGCGCCTTCGCCCGAGACCATCTGCTTTAATTTACAAGTGTTAGTTTTACAAGCGGTTTTGGTTGGAAAACGACGATCCAATCACGGCCTAATATCATGAGTTGGTCAGAAGATCATATGGTTTCACGTCTAACCTACCCGACTTGTCGTATAGGCTATGAATGAAACATCAGACGATGAACTTCTTAAGCACGGAAACAACAGAAGAGGATGATCTTCTTAACAAGCAAATCACTAGCATTAGATCGGCATGCAAAACAATACGAAGCATTATTCTCAGGAGGCACGGTGAACAACACGTGATGCCGCATGCCACAACATTCCAAGCTCAACTTTGCAATCAAACACAAGGCCTGGCATTACATAGACAATATTCAGAACAAACTCTTAACACAGGAATATCTCAGCAGAGTAACTATTTACATCTAAATTGAACACAGGAATAGGAAAAAACACTCGACGCTGCTCACAGTAAGGGCGTCTGAGGGAGTCCTGGATTAGGGGGTGTCCGGATAGCCGGACTATAACCTTTGGCCGGACTCCTGGACTATGAAGATACAGATTGAAGACTTTGTCCCGTGTCCGGATGGGACTTTCCTTGGCGTGGAAGGCAAGCTTGGCGTCTGGATATGTAGATCTCCTCCCATTGTAACCGACTACGTGTAACCCTAGCCCTCTCCGGTGTCTATATAAACCGGAGAGTTTTAGTCCGTGGGGACGAACAACAATCATACCATAGGCTAGCTTTTAGGGTTTAGCCTCTACGATCTCGTGGTAGATCTACTCTTGTACTACCCATATCATCAATATTAATCAAGCGGAGTAGGGTTTTACCTCCATCGAGAGGGCTGAACTCGGGTAAAAACATCATGTCCCTTGTCTCATGTTACCATCCGCCTAGACGCACAATTCGGGACCCCCTACCCGAGATCCGCCGGTTTTGACACCGACATTGGTGCTTTCATTGAGAGTTCCTTTGTGTCGTCATCTTTAGGCCCGATGGCTCCCCCGATCATCAACAACGATGCGGTCCAGGGTGAGACTTTTCTCCCCGGACAGATCTTCGTATTCGGTGGCTTTGCACTGCGGGCCAATTCGCTTGGCCATCTGGAGCAGATCGAAAGCTATGCCCCTGGCCGTCAGGTCAGATTTGGAAGTTTGAACTACACGGCTGACGTTCACGGAGACTTGATCTTCGACGGGTTCGAGCCATACCGAAAGCGCCGCAAGATTACGATGGGCATGATCTAGCTCTGCCGCCGAATAGTGCCCCAGAGGCCGCACCCGTGTCCGCTCCGACCCTTAGCTCGGAGCTGACTGCGCCAATCGAGGATGGGTGGCTGGACACCGCCTCGGGGGCTGCAATCTCTACGGCGATCGAGCGGAACACCAGCCTTGTCCTTTGCGGCTTCGTGACTCAAGGTGCCGGACTCCTCTCCGGACTCAACCTTCCGCCCGCCGATCGAATCTGATTGGGCGCCGATCATGGAGTTCGCCACGCGGACATCTTTCAAAGACTCGCCCTTGGCGACATTCTGAATTCACTAAAGTCTCTCTCTTTATCAGGAGAGCCCTGGCCGGACTATGGTCAGCAAGGTTGGGATGCGGATGACAAAGAAATTCAAAGCCCGCCCACCACCAACTTCGTAGCCACTGTGGATAATTTAACCGACATACTCGACTTCGACTCCAAAGACATCGACGGTATGGACGTCGACGCAGGAGACGACCAAGAACCAGCGCCTATAGGGCACTGGAAGGCCACCTTGTCGTATGACATATACATGGTGGACACCCCAAAAGAAGGGAACGACGATGGAACAACGGAGGATGACCCCTCCAAGAAGCAGCCTAAGCGCCGGCGTCAGCGGCGCCACTCTAAATCACTCCAAAGAAAAGCGGAGATTCCGGCACGGGAGATAATAACACCTGGGCGGTGTCAAAGACAACCCCTCGGCAGGATTCAAAGACAGGGAGGATGGAGAAGTCAGCCCTCATGAGAGAGCGACAGACAGAGAGGTAGAGGACGATAATTACATGCCTCCCTCTGAAGACGAGGCAAGCCTCGACGACGACGAATTTGTCATGCCTGAGGATCCCGTCGAACAAGAGAGTTTCAAACGCAGGCTTATGGCCGCGGCGAGCAGCCTCAAGAAAAAACAGCAACAGCTTAGAGCTGACCAAGACTTGCTAGCCAACAGATGGACTGAAGTCCTTGCGTCAAGAGTACGAACTCAACGCCCCTCCAAGAGCTACTCAAAGCGCAGGCTGCTACCCGATTAGAGGAGGAAGCACCTAAACCTACATCACCAACAAGACGACGCGGCCGACCGGCCACCTCGTGGCAAGCGAAGAGAGGCCTCTCGGCCCTCCACTCAAGCCGCACCCAGCGTCGCTCAAAAATAACAAGGCACGGGAAATGCGCGGACCTGCGAAATATATTGGAGGACAAGGCAAAGCAAACAAGATCGATCTACGGATCGCATGGGCGCCTACGACACGCGTGATAACCGTCATGCGGATATGGAAATTCGCCGGGCCGAACACTGATGAGACAAAGCTCATTTGAGCTACGTCGTGATATAGCCCAAAGATGAGGTGCCGCCACCAACTATGCTTCATGATGAAGTAATGGATCATCAAATCCCGAGGGTTTCAAACCCGTAAACATCGAATCATACGATGGCACAACAGATCCTGCGGTATGGATCGAGGATTATCTCCTTCATATCCACATGGCCCGCGGTGATGATCTACACGCCATCAAATACCTCCCACTCAAGCTTAAAGGACCAGCTCGACATTGGCTTAACAGCTTGCCGGTGAGTCAATTGGTTGTTGGGAGGACACGGAAGCCGCATTCCTCGACAATTTCTGTGGCACCTATGTGCGACCACCGACGCCGATGACCTAAGCCACATAATTCAGCAGCCGGAGGAATCGGCGGAACAATTACGGACACGGTTCCTAACCAAGAAAAATCAAATAGACGATCGTCCGGACGCAGAGGCCCTCGCAGCCTTCAAGCATAACATCCGTGACGAGTGGCTTGCCCGGCACCTAGGACAGGAAAAGCCGAAATCCATGGCAGCCCTCACAACACTCATGACCCGCTTTTGCGCGGGAGAAGACAGCTGGCTAGCTCGTAGTAATAACATGACCAAGAGCCTTGGTAATTCGGATACCAAGGACATCAATGGCAGGTCGCGTCACAACAAGCACAAGCGCCGCATTAACGGCGACAATGCTAAGGATATGGTAGTTAATGCCGGATTTAGAGGCTCTAAACGCGGTCAGCGGAAAAAGCCATTTAAAAGAAATACTCCGGGCCCATCCAGTTTGGACCGAATACTCGATCACTCGTGCCAGATACACGGCACCCCCAAAAACCAGCCAATAACACCAACAGGGATTGTTGGGTGTTCAAGAAGGCAGGCAAGTTAAATGCCGAAAACAGAGACAAGGGGCTGCATAGCGATGACGAGGAGGATCCCCGGCCGCCGAACAATAGGGGACAGAAGGGCTCCCCCCCACAAGTGCGGACGGTGAACATGATATATGCAACCCACATACCCAAAAGGGAGCGGAAGCGTGCACTCAGGGACGTATATGCGTTGGATCCAGTCGCCCCAAAGTTCAACCCGTGGTCCTCCTGCCCGATCACTTTTGATCGAAGGGACCACCCCACTAGCATCCGCCATGGCGGATTTGCCGCATGGTTCTAGACCCAATCATTGACGGATTTCACCTCACTAGAGTCCTTATGGACGGCGGCAACAACTGAACCTGCTTTATCGAGGATACAAAGGCAAAAAATGGGCATAGATCCTCAAGGATTAAACCCACAAAGACGACCTTTAAAGGCGTCATACCAGGTGTAGAGGCCAACTATACAGTGCTCCGATTACACTTGAGGTGGTCTTCGGATCCCCGGATAATTTCGAAGTGAGGAGTTAATCTTCGACATAGTCCCGCTTCTGCGGTGGCTATCACGCCTTGCCGGACGAACCGCATTTGCAAAGTTCAATGCGGTGCCGCACTATGCATACCTCAAGCTCAAGATGCCAGGCCCTCAAGGAGTCATTACGGTCAATGGAAACACCGAACGCTCTCTCCGCACGAAGGAGCATACGACGGCCCTCGCGGTGGAAGTACAAAGTAGCCTCTCAAGGCAATTCTCCAGTCCGGCTATTAAACGTCCGGACACCGTCAAGCACGCCCGGAGTAACCTACAACAAGACCGCCTGGCACGTTCCGAGAAAGCGTAGCAATGCGGCCCCAACCCCAGCCCTCGCAAAATCGCGGAAACCAGATTACGCTGCATATAATTATGCTCTGGAAATACCATGGGCATAAGGGGAGGGGCACAACCACGGCACGCCCAAAATGCGGCTCAACCGCACTAGGGGCTCCCGATTTTGTCATTCCTTTTTTTTACTTTCAGGACTCCACTCTCCGGAAGGCCTGTCCAGCAGTACAATTGCCGAACGCACGATGCAACAGGGAGGCGTAAAGCTTCTGACGAATGTCCAGTGGTCTCTATAACAAGCAGTATACTTGTTTCACATATCATCCCACAGCTCGCCCCTAGAGGGGGACATGTCAAATAGTCCCATCTCTTGCTTATCGCACTATTTGTATCGTTCTGCTTTTACCGCAGCTTTTCCGAATAAACAATACATAGCTTTTGTCTATTATTGCATTCCTTTTTGTGTAAATATGTTCAGTTATGACATTATGCAACCATACACTTTGGTACGGCCAATACACCAGGGGCTTAAGTACCCCAGAATATGGTGTGAGAAGTCCGATCACTCTCACGAGTGCGGCACCCCGAACTTATAGCATTATATGCATCGGCTCCGAATCATGTCTTGGGTCAATAGTTGGGTTTGCCCGGCTCCCATGTTTTGGTACCTTACGTTCCGTTATATCGGCTAAGGTAGCGCTGGGAGAACTACTATGATTGTGCCCCGGTTGAGCTGGGTTAAGCACCTCAGTAGAGAAAGCTAAAACTGACCGTCATGATAGGGCGAGAGCTGGTCGCTGTTCGAGAGGTTTCGAGTCCCTAAAGACTTATGCCGCTTAGAGCGAGGAGTCGGCTTTGTCCGGCCTAGGCGTGGATAGCGCCCCGAACTCGGTCTTCCGAATACTAGGGGCTACGCCGAAATTTAAAATTATACAATTCTATGGCTAAGTGAGAGTGATAAAGCATTATAGTCCAATTGCCTTGTTCATTGTGCTGAGCGCCTCCCTCGAAGGACCCAAGAATGGGAACAAGAGCGCTGTGTTTATCCCGAACACCCCAAAGCACTCGTGGCATGGGGGCGAAGCCGACGACTCGCCATCTCTCGATTTCATAAACGGCCGCATGAAGGTAATATTTTAAATTCAAAAGTGTTGCTTAGCGCATATGAACAAGTTTTCAGCACATGATAACACGAGCGAGTTTACTCAAAAATTACATCCTTGGAACATTCATCCGCCACAAGGCGGGCACCCTTCAGGACGCCCTCATAATACATCTCGGGCTTGCGATGCTCCTTGCCCTGCGGTGGTCCATCTGTCACCAGCTTCTCAGCATCCATCTTGCCCGAGTGCACTTTAACACGGGCAAGGGCCCTACAGGCACCTTCGATGCATACAGAGCGCTTGATGACTTCAAGGCGTGGACAGGCATCCGCCAGCTGCCTCACTAGCCCAAAGTAGCTCCCAGACATGACCTCCCCAGGCCATAGCCGGACTATAAGGCCCTTCATGGCCTGTTCGGCCACCTTATGGAGCTCGACCAGCTTTCATTGGTCGCTCAAAAGCACCGGGTGTCCGGCCTCGATATCTTGAGACAAGAACACCTTCTCTGTCGAGCTCCCCTCCTCGGCCCAAGAGTATGCGGCGTCCGGACACATCAGGGCAGATCTGCGAATGCTCTGGAGAGCTCGGACTCGGGTAAGTAACAAATAATTCACTTTCACGTGCTTGCTTTGCATAAAGAATGCCTTACCGGCCGCTATCTTCTTCATCGCCTCAATTTCCTGGAGGGCTTTTTGGGCTTCGGCCTTGGCAGATTTGGCGCTCTCAAGGGCCGAGGCAAGCTCGGACTCTCGAGTCTTTGAGTCAAGCTCCAAACTCTCATGTTTTTTCACGAGAGCCTGGAGCTCTTGCTGCACCTCCGCCACCCGCGCCTCCTGCTTTTCTCGCTCGATGCGCTCCACGGCCGCATTGTCTTCGGCCTTGGACAACGCTTTCTTCAGGGTTGCCACCTGGGTTGTGGCCCCTGTAATACTCACGTTGGTCCTGTCATTTTTTGCAACCACATCCTTTTTATATACTTACATAAGGTATTACTTACCTTCCTTGTCCTCGAGCTGCTTCTTGGCAAGGCCGAGCTCATTCTCGGACCGCCGAGGCTCGCTTCAATGCATCGACCTCCGATCGGTCGGCAGAGGTCGGCAGTCAAGCAACCTGCATTCCCATATTGACATACTTATGTTAGACTCCTGCGTATATCTTTTAGATCCTCGGTTCGGCTTTTCTTTCCGAACACCAAAGCTGAGCATCAAGGGCTCTTGTCTATGCGGTAATATTTTTACATATCTTAAATACATACCTCAAAGCTCGTTAGAAGGCTGGCACGAGCTCGATCAGCCCGCTCTTGGCGGACTGAACCTTCTGGATCACCGCACTCATAATAGTGCGGTGCTCCTCGTCGATGAGGCGCCGTTAAGCACCTCCAGCAAATTATCCGGTGCCTCCGGTTGGACGGAGGTCACCGGCGTCGTAGGCTTGCCCTTCTTACTAGGGGGCCGCCTGCCGGACTCCGGAACCATTAAAGGTTCTGGTGCGGGGTCCGTCCCAGGGCTGGACTTGGATCCCTTGGGGGTTTTGTCCCCTTTGCGCCTGGAGTCCGGGAGGTCGCCTTGCGGCGCCTCCAGGACCACCTCCTCCTGGCTTGGACCCTTTTGGGACTCCACCTCGGCATCGTCTGTAGGGCGAGGGGAGGTAGCGGTCGGAAGCGAATTCACATCCGACGAATCCAGGAGCCGCTCGGCAAGCGTCGAGCAGACCTTGGGCGGACTGCATGATTATATTCGGCGTCAGAAGATACTCTGCAATAAAGGAACGACATGAGTCATTCTGGTATCCAAACACTTACGATTTCGCCAAGGGCTTGGCCCTATGCGGCCACTCCTCTTCGTCGTCGTCGGCGTTGGTGGAGTAGTCCGGAAGGAGGGTCCTTCCTTTCTTGGACCCTCCGGCCTCCCCCGTTGGGGCGACCTTCCTTTTCTTCTCTCCCCCCGCTGGGGGAGAGACGTCTCTTTCCTTCTCCTCGTTTTCGTGGGAGGAGTCCGCCTCGGAGTCATTGGACGATGAGTCCGACACCACCAGGCGCCGGGAACTCTTTCGAGTTCCCGTGGCTTTCTTCTTGGCCTTCTTTTTCGGCACCACACAGGGGTCCGGAACCAGCAGCCCCGTCAAGTGGGCGTCCGCTGGGTCTTCGGGCAAGGGAGCCGGACAGCTGATCTGCCCGGACTTCTCCTGCCAATCCTGACAAAGGTAAGGGAGTTTAGAGCCCGCATGGAGTCAAAGTATGAAAGACAAATATCCTGTAAGAGGTAAAAACAGCTTACCGCGTTGGCTTGACGCTGCGCGCTAAATCCGCGATCCTCGGTAGCGGATGCGGAAGCCTCGACGCCCTTGAACAACACCTTCTAGGCATCTTCGTACGTGGTGTCGAAGAGCCTGTTCAGGGTTCGGTGCTGTGCCGGATTAAACTCCCACAAGCTGAAAGCCTGTTGTTGGCACGGGAGGATCCGACGGATGAGCATGACCTGGACTACGTTGACGAGTTTGAGCTTCTTGCTCACCAGGCTTTGGATGCATGTTTGGAATCCGGTCAGCTCTCCTTTTTTGCCCCACGGCAGGCCCTTCTCTTTCCAGGAGGTGAGCCGTGTGGGGATGCCAGATCGGAATTCGGGGCCCGCTGCCCATTCAGGGTCACGCGGCTCGGTGATGTAGAACCACCCCGATTGCCACCCCTTTATGGTCTCTACGAAGGAGCCTTCAAGCCATAGGACATTGGGCATCTTGCCCACCATGGCACCTCCGCACTCCGTTTGC
The DNA here is from genome assembly GCA_021605145.1 of Aegilops bicornis. NCBI lineage: Eukaryota > Viridiplantae > Streptophyta > Magnoliopsida > Poales > Poaceae > Aegilops > Aegilops bicornis. Next base: position 278,205,179 of record CM038674.1, read on the forward strand.
CGGCCACCCACTACCTTCGGCTTGACATTGAAAGTCTTCAGCCATAAGCCGAAGTGGGGCTGGATGCAGAGGAAGGCCTCGCACACGACGATGAACGCCGAGATGTTGTGGATGAAGTTCGGGGCCAGATCGTGGAAACCCAGGCCATAGTAGAACATGAGCCCCCGGACAAATGGATGAAGTGGGAAACCTAGTCCGCGGAGGAAATGGGTGAGGAACACCACCCTCTCATGGGCCCGGGGGTGGGGATGAGCTGCCCCTCTTCTGGGAGCCGGTGCGCGATGTTGTTAGACAAGTATCCGGCCTCCCTCAGCTTTTTGATGTGTCCCTCCGTGACGGAGGAGACCATCCACTTGCCTCCCGCTCCGGACATGGCTGGAGAAGGTCGAGGTGGGGTGTGCGGACTTGGGCATTGGAGCTCGAATGCACGAAAATGGATAAGCAAAGGAGGAAGAAGGCGTGGATGAAAGAGGTGGATCCTTATCCCCTTATATGGGCGGACGAAACTATGTGCCCCCACCAGCCTGGTAAAACTTGCTTATCTTCCAAGCACCGTAACTAATGGCACGGTTGGGTTACCCACGCCCGTATTGATGAGAATCCCGGAATAAGGGGACACGATCTACCGACAAGGCGTGCCAAGGAAACCGCCTCGCTAAGTCTTATTTGAGGTGGGACAATAAAACGATTTGAATAAAGGCTTGGCCGTGGTGTGATGTCACGCTGCGGAATACGTCGCCAGGTTGGCTTTGTGTAAATATTATTCTCTCTACGGTGGTATGTGGAACTTATTTTGCGAGCGGACACTATCCTTGTGTTCAAAATCTTCTATGAAGTATTCAGAGGAGGAACCCGCCTTGCAATGCCGAAGACAATCTGCGACCGGACTCGTCGTCATTGAAGCCTGGTTCAGAGACTCTTGAGGGAGTCTGGATTAGGGGTGTCCGGATAGCCGGACTATAACATTTGGCGGACTCTGGACTATGAAGATACAAGATTGAAGACTTCGTCCCGTGTCCGGATGGGACTTTCCTTGGCGTGGAAGGCAAGCTTGGCGTCTGAATATGTAGATCTCCTCCCATTGTAACCGACTACTGTAACCCTAGCCCTCTCCGGCGTCTATATAAACCGGAGAGTTTTAGTCCGTGGGGACGAACAACAATCATACCATAGGCTAGCTTTTAGGGTTTAGCCTCTACGATCTCGTGGTAGATCTACTCTTGTACTACCCATATCATCAATATTAATCAAGCAGAGTAGGGTTTTACCTCCATCTAGAGGGCCCGAACCTGGGTAAAAACATCGTGTCCCTTGTCTCCTGTTACCATCCGCCTAGACGCACAGATCGGGACCCCCTACCCGAGATCCGCCGGTTTTGACACCGACAGCGTCCCATTGAAAAATATCAAATGCATCTCTTCTGGCTAACATCAATGAGCAAATTTTGACAAGGTTTTCCAATTCCAATATATTAAACTAACGTCTTCTTGCTAACATCAATGATTGAACTTTGACAAGCTTTTCCCATTCAAAATATGTAATGCCTATGATCATGGAGTCCTGTCGCTTCTTGCTAACATCAATGATTAAAATTTGACAAGCTTTTCCCATTCAAAATATGTAATGCCTATGATCGTGGAGTCCTGTCGCTTCTTGTACTTGTTTGGGCACTTTTGCCCAGGGGCACTCCACGTGTTGTTAAATTGCCAATGGTCTCTGCAGACTAGTCATGTCACCGGCGTCTAGTATTTATGGCACAACAGAAGCAATGGAGGGATTCGGTGCCAAACTAAGAAAAGGTGAAATTGGCACCTCTTTTGGCCTCCATAGTGGAAGGCCTAATACTCTGTAAAGCTTCTCGGTCATTCCTTCTGTAATGTAGCGCATAAGGATCGCCTTCTTTACGCAAAGTGGAGCGACCAAGCTGGACCCGATAATGCAGCAGTTTGCCTTGGACACATTGGCTCCTTTTGTGCAGTTGAACTAAAATCGAAGTCAGAATAAAACCGAGCTATAATTTTGATATCCCTCTAAGCAACAAAAGGTATAAGGGAAACACTTACTGAGAAATAAAGGTTGATGACTTGTACTCCCAGAAGAAAAACATCTACTGATCTACCTTATCTTAATGGGAAACAAAGTAGGAGAGTAGCAATTCTCAATCAGTGTGATTCATTCATATTAACTGAGACATTATCTTAACAATGCCTTGTTTCAACATGTATAAAGAACGAAAAAGCAGAAAAGTATCATTCCTAAAACAATGCGACTGATAAATTTTAACAGAGATATTATCTTAACAATACCTTGGTTAAACATGTAGAAAGAACTACAAAGATGGATAGTACCATTTGTAAAACTCTGTAAGTCTGTAACTGATATATAATAACAGAGACATTATCTGAACAATACATTTCTTAAACATGTACTCCGGCCGATCCCTAACAGAAATGGTACTCCTGCCGATCCCTAACAAGTGTTTGCAGTTTTGAACGAAGATTCAGTAGATATCCCTGTTTTAACAGAGGCAAAAAAGGAATCAATTACTGGCCAATAAAGGAGGATGAAACATGCAGCCACAAAAATGGTATCCCACCAATCCCTAACAAGTGCTGCAGTTTTGAACTAAGATTCAGTAGTTAATTAATTCTGAGAGTGGCATTGCTTAATTTTACCAGCGGCATTAGATTAACGAAAAGCATAAACAGTTCCAGGGGAGAGTGCGCGCGACAACAGTATGTGCTTCCATCTACTTATAAAGGGGAGATGCAGAGTTTGTTGTAACAAAGCAACAAGCATCATGTCTGGGTTGGTCCCATTTTTGTTCACTACTTAATGGGAAAATACAACAATACAATAGCTTCAATTCAACATTTATTTAAAACAGTACCAATACAAGTAGCACAACATCTCAAAGCACACTGCACAATCATGTGGATGAAGGCCTGTACTGACCTTTCATGAGACAGACAAGATAAAATACGAATCTGCAATCACGAATAGGAAATCCAATCTCGTTTTGTGCAGTTGCACTGAAATCAAGCAAAGTGTTTCATGGCGAAAGCAAAATGTCATAATAGCAACAAGTTGAATAGATATCACTGTTTAAACAGAGGCAAAAAAGGAATCAATTCTTGGCTAATAAAGGAGGATGAAACATGCGGCCACAAAATGGTAATCCCGCCAATCCCTAACAAGTGTTGCAGTTTTGAAATAAGATTCAATAGTTAATTACGAGAGTGGCATCGATTCTTGACTTATAAAGGGGTGATGCTGAATTTGTTGTAACAAAGCAACAAGCATCATGTCCGGTTGGTCCCATTTTTGTTCACTACTTAATGGGAAAAGACAACAATACAATAGCTTCAATTCATCATTTATTTAAAAGCAGTACCAATACAAGTAGCACAACATCTCAAAGCACACTCGCACAATCATGTGGATGAAGGCCTCAGATCGACCTTTGATGAGACGACCAACATAAAATACGAATCTACCAACACGAATAGGAAATCCAATCAAGTTTTGTGTAGTTGCACTTTGAAATCAAGCAAAGTTGTTTGTGACATTTAAGTTTTCTATAGCAACAAGTTGAATAGATATCCCTGTTTAAGAGGCAAAAAAGAAAACAATTACTGGCCAATAAAGGAGGATGAAACATGCGGCCACAAAAAGAAGCATCTACCTTATCTTGATGGAAAATAAAGTATAGGACAATAGCATTTCTAAAACGGTTGCATTGATTCATATTAACAGAGAAATTCTCTTAAAACAAATCAGTAGTTAATTCTGAGAGTGGCATCAATTACTGGCTTATAAAGGGGGTGATGCTGAATTTTTTGTAACAAAGCAACAAGCATCATGTCTGGGTTGGTCCCATTTTTGTTCACTACTTAATGGGAAAAGACAGCAGTACAATAGCTTCAATTCATCATTTATTTAAAACAGTACCAATACAAGTAGCACAGGATCTCAAAGCACACTGCACAATCATGTGGATGAAGGCTTGTACTGACCTTTCAAGAGACGACCAACATAAAATACGAATCTACCAACACGAATAGGAAATCCAATCAAGTTTTGTGCGATTTACCTTTGAAATCAAGCAAAGTTGTCGGTATGACATTTAAGTTTTCTATAGCAACAAGTTGAATAGATATCCCTGTTTAAGAGGCAAAAAAGAAAACAATTACTGGCCAATAAAGGAGGATGAAACATGCGGCCACAAAAAGAAGCATCTACCTTATCTTGATGGAAAACAAAGTATAGGACAGTAGCATTTCTAAAACGGTTGCATTGATTCATATTAACAGAGAAATTCTCTTAAAACAGATCAGTAGTTTCTGAGAGTGGCATCAATTACTGGCTTATAAAGGGGGTGATGCTGAATTTGTTGTAACAAAGCAACAAGCATCATGTCTGGGTTGGTCCCATTTTTGTTCACTACTTAATGCGAAAAGACAGCAATACAATAGCTTCAATTCAACATTTATTTAAAACGGTACCAAAACAAGTAGCACAACATATCAAAGCACACTGCACATCATGTGGTTGAGACCAAGATTTGAAACAACTCGCCACGAAGACTTGAAACAAATCTCGATCTCCTTTTGTGCAGTTCCACAAAAATTAAGCAAAGTCACCGGTGTGACATTCAAGTTGAACTGCACAAAACACTCTTAAAACATAAATGTTTCGAGTAGCAAAGCAAAATGTCGCAATAGCAACAAGTTGAATCGATACCCTTGTTTTAATAGAGGCAAAAAGGGAACAATTACTTGCCGATAAAGGAGGATGAAACAAACGGTGACAGAAAGAAGCATCTAACTTATCTTGGATGAAAAAAAAGTAGGACAAAGAGCATTTCTAAACGGTTGCATTGATTCATATTAATGAGACATTCTCTTGAAACAACATTCGTTAAAAATGTAATTTACTTTTAACAAAGTGGCATTGCTTCATTTTTCCGGCGGCATTCTTAGATTAACAACATCAAAATAGCTGTATGGGACATGCCGGCACCATAAAAGGCCCACACGTATAAATGGGTGATGCAGAGTATGTAGCCAAGCAGCATATATGTGCTGGTCCCATATATGTTCTCTTTGAACCTTCTTCCTATGTGAGGGCAGAAAATCTAGTCATGCACAAACTACCCGACCCCCCAGTTTCTTCCCCTTTTCAACAATAGATCGGTTCCTTACAGATGTGTGTACTGGGTTACCCCCTTTTTCCCTTTTCGACCTACAAAGCGGCTGGATAGCCAGTCTATACTACTTTCTGCCCCTCCCTTCCTCATTGAACCACGTCCTAGATTCTTGCTCCAGCCCACCGCACCCTTTTTCCTCTTTGAACCAAGACCTAGATTCGACTACAGATCGAAAAAGATCCACATGCACCTAGAGCAACAACGGTTTCAAAGAAACTTATACCTTAGGGTCGCCGGGATGTGGCAAGGCGTGCGGCGGGAGGCCGGATCTGCCCACACTACGTACGGCAGCGAGGAAGAAGGGGTCGGTGGCCCTCCCGCACAGGCGCTGGGTGAAAGAGAACAGCGCAGCCGGTAGTGGATTGCCTCCCTCGCCGAAGGCGATAGAGTGAACGCTACACCTCCTCCCCTTCCCGGTGCGACGGGATACGGATGCCTCCTTCACCAGCTGTGAGGGAGGAGAGAGAGACAAGAGGCCAATGCAGTCTTGTTTAGATCTGGTGAAGAGAGGGTGAGAGACTGTGAATATAGCAAACCCTAGCAAATGAACGCTGAGCCTCCAGCGTGTAACATATATGTAGTGCGGCGAGCGTGTGGAGAGTGCAAACTCTAGCGAACAAGCATTGAGGCTCCCGCTTATATATATACTACTGTAGTACGGACTAAGCTCCGGTGCCTTCACTTCACCGGATTTTGGCTATATGACAGGTGAGCCAGCCACATTTTGGGCCCACCTGTCATAAATCCAAAGGCAGGTGCACTAAGTCAATGAAGCTGCATCCATATAGTACTCTCGTGTACACGACTAATATATAGTGGAGTGGTTTTCTTATTCTCTCCATAACAATCATTTTAAATTGTGTAAGTACGAAACGAAACTCTTTATTTAATGTACAGTGAAAAAAACTCGTACTACTTCCGATGAACTAACGATCCACGCCCACGTCTGGTCGCACTTCCTGTCCTTCACGTGTGGTACACTACCCTCCCTTAAGTGAACAACCACACATGCGCCAAATTATCGGAAACATGTGAGAGTGTGTACAAATAAAGAAATTTAATTTCAATTATCGGAAAGGTTTGAGAGTATTCAAAGTTTGACTTCAGTCAGATCTAATATGCGGAGTAAATAAAAATGGAGGGCTACTACGTCCATCCGGGTTTTTAGTCCACACCATTTTTAAATCAAAGTTAATAGCTGGACAAATAAAATTACAGGGGAGCTGGAGACAAAGTTGTGAGAAGGCTTAGAAATCAATACAAAACTTATGCTCTTAGTACCAACGTCGATCCTTCTTCGAGGAAACATTTGGTTCATAGCCAATTGTGTTTTAAAATTGCACCAACCTGAAAGACGACTGCGTCTCCAACGCAACCAAGGTGAACTGACGAAGGATATCATCTTTGTGCGTAACAAGCAAAGAGCACTGATGGAAGACAACTTGTTTTTCGTCAAAAATCGATCAGCTTCACCAGCCGACGCAACCATGAGGCGCAACCATGAGCATTGATAGGTCATCGTGGTGATGCATCATCCATTTGGCATCAAGTTTTGGTGAGGCACCTATGAAGTTCGACAAATCCTCACTGTGGTATGTTTCTTCTCAGTAATCAAGCTCGAGGAAGGAAGAACCACATGGCGAGGAAGACGAGGCGGAACAACAATGGCCATCCAATTTTGTGCAGTTCCACTAAAATTGAGGAAGGCATGCCCGGGTATGGAGACACGCATCGCTGTTTCCAAAAATATAAAAAAGGTTAGCAACGACATCTCAATTGTCAATAATAATTAATGAAAAGTACACCAACAAACAAAAGCATCATAATTATCTTGATGGGAACTAAACCAGGATACCCAAGAAAAAAAGCATTTCTTCATTTAACCAGTGATACTACTACCACCATAGGGATAATGACCGCACAACCACCATTTACTTTTTGTCGAAACAACATGTATTCCTCCACCGAGGCATAAATCAGGACAACTTTTTGAGTGGCATTTCCTCTAGAATAGTAGTACTAGTAGGTGATGTTGGACCAGCCGACGAACCCTGCTACTATGCATGGGGAGCTGGGGAGTAGTCGCATAGAAGAAAATCCGCACGCAACGACCTGGGGAGCTGGACCAGAACAAGAAGTTATACCTCAGGTGGGCGAGATGTCGTTTAGGCGGGCAGACGGGATCTGCCCACACGACGGCAGCGAACAAGGGCGCGTAGGATCTTCGTCTGCGCCAGCGCCAGCTCCGAGAGGACGGTGCGCATCGGCTTCCTCCGTCGCCGACAGCGACAACATCAACACTGCACCTCCTCACCTCCCGCAGCGGACGGGATTCAGCCGGATCTGTTACCACCGGTGAGGAGAGAGATAGAGTGGACACTGTCATCTTGTTTTGATATGGAGAGGGTGAGAGAGTGAGACGCGAGAAACTCTATCAAACAAGAGGCTATAATGGAATAAAAAATCTCTCCATAGCAGCGGTTTTAAATAGAATACTGGCGTTCGGAAAAAAGGAACGAAAACTGGCGGACAATTTTTTAAGGGTGCATCTAGGACACATCTAGGCGTGACATAGTTATGTCACATCTAAGTTGATGTCCACTCTGTTTGTGGTCTATTTTTTCCTAGTTTTTCTGTTTCTTGTTGCTACATTATATACTTGTGGGAGCTTAGATGTGATATCCTTAAATAACATCTAGATGTGAATTAGAAAAACTGATTTTCTAACGTACCAAGAAAGAAAACTTCGATCAAAAACACGCCCGCCTGTGTCGCGAGAGTCGTCGCGCACACACACATGACATAGACATGCATATCCGTGTTTACGTAAAATTCCATTTCCATCTCCATCTCCAATCATATTTGTCCAACTGGAACATTATTTACGTTGTTAATTATATATGCAGCAATATTAACGTACACCATCTCTTGTTTGCGCACGTTCGGACCGCTGCCACGGCGGTCTGACCAACCCGAACCCTCTTCATCACCAGCGTGCTTCCCGCCTCAAAGCAGTCGATTACGCATTCATGCCCGGCCAGAGCGGACACAACCTCTCACTAGCGCCGGCATTGAAGCGGCGCGCCGGCCGAGAGAGCGTCGCCCGCGCCGCTTCCGGGTGCACGCGGCTGCTCCGCGTTCAAAGGTCGCAATAGCCGGCTACAACATGCATGTAAAAAGTTCTTGGGAGTCCATGCTACAGCTAGCTGTCCTCCCCAACTCGTCAATCTCTTCCAAAGAGTGCTAGTACTCCATGGTGCGATCCATCGACAAGCGGTAGGGAAAGTTGTCGTATACCGGTTTGCGGTGAGTGGCACGCCGAAGCGACCGTGTGGGGTCGAGCCGTGGAGGAGGGTGAGACACGAACACGACAGACGTGATTTAAACGTTGGTTTTGCTCGATGGCGCGATCCAACGAAACGAAACGTTGGTTTCTCTCCGTTTCCATTTTTTCTCCGGAAAAACGGAAACTTTTCCACTCCATTTTCATTCCTATTCCAAGGTTGCCCCGTTACAACATTCCATCAAATACAAAGGAAAACTAACACGCATGCTGATGCATCTCAATGATTCATGATCATAGCCAATATTTACTTCACAACTAAAGAAAAAAGTTGTGAGAGCGTGTACGAAAGAAAAACTACTGATGGGGTCACTACGACTTAAACCCTAAACCCTAAACATGATTTAATTTCCTGGCCAGGTAGTACCTGTCGAAGGAAAGACGACTAGCACCCTCGGATCATACGATGCTTTTGTGCAGTTCCACTAAAATCGACCTGAGCATCCCTGATGGAAAAGATATTGAATAAGTGTGATTAGAATAATAAATCGGCACTAGTTCATGAGACATAAACTCATCACAAGTAGAAGCCGGTAGAAGTAGAGAAAGATCAACATGGTGATGGAGCTACGACAGTGGAGCAAGCCGGCTCCAAAAGGAAGATGGACTACCTCGGACGTCGGGCTGTAGCTAGAAGGGCGGTTGGGACGCGACATCGGCCCATACCGCGGTGACCCTCAATTGGGACGCACCAACTGTGGATTTTCTCCCTCGCCGATGTCGACCGCGTCTACGCAGAACATTGTTCCCTTCCCCCAGCTGCGGGATCAGACCCGTCGTTCTATGCTTGTGAAGAGAGCAACCTAAGCAAGAAGGCTTGTAGCTTAGGCTCCTGCTAGTGTATATATAGTGGTTTTCTTTTTCTCTCCATATCAACCATTTTATATTGCGTACGTGTCATTCAAGAGTGAAATGATGGTTGCTTCTTCGACTAACTTCTTTGTGTGATTTGACTGCTCCTTAGTGGCCCCTACGTACTCCCCCTACGTGTATGCAACGATCCTGCACGTACACATGGGCCTTAAAAAGCAGCTGACGCCTCTAATGCATGCATGTCCGAGCACACGACGGAACACACTGCAGTCACGCTCAAGTGCTCAACCTACACGTGCATGCACACACAAACTCCGTCAGGGTGAGCTAGAGACCGTATGAACACCAGAATATATATATATTGAGCGCAATGAGCGTATTATGAAGTCAACTGGCCGTATTTTTAAAAATATACTGATGATCGGTATGTATTTATCTCGTTTGAAATTAAGCCATATTAACCGGAGAGGAGGCAGTATGGACTAGCATTACTTTGTTGTGTCCGTCAACTTGCCAAATGAGGAGAAGGTTGCAGGGCGGGAGAAGCTTGCTGCGGTGGCACGCGGGACAAGGAGAAACTTTTGACTAATGCAAGCTCTCCCTCGCTCAAAGCGGTGGACGTGCAACAGTTAATTCGGTGTCAGATTGCCAGAAGCATACACTATACTACTAGTGCTATTATTGTTCGACTTCCCGAATAGCCAAGCGCAAAGTTTACTAGTACTACTAGTATAGTCCATAAAGGTACGTACTATACTAGTACTAGGAACCGGATGGAGGAGCGTCTGCACTCTTATTATAATTTTAAAATGTGATAAAGCAATCTTCAACACATTTGGTTCTCTTCGAGGGTTACGGCATGTGATAATGGAAGTTGATTGCATGGAACACTCGCCATAATTCTCGCTTAATTCTGGCTCATATCCTGTTACAAATAGTAGCGCTCAGTAATATTTCCTCTTTTTTTGTTATTCAGCATGTAAACAGGTCAGCAAACCTTGCGGCGCATCTTCGTGCGAACCGTGCTTGCTGCACTTTGAATGTGGCCGAGAGCTGGCTTGATGAAACACCTCGCTTCCTACTTCTTTTTTTGCGGGGTACTTTTTGGTGTGTCCCGTCAACTAGCTAGTGACCAGTGTCTTGGCTGATCGTCCTAAGAATGCTTATATATATATATGAATAAAGCTCTCTCATTTACCCGCAAAAAAGATTAAGCCATATTAACCGGAAAGGAGGGAGTATGGACTAGCACTACTTTTTGGTGTGTCCCGTCAACTCGCAGAACGAGGAGAAGCTTGCGGGGCGAGGTGAAGCTTCGCCACGCCTTTTGACTAATGCAACCTACCCTCGGTGGACATGCATCGGTCCATTCGGTGTCAGATTGTCAGAGGCATGCATACACTGTAGTACCCAACATGCGGAGTACCATCATTGTTCGACTTCACGAAGAGGCGAAGAGCCAAGCGCAGTAGTACGCGTACTTGGTTTTGCACCTTCATACTACTCCTCCCTCCGTCACAGTTTACTGGGCGCACTTCATTATGATGCATTTCTCTCAATGCATTTCCACCACCAGAGATACTTTAGACGCGTTTGGTTTAATGCTCAATTAATTAGGGCGTGGTAACCGCAATCAAGTCCACAATTTTCTCTCCATGTACTGTACTACTACGGAGTGGAGTAAGTGCATGCATGTGTGTACCCGGGGTGGAAGCACTGCATGCATGTGTGTACGCATTATTCCCTCTAGTAATAAACGCCGTGCTATAACTACCAATGCTATTTTTCAGGCCGATCGCTAGTCGCCTTGGTCCCACAGATTTTTTTTCTTTTTCTCAAGCGCTCTGTATAAACAAAGGATGGATGGAGTAGTATGAGCGGATTCAAAGAAGAGCGTATTGATGGTTGCTTCTTGAGCAACTTATAATGGGAAAAGGTGGGGCTTATGATTTGACTGCTCATTACTCACTATTAATGCGGCGCAACGACCGGGCTGAGTCTCCCATGCGGTTGTGCACTACCCCCTCGGTTCTTAAATATACTCCGGAGTATTTGTCTTTCTAGAAATTTCAATGAGTGACTACTCAAATATTTGTCTTTTTAGATATTTCAAATGGACTGGCACATACAGATGTATATAGACATATTTTAGAGTGTAGATTCACTCATTTTGCTCCGTATGTAGTCACTTGTTGAAATCTCTGGAAAGACGAATATAATATTTAGGAACAGAGGGAGTACACATTCGAAGCAAAATGAGTGAATCTACACTCTAAAATATGCCCGTTTGAAATTTGTAAAAAGACAAATATTTAGGAATGAAGGAGTATAATTTTGTGCATGGCACATGGACCCGGATGATGAAGAGGCTTCTGGCAATGCTATCAAGCTTCCATCATTTGTTTACATAATTTACATACTATACAAATAATTTTCCAGCAACATGAAATTGTACAATGGTGTGAGCTTTCAGCTTTTGTTTCGCGTGTCTTGCCATCGATGCTGTTTCAGAAACAATAAAAAACTAACTTCCTTGCTAATGCATGTCAATTATTAGCAGATCAGAGCTAATAATTACATCACAACTGAAGACAAAGTTGTGAGAAGGTTTTAAATTAAAATTGATCCATGCTTTCGTTGGCAGCAACGTCCCCTCCAGCTCTTTCTAAATCAACAAGGCATGTTGTTTTAAACTAAAATTGATCCATGCTTTCATTGGCAGCAACGTCCCCCCAGCTCTGTCTAAATCAACAAGGCATGTTGGGAAAAAAGTAGCTGTCTGGAGCATGCAACATTCCGATCATTTTGTGCAGTTCCACTAAAATAGAGCTGAGCGTCCCTGTTCCAAAGATATCAAGTGTGATTACGATAATAGAGGACCGCTGATGAAACAATAAACACATAAATAGAAGCCAATCACCTTTGCAGTCTCTCTTAATACTAACTAGTTGGAGAAGATTAGGCTCAGAGTTGGATGAGGAGGATAGAGCAAAACCAATCTCCCTTTGTGCAGTCGCACTGAAATGTAGAGACGTTGCCCGTGTGACATTTTAGTACAACTGCACAAAACACTCTTAAGAAAAAGTGATTTGTGCAGTTCACCAAAAGGTCGCAATAGCAACGAGGTGAAATGGATATCCCTGTTTGCAAAAAAGAGGTAGAAAGGAAACAATTACTGGCCAATAACAGTTGATGACACATGCGACGACAAAAAAGAAGCATATTACTTATCCTAAAGGAAGATAACAACACGGTTGTGTTTGTCTAAAACGGTGTGAGGACGAGAATGCAACATGGAAAGTATGCCGGACGAGCTACGTTTTGGGCAAAGAACTATGGAAGATCCACATGCAGCGACGTGGGAAGACGGGAAGTGGAGCAAGGCCGGAGGGGATACCTGGAGGTCGTCGGGACGTAACTAGGTGAGCAGCGGCGGGCGGAATCTGCGAGCGGGTGGTGTAGGCCCTGCCACGCCAGAGCTTGGTCAGAGAGAACGACGTGTACCGCAGATCGGGACGTGCTGCCTTGGCGCCGTCGAACGGAGAAACGATGCACTTCCTCCCTTTCCCCTGGCAGACGGGATGCGGCCGGATCAGTGACCAACGTTGAGAGAGAGAGAGGCCACCGCACTCCCTTTCCCCCGGCGGACGGGATGCGGCCGGATCAGTGACCAACGATGAGAGAGAGAGAGAGGCCACCGCACTCCCTTTCCCCCGGCGGACGGGATGCAGCCGGATCAGTGACCAACGGTGAGAGAGAGAGAGAGAGAGAGAGGCCACCGCAGCCTTGTGTGAGATACTCTGAAGAGCGACAAACCAGGCAGGCAGGCGCCATTGTATATAGTGAGCGGACTACCTTTTTCTCCATAAAAATCGTTTTATATTCTGTGTACGTGCCATTGAGCGCTATAACTTTATTTAAAATAACGCGGCAACGCGTCAAGTCGAACTTTGTTTCGTGCACGTGTGGTACACGACCTCCCTAGGTAAACAACCACTACAGGCGTTCAAATTTGCACGTGGGCTGCCATTTCGTAAAGAAATGAGCTCCACCGTGTACCTGCGCGAGTGTGGCTGGGCACGAAGCGTGAAATGCGCACGGTGCACCTATTCTCTTCTTGTATACGTACACCACCTACGTGGGGTTGTGTGAGAGATACAAACCTAGAGAGATATAGTGTGTGGGTTCTTGAGAGATTTTTTTGTGGGGGGGTCAATCAAAAAATGTAACATAAGCAATGTGTTTGAAATAGAGTCCTCGATATAACATATATATAGATGGGGTGATCCACGAGAAGAGAATGGAGGTATCATCGTCTTGAGTTGTCCATAGAATCAAGAGAGGGATGATGTGTGTGTGTGTGTGTGTGTGTGTGTGTGTCGATAAAGAGTGCCATCGAATTTGTGTGTGCCCACGTCAAAGATATAGAGTGGCTGGCATACTGGAACGTGAGATGGGAAATGTGCAGTTTGTCTCTGTGGCATGGATACCTACCTGTAGCGCTCGACTATCGGTGTGTGGTGGGGGAAGAGGGAGGCCCAATTAACTATAGAGGTACAATGGCTGGTATATGTGTGGAGGTGGAGAGGCCTACCTCATGTATTAAGGAGATTGATCTGCCTCATGTATTAAGGGAGATTGATCGGCATCCATGCATATGTGCAGGAGAGGAATAAGGTTGGGAGAGAGACAGATCTAGAGTGTTGGAGGGGGTGGTAGTGGAGTTGCTTCTAACAAATGATGGGATAGGCTTGCTAGACAAACGGAGGGCACGCCCGCAATATCAATAAGAGAGGAGATGGCTGCTTGTTGTCTGTGCACGTGCGTGTGAGAGACGGGTCAGGAGGCATGCACGAATGATGAGGGGGGACGATGTGGCTGTGGTAAGAAGACGTAACTACATAGGAAGATCAATCGCCCTTTGTAAGAGAAAGGAGAGACATAACGTGTGAGGTACGTCGATCGATGGGGGGGGGTAGTTAAAGTCGATCTAGGTATATGTTGGGAGATCGATCGGTATACATGCATGTATGTGTTAGAAGCAAATGAGGCACAAGGAGAACGATAGAGAGAGAGGGATGCATGTAGGAGGTGGTACGAGAGGCATACTATCTCGAGGGGGGAGGAGTGTGCGAGTACGAGAACGATGAAAAGAGTGGTGGGAGTGAGGCATGGACGGTGACAAGAGAAGAGGGAAGCTTGTGTTTGTGCTAGGCACACCTTGCTAGAGAGGCATATCGATCGATGTGTGCCGTAAAGAAGGAGCTGGGGGCCTACACACACCGTGGGTGAATGACCTAAAGTGAAAAGACGAATTTGCGCGATGGAGCTAGATAATCTTGAGGGAGGGTGAGAGGGATGCGAGGCGTGTGCATGCACAAGAGAAAGTTAGCTAGCTACAAAGATAAGAGGGTTGTGTGGGTGTAAAAGACGAATAGAGATCATATATACTTCATTATAAAAAGCGAATTCGGATATTTGAAGAATTTATCATTGTGTTTCAAACCAACGCATGTGTGAATATATATAACGGTGATACACATGGTGTGGTTATGAACATGGTATACTACATTTAATATATTTTATCTCTACTATTATAAAAAAACGGAGTTGTTGATGATGGTGTGCCTGCCATACTGCATTATAGGCCGTCTGATTTATATCTGGCGTATAGCAAGGAAACTATGATGGTTGAAGTTGGCAACAATCATGATTGTAGATTCTTATTGAAATAGAGATACAAATTCAAATTTAGTTCGAATTGCAGCGGTAGTATAGACATTTGGAATGCACTAAAATGTTGGTATGAGTAGGTTACATGCATTATACAGCAAGCAAAAAAATTTAATCGGACATAACATGGATTCATACTCCCTCCTTCCATCTATATAGGGCATAAGGAGATTTTTAAGACCGCCTTTGACTATTGACAAGATTAATAGTACATGACATGCACCATGTGAAAATTATATCATTGAAAGAACCTTTCACAGATGAATTTAACGGTGTGCTTTGTGTAAGTTGCATATCATATATCATTGCTCTAATATTTGGTCAAAGTTAGCATCGAAAATGCATTAGGCCCTATATAGATGGAAGGAGGAGTAGCTTTGAATAGCATTTGTATAGTAAAACGGGCAAGACTCTCTCTTTGTGTGGTGTGAATAGTTTTATTTTTTCGTTTTCTTTTGGTTGAGGGAAGTGCGAATTGATTTGGTACGTACAAGTACAATATTACTACACGTTAGGCTTGTCCCTAAAATTCAACCCACGTCTTGTTATATCCCGAAAATTCAGATATCGTGCTCCCAAAACTGGCGCCTTCATAACCCACGCCTTGCTATCCCGAAATTACAACGCTCGCGAAAACTCCCTCCACCGCCAAATCCCGACATGAAATCCCCTTCTAACCCTGAGTCGAAAGGGCCGCTAGTTCAAATCGGTGGGGGGTACTTTTGTAACACACCCTACATTTTGGACAAGCGTGTTCCTAAGTCATGCTTCACCCCCTCCCCTCGCCCCCTTTTCGCCATTCGAAATCCCAGGACGCCATAACCTCTCCGCTCCAGCCGCGAAACCCCACCCTCCTCTGTCCGCCATGTCACCGCTGCCCAGCCGGAGCCTCTTCCCCGACATCGTTGTCCACTGCAACAGCTCAACGTCCCTCGTCCACCTCCCCGGATGAGGATCCGTCGCCCATCTCGCTGTCCCGCCGATTCAGCCGCCCCGTCCTCCACCTCCAAGGAGCTGCTCCGACAATCGCCTCGTCTATCGTAGCTGCTCCATCCCCACAGCGCCGCCTTAACCTGCTCCACCGGAACCGCATCATCCTCACCGACTCCTCGGACGAAGCCGAGGCCTACT
The DNA here is from genome assembly GCA_021605145.1 of Aegilops bicornis. Classification (NCBI taxonomy): domain Eukaryota; kingdom Viridiplantae; phylum Streptophyta; class Magnoliopsida; order Poales; family Poaceae; genus Aegilops; species Aegilops bicornis. The sequence continues at coordinate 278,221,408 of CM038674.1, forward strand.
CGGCGCCACCAAAGAGGTTGTACACTCATCGCATCACACCTTCTCCTTAACTCGACCTCTCGGCACCGACGGTGCTCCATCCCGCACCCCCATGGAGCGGCTACCTTGAAGCCGGCGCCGCGGGCGACATCTCCACGTCGGCTCTTCCCTAGTGCGAGGCCCCTTCAGCGGCGGCGTCCATACCAGCCGGATCTGCTGCGCTTTGCTCGGCTCTTGCTTTCCTTCGCTGGCTGCTCGCTTCTTTGCTCGGCTCTCGCTCGATTGCTCGCCGCCCGGCTACTGCTGCTCTGCTCCGATTAAGCCACACTTCACTCGACTGAATCGACTTTTAGGTCAGTTGATTTTCAGGGGTTGGGGGCTCATGGGAGTTAAGGAAGAACCACCTGATGGGGACGGGGCTCATGGAGAGGTACCCCAGGATCTATCTTAGGGTTCAGGGTGGGGGGGGGGGGGCGGGGGGCCTAGAGGGCTGGCCGGGGCGGCGGTGGCGAGTTGTTTCGGGGCGGCAAGGCGGCGTTGGGGCCCGCAGTTCGGTCGGTGGTGGCTGGCGGCTCAGGGGGGTGCAAGTTGAAGATGAACTGCAGGCCCTCCCTAAAGTACATGGCAAGTGCCTCTCTGCTACCATTGCGTTCAGTTTCGACAGTAGCATTCAGATTCCATAGTAAATTTGAGTTTCGACAGTTAAGTTCAGAGTCAACAGTTTTTACCTCATCTGTTGTAGTCAGGTGGTTTTTGGTGATGTTAATTTTACATCCATTTTACATCATCTATTGGAGATGCTATTAGAATCCCACTTGAGATTGACAATGTGCATCTTGTCTTTGCTTCAGCCTTGACGTCTTCTGGCTCACCGGAGCTGCTCCAACGACGTAGCGATCCATCACAACAGAGCGATTGCCACGGACGCCGTCTCTGATTCCTCAGATCTTCCTCAACACCTCTGACAGCCACCTCTGCCTCAACTGCTTCAGCGACCAACCCAATGATGCTGAGATCGACACGGCTACGGCAAAGAGGTTGTACACTTGTTGCATCACTTATTACTATACATTCACATCGATCCATTAGGGCTATTTTGGTTCAACGAAAAAACATCGATCCACTGGTTGTTACCATCACTCTAAATTTCTACATGCTCTCCTTACATAATCTCACCATATTTTTTTCGTATGCATGTCAGATATTGTACACAGTCATGCTGAACATGTAGAGAAAAAGAGAAGAGTTTTGCGCGGCAATACAATGTCCTGCAGACATCGCTCCATGGTGGGTGTTGGTGTCAAAACCGGCAGATCTCGGGTAGGGGGTCCCGATCTATGCGTCTAGGCTGATGGTAACAGGAAGCAAGGGACATAGATGTTTACCCAGGTTCGGGCCCTCTCGATGGAGGTAAAACCATACTTCCTGCTTGATTAATATTGAAGATATGGGTAGTACAAGAGTAGATCTACCACGAGATCGTAGAGGCTAAACCCTAGAAGCTAGCCTATGATGGTATGATTGTAATTGTGATCGGCCTTCTAAGGACCAACCTCTGCGGTTTATATAGGCACCGGAGAGGGCTAGGGTTTACATGGAGTCGGTTACAAGGGAGGAAATATAATATTCGGATCGCCAAGCTTGCCTTCCACCCCAAGGAAAGTCCCATCCGGACACGGGACGAAGTCTTGAGTCTTGTATCTTCACGCTTCAATAGTCCGGACGTTGTATACAGTCCGGCTATCCGGATACCCCCTAATCTAGGACTCCCTCAGTAGCCCCTGAACCAGGCTTCAATGACGATGAGTCCGGCGTGCAGTCTTTTCTTCGGCATTGCAGGGCGGGTTCCATCTCCGAATACTCCAAAGTACTTGTTACGATGAATAGTGTCCGGAACTCCATCGATGTTGTACTCCTTGGCTTCAGTGCCTCAATAAGGACCATCTCCATGTGTCGAGCGAATGCGAGGAGCCGAGGTGCTTTTCGCATTTACCACCCTCAATCTTTTGGGCTGACCGCCTATTTGAAGAGACGGGGATTCTCAGATCCAAACCTCACTCCTCCCCCTCGAGCAAGCATCCAACAGGCGCCCGAAAAACCATTCCAACATGGCCGGTCATTACAACTCTTCGCCGCTCTCCTCGCCCCAAGCCGGGGGACTGGGAAGAGTGTTCAGTTCCCCACAGCCGTTTGATCGAGTTACAAATCCAAGGGTTTCTTCCACCAGCATTCATGGTCCCTGTCCAAGCCGGAATAGCCACCTATAATGGCGGGGAGCAAGCGGAGAGATCTCCGAATCCGTTTCCATAGGAGCGAATAAGCCTCATCCCGCATCTGTTAAGGGGCGTCGGGTTTCCTATCCACCCGTTCCTTCGCGGGCTCCTGGAGTTCTACGGCCTCCAGTTACACAATTTCACCCCTGCCTCTATACTACATATAGCAGGGTACGTTGCCCTTTGCGAGCTATTTTTAGGCTGCGAGCCTCACTTGATTATGGAAGAAGCTGTTACGCCTTGTCCCCGCATAACCAGGGAGAATCCCTATGTCAGGTGGGCGGGGCCGAAGTATGGCGCATTGCCTAGACCGGATACCTTTCCAGCACTCCCAAGAAGGCACTAGAGAACTGGCCTTCAGAGTGGTTCTACATTGACAACATTCCCCTTCTGGATCCAGTCCGGACAGGTCTCCCACAGTTCAGTAACGCCCCGCCGAGGGCACGTCTAAGCTGGGGCCCCCGAGGCCCCCAAGAGGAGGATACTAGGGAAATACATTACCTGATGAGCAGGGTAAAGTTACTGGCCAACTCCGGACTGACGATAGTCGAGGTTATGGCAATATGCCTGTCTGGGAGTGCAACCACTTCAATATCGGGGAAGCCCATGTGGAAATTCAACGGGAAGATGATGCCACCGTGTGGGACTCCGCGCTTTGCTGGCCAGGATATTGTCCGATTTATACAAAGGGAAGAGGAGGAATTCTGACGTCAAACCGCGAGATGGATTCTCCATGTACAACCCCCAAACCGGGTAAGTTGTCATTCTTTTCCCACGTCACTTATTGTGGCGTTTTTTGCTAAGATCATCCGCCTCGATATTCCGGCAGAACCGAGGAGGGTCGTAGAAGGAATCTCCAGTCCCTCCCCGCAGCCAGAGGACCCTGGAAGGGCCCTAGATCCAGGTCTCGAAGAAGATCCGGATATTACCGTGGAGCTTGTCAACGGGATATTTTATCAAGCAAGCTGCGATGGCGCCTCAGTGGCCATTACTGCCGACTATCCCGGACCGCTTCCTACGTCGCGCGTAAGCCAAGTCGAAGAACCCTGTCCTCCGAAGAGGACTCCCTTCAGATGTCATGCCTTACCCTTGAAGTGTTGTGTTTTTGCAGAGAAGACGATCGAAGCGTGGGGCCGAGCCCCTAGGGACTCGTCGGCCAAGGGCGTCCGGATCGGGCAGGCTCAAGAGGAAGGCGGTAATGGTCGACTCGCCGCCACAGAGGTAAGGCAAAACTTGTGCTGTGATTATGGTATTTTGAAGTATGACAACACCCTTTGTGTCTGGCGGGAAGAGGAGCAAATGGACTATATCCGGGATCTCGCCAACCACGCCTCCACCAGCCGGATTCCAGAACCGGCTTCGAGAGCGGAGGCGGGAGCGGGGCCGATGCCGCATAGTCCTCCAACAGAGAGTGCGGATATGCTCTCAGCTTCCGAAGTAGAGAGCGCCATGAATCACAGGTGCCGACGGGCCGTACTTCGGAACAACATCTTTTCCGAAGAGGTATTTAATGCCTTCAATTCGGGAGACGCGTACATCCGAGCTGCTAAAGGCGGGCGTGCCCGAGCGACGGACCAGTATACCAAAGATATACGGGTAAGAAAATTTGATAAGCATGTGTAGCAAGAGCCTCGAGACTTGAAAGCAGTTGGAACAACTGTTTTAATGATCAATTTATGCACAGGTCCTTGTAGATAAGAATGAGCAATTGTCTCGGGAGCTGGAGGAATGCAAGGCCGAACTGAGGGTCGCAGTTGCCAAGTTAGAGGAACCCCAATAGCCCTCATCTGGTGACAATTGTCACAACTGTACAAAGATGCACCAGTTAGTAAATGGCTGATATGACAAGTCTAATAGAAAATTCTGCAGACAATCCCGGGGTGAATCCGGAGGACGTAAGAGAGGACACATCGCATCTCAAAAGGCAGCTGGAGGCTGGCGAGCGCATTCTTACGCGAGTTAGGCAGGAGAAGAACGATCTTCAAGATGCCAAAGTCCACCGGGCGTGGAGTTAAAAGATCTCCGTGTTCAATTTGGCGGACTCCGTGAAGGAGAACAAAAGGCTTCGACGCGGCATTCATGTAAGTGCCTAGACGAATCGTAGTATAGTTCAAAGGTGAGGAAGTATATTGAAAGAATTTTGCTTGCAGGAATGTTAACGGGTCGCATACGAGGAGGAGATGCCCTCATCTGCAAGTGATTTACTTGCAAGACCTTTTCAGAATCGCTAGCGAGCGAGCCTGGTAAGTGATGCGGTGTTGCTCGAGCTTTGTGGCCATCAAGTTTGCCTTTGAATGGCATGGGGAGCTTGTGGATATGCTTCAAGGAGCACGGCGGCGCTTCCGACTATGGAAGGTGTCGCTTGCCGGCAAGGCGCAAGAGAAGCTCGGGCTATGGTGAAGACGCTACACAAAGCTGGACCCGAACCATATGGCGAAGTAGGACCGGCGGGGCCCGATGGGCAAGAAATTCCCGTGAGTCTGGTATATGACCAGGTAGCGTTAGCCGCTAAGTATTCTCAACAGGATTGTAAGCTAGATAGCTTGTTGGACGGTATAGAGGAGGAATAGTCAGTCCAAATGACTGTGTAATTCAATGGACATAAGTAGTCCCTAGCCGGATTAAAGTCATTTGTCATGGCAGACCTTTTCGCTTCAGCCCCCGGATCCTATAGTCCGGGGTGTGTCCAAATACCCACTCAGCTATACAAAACCGGGGTATGCGTGGACACCAGGCGTAGGGGTCATAAGTGCTTGAACAGACAAGTACCCAACTAGTTATGTTATATTACATGGATAGTAAGGAACATCTTCCAGGGAGAATAGTTCCGTTAGGGTTCCTTTCCACAGGTAAGCATGCGACAATGCACATGTCCGGACTGCGACCGATTGCGCAGGATACAAAACTTCTAGGGATTTGCGTTATAATAAATGAATACATCTTTTGTTCACCGACCGAATACTCTCTTAAGGAAGTTAGCTTTCGGCTTCACCCAGTCTGAGGTACACATCCGGCTGAACCGGCAGTAACAATCGCAGAGGTGCTCCCCTTATGCCCTAGCCGAATTAATGGGAACGTAGGGCATAAACACAAGATCCAGGCAACCCAGCTTGGCAACATCTTAAGTCATATCGATGCATATAATGGTGAAGAAAAGGCACATATGGAAAAAGAATGCATATGTGATGGGTAGAAAGCCATGTGAGTAATTATGTTTAGCTTCCGTATAGGAAGCCTCCAGGTATTGCTTACACACTTAGTGCGGCTAGAGTGATCCGAAAATCCGCACTGTATTGAATACTTTGTGTGAAGAGAGAAAAAGGTCGAGAAAGGAAAAAGGGATGGAGCATAATTAAAAAGGAGGGGTTAGGAGACGAACATTGAGTTCGATGTTAGGCGTAGAATCTCCGGAGTCTGGCCGCGTTCCATGGGTTAGGCTCGAGTCTGTTATCGGATGCATTACATAAGCGGTACGCTCCTCCGGTGAGAACTTTGTCAATGACGAAGGGACCCTCCCACTTGGGTTTGAGTTTGTCCTTCTTCTTATCCGGTAGGCGTAGAACGAGCTCGCCAATGTTGTAAGTTTTGGCCCGCACTTCTCTGCTTTGATATCGTCGAGCCTGCTGCTGATAGAATGTGGAGCGGGCTTTTGCGACGTCGCGTTCCTCCTCCAGGGCGTCCAAGTTATCCTGCCGATCTAACTCGGCTTCCTTCTCTTCGTACATGCGTACGCGTAGCGAATCATGTATTATGTCGCAGGGTAATACTGCTTCCGCGTACACCATAAAAATGGTGTATATCCGGTGGTGCGATTTGGCGTGGTCCGCAGCCTCCAGTACGGAGTCGAGCTCCTCGACCCGGTGCGTATCCGACTGTCAAGGATCACACTAATGCGGGTTTGATGCCGCTCATGATGAGACCATTCGCCCGCTCTACCTGGCCGTTTGTTTGGGGATGGTAGATGGAAGCGTAATCGAGCTTAATGCCCATTTTTGTGCACCAAGTTTTCACTTTGTCGGCTGTGAAATTTGAGCCATTATCAGTGATGATGCTGTTGGGGACACCGTATCGGTGTACGACCCCGGATATGAAGTCTATTACTGGTCCGGATTCGGCTGTTTTGACTGGTTTGGCTTCTATCCATTTGGTGAATTTGTCCACCATGACCAATAAGTATTTTTTCTTATGGCTTCCCCCTTTAATAGGTCCGACCATATCCATCCCCCAGACCGCAAAGGGCCAAGTTATGGGGATTGTTTGGAGAGCGGTAGGGGGATTATGACTCTGATTGGCAAAGAGCTAGCAACCAACGCAATGTTGGACAAGGTCCTGTGCGTCTGCTCGGGCTGTCGGCCAGTAGAAACCTGTACGGAAGGCCTTGCTGACTAATGCTCGAGCCGCGGCGTGGTGCCCGCCTTGATCCGGCATGGATTTACGCCAAGAGCTGCCGCCCTTCATCTTCGGAGATGCATCTTTGGAGTACTCCGGTAGCGCTTTTCTTGTAGAGTTCCCCTTCGTAGACTTTGTAAGCTTTAGAGCACCGGACGATGCAGCGTGCTTCATTTTGGTATTCGGGGAGCTCCTGCCTATTCAAGTAGGCCAAGAAAGGCTCGGTCAACGGGGCGATTACAGCCATGATTTCGTGGGCCGAGGACGTTATTTCAGTGGTAGAACCTCCAACTATGTCTGATAGTTCGGAATCTGGGGGTGTATTCGGATCCGTGCTAGTATTGCCGGACTCTCCTTCCCATACTACGGATGGCTTGAACAACCGTTCCAAGAATATGTTAGGTGGGGCGGTAGCGTTTAGCACCGATGCGAGCGAGGACATCCGCCACTTGATTGTTTTCTCGAGCCACATGGTGGAATTCGAGCCCCTCGAACCGAGCTGACATTTTGAGGACGACATTACGGTAGGCCGGCATTTTCGGGTCCTTGGCATCAAAATCTCCATTTATTTGTGATATTGTGAGGTTTGAATCCCCGCGCACTTCTAGGCGTTGAATGCCCACAGAGACTGCCATCCGAAGACCGTGCAACAGAGCCTCATATTCGGCTGCATTGTTGGAGTCTGTGTATAATATTTGGAGGACGTACTGGACCGTGTCTCCGGTGGGAGATGTTAGGACTACACTTGCTCCCAATCCGGCCAGCATTTTAGAGTCGTCGAAGTGCATGATCCAGTTTGAGTATGCGCCGTACTCTTTAGGGAGTTCGGCTTCTGTCCATTCGGCGACGAAGTCAGCCAATACTTGCGACTTGATGGCCCGCCGTGGTTTGTACGTTATGTCGAACGGAAGGAGCTCAATGGCCCATTTGGCAATCCGGCCCGTAGCATCGCGGTTACTTATTATGTCATTGAGTGGTACTTCGGAGGCCACCGTAATCGAGCACTCTTGAAAGTAATGTCGTAGCTTCCGGGATGCCATGAAAACCGCGTATGCTATTTTTTGATAGTGTGGGTATCGGGATTTGCATGGGGTTAGGACCGTGGATACGTAGTGAACCGGCTTCTGGAGCAGGAATTTGTATCCTTCAGCCTCTCATTCAACGACGAGCACTGCACTTACAACTTGATGCGTTGCAGCTATGTACAGCAGCATAGGTTCGTCAATATTCGGTTAGTAATCTTGGATTACTGGCGAAGGTCTTTATTTCATCCAGTCCGGCCGCGGCTGCATCTATCCACACGAAGTGTTCAGTGCGCCCAAGAATGCGGTAAAGAGGTAATGCCTTTTCTCCTAACCTGGAGATAAAGCGGCTGAGAGCAGCCACTCATCCGGCTAGTTTTTCGATGTGCTTGAGGTCTGTTGGTATAGCCAATCGTGATGTAGCTCGGATCTTTGCCGGATTCGCTTCAATTCCTCTGTTGGAAACGATGAAGCCGAGTAGCTTCCCCGAGGGGACGCCAAAAACGCATTTTTCCGGGTTCAGCTTGATGTTGTATGTCCGGAGATTGTCGAATGTAAGCCTCAAGTCATCTATTAGGGTTTCGACGTGTCTTGTTTTTATGACCACATCATCCACGTATGCCTCGACTGTTTTGCTGATTTGCTTTTCCAGGCATGTTTGAATCATGCGTTGGTAGGTTGCGCCCTCTTAAGCCCGAAAGGCATAGTGTTGAAGAAGAAAGGGCCATATGGCGTTACGAATGTTGTTGCAGCTTGGTCAGACTCTGCCATCTTTATTTTATGGTATCCGGAGTATGCGTCGAGGAAACATAGCGAGTCGTGTCCTGTTGTGGCATCAATGATTTGATCGATGCGAGGGAGGGGAAAGGGATCCTTGGGGCAAGCCTTGTTGAGGTCTTTAAAGTCGACACATAGGCGCCAGGATTTGCCCTTCAACATATATAAGGAGGGGCAGGGCTCCCCAACAGAAAGACAAGCAACAAGCAAGAAGAAACAATCTTAGGGCTAGACACAAAGAGGAGAGCCGGTTTACGGCGACTCCCTCGTGATGATAATGAGACCTAGCCTCAAACAGCATGTAGGGTTTTTATCGGATGATGTTTCCCGGGGCCCGAAGCTGTCTAAATCCCTGTCTTGTGTTGCGTCTCTCGATTCCGCTCAACCCCTCTCAAGCTACCACATAGATGCGTTGGCCTCGCGACTAAGTCGACACTAAGGACATCTGCTGTGACAAATCCACGACGGTTGGCGCCCACCGTGGGGCTGCGCAGACGGTGGTGTTGAGTTCTTGGAGGATTCTTCCGGGGTTTCAAAAGTTCGTGGTTTTCGGATGAAGCGAGCGGATTGCGTCTATGTGCATCGTAACATACCACCAAGCGATCCGTCATGGCCGGATCACTTTCATTGCACCATCGTAAGAAGCCAAGGGTAGAAGGGATTCTATCAAGCTGCAAAGACAGTGATTTACCTCTGGCGTTGCAAGTATTCGATAAATTTTGGAGCCGATCGATCGGCTGGCCGCTGCCTTCGCGTCCTATATGCAGCACTAGAGATTGATCCGAGACTACCGCTTAATCCGCCAAGTTTCCACTGCTACTCCGCGTCCACAAGTTCTAGGCTGTGGAAAATCAACCGTCCATTGCTACCTTTTCTTCCGATGTGAAGAATAGTCAAATCTGAAAAATCAACTAGTACTTGCACTAGTACGTGTTACAAGAGCGGCAGCCGAGTCAGAAGTCCAAGACTAGTACTGCTCCACGTCCACAAAGTCCAAGACTAGTACTACTCCACGTCACAAGTTCAAGACTAGTACTACTCCTATTCAAGTGCTAATAGATCAGATTACTACCTCCATCCGAGTCATAAGATTCGAAGAGCGGCCGCCCGATCATCATCAGGACCGATGCAATCACGGACCAAGATTGCTGCGCTCGAAAAAAAAATCATCAAGTAGATTACGACCCGGAGGATATATGGACGTGGGCATAGAAACGAAGTCAACCGTCCCGGATTCCTCGGCCACCACAGATCGCTCATCATCTCTTAGGTCCTTTGTCGCTGCATCGCCCGGTTGCATGGCCACCATCGAACTACCGCCGTCTCCGGTTACAAACCGGTCCACCTCATCATATTCAGCTGCCGCCACGTGGTCACACTATGCTCGGGGAAAAGTAGAAGGTCGAGGTTATTAAATCAGCCACGAGGAGCTAGTTTTTGAGCAGGTGGCAGTAATTGATGTCACGTAACTTTGAGTATCGCGGGTTCGTACTACGTCAAATCCATCATAGTCTCTCACGTGATGAAAGCCAAAGCATGTAAGACAAAAATCTAGAAAGATTTCTATACTACGTCCAGAGTTGCACGGAGGTTGCGCGTCGTTCATCTGTACCCGGCTGCCTATGGATGTGATCTACTCTATGTCAACATGCCGAAGTTACGCATGCGTCGAGCCGCTGACAGACATATACAACACGCAGTCGATCGTTCGATTCAGCCTCGGCTACCGCCAGCCGGACCACCTTAAAAAAAAGGGGAGTCAACGACTCGGAAGTGGATCCCTATTTCGAATCATCGTCACTCTTTGCCTGGCTTCAGCCGCGGTGGCCGAGGGTGGCTGCCATGCTTGCCTTTGATGGATCGCGCTGAGGATAATGTTATATGTCCACGATCAACAGACAAAAAAGATCAGGTGCTATTTTTCCTATGTATTTTTACGCACATATTAATTTGTGAGAACAGTTATTTTGTCGCGTAATATTTTTATGCAGGATAGTCATTCAGGACAAAGGTGTTATACAGCGGATATGGAGCGCGCACCAGCATAACTCTGCACTGACCTCCGTTCGTGTCATGTTGCTAAATGGATCCACGTGCAAGTCATCGCCCGCTCGCTGGGTCGGTTCACGCGACCGCGCCGGTTTACAACGCCACGGACGACTCACCCGTCCGCCCTCATGGCCCGGTTTACATCAGACGCGCCAGCCAACAACGCTGCGGCCGGTTCATCCGTTTGTTCCTGCGTGTGACTCATCCGTGGTTGATTTTAGCTTCACCGCGGCGGATAAATTCCGGCCTAACATATCAGGTGACATCTATCTAAGTCTATTTTTGACACATATTGTTTTTTTTTGTCAAAAGAACAATTACTTTGGACTGTATATTTTGATGTGCAGGACAATTATTCATTATAAACGTGGTCTATACCATGGGTACGGAGCACACGCTGGCAACGTCTGCACTGGCGTTTCATCCGTGTCATACCACCCGGTGAATGAATGTAAGCAAGTCACCGTCCCTGTGGCCCGGTTTACATCAACTTGTCGGGACCACGCCTACGATTAACTCGCCCGTCCGTGCCGGTTAACGACACCGGCGCCGCACCGGCTTACAATGCCACGGCCGACTCATCTGTCCGAGCTGCCTCTGATGTTGCGGTCGTCCTTCTCGACCATCTCTCACGGCCTGGTCTACATCAACATACCGGCCGCACCAGTCTGCATGAGCTGATTATTGAGTATGAGCAAGTCACATCTTGGGTAGTCCGGTTTTCTTTCAAAAAATTGGAGGCAAATTATCATATACTATCAACCGCCGCCCGCACTGGATGGCTCAATGGGCAGGCGCACAAGTCGCCGCCACTACAGTTTGGTTAACTTCAAATCACCAGTTGGAAGGAACCATTGGCCGAGTTGCTGACACGGCTCATACGTGATCATTTATAACCCGCCGTAGTCACCTCAATCTTCTGTGGATTCACATCGAGCTATCAACACCGATGATATACAACTTATGCCGGTTTACATCACGGTCACATATGGAGAGTCTCAAGCCAACTCCTCGAGTCACCTTTGAGACTCGGGGGCTACGATGACATGACTCAGCAAATCTTGCCAGTTTCAGCAAAATTAAGAACCCTAGGACGATGGAGGGAAAGATAACCTGGTCCCGGAGGCTCCTGTTGTATTGATGAAAACTTAAAGGCCGTCAGAAAACTTCCGGCTTAAAAAGTATATGACAGTTACAAAATCCGGGCTCAATGAAGAAGTCCCGGGTCATCAGAAAGGATTCCGGTTTAAAATCCGGCTCAAGGGAAGTCAGTCTCACTGAAGCTCTCAAATCCGGTTTAAAAAATGTTCGGTTCAAAAACGAATTAACTCTCGCAAGTTCGACTTTAAAGGCCGTCAGAAAATTTTCGGCTGAAAATGAAGATTCCGGTTTAAAATCCGGTTCAAGGGAAAGATGTCTCCCACAAAGCTTTGAAGCTCTCGATATCCGGTTCAAAATCCCGGTTCAAGAAGGATTTATCTCTTGCAAAAAGTTAAAGGGTGTTAAAAAGGACCTGCTGCCATGATGCGCGGTTCAAACATGGGTATCATGCCTTATTGTCTTATCATATTATTGATCACTTGGGGGCTTGGTCGTGTCCGAACCATAGCAACACCTTTTGATAGGCGTAAAGCCACAACATCACTTGGGGGCTTGGTCGTATCCGAACCGTAGCTACACCTCTTGATCGGCGCAATGCCACAACATCACTTGGGGGCTTTTGGTCGTGTCCGAACAATAGTAACACCTTTTGGTAGGCGAAAAGCCACATCATCACTTGGGGACTTGTGGTCACGTCTGAACCATAGTCACGCCTCTTGATCGGCCTAAGGCCACAGAATCACTTGGGGGCTTTGGTCAAACCCGAACCATCGTCACCCCTCTTGATCGGCATAATGCCAATGCATCATTTGGGGACCTGGCTAACTTGAACCATAGCCACGCCTACTGGGGACTTGGTCGTGTCCGACCATGGTAATGCCACTTGATCGGCTAAATAGCCTCTTTTGCAAATGGTTTTATCATTGCCTTTGCTTGAAATTTTCTTTAATAAATATTTCTTCTTTGTTGCGTTCTTAAAACCGACAAAATTCGCAGACCGGTTCGACTGTCAATTGACGAAACACGGTCAATTCTTAATCCGGAGACTATTTGCCCGGTTTGATTTTTTGATTTTATGTTACCATCTTATTATGGAGTAAACCGGTGTTCATTAACCCGGCTTGACTTTCAATTACAAGTTGTCAAGATTACGATCAAGTTATAATCCGGACACTATCAGCCGGTCTGGTTTGACTACGAAGTCGCGGTATTATATATGGTTAAACCGGTGTTTGTCACAACCCGCACCGCTTTTATCATAAACCGCACAGTATGAAAGGAGTTATCATTACTCAAGATTGGGGTTATCACTCTTACTACAAAAGTTGGTAAACCAACAATGTGATTCAATGTCACGGTATGATATATTTCATATTTGATTATCTTTAAGTGCAGCCTTGGTTTATAAACCGGGTTATATGTTGGCATTATGACCCGTCCGTGATAAACCGCCAGGACACTTTAAAATTGTTGCATGCAGAAACAGGTTGAATAAAGCATGATTATAAATCACTGGTGTGTACTAACCCGGCCTGGCTTTTGACTATAAGTCGCCAGTATGATGATAAATTATCCGGTGTTTTAAAACGGCCTGGCTTTAAGACAATAAGTCGCCAGTATATGATGAGAAATTATCCGGTGTTTTGTTAAACCGGCCTGGCTTTTGACTATAAGTCACCAGTATGTATTTGGATTGCGCCATTGGAATCATGCGCTTATAAATCATTGGGTTATATTATTCGAATAGCCAAACTTGGCTGAATTTTCATTATGATATTGAATGAATAAGGTTTTCATCTTTGGATTATATTATCTTGAATAGCCAACATGGCTGGATTTTTATTATGGTTTTCAACAACCGGTATTATTGAGGTTTTCAAAGTCGCTTTAGCGCAATGGCTAATATTTTATCAAAGGATATGACTTATTTTGCAATGGAAGGAATAGTCCCGAATCGCTGCAGGCTTACGACCCGGCACTTGGGGGCTACATTATTCAAGTTGAGATTATATCAAATATGCAAGTCTCATGTCGCTGCAAGCATGCACCATGATACTTGGGGGCTAATGCAAAGTCATTTTATTGGCCTTATTGAAGACCCGACTCATCATATCATAATGAGCCGGCCCTTTGGGGCTACCAATTGCTCCTGTCAACAATTCAAGTTTTATGGGCATCAGTCAATTACAAGTCCCAGGTTGCTGCAAGCATGACAACCCAACACTTGGGGGCTACATAGTATGGAGTATTCAGTTTTTACTAGTCACTGGGATGAACAACATGGATTTCTTTGAAAGTGGCAGTATTTATATTGAAGCAAAGTCTTAAGCCACCACTTTGTTCTGCTCAAAGACTTGGGGGCTACAGGTATTATATTATTATCGAAGAAATATTTTCAAATTCTCTGATTGAGCAAACTAGGTTAACCCGGCGTCACCAATCATTATGACCCTGTGGCTGCAACCCGGCGTCATCAATAATCATGAACCGGTGTTAGCAACAATCATGAACCGTGTACGCAACAATCATGACTCGAAATTATCAAGTTTTTATAACCCGACCGTCTTTGGCGGTGATAAAACCGCAAGTTCTCGCATCTCCAAACCGGTTGAATATCGGATGAGTATTTCAAGACCAATATTTCTTAAACCGCGCTTTGGAAGCCGACTCAAGTGGATTATTCTTCACAATATTTTTTATAAGAAGCCAACATCAGCAATTTGAGTATGAAGCTGGTTATTGACCCGGATTTTCTAGAAGGAGGAAATGACAAGGACTTAAGGACGATCAGGTGCCGGTCTACAAGAATTCTTAACCCGGAGCACAACCTGCCAAATTTGTTCTGTGTTTATTTTGCAGCATAAGTTTATCATGGATAAATCCAAGCTAAACTTGGGGGCTAATGTCGGGATATACCTCATGGTGTAAACCGCCGAAGTTAACCCGGCCGGACTTGGCGATTTATTTGAGGTCCCGCTAGCACTTGGCGATATTCATCGGTGACCCGCCAGACACGGCAATTTACCAAAGAACCCGCCAGACGTTGTAACTCATCGGTGACCCGGCGACGGGCGGAGGAGCGACAAGACCGGTGGCCCGTCTGGCGGTTCATGAAGGCCGGTTCAACTATTGTGGTCTGGTTTAAGAGGAAAGGCATGAGGAATATTTACCTTACAAGGAGTTAAGACCAGGACTTGTATCCGGTTTGCATTAGAGATAGACTAGTCCTAATCCTAATAGGACTCCACATGTAACCCGCCCCTTCAACATATATAAGGAGGGGCAGGGCTCCCCAACAGAAAGACAAGCAACACGCAAGAAGAAACAATCTTAGGGCTAGACACAAAGAGGAGAGCCGGTTTACGGCGACTCCCTCGTGATGATAATGAGACCTAGCCTCAAACAGCATGTAGGGTTTTTACCGGATGATGTTTCCCGGGGCCCGAAGTTGTCTAAATCCCTGTCTTGTGTTGCGTCTCTCGATTCCGCTCAACCCCTCTCAAGCTACCACATAGATGCGTTGGCCTCGCGACTAAGTCCTGACACTAAGGACATCTGCCGTGACAAATCCACGACAGTACCATTACTAGGTTTGCCAGCCAATCTGGATGCTTGATATCTCTGATGAATCCGGCCTTGAGTAGTTTGGCTAGCTCTTCCCCATGGCCTGCCGTTTGGGCTCTGAAAACCGTCTTAGAGTTTGCTTGACCGGTTTGTATCCTTTTAGTATATTGAGGCTGTGTTCGGCCAATCTGCGTGGGATGCCTGGCATGTCCGATGGATGCCAGGCGAAGATGTCCCAATTCTCACGTAGGAAGTCTCGCAGTGCGGCGTCCATCACGGGGCTCAGCTGTGTCCCGATGGAAGCTGTCTTCATGGGGTCCATTGGATGGACTTGGAATTTGACTATCTCGTCTGCGGGTTTAAATGAGGTGGACTTGGGTCGCTTGTCGAGTATCACGTTGTCCCTGTCCATGGTGGCCCGCAGTGTTGTTAATTCTTCGGCTGCTAGGGCCTCGGATAATGCCTCCAGGGCTAGTGCTGTGGTTTTGTTTTCGGCGCGAAGTGCGATGTCCGGATCACTGGCTAGAGTGATGATTCTATTGGGCCCGGGCATTTTAAGCTTCATGTACCCGTAATGGGGTATAGCTTGAAAGCTTGCAAATGCGTCCTGCCCTAAAAGGGCGTGGTATCCGCTGCTAAAAGGGGCCACTTGGAATGTGATTTCTTCGGACCTATAATTCTCCGGGGTGCCGAATACCACGTCAAGTGTGATTTTTCCCGCACACCGTGCTTCCCGACTAGGGATAATTCCCCTGAAGGTTGTGCCGCTTTGTTATATGCGGTCTTAGTTTCCGTCTTCCTGAGTGTCTCTTCATAGATCAGATTTAATCCGCTTCCGCCATCCATGAGCACTTTAGTGAGCCGCAAGCCGTCCATGATTGGGCTAAGAACCAGAGCGGCTGGTGCCCGGACAGTCCAGAATCTAGGTTCATCACTGGCGTTGAAAGTTATAGCAGTGTCGTTCCATGGGTTCATCTTGGCCATATGGCAAATTTCCGCGGAGCTTCGATGAGCTCGCTTGCGCCTACTATTTGAGGCAAAAGTCTCGAAGACTGTTAGTACCGTATTGTGCTCATTGGCGGGATGTTGTTCTGTAAGAAGATCCTCGCCACTTTTTATAACCTGTCGGAGTATCCAACATGCCCTAGGGCTATGAGTTGGTGCTGTGTCCGGAGTGTTGTGGAGTTTACATGGCCCATTGAGCCATTTTTCCAATACGGTTCCCATACAGGGTGGGCTTTGGTTTCTTGGGGATTGGATCGGACGACGTACGAGAGTTCGCCCGTTTAGTTCGGACAAAGGTTTCGGTGCAAGCCGGATTGTCCCAAAATTTAGTTTGAGTTTTCAGACGCTTTCCATCGCACAGTATTTTTGTACTATGATTGCTAAGTCCACAAAGCGTACTATGTCACGGCGACTTATAGAATTAAGGATTCCTTTGTCCGTGCAGTTTTTGCAGAAGAGCGAGACTACATCCTCCTCGTGGCAGTCCTCGACTTTGTTTAGCGCAAGGAGGAATCTGGCCCAGTAATGATGTACTGTCTCCTAGGGCTCTAGCCTGATATGGGAGAGACGATTTAAGTCCGCATTGGTGGTTATAGCTGAATCCGGATTCTGATCTGATCTAGCACCCCGGGGCATGGAAGCTTCCGAGTTCAACAACTCGGGATTCGGGACGCTGCCCAATTTTTCCGGCCCCGTGCCCGGTTCTAAGTCCGGGACCCGGGTCATATCATCCCCCGGGCGGGTGTCCAGCTCCGGGAGCTCGGCGATCCGGACATAATTCGTCCTCAAAATAGAGGGATACTCCTTGTGTGGTTCCCCCGATACCACTATCTCATGGGTGGCCGGCGGGGATTTAATGTCCCTTTGGTCGGGTTTAAGCCCGATCCGGTCATAGTCCGTTACGACTCCCAAAGCGGCGATGCGATCCAAGATCTCATTAAGAGAAGGGAGCTCTATCGGATCCATATCTTTGGCGAGTTCTGAATTGATGTGAAGTTTATGCGTGATGACCTGAGAGGCCATCGTCGGCGCGACAACCGATGGGGCGGCCATGACGAAGCCGCCTAGTCGGAGAGTTTGGCCTATAGCCAGAGCTCTCCCCGCGGTAATGTTTTCCCTGACAACGAAACGAGCCATCGAGCCTTGCAGCGACGACACATAGGCACTCTCAATGAAAGCACCAATGTCGGTGTCAAAACCGGCGGATCTTGGGTAGGGGGTCCCGATCTGTGCGTCTAGGCTGATGGTAACAGGAAGCAAGGGACACAAATGTTTACCCAGGTTCGGGCCCTCTCGATGGAGGTAAAACCCAACTTCCTGCTTGATTAATATTGAAGATATGGGTAGTACAAGAGTCGATCTACCACGAGATTCTAGAGGCTAAACCCTAGAAGCTAGCCTATGATGGTATGATTGTAATTGTGATTGGCCTTCTAAGGACCAACCTCTCCGGTTTATATAGGCACCGGAGAGGGCTAGGGTTTACATGGAGTCGGTTACAAGGGAGGCAATATAATATTCGGATCGCCAAGCTTGCCTTCCACGCCAAGGAAAGTCCCATCCGGACACGGGACGTAGTCTTGAGTCTTGTATATTCATGCTTCAATAGTCCAGACGTTGTATACAGTCCGGCTGTCTGGATACCCCCTAATCCAGGACTCCCTCAGTGGGTTCAATAGCAAACCCTCCCCACCCCTCTCAAGATTGTAATCCAGAGGATGATATCTGTTCTGAGGCGGATTCGCATAATCACGACCACTCCTATTTACCCCCAAGGTGTTTGCTCTACCTTGGCATGATGATGTTAGTCATATCATGGATATGTTGCTGGCAGTGCCTACTTTTGACATCATATATGTCATCCGCTTAGTTTAGACATGTTACGTAATGTCGACCTGTTTAGTTTCTATATCATATATGGGAATTATGCGATCTCATGTCTTTTAACCAGCCATAATATATGTGAAATGTGCAATGCCATCCTGTTTAACTGTGCATCATATATTTGAATGATATCTTGCCCATCCTTTTCTTCATTACATTTCCATTTGTCGACAATGTTTGTACATTAAACTACTCTTCCGTGAATCAGCCATTTGGGTGGGAGATGGAAAAATCTGGAGTGAAAACAAGGCCTTCAGAGCGCAGTGCTACACCGTCAAGCAGATCTCTTGTTGGGTCCCGATAGCTCCTCGAGAGATGGATTCAGAGACAGATGACCAGTCCTATTCCCCACCGAGGTGTATGCTCTAACTTGGCATGGTTATCTGCTCATATCATGCATACGGTGTCTTGCATTGCATAGTTTAGACATCATATACACAATATTCAACACCATGTTCTTAGTTAGGACATCATATCGGATGCCCTCTGTTTAGCATATAAATCACATGTGTGAATTAAATGATGCGATCCTGATTACTTAGATAACATGTAGGTGAATTATGTCATGCGATCCTGTTTAGTTATTCATCATATCTTTGAATTATGTTATGTTATGCTATCCAGTTTAGATAGACATCATATATGTGAAATTATGTCATGCTATCTGTTTTAGTTAAACAATATACATGTCAACTATTTCATGCCCTCTTTTTCCACACTATCTATTGCATCTGTCTCTCATACAATGTCTGTACATTCAACTATGTTTCCTTTTTATAAGCCATTTGAATTGGAGCGGGTGATGCCAGTATCTAGCGGACTAAAAATACAGTCTTCAAATAAAACAGTGCTACCTCTTGGTGGAGATAGCACCCCGGTTGTACATGCACAAGAACCAGCCCTACCACACATAACCCAAACTCTTGCAGATTGTACCCCTACTGCGATGGACAGAGAACCAGCTTCATCCAATCTAACCCCAACCCCAGCCGATAGTAACCCAGTTCCTGTTGACACAACACCATCTCCACCACAGTGCTCCCAAACAAGAGCAGTTAGTAAGGCAGCTCCAGTGCCCAAAGGGCCAGTACTATCACGGCGAACCCCAACTCCACCAGTTAGTACGCCTATTCCTGTGGAGGAAGCACAACCAGCTAGTTGTAGTTTAGCATCTATCGCATTTGATGTTGTTAAATCGTATGTGCGTATCTTCCCATCTTGGAAATATTATACTGAAGATGAAGGAAAATGCCAGTTGCAGGTGTTTGTCCAGGAGTTATGTGTAAGTAATGTTATTCATGGCAATTAGTTTGCTTCGTCCCATACATCCTACCTCCATTATGGTTATAATACAGCACATTTTCCCATTTTTCTCTATAGAGAAGGACCGATTTGGAAACTCAGGATGAGGTAACCTGTGCTAATACCTCTGCTATCTTCAAGAATGCTTGGTGGCAGTATCGAAAGTACCTGAAGAAAACGTACTTCACCGGCAAAGAAACTCATCAAATTCCCTTACGTTCTCCTGAGACACATTCTTTGGACGATGACTAGGAACGCCTTTGTTACATCTTGGTCCCGAACCAAGAATGTGGTAAGGTCTATGAGCTCATTTTCTATTATTAAGTATTATATTCTTGCGTCTTCTTGTACTGCATTATTGTAGAACAAGTGCCTAAACCTGAAGAACAACTGTTCTAATTTAAGATTCCATTGCTACCATAGGACATAGATATATGTTTGTTTGATGCTTTTATTATGTACTAGTACTTGGCAATAGAAGACTTGGTAGTTTAATCCTGTCCACCTTACTAATGAACTGGTTCACGAAATGAGTTTCATATACTAGTACATGCTAAACTTGTTATGTGTCCGCTTGTTTCTTCTTTTAGAATCTTGTGAGAATATTGGGGTAGAGTGCCTTATTAAGCAGCGGTAAAGGAAGTAATGCAGATAAGGTTCGGGATAGTGACACATCCTGTCTTGGTTTAGTGTTGAGTTATCGCCCTTGCCGCTTGCACAAGCTATTCAAACTCACCGTCTGAATCAGTTGGGTTTCTTGAGTCTCAACTACAAGTGAAAGAGATCGATCACCGTCTTTGCGACAAGAAGCGAAGGAGTGAGGAAGTCCTGGAGCATTCGGATGCATACTTTTTGGTGCAACAACAAGCGTTGGAGGATTTTAGCGTAAGCAGGACAAAGCTAATCAGCTTGCTAAGCTTATTGCCAAAGATAGTGGATACCCAGGATAACGTTTCTTGAGCTCTTCTGAAGTTGTTTCAGTTATGCTCTTGTTTTGCTGCCGCGTTTATTTGCACTGGTGGCCAATTTTGACGGCCACTGTATATGATATGCTGCTTTGTTCTCTATATTTGCACTGGTGGCGAACTTTGATGCCCAGTGGATGTAATGTGTGTAATAGCCGTGATAGCCTAGCATTAGTTGCTTGCTTATTTATTTCCTTGTTGCCTTGTTTATTTGTTTGCTTGTAGTCATTGCAGTTCTTTTTCGGTTAGCTAGTGGCTGCAATAACCTATTTTTAAAAACTAGGCCATAATAACCATGGGCTAATATTTACTGTAGTGACACTGGGCCTCCTACGGGCCGTAAAATAGTGGGCCTTCTACGGGCCGTAGAAACAGTAGGCCTTCTACGGGCCGTAGAAACAATGGGCCTTCTACGGGCCGTATCATCAATGGGCCTTATACGTGCCGTATGATCGATTGGCCGAACATGGGCCAATAACAGGCCACATTATGGCTGTAAACGGGCTAGAGTTGGAATCGTCCGTTCATGGGCCGACCGTAACGGGCCATCGTTAATAGGCCGTATTTGATGACGCTATGAAAACGGTCCAACGTATTAATGGACCACAAACGGGTATTGTAACCACGGGCTGAATTTGGCCCACAAGCGTAAAAAATGACGAACGGGCCGTAAGTAAATGAATCTGAAATGAGCCCAAGAATAAATGGGCTCACGAGAAGGCCGAGAGATAACATAATGGAACGCATTAGCGGAATAACGGGCCGTTAATGGGTATAAAGTGGTACAACTGTTCATTACGGGCCAGTTTTACCACGGGCCGTTAATGGGTGTAAAGTGATACCTTTGTTCATTACGGGCGGTTTCACCACGGCCGTTAATAGGCCAAGAGTTACATAGGGCCTCATATGGGCGAAAGACGTCATGGGCCATACATGGGCGAAGTGAAAACAGTGGAATCATATTTGATGGCCCAGATGACGCTACTGGGCCTAATTCTGATAGGGCGTAACGGGCCTTGGGTTAGCGGGCTGTAAATGGGCTATATGCGAACAGGCCGTTAACACGCTTCCCATGGTCGGCCCGCCACCTTTTGACCAAGTCAAATGGGCCGGCCTTTTCACAGGAATGGGCCTCTATTGGGCCGTGCCACGTGTCAACGTATCATAGGCGCCTATCTGACCCACTGACGAGCTGACACGTGTTTCGTCCGGCCAATAAGAATTTTACACGTGGAAATTTCCAATTGGTCGGGGCTGTTAACGGGTTATCGGATCCAAAACCCGACCCGATAGCTTAACGGCGTTCCGTTACGGTGGATGCCACGTGTCGGTCACCCTTGACGAAAGCACCTATGTGACGCGCGATTTATCGTCATGGAAGTGGACACTTCCGTGATGATAATTTTGGTAATGTCATTGAACACTTCTCTGACGACACATGTATGACTATCTTGATTCTGTCATAAATTTGTCATGGATGTACATGCATGACAAAAAACGCGACCTACTGTGACAAACATGTATCATCACGGAAGTGTATTTTTTTTGTAGTGTCGTTTGTTGCCCATGAAGCCTGTCGGCGGTCCTGGAAGAGTCTCACACTACTCTGTCCTGAAGCTGATCTTCGCGACGATGGCTTCACTGAGGACTTCAAATTTGACTCCAGGCCTCCCCAAAATGCAAGTTGCGTCGCACTCCCTCAATAGAAGATTCTGAGTATTCATCTTTGGTTGCAACTGTTGCGGCGAGAGTCATCGATGAAGAAGATGATGCCACTTCACCAACAATGGCTTCACTGCATCTTGACACTGCATCAGGCCCCTCTGCACCACCGAACTCCAGCGTCGACCCTGCTCCTTCATCTACTCCTAATGGGAACGAGTAGATACTCTATGACTTCAAACCTTTTTGTTCATTACTGACAAAAGGGGGAGAAGCATATGAGTTGATAGTCTTCAAACGGGTCCTTATGGGTGGTTGCATTATTTTTGCTAAGTTTTTACAACTCTCGTCTTTTGAAACATTTGGTTCTCTGAGTTGTAACACTTAAACTTGATGCTCGTCTGCTACTTTTTCTGCCACTTTGTGATGCGATGATAAATCCTGCATGAAGTCATTCCGCAGACGTCCATTTTTCATTATGCATGTCATTATCTTCACTATCTTTTTATATTCATGATGAATTGTCTTCATAAGTTGAAGAGGATCTCCACAAAGTAAAACCTGCCATGTGCATTTGCATTCAAAAGCGAACTACATATATGCACATCTTCAAGGGGAGCCTTTCACTTCTTATGAAGACAATGCCTGAATTCTTAACTTTCACATACTTTTATCCCCGTTGAAAACTTCAACTAGTTTGTCATCAATCACCAAAAAGGGGGAGATTGTAAGTTCATCTAGTGCCACCCCTAGTTGGTTTTGGAGTATTGATGACGAACTTGGTTGAGGGACTAATGTGTTTGTGAGAATTGCAGGATAACACAGGTAGTAGTCCCATATTGATTTGGTTTACCTACCAGAGATGACCCCTAAAAATGTGTGAAGACATTGAAAACAATGGTGGTCAGTGAAGATAGTCACACTGAAGATTATGACATGAGAAGACATCACGTGAAGACTATGGAGTGCGACGAGATAATTGTTTTGTAGTTTCCTTTTCTTCTTTGTTGAGTAATAGGAACCATCGTACTGTTAAGTGGGGTCCAAGTGAACAAAGTCAGAGTGACTGATGTGATGCTCAACTAAATCCTATGTCTTCGAGCGAAGACAATGAGAGCAAATCTTATCCAGAGCTGGATGAGTCAGCTTTACTTGTAGCCCAAGTCAAGCTATCGCGTGTGTTTGAAATCTGACCGTTGGACACGTGTCAGTTCCTTAGTGACCCGAGGTCATTTTGGACAAAGCAGGTCGGGTTGCCTCCTGGCTATAAATAGCCCACCCCCACACCATAAATTGGTGGCTGCTCAGAGTTAGTGCACGGCTTTTGTCGTTTGAGAGCAACCCACCTCCAAAGCATTTGAGGGAGAGAGAGAGAGAGATCCTTGCAAGGACAAAGCCCAAAACACCCAGAGCCAAAGAGTGTTAGGCATTACTGAAGTCTTTCTGTCCGCGTGATATGAAGACTTGTTACACTTGAGGACTGTGAATCCTCCAACCGGTTAGGCGTCGTGTTCTGAGCATCCAAGAGCCATTGTGGATTGCCAGTGAACGAAGTTTGTGAAGGTTTGTAAGTCTACCTTGAAGACTTACCAGAGTGATTGGGCGAGGACTGTGTGTTCTTAACTCAAGGGGAATAAGGTGAAGACGCGGTCTTCTGAGTTGAATCTCAGCTTCCCTAACAAGATGTACATTTATCACAGCAACTGGAGCTGGTCTACCAAATTCGTGTCCTCTCCAAGCAACTGGTTCTATCCTTTCCATCTCTCTACTTTACAGTTTGTCTTCGTGAAGTCATTGCCTGATTGCTTGAACTAATTAGCTTCATTGTGTAAAGATTGTTTGCTATTTGGCTTCATACTATATCCATCCTGATCCATACTACCTAGCTGCTGATAGTCTTCATGCTTTCACTTCATTGCTTACTTGACTATGGCTTGTCTAGTGTAGTCTACCTTCTGCTGCATATCAATAGGTTCATTTCTACTGTTTGTCTTCAAAGCCCCCGTGTTTTGAAGACTTCCATAAAAATCGCCTATTCACCCCCTCTAGTCGATAACTAGCACTTTCATCAGGTCAATTGGACTCCGTTTGATATTCCTTTTCTGCGAAGCTCAAAAACAAGGAAAAAACAGAAACTGGCACTGGGCTCTAGGTTAATAGGTTAGTCCCAAAAATCATATAAAATAGCATATAAGTGCATATAAAACATCGAAGATAGATAATATAATAGCATGGAACAATAAAAAATTATAGATACATTGGAGACGTATCAACCAACGTGACCTTGATGTCTTTGTTTTGTGTAGATCTTTGATGACTTGTCCTTGCTTTCTAAATCCTTGCTTCTACAAGAGGGTCTTCATTCATAACGATCATCTCTACTCCTTCTCTCTCTTGGTGGTGATTCATCTCTTCTACACCTCCTTTTTGGTGAATATTCTCTTTTCTTGTAGGGAGCCGTACACTCATTGGAGTAGTGTCTGGGTCTTCCACAATTGTAACAATTACAATCACGACTAGAGTATCTTTTGTCATTGTAGGATCTTTACTTGGGGCTTCTCTCTTTGCTTCTATTTCTGTATAATTGGTTGAAGTTCTTCACCATTAAGCTCAATTCTTAATTGGAGACTTGCTTCTCACTTGATGTTCTTGAAGCATCACTTGAAGCTTTGTAAGCACCGCTTGACTTGCTGTGGAGCTCTTCCTTATCCTTTGACATCTCATGAGCAACAATTCTACCAGTGAATTCCATGGGCTTGAGATCTTTGTAATTGGGAATCATTTGGATCAAGGTGCACACGGTATCATATTTTCCATCCAAGGCTCTTAGGATCTTCTTGATGATGAATTTGTCGGTCATTTCTTTGCTTCCTAAGCCGACAATTTCATTTGTGATGAGAGCAAGCCTAAAGTACATCTCGGTGACTCCGTCACCATCCTTCATCTTGAACTTATCAAGTTGACTTTGAAGCACATCCAATTTGGATTCCTTGACGGACTCGCGGTACCTTCGTGCATATCAACCAAAGTATCCCAAATTTCCTTTGCATTCTCAAGGCGGCTGATTTTGTTGAATTCTTCGGGAAACAATCCATTGAAGGGAATATCGCAAGATTGAGCATTGTATTGCAACATCTTCATTTCTTCCACGGACACTTCACGATCCAGTTCTTTTCCATCCTCGAAGAAATCACCTTGCAAGCCAATGCGCACAATAGCCCAAACGGCGGGGTTATGACCAAGAATATGCATTTTCATCTTATGCTTCCAACTAGCAAAATTAGTACCATCAAAGTAAGGACCACTATGGTGGTAATTTCCCTCGCTAGACGCCATACTCTCCTAGGTTGTGAAACCAAGGCTATGATCACCAAAGCTATGGAAATCAAGGCAAATGGGGATCAAAGCTCTGATACCACTTGTAGGATCGAAAGTAGGTCTAGAGGGGGGTGATTAGATTACTTAACCAAATAAAAATCTAAAATTTTCCCAATTTTAGTTGTGGGCAGATTTTAGCAAATAGCACAAGTCAAGCAATCAACCTACACATGCAATTCTAAGGGTGTAGCAACAGAAAGAAAAATATTGCATATGAAGGTAAAGGGAAGGGTTTGGAGAGTGCAAACGCAATGATGACATGGAGATTTTTGGCGTGGCTCCGACAGGTGGTGCTATCGTACATCCACGTTGATGGAGACTTCAACCCACAAAAGGTAACTGTTGCACGAGTCCATGGAGGGCTCCACCCACGAAGGGTCCATGATGAAGCAACCTTGTCTATCCCACCATAGCCATCGCCCATAAAGGACTTGCCTCACTCGGGTAGATCTTCACGAAGTAGGCGATCTCCTTGCCCTTACAAACTTCTTGTTTCAACTCCACAATCTTGTTGGAGGATCCCAAGC
This sequence comes from Aegilops bicornis, assembly GCA_021605145.1. Classification (NCBI taxonomy): domain Eukaryota; kingdom Viridiplantae; phylum Streptophyta; class Magnoliopsida; order Poales; family Poaceae; genus Aegilops; species Aegilops bicornis. Next base: position 278,247,285 of record CM038674.1, read on the forward strand.
GATACCTAACCAATCTAGGAGACACCACTCTCCAAAAGGAAATAGACGGCGTGTTGATGATGAACTCCTTGCTCTTGTGCTTCAAATTATAGTCTCCCCAACACTCAACTCTCTCTCATAGATTTGGATATGGTGGAAAGATGATTTGAGTGGAAAGCAACTTAGGGAAGGCTAGAAATCAAGATTCTTGTGGTAGGATTGGAATGTCTTGATCTCAACACATGAATAGCTGGTTCTCTCTCAGAAAATGTATGCTGGAAGTGTAGGCACGTTCTGATGGCTCTCTCACAAATGGAGAATGGGTGGAGGGGTATATATAGCCTCCACACAAAATCCAACCGTTACACACATTTGACCCAACTTGGTCAGACCGAATAGAAGAACTCGGTGAGAACGATTCAATTCAAAATGTGAATGTTAGGAATCTCGGTGGGACCGACTGGAACAAATCGGTGGGACCGATGTGCTAGGGCTCAGGGAAAACATCAACTCGATGGGACCGATTGGGTCAACCCGGTGAAACTGAAGCGAAGCAATAAGGTAACGGAGAAGATTTCAAGCCAACTCGGTGTGACCGATCCCTATTTCGGTGAGACAGAAACAATTGCAACAGGCAACAGAGAGTTTGCAAATCCATCTCGGTGAGATCGAGATCCGTATCGGTGTTACCAAACTGTTAGGGTTTCTAGCAGTGGCTATGTCATATGAACTCGGCGGCGCCGAATAGAAAGAATCGGTGAGGCCGAGTTTGACTTTAGGGTTTTGACATATTTGGAATGAGAAAGTGGTTGAAGGCTTTGGAGCAATATCACTAAGCATTTTGGGCAAGTATACCATTAAGGAACACCTCATCCCCTTTTAATAGTATTGACTTTCCTACGGACTCAATGTGATCTTGGATCACTAAAATATAAATGAAGAGTCTTGAGATTTTGCCAATATGTGTCCTTACCATTTTGAGGGGTCCACATTTCTAGTCCATGCCATGCCATTCATTGAACTTTATGAAATATTAAACTTGAATGGATATTATTTCAATGAGCTATATGTTGTTATGAATTACCAAAACCACCCGGGGATTAGTTGCACTTTCAGAAACATAACCATTTACCCTAGCTGAGTCTGACTTTTTGCATGGATTCTTGGATCATATTCGCTAGCTTCACTATCTTTAGTATCAAATCCGTACCAAAGATTTGACTATCACCTATCGGGACTAGTATGAAGGAGTATGGCCTTATAACAATAGTATCCACGGACTTGACTGACGGTGGTTCTGTCAGAAGAATCTTGTTCCTGACAGGCTATCCTTAAACTGGTTCCCATATGTGAGGGCACATGCTTCAAGGCCGTTGTTCAACATTTATGTTACTTATTCTATCGGTATATCCATGTGAATAGTAGGCTGTGCAATGTTTTAACACTGTCGCTGGAGTCAAACTGCTAAATTGGCCTTTGGTCTGACATGACATACTTGGATATTCGATACTAACAATTATGAGCATATACAATTGGCTGAGGAGGTTACCTTGATATGAGATCCTTACCAAACATGATTTGAGCCCTTAGATGTATATTCATAGTGGTCGATACTGAACTTGATTGTCTTGGGTATCTGCACTATGTTGGTCATGCAACAATTATCATACCTGTATTGTAACTCTTGCGTCTTCATTATTGTTTTGTTTTTTGGGTCCTTTGCTAAAAGAACTGGGCCATATATACTCTTAACTCTTCATGTGACCATAGGTACTGTCGTGTGCAATATCCGACAATCATACTCTATCCTCGTTCATGACTCGGGTCATAGGATATATGCCAGGTTCACTAATACGTCTCCAACGTATCTATAATTTTTTATTGTTCCATGCTGTTATATTATCATTCTTGGATGATTTATAATCATTTTATAGTATTTTATCTCATTTTTGGTACTAGCCTATTGACATAGTGCCAAGTGCGAGTTGCTATTTTTTGCATGTTTTTTACAACACAGGAAATCAATATCAAACGGAGTCCAGACACCGCAAATTTTTTTGAGGATTTTTTATGGACCAGAACACTTCCAATGGGCCAGAGCATCACCTGGGGGTGCCCCGAAGGGGGGCACAACCCACCAGGGCGCACCTAGGTGGGTTGTGCCCACCTCGGTGGCCTCCTGCACCCCCTCTTTGCCCTATAAAATCCCAAATATTCTGAAAACCCTCGTGGTTAACCCAGATCAGAAGTACCGCCACTGCAAGGCTCTATAGCCACCGAAAACCAATCTAGACCCCGTTCCGGCACCCTGCCGGAGGGGGGAATCATCACTGATGGCCATCTTCATCATCCCGGCGGCCACCACGATGAGGAGGGAGTAATCCACCCTCGGGGTTGAGGGTTTGTTCCAGTAGCTATGTGTTTAATATCTCTCTCTCTCTCTCTCTCTCTCTCGTGTTCTTGAGATGTCATGATCTTGATGTATCGCTGGCTTTGTTAGTATAGTCGGATCATATGGTGTTTTCCCCTCTCTATCTTGTTATGATGAATTCAGTTTTTCCCTTTGTGATTTCTTTGTTATCGGATTGAATACTTATATGGATTTGAGAGCACTTGATATATGTCTTGCATATGAATACTCGTGGTGACAATGGGGTATCATATTGATTCACTTGATATGTGCTTAGGCACTCAACTCGCGGATTCCCGCGGTGACATTGGGGTAATCTATGCATAGTGGTTGATGCACGTTCTCGTCTTTTGTTTCTCTGGTAGAAATCTTGGGGCACTCTTTGAAGTTCTTTGTGTTGGATTGAGTATTATCAATCTGAAATTATTTGGTATTATTTTAGTACGAACTCTTGGATAGATCGATCGGAAAGAATAGCTTTGAGGTGGTTTCGTACCCTACAAATGGTTTCTTCGTAGGTTCTCCCCTAGACAGGAACTTTGGAGTGATTCTTCATCTCACTTTGAGGGGTGGTTATATGATCCAATTATATTAACACTGTTGAGAGATTGCACTAGCGAAAGTACGGACCCTAGGTCTCATTTTCAAGCATTGCAATACCGTTTTTGTGCCCGTTTACTATTTGCTACCTTGCAGTTTTTATTTATTCAGATTATTAAAATATATTTCTACCATCAATATTACACTTTTATCACCATCTCTTCGCCAAACTAGTGCATCTATGCAATTTGCCATTTGTATTAGGTGTGTTGGGGACACAAGAGATTTCTTGTATTTGGTTGCAGGGTTGTTTGAGAGAGACCATCTTCATCCTACGCCTCCAACGGATTGATAAACTTTAGGTCATCCACTTGAGAGAAAATTGCTACTGTCCTACAAAACTCTGCTCTTGGAGGCCCAACATGAGTCTACAAGAATAAAGTTGCGTAGTAGACATCATTCACGTGTGCTGATACAGAGCCATTGTTGTCCTCAATCATACAAGATGGTGGTGACAAAGGTTAACGATATCACCCTGTCCGGTGTGAGGAAGCTGTCCTTGATAAGCACTGCCAAAATTGTTATCCCATGTTGTTTTTCTTCAAAGCTTGTCGGTCCTTGTGTCACCCACTGAGGTGTATACTAGCTTTCTTCCTCTTGCATAACAGGAGATCTTGTCGGATTCTTGCTGTGATTTCATCATTGTACCAGTGACTTGCATGAACTTGGCGGCATGCTCACAGTATATATATAAGTATCTGATTCCCGAGGCAGACTTGTGTTCTGACTGATTCTTGCTTCTGATCAAACTGTTGCAGATCTGATTCTTGGGATGCATCGCCATATGCTGCCAATTCACTTTGTAATATCTTGCACCAGTGCCGTACTAAGGAAGATTGGATGGCTTGTATTGGAAACCACCGAGAGGATTGTCCTGGGGAAGACTGGATAACTTGTGCTAAAAGCTTTCATCGGGGCAGCTTGTTGAGGGAGGATGGGTACCATACTTCAGGAGCTTCCGCCCTTAAAGACTTGCTGGGGAAGACTTGGTACTTTATGACGGAAGCTTTTGAAGTAGCCTACGGAAGAAGCCTGAGTATCTTGCACGGGAAGTCATCCATGTATCTTGCCGAGGAAGATTGATGAATCTTGCATTGGAAGCTTCTCTGGTAGCTTGCGAATGAATACTGGGTTGCTTACACCAGAAGCTTTTTTTGTGATATGCGGGCTGAATCCCATACATATTTATCCCCCTGATATTTTTGCTATTGACTACTTGCATGAACAGAATTTGTTGGACTGTCCTTCTTGCTCAGTACCGGAGACATGGCACATTCTAGCTTGCTTCCCGGGTATAGCATGTTTCAAAATCATACTCAGAGCAGAATCAAACCTTGTATATGAATCATATCTTTGTCGGAAACTGTACTGTTTCTCTTGCACACAACTTGTCTTCGGCTGATTTCAGCATTATTACTGTGAAAATGGCACACTGAGGTAGACGTGATACTGATAATCCAGCCAGGATATCATTTGTATTTAGACCAGGTATTCCCAATATAATGCAGTCGGTCGAGAATCCCATACTGTCTAGCTGAGCTTCCAAATATTTGAACTCCTTGCTGATTCTTCGAGTCGGTGTCGGTTGATGAGCAACTTCCATAAGGGGTAATACGGGAACACTGAGGGCCCAAAGAAAGAAGCAAAAGAAACGAATGAAACGAAAGCACACAAGGCAATGAAGATTTCATACCAGCAACATCATATTTCAGAGCTATTCACAACAATAATATGCATGCATACTTAAGCACACAAAGCTCTGCTTGTACGATCTAATATTTTATGGCGGTGTGCACAAAAGTGAACCCACGTGTGGAAGGAGTTGGTGTAACCAAAGCTACAATGAGCACTGGCTTAACACCGATTGCATCTAGATGGATACGGAGGTGAGGACGGACTTGGTGATCATGTAGCAGAACACGGAGGTCACGACCACATCATCATAAAGTGCATAGAAGGAAACCGTACACGTTCAAAGAATGGGTGGCAGGGTAGGATAGCGGTGGAAAATAGGGCTGATGTCTACTACGGAACTTTATTCTTGTAAACACGTGTTGGGCCTCCAAGCGCAGAGTTTTGTAGGACAGTAGCAATTTTCCCTCAAGTGGATGACCTAAGGTTTATCAAACCGTGGGAGGCGTAGGATGAAGATGGTCCTTCCCAAACAACCCTGCAAACAAATACGGAGTAATAAAAAGTCTCTTATGTCACCAACACACCAAATACAATGGTAATTTGTATAGGTGCGCTAGTTCGGCGAAGAGATGGTGATACAAGTGTAGTAATGATAGTAGATATTGATTTTTTTAATAGCAACAATAAAAAACAACAAGGTAGCAAATGATAAAACAGAGCACAAACAGTATTGCAATGCTTGAAAATGAGGTCTAGGGTCCGTACTTTCACTAGTGCAATCTCTCAACAATGCTAATATAATTGGATCATATAACCACCCCTCAAAGTGCGATGAAGAATCACTCCAGAGTTCCTATCTAGCGGAGAACATAAGAAGAAATTATACGTAAGGTATGAACCACCTCAAAGCTATTCTTTTCGATCGATCTATCCTAGAGTTTATACTAAAATAACACCAAATAATTTCAGATTCATAATACTCAATCCAACACAAAGAACCTCAAAGAGTGCCCCAAGATTTCTACCGGAGAAATAAAGACAAGAACGTGCATCAACCCCTATGCGTAGATTACCCCAATGTCTCGTCGGGAATCCGCGAGTTGCACTACAAAAAAAAGACACATCCGTGACATTTTGGGCCGAACGAATTTTTTTCCTGTCATACATATGACCCTTCTATGACGATAATTGTGACATAACCCGGTATCATCATAGATGTGGTGGGCTCCTACTTCTATGACAAAAAATCACGACAGAAAATGGGCTTTTCGTCCTGGGCGGGCCGGAGACGCAGCTGCATGATATCCTTTGGGCCGTCCATGACGGAAAAAACCGTGGTAGAAGCGAGGGGTAGGAAAATTTCGGGGAGTTGCCGGTTACGGTGGGAGGTCGGGGGCCGAGCGATGCACGTTTCTCTCATACACGTACGTGCATGTGTGCGAGGCGTTGGCTCTAACTGAACCCGAGCGAGGCGTTGGGCTCTAACTGAACCCGAGCGATTGCACTGCAGGCTACGCGTTACTGAACCCGAGCGATCGATCGATGGCTGTTAACTAAACCCGATGGAGCGATTCCTTCGCTACTGCTGCTAACTGAAGCTGATCGATTGGATGAACAAAGGAGCGCTATGCGGAGGGGGTTGGATGAGCGGTGAGCGGTGGCGTTGCCTGCGGATGAATAGGACCCCGTGGTGTGGAGGGCTGGATGAGCGATGAAGCGGTGGAGGGTGGTTGAACAGGACCCGTGGTGTGGAGCGCCGGATGAACAGTGAGACGGTGGAGGCGTGCCTGTTGGGGAACGCGTTGCAGAAAATTAAATTTTTTCCTACGGTTTCACCAAGATCCATCTATGAGTTCATCTAAGCAACGAGTCATGGGAGAGAGATTGCATCTACATACCACTTGTAGATCGCGTGCGGAAGCGTTTAAGGGAACGGGGATGATGGAGTCGTACTCGCCGTGATCCAAATCACGGAGGACCAAGTGCTGAACGGACAGCACCTCCGCGTTCAACACACGCAGACGGAGCGGACGACGCCTCCTCCTTCTTGATCCAGCAAGGGGGAAGGAGAGGTTGAGGAAGAAGGCTCCGGGAGCAAGACGACGGCGTGATGATGGTGGAGAGGTAGTACTCGGCTGTGGCTTTGCCAAGCACTCAACGGAGGAGGATAGGTGTTGGGAGGGAGGGCTGCGCCTTGGATGTTGTGTGCAGCCCTCCCTCGCCCCTCTTTTATAGGGGAAGGGAAGGGGCGCCCCCTCTAGATGAGATCTAGAGGGGGGGGGGGGGGCGGCCAGGGAGGGGGGCTTGCCCCCCAAGCAAGGGGGCGCCCCCACTAGGGTTCCCCCCCAACCCTAGGCGCATGGGCCCAAGGGGAAGGCGCGCCCAGCCCTCCATGGGCTGGTTCCCTGCCCCTTGCGGCCCATGAGGCCCTCCGAGAGGGGTGGCCCCTCCCGGTGGACCCCTGGAACCCCTCCCGTGGCCCCGGTACAATACCGATATGCCCCCGAAACTTTCCGGTGTCCGTATGACAACTTCCCATATATAAATATTCACCTCCGGACCATTCCGGAACTCCTCGTGACGTCCTGGATCTCATCCGGGACTCCGAAAAACATTCGGTAATCACATATAAGCCTTCCTAATAACCCTAGCGTCACCGAACCTTAAGTGTGTAGACCCTACGGGTTCGGGAGACATGCAGACATGACCGAGATCGCTCTCCGGTCAATAACCAACAGCGGGATCTGGATACCCATGTTGGCTCCCACATGCTCCTCGATGATCTCATCGGATGAACCACGATGTCGAGGATTCAATCAACCCCGTATACAATTCCCTTTGTCAGACGATATATTACTTGCCCGAGATTCGATCGTCGGTATCCCAATACCTCGTTCAATCTCGTTACCGGCAAGTCACTTTACTCGTACCGTAATGCATGATCCCGTGAACAGACACTTGGTCACTTTGATCTCATTATGATGATGCACTACCGAGTGGGCCCAGTGATACCTCTCCGTAGTACGGAGTGACAAATCCCAGTCTTGATCCGTGTCAACCCAACAGACACTTTCGGAGATACCTGTAGTGCACCTTTATAGTCACCCAGTTACGTTGTGACGTTTGGTACACCCAAAGCACTCCTACGGTATCCGGAGTTACACGATCTCATGGTCTAAGGAAGAGATACTTGACATTGGAAAAGCTCTAGCAAAACGAACTACACGATCTTGTGCTATGCTTAGGATTGTCTTGTCCATCACATCATTCTCCTAATGATGTGATCCCGTTATCAATGACATCCAATGTCCATAGTCGTGAAACCATGACTATCTATTGATCAACGAGCTAGTCAACTAGAGGCTCACTAGGGACATATTGTGGTCTATGTATTCACACGTGTATTACGATTTTCGGATAATACAATTATAGCATGAATAAAAGACAATTATCACGAACAAGGAAATATAATAATAATCCTTTTATTATTGCCTCTAGGGCATATTTCCAACAGTCTCCCACTTGCACTAGAGTCAATAATCTAGTTACATTGTGATGAATCGAACACCCATAGAGTTCTGGTGTTGATCATGTTTTGCCCACGGAAGAGGTTTAGCCAACGGATCCTCGACATTCAGATCCGTATGCACTTTGCAAATTTCTATGTCTCCGTCTTGAACATTTTCACGGATGGAGTTGAAGCGACGCTTGATGTGCCTGGTCTTCTTGTGAAACCTGGGCTCCTTGGCAAGTGCAATAGCTCGGTGTTGTCACGGAAGAGTTTGATCGGCCCCGACGCATTGGGTATGACTCCTAGGTCGGTGATGAACTCCTTCACCCAAATTGCTTCATGCGCTGCCTCCGAGGCTGCCATGTACTCCGCTTCACACGTAGATCCCGCCACGACGCTCTGCTTGCAGCTGCACCAGCTTACTGCCCCACCATTCAACATATACACGTATCCGGTTTGTGACTTAGAGTCATCCAGATCTGTGTCGAAGCTAGCGTCAACGTACCCCTTTACAACGAGCTCTTCGTCACCTCCATAAACGAGAAACATGTCCTTTGTCCTTTTCAGGTACTTCAGGATATTCTTGACCTTTGTCCAGTGTTCCTTGCCGGGATTACTTTGGTACCTTCCTACCAAACTTACGACAAGGTTTACATCAGGTCTGGTACACACTGACATGGCATACATAATAGATCCTATGGCTGAGGCATAGTGGATGACGCTCATCTCTTCTTTATCTTTTGCCGTGGTCGGCATTGAGCCGAGCTCAATCTCACACCTTGCAATACAGGCAAGAACCCTTTCTTGTCTTGATCCATTTTGAACTTCTTCAAAATCTTATCAAGGTATGTGCTTTGTGAAAGACCTATGAGGCGTCTCGATCTATCCCTATAGATCTTGATGCCTAATATATACGCAGCTTCTCCAAGGTCCTTCATTGAAAAACACTTATTCAAGTAGGCCTTAATGCTGTCCAAGAATTCTATATCATTTCCCATCAAAAGTATGTCATCTACATATAATATGAGAAATGCTCTGAGCTCCCACTCACTTTCTTGTAAACGCAGGCTTCTCCATAAGTGCATAAACCCAAATGCTTTGATCATCTCATCAAAGCGAATGTTCCAACTCCGAGATGCTTGCACCAGCCCATAAATGGATCGCTGGAGCTTGCATACTTTGTTAGCGTTCTTAGGATCGACAAAACCTTCCGGCTGCATCATATACAGCTCTTCCTTAAGATAACCGTTAAGGAATGACGTTTTGACGTCCATCTGCCATATCTCATAATCATAGTATGCGTCAATTGCTAACATGATTCGGACGGACATAAGCTTCACTACAGGAGAGAAAGTCTCATCGTAGTCAATCCCTTGAACTTGCCGATAACCCTTAGCGACAAGTCGAGCTTTATAGATGGTGACATTACCATCCGCGTCCGTCTTCTTCTTAAAGATCCATTTGTTTTCTAACGCTCGCCGATCATCTGGCAAGTCTGTCAAAGTCCATACTTTGTTTTCATACATGGATCCTATCTCGGATTGCATGGCTTCAAGCCATTTGTTGGAATCTAGGCCCGCCATCGCTTCTTCATAGTTCGAAGGTTCACCGTTGTCTAACAACATGATTTCCGTGACAGGGTTGCCATACCACTGGTGTGGAACGTGTCCTTGTGGACCTCTGGGTTCAAGAGCAACTTGATCCAAGTACCTTGATCATCATCATTTATTTCCTCTCCAAGAGGTGTAGGCACCACAGGAACATTTTCTGAGCTGCACTACTTTCCGGTTCAAGAGGTAGTACTTCATCGAGTTCTACTTTCCTCCCACTTACTCCTTTCGAGAGAAACTCTTTTTCCGTAGAAAGGATCCGTTCTTGGCAACAAAGATCTTGCCTTCGGATCTAAGGTAGAAGGTATACCCAATGGTTTCCTTAGGGTATCCTATGAAGACGCATTTTCCGACTTGGGTTCGAGCTTTTCAGTTGAAGTTTCTTGACATAAGCATCGCATCCCCAAACTTTTAGAAACGACAGCCTTAGGTTTCTTCCCAAACCATAATTCATACGGTGTCGTCTCAACGGATTTAGACGGTGCCCTATTTAAAGTGAATGTAGCTGTCTCCGGTCGTATCCCCAAAATGATAGCGGTAAATCGGTAAGAGACATCATAGATCGCACCATATCCTATAGAGTGCGATTCTGACGCTCGAACACACCGTTCTATTTGAGGTGTTCCAGCGGCGTGAGTTGTGAAACGATTCCACATTTCCTTAAGTGTGTACCAAATTCGCGACTTAAATATTCTCCTCCACGATCTGATCGTAGGAACTTTATCTTTCGATCACGTTGATTCTCTACCTCATTCTGAAATTCCTTGAACTTTTCATAGGTCTCAGACTTGTGTTTCATCAAGTAGACATACCCATATCTACTCAAGTCATCAGTGAGAGTGAGAACATAACGATATCCTCCATGAGCCTCAACGCTCATTGGACCGCACACATCGGTATGTATGATTTCCAATAAGTTGGTTGCTCGCTCCATTGTTCCGGAGAACGGAGTCTTGGTCATTTTACCCATGAGGCATGGTTCGCGTGTAAAATGATTCATAATCGAGAGACTCTAAAAGTCCATCAAGATGGAGCTTCTTCATGCGCTTGACACCTATGTGACCAAGGCGGCAGTGCCACAAGTATGTGGGACTATCGTTATCAACTTTACATCTTTTGGTATTCACACTATGAATATGTCTAATATTACGTTCGAGATTCATTAAGAATAAACCATTCACCATCGGAGCATGACCATAAAACATATCTCTCATATAAATGGAACAACCATTATTCTCGGATTTAAATGAGTAGCCATCTCGTATTAAACGAGACCCTGATACAATGTTCATGCTCAAACTTGGCACTAAATAACAATTATTGAGGTTCAAAACTAATCCCGTAGGTAAATGTAGAGGCAACGTCTTGTGGCGATCACATCGACCTTGGAACCATTCCCGACGCCAAGATCGTCACCTCGCCCTTAGCCGGTCTCCGCTTATTCCGCAGCTCCTGCTGTGAGTTACATATATGAGCAACGGCACGGTATCAATTACCGGGAGTTACTACGAGTCTTGGTAAGTTATACATCAATTACATGTATATCAAATATACCTTTAGTGTTGCCGGCCTTCTTGTCGGCTAAGTATTTGGGGCAGTTCCGCTTCCAAAGTGGCCCTTCCTTTGCAATAAAAGCACTTTCGATCTCGTGCTTGGTTCCATTCTTTGACTTCTTCCGGCAACTAGCTTCTTTGGCGCGGCAACATCCTTGCCGTCCTTCTTGAAGTTCTTCTTACCCTTGCCCTTCTTGAACTTAGTAGTTTTATTGACCATCAACACTTGATGTTCTTTCTTGATTTCAACCTCTGCTGACTTCAGCATTGAAAATACTTCAGGAATAGTTTTCACCATCCCCTGCATATTGTAGTTCATCACAAAGATCTTGTAGCTTGGTGGGAGCGACTTAAGGAATCTGACAATGACAGCCTCGTCCGGAGGTTAATGTCCAGTGGGACAACGGTTGTGCAACCTGGACATTTTGAGTATGTGCTCACCGATGTAACTATTTTCCTCCATCTTACAACTATAGAACTTGTCGGAGACTTCATATCTCTCGTCAAGGGCATGAGCTTGGAAAACCATTTACAGCTCCTCGAACATCTCATATGCTCAGTGTTGCTCAAAACGCTTTTCGAGCCCCGGTTCTAAGTCGTAAAGCATGATACAATCGAACGAGGGAGTAATCATCAAGACGAGACTGCCAAGCATTCATAATGTCTTGGTTCTGCAGGATGGGTGCTTCACCTAGCGGTGCTTCTCGGACATATTGTTTCTTGGCTGCTATGAGGATGATCCTCGTGTTACGGACCCGATCCGAATAGTTGCTGCCATCATCTTTCAGCTTGGTTTTCTCTAGGAACGTGTTGAAGTTCATGGTGACATGAGCGTTGGCCATTTGATCTACAAGACATTTTGCAAAGATTTAGACTAATGTTCATGATAATAAGTTCATATAATCAAATTATTTAATGAACTCCCACTCAGATTTGACATCCCTCTAGTCATCTAAGTGTTACATGATCCGAGTCGACTAGGCCGTGTCCGATCATCACGTGAGACGGACTAGTCATCATCGGTGAACATCTCCATGTTGATCGTATCTACCATACGACTCATGTTCGACCTTTCGGTCTCTTGTGTTCCGAGGCCATGTCTGTACATGCTAGGCTTGTCAAGTTAACCCTAAGTGTTTTGCATGTGTAAAACTGTCTTACAACCGTTGTATGTGAACGTAAGGATCTATCACACGATCATCACGTGGTGCTCAAAGCGACGACCTTTAGCAACGGTGCACGCTTAGGGGAACACTTTCTTGAAATTATTATAAGGGATCATCTTATTTACTACCGTCGTTCTAAGTAAACAAGATGCATAAACATAATAAACATCACATGCAATTATATAAAGTAGTGACATGATATGGCCAATATCATATAGCTCCTTCGATCTCCATCTTCGGGGCTCCATGATCATCCTCGTCACCGGCATGAAACCATGATCTCCATCATCGTGTCTTCATGAAGTTGTCACGCCAACGACTACTTCTACTTCTATGGCTAACGCGTTTAGCAATAAAGTAAAGTAATTTACATGGCGTTCTTCAATGACATGCAGGTCATACAAAAATAAGACAACTCCTATGGCTCCTGCCGGTTGTCATACTCATCGACATGCAAGTCATGATTCCTATTACAAGAACATGATCTCAGACATCACAATATATCATTCATCATTCATCACAACTTCTGGCCATATCACATCACATGGCAATTGCTGCAAAAACAAGTTAGACGTCCTCTAATTGTTGTTGCATCTTTTATGTGGCTGCAATTGGGTTCTAGCAAGAACGTTTTCTTACCTCTGAATAACCACAACGTGATTTTGTCAACTTCTATTTACCCTTCATAAGGACCCTTTTCATCTAATCCGCTCCAACTAAAGTAGGAGAGACAGACACACGCTAGCCACCTTATGCAACTAGTGCATGTCAGTCGGTGGAACCTGTCTCACGTAAGCATACGTGTAAGGTCGGTCCGGGCCGCTTCATCCCACAATACCGCTGAAGCAAGAAAAGACTAGTAGTGGCAAGCAAGTTGACAAGATCTACGCCCAGAACAAAATTGTGTTCTACTCGTGCAATAGAGAACTACGCATAGACCTAGCTCATGATGCCACTTTGTTGGGGAACGTTGCGAGAAAATTAAAATTTTTCCTACGGTTTCACCAAGATCCATCTATGAGTTCATCTAAGCAACGAGTCATGGGAGAGAGATTGCATCTACATACCACTTGTAGGTCGGCGTGCGAAGCGTTTAAGGGAGCAGGGATGATGGAGTCGTACTCGCCGTGATCCAAATCACCGATGACCAAGTGCTGAACGGACAGCACCTCCGCGCTCAACACACGTACGGAGCGGACGACGTCTCCTCCTTCTTGATCCAGCAAGGGGTAAGGAGAGGTTGAGGAAGAAGGCTCCAGCAGCAGCACGACGACGTGATGATGGTGGAGAGGTAGTACTCCGACAGGGCTTCCCCAAGCACTCAACGGAGGAGGATAGGTGTTGGGGAGGGGAGGGGCTGCGCCTTGGATGTTGTGTGCAGCCCTCCCCTCGCCCCTCTATTTATAGGGGAAGGGGAAGGGGCGGCCCCTCTAGATGAGATCTAGAGGGGGCGGCGTGGAGGGGGGGCTTGCCCCCCAAGCAAGGCGCCCCACTAGGGTTCCCCCCCAACCCTAGGCGCATGGGCCCAAGGGGGAGGCGCACCCAGCCCTCCAGGGGCTGGTTCCCTGCCCCTTGCGGCCCATGAGGCCCTCCGAGAGGGGTGGCCCCTCCAGGTGGACCCCCGGAACCCCTCCGGTGGCCCCGGTACAATACCGATATGCCCCCGAAACTTTCCGGTGTCCGTATGACAACTTCCCACATTTAAATCTTCACCTCCGGACCATTCTGGAACTCCTCGTGACGTCCGGGATCTCATCCGGGACTCCGAAAAACATTCGGTAATCACATATAAGTCTTCCTAATAACCCTAGCGTCACTGAACCTTAAGTGTGTAGACCCTACGGGTTCGGGAGACATGCAGACATGACCGAGATCACTCTCCGGTCAATAACCAACATCGGGATCTGGATACCCATGTTGGCTCCCACATGCTCCTCGATGATCTCATCGGATGAACCATGATGTCGAGGATTCAATCAACCCCGTATACAATTCCCTTTGTCAGATGGTATATTACTTGCCCGAGATTCGATCGTCGGTATCCCAATACCTCATTCAATCTCGTTACCGGCAAGTCACTTTACTCGTACCGTAATGCATGATCCCGTGACCAGACACTTGGTCACTTTGAGCTCATTATGATGATGCACTACCGAGTGGGCCCGGTGATATCTCTCCGTTATACGGAGTGACAAATCCAGTCTCGATCCGTGTCAACCCAATGCAGACACTTTCGGAGATACCTGTAGTGCACCTTTATAGTCACCCGATTCACGTTGTGACGTTTGGTACACCCAAAGCACTCCTACGGTATCCGGGAGTTACACGATCTCATGGTCTAAGGAAGAGATACTTGACATTGGAAAAGCTCTAGCAAAACGAACTACACGATCTTGTGCTATGCTTAGGATTGGCTCTTGTCCATCACATCATTCTCCTAATGATGTGATCCGTTATCAATGACATCCAATGTCCATAGTCGTGAAACCATGACTATCTATTGATCAACGAGCTAGTCAACTAGAGGCTCACTAGGGACATATTGTGGTCTATGTATTCACACGTGTATTACGATTTCCGGATAATACAATTATAGCATGAATAAAAGACAATTATCACGAACAAGGAAATATAAAAATAATCCTTTTATTATTGCCTCTAGGGCATATTTCCAACATGCCCATGGAGGGGTGGTTGAACAGTAGCCAGTGGAGTAGCGCGCGGTGGAGGCTGGATGAACAGGAGCCCGTGGAGGCTCGAGGAGGTCGACGGTAGCCCGTGGAGGCTGGAGGAGGTCGACGGTGGAGATGAACAGTATCCCGTGGAGTCCCGTTTTGCGGTACGCCACATCCCTCCCGATGAACAGGACTCACGTTTCGATCGTAGGAGGTCCGTTTCCTCCATTTTGCGGTACGCCACACCCTTCCCGTTCAACAGGACCCCCGTTTCGACCGTAGGAGGCCCGTTTCCTCCGTTTTGCGGTACGCCGCACCCCTCCCGATCAACATGACCCCCGTTTCGACCGTAGGAGGTCCGTTTCCTCCGTTTTGCGGTACGCCACACCCCTCCCCATCAACAGGATCTCGTTCTGAACATGGCCGGTCAAACACAAGGCCGTTTCCTCCATTCTGCGGTACGCCAGGCCTCGTTTCCATCGCCTGTTCCATCCAAGCCGGTTGTCTCCCACGCGTTCCGTTGCCTCCCGATGAACACGATGCATTCCGTTGCCTCCCCATGAACATGACGCATTCTGTTGCCTCCCCATGAACACGAGCCCTCGCCGTAGGGATGCGCGACTAGGCGTTCGAGACCCCGCCCGTATGTACACATACGTGGCCGTATTTTCTTTCTTGCACCCTGGCCGCTGTAGGTATCTGTACATGCTACGTGCGCGCCTCTACTACGACTGCGGCGCGCCCTACATCGACCAAGATGTACGCATATCGTTCGCGACCAGGATGACAACACCACGACGCTTGACCAGGTGGGTCCCGACTGTCAGGCACTTCCTTGCCTGCGAAGATGTAGCTGGTGGGTCCCTGCTGTCAGGGGGGCGGAGGTGTTTGTTTTTGTGTCTGACGCTCTTCCGTGGGTGCGTAGGTGTAGCTGGTGGGTCCCAGCAATGGGAAGCGAATCGGTTTTTTGGCCCGGACGCACTCCCTTGCGTGCAAAGGTGTAGCTGGTGGGTCCCAGCAGTCGGGGGCGAATCTTTTTGTTCCGGACGCACTTCCTTGCGTGCGAAGATGTAGCTGGTGGGTCCCAGCAGTCAGGGGGGCGAATCGTTTTTTTCCCGGAGGTACTTCCTTGCGTGCGAAGATGTAGCTCGTGGGTCCCGTAAGTCGAATCATTTTTCAGAAACACGGTGGCCCGTCTGGTGGGTCCCCGCTGTCAGGTGGAGGAATAATTATTTTGCGCTTAATAAGGAGACACTTCCTTGCGGCTGTCGCGGACCCAGCTGTCAGCCTCTCCACGTACAATCCACGTCTGATGGAAGTCGTTCCTTGACCACGTTGACCACGCCGCGCCGAGAGCACCACACCGGTGGACGACGGCGAGGCCTAGGAAGGGGACAACACGGAGCCAGGGAAGACGCGGCAGTGGATGCACATGCGGAGAGGATTACGAGGGTTCACTGGTTCGGCTGCGCTGCCGTCGCCGCAGAATAACAGGGGGTGTGGGTGAGTGGAGGGATGGCCTGGCCAGCGGTGGGAGTAGTAGGGGGCGGTGAGGCTTCCGCGGCAGCACAGCCGGCCACGGGAGGCAGGAGCAGGTGGCACGACCGGCGCTGCTTTGGGCAGCTGGAGTAAGAAGACCAGAGGTTGAAGAAGCACGACGGCTGTTGGATGGACATCATACGGTCACTGCAGCTAGAATCGTTTATATTGACTAAGTTGACAAAGCCCTTGGTACGTCAACTTAGTAGGCCCACAGGTCAGCTTCCGAAACGGTGTGCCCCAGATGTCAGGGGAGGAATCATTTTTTGATCGGGTGAAGCTAGAATATCTGAGATTGAAGAAGAAGCACGGCATCCGTTGGATGGACATCCTACGGCCACTGCTGCTAGAACCGTGTGTTGACTATAAGTTGACAAAGCCTTGCATACGTGCCAACTCTGTTTTTTAGGGGATGCGTCAACTTAGTAAGGCCAGAAGTGTGTGGCAGAGAACTTATAGCCCATTTGAGATTTGTCAGAATGTGTAGCCCATTTTTGAATTCTAATGGAATTTACTACAGCCCATTTACAGTTTGTTAAAAGTACAACCCATTTCAACCAACCATTCAAAACAGAATTCAATAAAATTTCCCACATTTTGGTGGGATCCGAATATTTTTATCCCGAAATTTCTTGTCAGATTAAATACAATTTCAATATAAATTTATATTACGTAAAAATCCAACAAAACATTGCGCTCACAACAATTAATGAAATTAAAATTTTCAATATTCCAAAAATAATATTTTATAAAGTAATCACTGTTTGGTGCATTTTTTTATAGTTACTACCTAGTTTTTATAATTACATCCCATTTATTATTTCTTAAAGCCCATTTTCTTGTCAAGCCTAATGCATCCCTCCTAGGAAATATTTGCAGCCAACAATGAGAATAACAACTTGACCTTGCACGGGTATTCCTAAAAAAAGTATAGTTTGGGCTAGCCATTTTCAGCTTGAAAAAAATTAATATCTGGGCTGGATATCTGGCCTGGGCTAGACGGGACACAACCCGCCCAGTTAATACCTGCAGCGATGTTTTCGTTGTTGTTGAGAGGAGAAAAATTAATATCTGGGGTAAACATCGAAAAACTCTGCAGTGCTCACACCTCAAAAACACAAATACTGCTCGAGCTGCTTGGTCCCGGTGTCGGCCGCTTCTTGTGCAATTCTCTCGTTTATTGACTACTCCCTCCTTTCCGGTTTATAATGCTCGATTCAGAAATCTCACCAATCAAGGTAGATGGCGAGTGGTGGAATACTTTTTGTAGTTTTGCAAAAGCACCTAATTAATGCTCTTGTTATCCTCAAAAAATTATGTTTATCAATGCATTAATTGCAATGCATGCATGCATAAAGTACATGCATTGGTCAATTTTCTCTTAATACTTGCATGCAATGATTTAATGCACCTTAGAATCTGAACATGTGATGGAAAACAACCAAATTGAGCCTTATAAAATGGAAAAACTAAAATTTTGAGATAAGCCCTATAAACCGGAAAGGAGGGAGTACATAGGTTGACAATGGTGTGGGACCGTGATGTTAGGAAACCAGGAGGAAGCAAAATAAATTATAGTTATATATATATAATAATAATAATAATAATGAGGCACTTGCATACGTGAGGCTAGGGACCTGGTGGGTCCCCATTGTCATCCTATCCAAGTAAAGTCATCTCCTCGCCCGCGCGCGCTTTCCGCCCAAAACAGTCAGCGCTGGCCGCCCCGCTTCCCGGTGCAGGCGATTGCTCCGCCTTCAAATAACACAAGTGCCATCCGTCCGTCCATCTGCCGCACACATTAATGATACGCGGTTGCCGAGGCGGCTACTCCAGCGTCACACGTCATCCTCCGCCGCCCACCATTGCTATATAAATCGCCGGCCATAGCCGCAGTCATCCGCATCCGTTCCCTTTCTCCTGTCCACACCACTACTGCCCACCATGGCTTCCTCGCGCTCCAGCGCTCTTCGGGACGGGCGGACGACAGACCACAAGGAGATGGCAGCCATTGCTGCCGACCGGCTGGCCGGCAGGCAGCCGGAGGACGACGACGTCCTAATGGAGAACATGGTAGTCGATGATCCGGTGCCAACCCCCTCCTCCGCGCCATCCTCGCCGGTGCATTGCACCATGACCATCGGCGAGGCCCGTGCCCAATATATGGACAGGGTGAGGCCGACGTGTGAGGATCAGTTCTGGGAGGCGCAGGCCAACACCGCTTGCAACCACCATCTCCTCCAGGAGCACCTGCAGGCGGAGGAGCAGATCGCCGCGGAGCGGGCGGAGCAGGAGGCGCTGCTCGACTCGTACCGCTCCGCCCGCAAGGGCCGCCTCGAGCGCTGGCGGTACTGCATGCGGGTGGCGGAGGCTGCGGCCGCCTACAAAGAGGCTAGCAAAGAGGGCGATGAAGCGGGCGTGGCGTTGTTTGGCGAGACCGAGGACGAGGCTGAGGACGACTCCGGCTCCGACGAGTCCCCGCTCTGCTGGCGTCGATGACGCTCTGCTCCGCCGAGGCCCCGCGGCGCCAACAACGAGGCAGAGGACACCGCCGAGGCCCCGCCCCACCAACAACGAGGCAGAGGACATCACCGGCTCAGCCGAGACCCCACCTCGCCAAGAATCGGGAGGATTTCCACCGCTCGCCGAGCGCGCGCCCGCCGGCAACGAGACAGAGGACATCGCCGGCTCTGCCGAGGCCCTGCCCCGCTGCCAACGAGGCCGCGCCACACAGAAAACGAGGAAGAGTAGAACACGGTAGGTCGCCGCCGCTCGGGTCCAAGTAAGGCCACCGCTGCTACCCTCCGGTTGAAGCCAAGCTAGGCGGGTTGACCATTGACGGTTAGCTTCTTGGCGGCGATGTGGAGTCGGAGAGCTGTGCTGGAGAAGAACGCTGCTTCTACTTAACTGGTGCGGTTGGCTGATCGACACGTGGGCCCAACAGGCCACATGTCGATTACGCAACTGCACTGCAGTTAAATCATCAAGCTTCTGCTCGCTTAGAAGGGACACAGTGGGTAACCCGGTTAATTAATTATACCTCCAGCGCACCTTTTAGTTTTTTTGAAAAGGAGGATGACCTCGGCCTCTGCATTCGGGAGATGCATGCGACCTAAACACCTTTTTAGTTGAAGAATGTATGAAATGTAATGAAATCGGGCATGTTTATATGAAATCCGACCGTGTATGAATGAATTTATTTCGATTAGTTCAATTCTGTATCGCGGCATTGGATGAACATGCAAAACAATACGTACTAGCATTATTCCTGTGGTGATCACCTCGTTTGCAGCAGTTTTACATGTACTCCCTCCGGTCCTTTCTAGTTTGCATACAAGTTTTATCTGCAGTCAAAGTATCTCTACTTTGACCAATCTTATACAAAAAAGTATGCACTTTCACAATGTGCGAAGTAAAAAGGAATAGAAGGAGTACAAAGAGTTTGAGCAGCTTTTTAGCGTTTCTGTACATTGCAATCAAACACACAGGCCTGACAATTCATACAAAACATTCAAAACAATCGATGATTATGCATCTCAGCGACTCACATGTCAGAGGCAATATTTACTTCACAACTAAAGAATAAAGAAAAAATTGATCGCCGCTGCTGACAGCAAAGGGCGTCCCATTCAAAAATATCAAACGCATATCTTGCTAAAATCAATGAGCAAAATTTGACAAGGTTGTCCCATTCCAAAATATCAAATGCCTACGATTGTGGAATGGGCAGGACCAGCTGTTCTTTTTGTGCAGTTCCACCAAAATCAACCAAATTCGCGCGTAGCTTGTATGATTTCACCCTTATATGTTGTAACGCCTCGAACTTATGGGCACCTCCTTTCTTGTGGTGGAAATGAATGATTCGATGTATTCATGAACATTTTGTGCAGTTCCTGTTGAAATCAAGCTGAGCACCCCTGTTTGCACAAATACAAAAAGTGATTAGTATAAAGCAAACTATACTATGAATTGACAGTTTCAACAGGCACATACATGGTCCATGTAGAGCACTCTTTTAGAAAAATGGAACTCACCAGAAAGAATCCTAGAACAACATTGTACTCGCGCATCACAGCAAAAAAAATGGAGATTTGTCACCCTTCCGAAATGGGTTAGTTTGGTCTTGTGGGGAGTAATGTAACCATCCTTCAACTGCTCCTTCTAATGAGAAGATAGACATGGCTTCTTCATCCTGGCATAATAGGAACTAGTCACTTCACGTACTCCATATTCTTCTTCACAGGAAGATGATCCCTGTTTTCTCGAAAAAAAGGAAAGGAAATATTTAAAACAACACAGATGAAGCACTTCTCAAGGACAATACCACTTTTTCTTGACAGTATCTAAACAGTAGCACAACACCAATAGAGATGACAAAGCTCAATCATATGGATGAAATCAGTGGGTGAGTACCAACATTTGTCAGGCTGATTGTGTAGAGCATGCAGATGAAGCACTTCTCGAAACCATCTGTTGCTATCTACGGGGTGGCCATGCTTACTATATACTCCTCGATTAGTTTAATGTTTCCAACATCTTCTTGTGCAGTTCCACTAAAATATATGGTATCTTCAAAGAAGATCCTGTTTGCACAAGTAGAGATAATTACGTATGGCATCAAATCGGTGGCAAAACAATTGCTCGTTCCAGCCATAGCAATAAATTAAGATGCAAAACTATATCATTACTTGTGTGATCACAGTTCAAAGGCTTCATTACGACCGGAGTTGATTTTTTTTTCTTCCGCTTGTTCTTCCCCTTCATCACTTGGTTCAATAACAGACAAGCTTCGCCTTCAATGTAAGATTTGGCATGTCAATTAGGGAGCAAAAGTATTGTACAAAACTTAATTTTCTTATGAAAGTGGCAAAATACAGGCCAACAGTTGTGAAATATCCTTATGTTACCTCAATGGGATATTACGGTGCACATACAGATTGGAAGTCTTGTCTCCATTTGTGCAGTTCACTAAAATCAAGCAACATTATCGCATAAGTAGCACAACATATGAAAGCACACTGCAGAATCATGTGAAAGAAGGCTATTACGACCTCTCATGATGCGAATTCAAACAACTCACAAGAAGAAGATCTGAACCAAATTCGCCTTAACGAATAGGAAGTAAGATCTCCTCTTGTGCAGTTCCACTAAGATCAAGCAATCAAGCAATATTGTCGGTGTGACATTTTGGTTGAACTGCACAAAACAATCTTAAAACAAAAGTGTTTTGTGCAGTGCAACAAAAGGTCACAATGGCAACGAGGTGAAGTAGATAACCCTGTTTACACAGAGGTGCAAAGGAAACAATTAGTGGTCAATAACGGTGGATGATACAGAAGCCAACAAAAAGAAGCATCTACCTTATCTAAATGGGAAAGAAAGCAAGACAGTAGCATTTCTCAAACGGTGGCATTGATTAATATTAACATATAGATTATATTAACAATAAAATTTCGTTAAACATGTAATTTGCTTTTAACTGTGGCATTGCATCAATTTTCCAAATGACATTATTAGAGGGTGTTTGTTTACGTGGACATTTTGGTGTAGGGACTAAAAAACTCCGTGTCGGTCACATCTAAACCAAACAGGAGGGACTTTTCGGGACTAAAAGTGGGCATTTGGGACTAAAGAAAGAAGACCTCGAGGGAGTCTTTTGGGACTTTTCAACGATTGCCCCTGCCACGCATCGCACCTTGTTTCTATTAGTTCATTACTAGGGGTAACATGGTCTTTTATCATGTCATTTAATAACCTCTAGTCCATGTTTAGTCCCTGGAACCAAGCAGGCAGGGACTAGGGAGTTTTTAACCAAACAGGGCCTTAGATTAACAACAGCTAACGAGTTGCATGGGACAGTGGACGCACCAGCACCATGTGCATCTACCGATGTACTGTGGTCATGCAAAGTCCGTTGCAACAAAGAACAAAAAACCAAGGAGCATATTTGTGTTGGTCCCAGTTTTGTTATCTTTAGACACCTTTCCCTATGTGAGCGCAGCAAATCTAGTCCTGCTCAAACTCTAGATTCTTGTCCCTTCCTTTCCTTTTTGAACTAGTACTTTCGCCCCTTCTTTTCCTCTTTGAACCACGTCCTAGATTTATGCGATGCAACTTTCCCACTACTTTCCCCCATTCCTTTCCTCTTTGAACCACGTCCTAGATTCATGCTATACAACTTTGCCCCTTCATTTCCTCTTTGAACCATGTCCTAGATTCATGCTATATACAACTTTTCCCACTACTTTCCCCCACTCCTTTCCTCTTTGAACCACGTCCTATATTCATGGTATACATGCAGCTAGAGCAATGCATATGGAGTAAGTAAAATATACCTTAAGGTTCTTGGGGCGTGGTTTGGTGGGCGACGGGACGGTTGTGAAGAAGAAGAATTGGAGGCCCTCCCGCGCCGCCGCTGGGTGGAAAGTGAACAACAGCGCCGGTAGTGGATTCCCTCCCTCGCCGACGGCGACAACGTTAAGCCTCCTTCCCTTCCCGGCGGATGGATCCTGCCGGCTCTTTGAGCAACAGTGAGGGGAGAGAGAGGCCAACGAAGTCTTGTTTAGGTCTGGAGAGGGCGAGAGAGTGTGAAGAGAGCAACTACAAGCACTGAGGCTCCAACGGGAGAGGGCGAGAGAGTGTGAAGAGAGCAACTACAAGCGCCGAGGCTCCAGCGTGTATATATATACTGGAGAGAGAGTGTGAAGCATGCAAACCCTAGAAGACATTTTGACCAGTCAAAGAATCCTCCTGGCAAAAATTATGCTCAAGTGTAGTTATCGAACCCGAGACCTCAAGTTTGATGAGCGAACAGGCTAACCAGCTACGCAACCCTCCCGTTATGTTCAACGAGAGGAAAATAACCTTTTATACATTCCTGCATTCGTGTGACAGGCATGCCGTGTTTTTTGTGTGTGGGGGAGTCATTAGGATTTCAATCATAATCGTGTCATGTGGCTTTGGTGGTAAGACTATCCACAATGGTGTAGAAATAATGCAACCTTAGTCACCTTACCTCTCTCCACATAGTACGTTGGGTCCCACTAGTCAGAGGGTGAAACAAACAAATTAATAAGAAAAATTAAAAGCACCAGCGGTGTATCTTACTACCTCACACATCTTGCTACTGCTCGGGAACACTGTCCAATTGATCCCTCTGTTCGCTCACGTACTATTTTAAGTGAATCATTATAATAACATGCACACAGATTTTGGGCACTTGTATTCGACTTAAGTCAAGTTGTGCCATCAGATCTCGTGATACTTACTACTCCCTCTGTCTAGGTGTAATAAGTCACGTTAGAAGGTGCAACGGGGCCAAGGTGCGTGCGTGTGCGTGTGTGTGTTTAACAACATGTGTGTGTTAGAGAGTGCGACAGATCGACCTGCTCCTACAGAGATATGGTGTGTAGTGTACCATTTTAGCCGCGAGAGTCGGTGCATCCTCTCGTTTCTGGGCGTGTCCTGTAGGGACATGCGGACAGCTGCCACGCCCGCTCCTGACCAGCCTGGCCCACCCAAAGCCCCTCCATCGCCAAGGCTTCCCGCCAAACGGTCAGCGCTCCCAAAGAATCGGTGCCAGATTCATGCCCGGGCAGAAGCGAACGCGACCTCTCACCGGCGCAAGAGTGATGGTTGCTTCGTCATCCCAACTTCTTCTTGGGTCTATGTGATTTGACAGCTCATTGGTCTTTATTACTGAGGTGGTAGGACTGCTGGATGTCCCATGCTTTCGGCGAAAGGAGGTAGTAGATTACAATTTTCTCCATTCTTACAGCGGAGGAGTGCAAGAGCAGTGAAAACACGCAGGCTCAGTGATTACATGGCCCACCTCACACTATCACCGTGCGACACCTAACTCTTTACATAATACTCCCTCCGTTCCTAAATATTACTAGATGAGTCCCCGCGGTTGCCATGAACAGCGGTATATCTCTCTGCGCATAAAATTATCGATTTCATAGAACTAAAAAAAATCTATAACCGCATGACAAATGTGGTAGCCGACTAAATAAACTCCCATCATCATTTAGATCATCCCACGTAAGGAAAAAAGATCAGCCAACTCCCTCTGTGCATAATGGGATTATATTTTTCTTTTTGACATGTTAATGGGACTTAAAAGCTCACTTACATGCATGCTACGGTGCATGCTTGCATGCGAACATGTTGATGTGATTTAAAACCCACTCACATGCATGTGCCACGGTATTTCTGCATGCTTGCATGTGGCTTAGTGCGGAGCCTCTCAACGTCTAGATCAGACGGCTATTATGACTGATTTACTTCATCTAACGACTACGTCAATTTTGATGATGTGGCTCAAGGAGAGGATAGAGAATTCCTAGTAGTGGGGGCTAGCTATTACTAGTAGATAAGTCTTTGTAGAGATTCCACTAGGTGAACTACATACGAAATAAACTGAATGAATCTACACTTAAAATGCATCTATATACATCCGCATGTGGTTAATGGTGAAATCTCTACAAAGACTTATATTTAGGAACGGAGGAAGTACTAGTATAGTACTAGTATGCGTCTTGTAATTTATCAGCGAGATAAATTTGTACAATGCTATGAAGCTTCCAGCTCTGTTACATGTATCTATGCGTCCAAGGTTGCCCGTTGCAACATTTCATCAAATACAAAGGAGACTAACATGCATGCTATTGCATCTCAATGATTGACAGATCATAGCAAATCGTACTCCTCCGCTCCAAAATAAGTGTCTCAACTTTGTGCAAACTTTAGTACAAAGTTGTACTACTACTAAAGTTGACACTTATTTTGGAACAGGTAGCTAAAGAAAAAATGATCCATGCAGTCCCTAGCCCTTGAACCGTGAACCCCGACCGGGGCTTCAATTTCTTGGCAACGTTCGAGCTTCCTAATAAATGAAGTTTGCAACCTTTTGACCATCGGATCATTTTGTGCAGTTTCACCAAAATCGAGATGAGCATCCCTGTGGCAAAGAAATTGAAAAAACGTGATTAGAATAAGATTACCAGGACTAGTTGATGAGACATAAAGTCATCACAAATACAGTACGTAGAAGCCAGTAGAGGTATCGGGTATGTGCGGGGCAAAGAAGTGGAGAAATATCCACAGGGAGTGATGTGGGCTGGAGGCGATGGTGCAAGCCCGGCTGTAAAGGGAGTTGTACACGAGGGACGTAGCTCAACCTTGAGGTGGGCGGCGGGAGGCGGCCCCTTACGTTGCGACAGTGAAGGAGAAAGGGACAAAGGCAACCTTACCGGCTTTGTGAGAGAGAACGGCGGGGACCCCTGATCGGGACGTGCCGACAGTGGGTTTTCGCCGTCGGCAACGGCCACCGCATCTACACTAAGAATCCACCCCTTCCCCAAGCGGACATGATCCGCCGGGATGTTAGAGATGTGCCACAGTCGTTTTGTGCGAGAGAGTGTGAAGAGAGCAACCCCAGCAAGCAACCGTGTAGGCTGGCCCGTCCTAACTATGTATATAGTGGAGTGGTTTACTTTTCTCTCCATATGAACCTATCATATATTGTGACGCAAGCATCAAGAAAAAAAATTATTTATAAATGACGCGGCACCTACTACTCGTTCTCCTATAACCTTGCGCTTGGCATCTCCAAAATATTAACCTTGCGATTGGCTCTTCGCCTCTTCGGGAAGTCGAGCAATAATGGTAGTGCAATATATATCGTTCTGGCTATATGAGACCAAATGAATTGCTGCACGTCCACCACGTGGGCGAGGGTCGAGGGGCGAGGGAGAGTGCTACTACATACGGAGCAAAATGAGTGAATGTACACTCTAAAATACGTCTATATACATCAGTGTTTGGAGTATGTACTACTAGTTCATATTCAAATCTACTAAAGGACATATATATTCCAAACAATATGATATAATCTCTATAACCAAGGTAGTAGGGACGAGGAGTAAACGGAGGGAGTAGTAAATTTTTCTCCTCGTCCGGCGAGCCACCGCGCGCATGGGCGAGGGAGGAGCAAGCTTCACCTCATCCTGCGAGCCACCGCGCCCATGGGCGGGGGAGACGGCGTACTAAGCAAGCTTCTCCTTGTTCTATGAGTTGACGGGACACATCAAAAGTAATCCAGTGTATAGAGCCTTGCCTCTAAGGTAGGCCCCACATGGTTTGCCTCTTTTTTTACTTTAACATAACTCGTCAAGTCGCAATTTGTTTGTTCACCCGTTGTAGACGATCCTCCCTCCACCAAGTGGACAACCAGTACACGTGCCAAATTACCACGTGGGCTGCCTTTTTCAGACAGTAAATGAGGCTCCACCGTGTACCCGCTGGGTGTGGTTGGGAAAGAGACGGAGTACGTGCGCCTGTATGCGTGCACCTCTTCTCTTCGTGCACGCCCCCACCTATGTGGGTGTGTGTGAGAGACACAAACCGCGTTAAGTGAGTGTTTTTGTTTTGTGGTGGGGGTGGGGGTTGATTTCATGAATTATTTGTGGGAATATGTGTCGATGACATCTCAAACAAAATTTTGCATGCAATGTGTGTGAAATGGAGGCCTATCCATATCATACATAGAGGGTCGGGCAATCCATGAGAAGAGAGGGAGGGGTCATAGCTATCGATACAGTCAAGAGAGGATCAAGTGGGTGGGTGCGAGATCGATGAAGAGAGCCATCGAAATTGCGTGTGTGGGTGTGTGCAAGTCAAAGATATAGGGCGCACCGCCTACTGTAACGTTAGAGGGCACATGTCAAGTTTGTGTGTGGCGGGGAGACATGACTAGAGCGCTTGATGTATCGGTGTGTGTGGGGGGGGGGAGGGAGGGGTGGGGGAGAGGTAGGTAGAGGCCTAACTATAGAGGTAGAACGACTCGTATATGTGTTGAGAAGGAGAGACCCAGCTATGTCTTGAGGGAGATCGGTCGACATCCATACATAACTGAAGGACGGGAAATATGATGGGACAGAGAGAGAGAGAGAGAGGAGAGAGAGAGGGAGGGAGAGGGAGGGAGAGGGGTAGAGTGCTGGATGGGTGATGGAGTTGCTTCTCGGAGATGTTGGGAGAGGCCTACTAGACAAACTGAGGGTGGAACTGCAATGTTATCAATAAGAGTGGGGATGTGTTTCTGTGTGTGCATGTGCGTGATAGATCTGTCGGGACGCATCCATGGATGATGAAGGGGAACCATGTGTTTGGTAAGCAAACCTAACTAGATTGGTACATCAATTGTTGTTTTGGAGGAAGGGAGAGACACAACTAATGAGGTAGATCGATCGATGTGTGGGTAAAAACGAGTTATAAGGACCTAGCTGGCTATATGTATAGCGAGAGATCGGTCGGTGTACCTCCATTTGTTAGAGGCAAATAAGGCCCAGCGAGACGGATAGACAGAGAGAATGGAGCTAGGAGTTGGTGCGAGAGGCCCAACTACTAGCTAGATAGGGGGAGGAGTGTGCGGTTGTGAGATCGATGAAAAGAGGGGCGAGAGTTTACACGTGTGTCTGACCATATGAGAGACATGAGGCAAGGACAGATAAAGGAGGAGATTGAAGCTGTGTGTGTATGATGTAGGCAGGCATCGCTGGAGAGGTTTATCGATTAGTGTGTGTCGGAAAGGAGTTGTGGAGACTCTAGGAGAACGACCTAAAGAAAAAAATGAATGTGCCCGGTGGATAGAATGCCGAGGGAGGGGGAGGGCGAGGAGGGCGTGTGCACGCACGAGAGAAAGTTAGTGGTAGCTACAAAGGCTAGAGGATTGTGTGGGTGTAAGCGACTAACAAAGATCATAATTTGATATGAAAGCGGATTCATATATTTGAATAGGAGATCATAGTGTTTTAAACATTGCATGCATGAATATAGCGGTGATACACGTCTTTGTGCACATGTTATACCATAATGTGATAATGCATGGCGTTTGCAACTCACAGCTAAATGTCAGACAATCTAAACCATACTATACATCAAACAATCTCACATTTTATTTGAATTTGTGATAATGTGTGGCGTTTGCAGCTTACAACTAAATATCGAGCAATTTAAACAATACTATATATCGAACATTCTCACATTTTATTTGAATTTGTGGTAATGTGTGGTGTTTGCAACTCACATCTAAATACTTGTAGGCGTAGGGGGCGGGGCACCATAAATAATGTGATAAACACATTATACATATGAGACATGGTTTAGATAAAGAAGATCTAGCTATAGCTAGAAATGTAATGTGATTTGAAATCAAAATAAAGTGGATTCAAAAAATCTAGTTTGAGTTCATATAGTACACATAGTTCATATGTAACTCGAGACTGTCGCGACCAGACCCGAATGGATCTAGCGCTCTGTGCTCAGTGTCATCCCTGGATCAGTAATGCTGACACCACACAAGATTTCAAGGATTTATAGCAGAGTAGCAATCACACACTTATTACATCGTTGTCCACAAGGGAACTTAATACAATAATATGGCTTAAGGCCATCTAATAATAACAATGGAAGGCTTGGAAAACGCAGTGAGTCCATCAACTCCAACGGCATCACCGAGTATAGAACCACGGCCTAACACCTTACTGTCGTAAATGCGAAAAGTCTCTAACGTGAAAAGTTGCAGCCCAAAACGGGTCAAAGACATGGAATATGCTGGCAATGTAACACATAGAGAAACAATGAAACAACAAGCCTATACTACATGCATATTTGGCTGGTGGTAAGGCTCTACGGTTACATTTTTGCATAAAGCTGATTTTTCCCTACATCAAAGGAATAATTTTATTTAACTATCATGGTGGTTGTTAAACATTGAGAATGGTTGACAGCATCCTCAATCCCAATTAAAAAGTACTCATTAAAACCCAATAACTTTATTATTAGAATAACGTGTTGAGATTCACATGATATTCAAGTACTAGATACTCAAGATTTGTCCATTACCGGGGACACGGCTAATCATGATCAGTTTTTACACTCTGCAGAGGTTTCATGACTTTTCCCCACAAGACTCGATCGCCTCCTCTTGGTTCTCGTGACTACATGGTGTTTGAGAAGCGGATGACCGAGACATAGTCTTTCGAGCGCTAGCACCTTACATGTGGGTAGACCGCACCAACCTACATCCCTACATCAGCTAGCCTACCCGTAAGAGTTCGCACAACTTAGTCAACTACGCCAGAGCCCATAATTGGCTTGTGGCTGCACACGGAAGTTTCTAGTTTGAATAATCTCATGATCCCTTTGGGCCTGGGTGGCGGTCCGAAGAAATACAGTAAGTCTGATAGAAACCAGGTGCCTCAATCCACCCAGATGTGTGTTTAGGTTGCCACCTTAGATAAACCATTAATTAACAATCTCACATCTGTCATGGATATTCACTCACCCAATCCATGTCTACTAGCATAGCATGGCATAATAAGCAAACGTAGAAGTGGCTCCCAAGGGTTTATAATAAAACAGGTAATAGGTACTACCTCAACTACTTCCCATCCCACAATTTAATTAGATCCTACACATGCAAGTGTTTGAGGAATAGATCTAATGCATAAAACTGGGTAGTAGAAAAGGTATGATCAAAGTGTTACTTGCCTTGCTGATGATCCATGAGTCCTAGAGATTCAAGTAACAAGCGGCGACTCGGGTGATCTAACGCAGACAACAACAAGCATACAATAAGTACTCATCTAATGCACAGGAAGTCTCGAATAAAAGATCTAACCAGATAGTTCAACTTAAGAACCACAGTTGCAAAAGAATCGAATCAAATAACGCATCGGAAGTCGGAACTCGAGAGAGAACGACTTGGTTTAGCAAATCTGAAATTAAGTCAAAATTTTACAGTAGTAAAACTTTGTGGAAGTAGGTTAGTCGGAATGGCGGTTTTCATATTTAAACTCTGCGCTTGAATCACCTGATTCGATAAACTAACAAGAAATAAAACAGATTTGAAAATCGGATCGTAAATCGAATCGAAAAATAACGGATTAAATCAGATTTAAAAAGAAAACGACGAACGTATTAAATAACGGACGTTCGTTAACAGAACTAATCCAACGAACGCGTTCATTGAAACGAACGGTTCGGTGAACGTTTGTTAATTAAGAAAACCAAAAAAAATAAAACCAATCTAGGTTTTTTTTGAAAAAAAAAACCGAACTTTGCAAAAAAAACGGACCGGGTTTTTTTTTTTGAGAAAACCGGATCGGACGGGCGGGGCGGTGGCTACCTCCGGTGGCTCTCCGGCGGGGCTCCGGCGGGGTCGGGAGGGGCGGCGGGTCGGGCGGTTACGGTGGGTGCTCGGCGACGAGGGGCGGCGACGCGGGATCGGCGGCGTCCTCGGCGGGCGCGGGGCTCCGGTCGGGGCGTGGCGGCGGCGGGGTGAGGAGAGAAGGGGGCTCCGTTTTAAGGAGGGGGCTCGGTTGCTTGGGGAAAGGGGGCGACGGGCGGCGCGCGTGGTCCCAAGGGACTCGGCGGGCGAAGTGGCGGCGGCGGAGTCCGCGCGGTAGGGAGAGGGAGGCGGGTCGGGCCCGGCTGTTGGCCGGGCTGGGCCTTGGGCCCAGTGGGCGCGGTTTTTTTTTTAAATTAAAACAAAACGAATTAAAAAAAATACCAAATGAACTCCAATTTAAATAAAACGAATTTTCCCCGACTCCTAAAAATGAGTCGAACAAAATGAACTTTAAAAAAAACGGCAACATGCATAAAATTTTTTGAATGCTCGTTTTTGCCTAAGCAAAATAAATCTTCCAAAACCAAATTTGATTTATTTATAAAATCTTCGTTTTTCCTAAATGTTGGGAAAGTCATATTATTCCCTCTCTTGAGATTTTTATAGGAAAAACTTTATGAAGATAATTAAATAACTCAATGATCCTATTTTCAAAATTTGAGAAACCCCAAATATGAAAATAATGAAACTTCCAACTCTCTCCGAGGGTCCTTGAGTTGCGTGAAATTTTCTAGGATCGGAAAATGCGAGAAAAATATGATATGCATGATGACCTAATGTATAACATTCCAAATTGAAAATTTGGGATGTTACAGAGACTAATCATGTGGTGTGCTGTGAAGGTAATACACAAACGATGGTTTAACTTGACAATAATGATGATTGTAGATCTTATTAAAATAGAGAAACGAATTCAAATGCTTTGACTTCACAACAATCATTACTGTAGATCTTATTCAAATTTAGTGCATATTGAAGCGGTAGTATATACGTTTGGAATGCACTAAAACGTTCATTTGAGTAGTAGGTTGCATGCATTATACACGTAGCGAAATATTTTAATTGAACATAACATGAATTCAAAGTTTTGAATGACATTTGTAGTGCGCATTTATTTGGTACAGTACACGTTAGGCTTGTCCAAAAATTTCAACCCGCGCCTTGTTAGCCCAAAATATTTAAGATATATCTTTGTCTCGTTGTGCTCCGACAACTCCCTCCATCTCAAACCGCGCCTTGCTATTCCGAAATTACAACGCGCACGAAAACTCCCACCACTATGAAATCCAGACACGCGAAAAGCACTTGGTACACCAGAACCGAAAGAACCGCCTCAAGTCGGTGGGGGTACTATCGTAACTTACCCCACATTTGAGACAAGCGCTTCTCTAAGCCATGGTTCCCCACTGCCATCCCATCCGCCCACCCATTCGTACACCGAGGCCGCGAAAACCCGCGATGAAACCCCACACCCTGCTCCGTCCGCCACCCAGCCGGAGCCTCTTCCCCGACGACGTCGTCCATAGCAGCACCTCGACGTCCCTCATCCACCGTATCGGATGAGGATCCTTCGTCGATCTCATCGTCTCGCTGGTTCAGCAACCCCATCCTCCACCTCCAAGGAGCTGCCCCGATGTTCCCCTCGTCTTTCGCG
This sequence comes from Aegilops bicornis, assembly GCA_021605145.1. Lineage (NCBI taxonomy): Eukaryota > Viridiplantae > Streptophyta > Magnoliopsida > Poales > Poaceae > Aegilops > Aegilops bicornis. The sequence goes on from CM038674.1 coordinate 278,279,811, forward strand.
CCACCTCCATTCCCACACCGCCGTCTTCACCTGCACCACCGGAAGAGCATCATCATCACCGTTTCCTCGGATGAAGCCGCGCCCAATCCGCGCCACCAAAGAGGTTGTACACTAATCGCCGCATTTTCTTCTTGATTCGATCTCACAGTCGCCGGCGCGCCGGTCCCGAAAGTCGACACGGCGCGGCTCCATCCACGGCGGCGCCGCCGCCACTTCCTCCATGTCGTCACTCCTCGGCGGCGACGCCCACATCGAGGAGCTGCTGCTGCTTTAGCTCTCGCCACGCCGCTGCTCTGCTCTTGCTCTCGGTCCCCGCCTGGTCTCCGCTCTTGCTATTGCTCTTGCTCGCTTGCTCTCGCTCTTGCTCTTGCTTGCGATGCTGCTCGATTTGGCTACACTTGATCAACTGAATCGACTTATGGGTCACCGATTTTCAAGGGGTGGGCTCATGGGTGAAGGAAGAACCAGCCGCAGGGAGGGGGGCTCACGGAGAGGTACCCACTATCTATCTTAGGGTTCGTGGATGGGGCGGTGGTCTCTGGCGGTGGCGGGCGTTGGCGGGGCGGTGGCGTGGGGATCACCGGAGAAAAAAGGTCGGCACGTGGGGGCCTAGAGGATGGCCGGGCCGCGGACCGGGCGGTGGGGAGTGTTGGCGGGCGGGCTGCGCACCACCGCCGCGGGCGGCGGGGCTGCTGTTTGGCCGGTGGTGGTGGCGGCTCGTGGGGTGGAGGTTGAAGATGAACCGCAGGCCCTTGATTTCGTGATCCAACGGCTGCAAAATCGACCGACCAGAGATGAAAAAGTCGATCGACCAACGTGTAGCCTCACCTTGCTAGTGCGTTCAGTTTCGACAACAAAATTCAGTTTCGACAAAGAAAATTCAGTTTCGACGCTTAGGTTCGGTTTGACGCTTAAGTTCAGTTTCGTAAGTTAAGTTCGGGCCGACGGTTAAGTTCAGAGATGAGCTGCTGATGTATTTTACATCTATCACTTTGTGGTTATGTATTTTACGTCATGTATTGGAGATGCTATTAGAATTCCAAGGTTAACGTTGTTCGTTGTCTCTCTTGTCCTGCTTCAGCCTCGGCGTCAGACAACTCACGGAGCTGCTCCAACGACAAAACCCTCCATCACAGCGGAGCAAAGACCTCGGCTCCATCTCTAGACGCCTAAGATCTTCTTCCCTCCTCCGACAAAGAAAGTCAGCCGAGCATCCTCACCGCCAACCCAATCACATCGAGATCGACATGGCTTCGCCAAAGAGGTTGTACACTTGTTGCATCTCCTTTTTACTCTACATGTTATATATATTGTCCACTGAGCACACGGATTTGTTCCTTTAGTGTCTCCTTGAAAGAAAAAACGTAAGAATTTTAATTTTCACTTGTCCTCCTTTTCAAATTCCTATTCATGAAGCACAAGACTAAGAGATAGTAGCATAATAGCATTATAACCGTACATTTTCTTGTGGTTTGACTTAATCTCACCATGCTTCTTTGCATCCTGTGATCTTCCAATTGTTGTGAATCAAACACCCAGATTGGTAGAAATCCTGTGTTTTTAAATTCTCTGTTTTGCACGTGCATTCCTATCCTATTCCTGTCTCTTTCCTATCCCTCGCATTGTTGGAATCCTCCAATTCAAACGAGCACTTACAGAATTAGTTCTCTTATAGATAATTGTCAAAGAAAACCTTGCGTGGTTTGTCCCGCACGTCCACCCCAGCTCAGCTGCTCCAACGACAGAAGGGTCCAGCACAGTAGGGATCCGGCCTCCAGACTGTCTTTCGCCGCCTTAGATCTTCTTCCCCGCTACTGGCAGCCATGAAAACTGCATTACCATCATCAATCGAGCAGATGACCTCGAGGACTACACGGGTCCGCAATAGAGGTCACACTCTTTCGTGTCTGCTTACGTTATGCATCGCTTAATATTACATGCTACTTTATCATCGTGTTCACCGATTAGACTCTGAGTCAGCTCCAAACTGATGGTCAAACTTGAGATTTTAAATGGTTGTGGGGTACATATCGGGGCTGCTATCAATAGTATCTATCTACAATCTGGTTAATCTTCGGTGTCTACTATGAGTTTCATGTTGGGTGGGAAACAAACAGTAAAGAAGCCATTATCTGTATTTATTAATCAAGCCATTATCACTCGCTATTATTGGTTTTGGGTCTATCCACAGGTTGCTACCATCACTCTGGATTGCTGCATGCACTCCTTACATAATCTCACTATGTTTTATTCCTATGCATGACAGTTATTGTAAACAATGGAACTGAACATGTAGAGCAAAAGAGACGAGCCTTGCGTGGCAATATAATTTCATGCAGATGTCGCTCCATGGTAGGCGCAAAGGCAGCCCCCCTCCACGCATTTCAGATTGTAATCGAGAGGAAGATATCTGTTTTGAGGGGGATTCAGAAGGAGAAGATAACTCTTATTTACCCCCTGAGGTCTTCGCTCTAACTTGGCATGCTGATGTTGGTTATATCATGCATATGGTGTATTGCATTGCTTACTTTATACAACAAATATGTCATCTGCTTAGTTTAGACATCCTTTGTGCGAATGCCATCTGTTTAGTTTATTCATCGTTTATGTGAATTATGCAACGCCACCTTGTTTAGCCAGGCATCATATATGTGAATTTTGCAATGCCATCCTCGCTTAGCTACCATCTTATATGTAAATTATATCAGGCCATCCTTTTTTCTTTACATATTTCATTTGTCAATAATGTTAGTACATTCAATCGCTTCTTCGTGCATCAGCCATTTGACACGGTGATGGCAAATTTCGGAGTGAAAACATGGTCTTCGAGTAGACTATGCTATCTCGACGAAGCGCATATCTCATTGGTTACGGATAGCTCCTCGTGAGGAGGATTGCAGACAGATGACCAGTCCTATTCCCCCCTGAGGTGTATGCTCTAACTTGGCAGGGTTATGTTGCTCATATCGTGCGTATGGTGTCTCGCATTGCTATGCCATTTGATTAGTTTAGACATGCTTTTTGTGAATGCCACCTGTTCAGTGTCTAATTACCATATATGTGAATTATGCATTGCCATATTGTTGCAAGACATTATATATGTGAATTATACAATGCTATCTTGTTGCAAAGGCATTATATATGTGAATTATGCAATGCCATGTTGTTTAGCCAATCATCATGTATGTGAATTATATCATGCTATCATTTTTTTGTATTACGTGTTCCATTTGTCGACAACGTTTGTATATTCAACTATTCTTCCTGTGCATCAGCCATTTGAAGCGGTGATGGAAGTATCTGGAGTCAAATCAAGGTATTCAGAAAGGCATAATGCTACCTGCTGAAGCAGACATCTTGCTGGCTACAGAGAGCTCCTCAGAGGAGGATTCAGAGACTGATGACCAGTCCTATTTCCCCCTGAGGTCTAAGCTCAAACTTGGCTGGGTTATATTACCCATGTCATGCATGTTGTCTTGCATTGCTTAGTTTTTACATCACATATAGATTGCCATCTGCTTACTTGCTTACTATATAAATCATATATTTGAATTATGTCATGCCAACATGTTTACATAGTACATACACATCATCTATCTGAATTATGGCATGGCAACCCATTTAATAAAGACATCATATAGTTATATCATCTCATCCTGTTTAGTGTTTACAGTCATCATATTTAGAATTATGGCATTCTATCCATGAATGTATGTGAATTATGGCATGCCAACCTATTTAATAAACACATTATATAGTTATGTCATGTCATCCTGTTTACATAGTCCCATATTTTGAACCATGTCTTTCCATCTTTTTTAGTTAGCCATCATAATGTGAAATTGTGTCATGCTATCCTGTTTAGTTAGCCATCATATATGTGAAATTGTGTCACGCTATCCTGTTTGGTCAGACAACATAAATATGAATTATTTCATGCCCTCTTTTATTCCCCACTATCCATTGCACCTGTCTATCATACAATGTCTATACTTTCAATTACTTTTCTTGTTTATCAGCCATTTGAATTGGAGAGCGTGATGGCAGTATCTAAGGGAGTAACAACACGGTCTTGAGAAAAGATAGTGCTACCGGTTGATGCAGATAGAACCACGCTTGTACTTGCCCAAGGACCAGATCCACCACACATAACCCAGACTCTCGCAGATTGTACCCCTACCCGGGGCTTGGACAGAGAACCAGCTACACCCCTTCTAACCCCAACCCGGCAGATAGTAACCCAGATTCAGCTTGACACAACACCGTCTCCACCACAGAGCACCCAAACACGAGCGGTTAGTAAGGGAACTGTAGTGCCCAAAGCACGAGGACCACCACTCGAATCCCAACTCAACGCTTAAAGGAGAAGAAGATTTGTTCTCGTGTCAGGTTACTGTAGCTATGGTTCATACTCCTTTGCTCTTGCATTCTTGTATTTACTCATACCAACTAGTTTCAAATTTGAAGGATGGAATTGAAACTCCAATGGCGCAATGTATATGTTTTAAACCTGTTTCTTTAACTAGTTTGCTTGTTGTAACCTGCTCTATGTTGATTTTAGTTTCAATTGAATAAACAGTTATGTTCTCATGTCATGCACATTACAAGTGTTGTTATTGCTCTATAGTTACCCACACTTATATTCTGTCTATTCTGCTTTGTCTTGAACAAATATTATTTGAACTGTGTCTCTATCTTGATTTGGCAACAAAACTAGAATGATATAGACCATAAAGTGACCATGATACATAGATATATGTTTGTTTCATGTTGTTATCCTGTCCACTTTACTCTTGAACTCATTTACCAAAATGAGTTTCATATACAACATGGTAAACATGTGATGTGTCTGCTTGTTTCTCTTTTAGAATGCGGACAAAATATTGGAGAAACGACCGCATTATCCAATGGTAAAGGAAGTAATGCAGATAAGGTTCAACATAGTGAGACATCCTGTTGGTCTCCAAGAAAGCTGATAAAAACTATCTTGACGATAGTGAGGGAACCCAAAAGTCTGTCTTGATGTAGTGTTCGAGTTCTTGGCCACTCTGCTGGCACAAGCTCTTGAACTCATTGCCTGAATCAGTTCGTCTTCTTGAGTCTCAACTTCAAGTTGAAAGACATCGATCGGATGTGCTTGACAGGAAGTTTGAAGGACCGAGGAAATCCCTGCAGAATTCGGATGCATAATTTCGGTGCAATGACAAGTCTTTGGAGGATTTAAGCGCCAAACAAGAGAAAGTTAATAAGCTTGCTAAGCATCTTGCCGACATTATGGGTACCGAGGATATTGTTTCTTGAGATCTTTCAAGTGGTTTGATTCTGGATTTGTTTTCTTCTTGGCGTTTATTTATTTGGTCGCCAACTTTGACAACCAGTGTATATGATATGCTGCTTTGTTCCCTATAATTGCACTGGTGGCGAACTTTGATGCCCAGTTGATGTAATATGTGTAACAGCCGTGATAGCCTAGCATAAGTTGCTTGCTTATTTATTTCCTTGTTGTCTTGTTTATTAGTTTGCTTGTAGTCAGTGCAGTTCTTTTTAAAACTAGGCCACAATAACCATGGGCTAATATTTACTGTATGACCATAAAGGGCCGTATGACCATAACGGGCCATCGTTAATAGGCCATATTTGATGACGCTATGAAAATAGCCCAACGTATTAATGGACCACAAACGGGCCGATGTAACCACGGGCTGAATTTAGCCCAAGCGAAAATAGCGAAGAACGGGCCGTAAGTAAGCGAATCTTTGAAATGAGCCCAAGAATAAATGGGCTTTGAGAAGGCCGAAGATAACATTTCTTTGGAAACGGCCCAACTGAATAACGGGCCCTTAATGGGTATAAAGTGATATATCGTTCATTACGGGCCGGTTCACCACGGGCCGTTAATGGGTGTAAAGTGATACACTGTTCATTGCGGGCCAGTTTCACCACGGGCCGTTAATAGGCCAAGAGTTACATAGGGCCTCGTATGGGCCAAAAGACGTCATGGGCCATACATGGGCCAGAAGTGAAAACGGGATGGAATCATATTGGATGGCCCAGATGACGCCACTGGGCCTAATTCGGATAGGACGTAACGGGCCTTGGGTTAGCGGGCCTTAGATGGGCTATATGCGAACCGGCCGTTAACAGGCTTTCCATGGGCCGGCCCGCCACCTTTTTACCAAGTCAAACGGGCCGGCCTTTTCACGGGAATGGGCCTCTATTGGGCCGTGCCACATGTCGACGTATCATAGGCGCCTTCTGTCCAATGAGTGGATGACATCTGTCCGAACGATGAATCGACACGTGTTTCCTCCAGCCAATGATGATTTTACACGTGGAAAATCCCCATTTGTCGGGGCTGTTAATGGGTTATCGGATCCAAAAACCCGACCCGATAGCTTAACTTCGTTTCGTTACGGTGGATGCCACGTGTCGGTCACCCTTGACGAAAGCACTTCTGTGATGCGCGATTTATCGTCATCGAAGTGGACACTTCCGTGATGATAATTTTGGTAATGTCATGGAACACTTCTTCGACAAAGACATGTATGACTATGTTGATGCTGTCATAAATTTGTCATGGATGTACATGCATGACAAAAAACGTGACCTACTGTGACAAACACGTATCATCACGGAAGTGTATTTTTTTGTAGTGTTGAGTGCCAAAATGTATATCAAGTGAATCAATACGATACCCCATTGTCACCACGAGTATTCATATGCAAGAGATATATCAAGTGCTCTCAAATCCATAAAAGTATTCAATCCTATGAAACAAAATGTCAATGGGAAAATTCAATTCACAACAAGATGGAGAGGGGGGAAACACCATATGATCCGACTATATTAACAAAGCCCGCGATACATCAAGATCGTGACATCTCAAGAACACGAGAGAGAGAGAGAGAGAGAGATTAAGCACATAGCTACTGGTACAAACCCTCAGCCCCGAGGGTGGACTACTCCCTCGTCATCGTGGTGGCCACCAGGATGATGAAGATGGCCACCGGAGATGATTCCCCCCTCTGGCGGAGTGCTGGAATGGGGTCTAGATTGGTTTTCGGTGGCTACAGAGGCTTGCGGCGGCGGAACTTCTGATCTAGTTTAACCCTGAGGGTTTTTGGAATATTTGGGATTTTATTGGGTAAAGAGGGGGTATGGGAGGTTACCGAGGTGGGCACAACCCAACTTGGCGCGCCTGGGCCCCCAGGCGCGCCCTGGTGGGTTGTGCCACCCTCGGGGCACCCCCCACGTGCTGCTCTGGCCCATTAGTGGTATTCTGGTCCATAAAAATCCACAAAAAGTTTCGTTGCATTTGGTATTGATTTCTTGCGATGTAAAAAAACATGCAAAAAACAGCAAGTGGCACTTGGCACTATGTCAATAGGTTAGTACCAAAAAATGATATAAAATGACTATAAATGATTATAAAACATCCAAGAATGATAATATAATAGCATTGAACAATAATAAATTATAGATACATTGAAGACGTATCAGCATCCCCAAGATTAATTCCTGCTCGTCCTCGAGGAGGTAAATGGTAAAAACAGAATTTTTTTATGTGGAGTGCTGCCTAACATGTCATCTCATATTCTTTTCTTTGTACCATGGA